>OZ008367.1:67170166-67843625 GCA_963931995.1 Phaonia tiefii
GCTTTCCAAATTTACTATCTGCGTACTTCAGAGGAATTTCAGAACAGCGATATATGGAATATTTTATTGCCCCATGTCTTAACATTTTGACCCACTGTGCCCAAACTAAGAATTCTCCGGGGATCAAACTTATACCAAATTAAAGTCCTTCATTTGTGCTTTCCAAATTTACTATCTGCATACTTCAGAGGAATTTCAGAACAGCGATATATGGAATATTTTATTCTCCCATGTCTTAACATTTTGACCCACTGTGCCCAAACTAAGAATTCTCCGGGGATCAAACTTATACCAAATTAAAGTCCTTCATTTGTGCTTTCCAAATTTACTATCTATATACTTCAGAGGAATTTCAGAACAGCTATATATGGAATATTTTATTCTCCCATGTCTTAACATTTTGACCCACTGTGCGCAACCTAAGAATTCTCCGGGGATCAAACTTATACCAAATTAAAGTCCTTCATTGGTGCTTTCCAAATTTACTATCTGCATACTTCAGTGGAATTTCAGAACAGCGATATATGGAATTTAGTATTGTCCCATGTCTTAACATTTTGACCCACTGTGCCCAAACTAAGAATTCTCCGGGGATCAAACTTATACCAAATTAAAGTCCTTCATTAGTGCTTTCCAAATTTACTATCTGCGTAATTCAGAGGAATTTCAGAACAGCGATATATGGAATATTTTATTCTCCCATGTCTTAACATTTTGACCCACTGTGCGCAACCTAAGAATTCTCAGGGGATCAAACTTATACCAAATTAAAGTCCTTCATTGGAGCTTTCCAAGTTTACTATCTGCATACTTCAGAGGAATTTCAGAACAGCTATATATGGAATATTTTATTCTCCCATGTATTAACATTTTGACCCACTGTGCGCAACCTAAGAATTCTCCGGGGATCAAGCTTATACCAAATTAAAGTCCTTCATTAGTGCTTTCCAAATTTACTATCTGCATACTTCAGAGGAATTTCAGAACAGCGATATATGGAATAATTTATTGTCCCATGTCTTAACATTTTGACCCACTGTGCCCAAACTAAGAATTCTCCGGGGATCAAACTTATACCAAATTAAAGTCCTTCATTTGTGCTTTCCAAATTTACTATCTGTATACTTCAGAGGAATTTCAGAACAGCGATATAAGCACAAATGAAGGACTTTAATTTGGTATAAGTTTGATCCCCGGAGAATTTTTAGTTTGGGTACAGTGGGTCAAAATGTTAAGACATGGGACAATAAAATATTCCATATATCGCTGTTCTGAAATTCCTCTGAAGTATGCAGATAGTAAATTTGGAAAGCACTAATGAAGGACTTTAATTTGGTATAAGTTTGATCCCCGGAGAATTCTTAGGTTGCGCACAGTGGGTCAAAATGTTAAGACATGGGAGAATAAAATATTCCATATATAGCTGTTCTGAAATTCCTCTGAAGTATACAGATAGTAAATTTGGAAAGCACAAATGAAGGACTTTAATTTGGTATAAGTTTGATCCCCGGAGAATTCTTAGTTTGGGCACAGTGGGTCAAAATGTTAAGACATGGGACAATAAAATATTAAATATATCGCTGTTCTGAAATTCCACTGAAGTATGCATATAGTAAATTTGGAAAGCACTAATGAAGGACTTTAATTTGGTATAAGTTTGATCCCCGGAGAATTCTTAGTTTGGGCACAGTGGGTCAAAAAGTTAAGACATGGGGCAATAAAATATTCCATATATCGCTGTTCTGAAATTCCTCTGAAGTACGCAGATAGTAAATTTGGAAAGCACAAATGAAGGACTTTAATTTGGTATAAGTTTGATCCCAGGAGAATTCTTAGTTTGGGCACAGTGGGTCAAAATGTTAAGACATGGGACAGTAAAATATTCCATATATCGCTGTTCTGAAATTCCACTGAAGTATGCAGATAGTAAATTTGGAAAGCACCAATGAAGGACTTTAATTTGGTATAAGTTTGATCCCCGGAGAATTCTTAGGTTGCGCACAGTGGGTCAAAATGTTAAGACATGGGAGAATAAAATATTCCATATATAGCTGTTCTGAAATTCCTCTGAAGTATGCAGATTGTAAATTTGGAAAGCACTAATGAAGGACTTTAATTTGGAATAAGTTTGATCCCCGGAGAATTCTTAGTTTGGGCACAGTGGGTCAAAATGTTAAGACATGGGACAATAAAATATTCCATATATCGCTGTTCTGAAATTCCTCTGAAGTATGCAGATAGTAAATTTGGAAAGCACAAATGAAGGACTTTAATTTGGTATAAGTTTGATCCCCGGAGAATTCTCAGTTTGGGCACAGTGGGTCAAAATGTTAAGACATGGAGAATAAAATATTCCATATATCGCTGTTCTGAAATTCCACTGAAGTATGCATATAGTAAATTTGGAAAGCACTAATGAAGGACTTTAATTTGGAATAAGTTTGATCCCCGGAGAATTCTTAGTTTGGGCACAGTGGGTCAAAATGTTAAGACATGGGACAATAAAATATTCCATATATCGCTGTTCTGAAATTCCTCTGAAGTATGCAGATAGTAAATTTGGAAAGCACTAATGAAGGACTTTAATTTGGTATAAGTTTGATCCCCGGAGAACTCTTAGTTTGGGCACAGTGGGTCAAAATGTTAAGACATGGGACAATGAAATATTAAATATATCGCTGTTCTGAAATTCCACTGAAGTATGCAGATAGTAAATTTGGAAAGCACTAATGAAGGACTTTAATTTGGTATAAGTTTGATCCCCGGAGAATTTTTAGTTTGGGTACAGTGGGTCAAAATGTTAAGACATGGGACAATAAAATATTCCATATATCGCTGTTCTGAAATTCCTCTGAAGTATACAGATAGTAAATTTGAAAAGCACAAATGAAGTACTTTAATTTGGTATAAGTTTGATCCCCGGAGACTTCTTAGTTTGGGCACAGTGGGTCAAAATGTTAAGACATGGGACAATAAAATATTCCATATATCGCTGTTCTGAAATTCCTCTGAAGTATGCAGATAGTAAATTTGGAAAGCACTAATGAAGGACTTTAATTTGGTATAAGTTTGATCCCCGGAGAATTCTCCGTTTGGGCACAGTGGGTCAAAATGTTAAGACATGGGAGAATAAAATATTCCATATATCGCTGTTCTGAAATTCCTCTGAAGTATGCAGATAGTAAATTTGGAAAGCACAAATGAAGGACTTTAATTTGGTATAAGTTTGATCCCCGGAGAATTCTCAGTTTGGGCACAGTGGGTCAAAATGTTAAGACATTGGAGAATAAAATATTCCATATATCGCTGTTCTGAAATTCCACTGAAGTATGCATATAGTAAATTTGGAAAGCACTAATGAAGGACTTTAATTTGGAATAAGTTTGATCCCCGGAGAATTCTTAGTTTGGGCAGAGTGGGTCAAAATGTTAAGACATGGGACAATACTAAATTCCATATATCGCTGTTCTGAAATTCCTTTGAAGTATGCAGATAGTAAATTTGGAAAGCACTAATGAAGGACTTTAATTTGGTATAAGCTTGATCCCCGGAGAATTCTTAGTTTGGGCACAGTGGGTCAAAATGTTAAGACATGGGACAATACTAAATTCCATATATCGCTGTTCTGAAATTCCTCTGAAGTATGAAGATAGCAAATTTGGAAATCACTAATGAAGGCCTTTAATTTGGCATAAGTTTGATCCACGGAGAATTCTTAGTTTGGACAGAGTGGGTCAAAATGTTAAGACATGGAACAATACTAAATTCCATATATCGCTGTTCTGAAATTCCTTTGAAGTATGCAGATAGTAAATTTGGAAAGCACTAATGAAGGACTTTAATTTGGTATAAGTTTGATCCCCGGAGAATTCTTAGTTTGGGCACAGTGGGTCAAAATGTTAAGACATGGGACAATACTAAATTCCATATATCGCTGTTCTGAAATTCCTCTGAAGTATGAAGATAGCAAATTTGGAAATCACTAATGAAGGCCTTTAATTTGGTATAAGTTTGATCCCCGGAGAATTCTTAGTTTGGGCACAGTGGGTCAAAATGTTAAGACATGGGAGAATAAAATATTCCATATATCGCTGTTCTGAAATTCCTCTGAAGTATGCAGATAGTAAATTTGGAAAGCACTAATGAAGGCCTTTAATTTGGTATAAGTTTGATCCCCGGAGAATTCTTAGTTTGGGCACAGTGGGTCAAAATGTTAAGACATGGGACAATACTAAATTCCATATATCGCTGTTCTGAAATTCCTCTGAAGTATGCAGATAGTAAATTTGGAAAGAACTAATGAAGGACTTTAATTTGGTATAAGTTTGATCCCCGGAGAATTCTTAGTTTGGGCACAGTGGGTCAAAATGTTAAGACATGGGACAATACTAAATTCCATATATCGCTGTTCTGAAATTCCTCTGAAGTATGCAGATAGTAAATTTGGAAAGCACTAATGAAGGACTTTAATTTGGTATAAGTTTGATCCCCGGAGAATTCTTAGTTTGGGCACAGTGGGTCAAAATGTTAAGATATGGGATAATACTAAATTCCATATATCGCTGTTCTAAAATTCCTCTGAAGTATGCAGATAGTAAATTTGGAAAGCACTAATGAAGGACTTTAATTTGGTATAAGTTTGATCCCCGGAGAATTCTTAGTTTGGGCACAGTGTGTCAAAATGTTAAGACATGGGACAATACTAAATTCCATATATCGCTGTTTGAAATTCCTCTGAAGTATGCAGATAGTAAATTTGGAAAGCACTACTGAAGGACTTTAATTTGGTATAAGTTTGATCCCCGGAGAATTCTTAGTTTGGGCACAGTGGGTCAAAATGTTAAGACATGGGACAATACTAAATTCCATATATCGCTGTTCTAAAATTCCTCTGAAGTATGCAGATAGTAAATTTGGAAAGCACTAATGAAGGACTTTAATTTGGTATAAGTTTGATCCCCGGAGAATTCTTAGTTTGGGCACAGTGGGTCAAAATGTTAAGACATGGGACAATACTAAATTCCATATATCGCTGTTCTGAAATTCCTCTGAAGTATGCAGATAGTAAATTTGGAAAGCACTAAGGAAGGACTTTAATCTGGTATAAGTTTGATCCCCGGAGAATTCTTAGTTTGGGCACAGTGGGTCAAAATGTTAAGACATGGGACAATACTAAATTCCATATATCGCTGTTCTGAAATTCCTTTGAAGTATGCAGATAGTAAATTTGGAAAGCACTAATGAAGGACTTTAATTTGGTATAAGTTTGATCCTCGGAGAATTCTTAGTTTGGGCACAGTGGGTCAAAATGTTAAGACATGGGACAATACTAAATTCCATATATCGCTGTTCTGAAATTCCTCTGAAGTATGCAGATAGTAAATTTGGAAAGCACTAATGAAGGACTTTAATTTCGTATAAGTTTGATCCCCGGAGAGTTCTTAGTTTGGGCACAGTGGGTCAAAATGTTAAGACATGGGACAATACTAAATTCCATATATCGCTGTTCTGAAATTCCTCTGAAGTATGCAGATAATAAATTTGAAAAGTACTAATGAAAGACTTTAATTGGGTGTAAGCTTGATCCCCGGAGAATTCTTAGTTTGGGCACAGTGGGTCAAAATGTTAAGACATGGGACAATACTAAATTCCTTATATCGCTGTTCTGAAATTCCTCTGAAGTATGAAGATAGCAAATTTGGAAAGCACTAATGAAGGACTTTAATTTGGTATAAGTTTGATCCCCGGAGAATTCTTAGTTTGGGCACAGTGGGTCAAAATGTTAAGACATGGGACAATACTAAATTCCATATATCGCTGTTCTGAAATTCCTTTGAAGTATGCAGATAGTAAATTTGGAAAGCACTAATGAAGGACTTTAATTTGGTATAAGTTTGATCCCCGGAGAATTCTTAGTTTGGGCACAGTGGGTCAAAATGTTAAGACATGGGACAATACTAAATTCCATATATCGCTGTTCTGAAATTCCTCTGAAGTATGCAGATAATAAATTTGAAAAGTACTAATGAAAGACTTTAATTGGGTGTAAGCTTGATCCCCGGAGAATTCTTAGTTTGGGCACAGTGGGTCAAAATGTTAAGACATGGGACAATACTAAATTCCATATATCGCTGTTCTGAAATTCCTCTGAAGTATGAAGATAGCAAATTTGGAAAGCACTAATGAAGGACTTTAATTTGGTATAAGTTTGATCCCCGGAGAATTCTTAGTTTGGGCACAGTGGGTCAAAATGTTAAGACATGGGACAATACTAAATTCCATATCTCGCTGTTCTGAAATTCCTCTGAAGTATGCAGATAGTAAATTTGGAAAGCACAAATGAAGGACTTTAATTTGGTATAAGTTTGATCCCCGGAGAATTCTTAGTTTGGGCACAGTGGGTCAAAATCTTAAGACATGGGACAATAAAATATTCCATATATCGCTGTTCTGAAATTCCACTGAAGTATGCAGATAGTAAATTTGGAAAGCACTAATGAAGGACTTTAATTTGGTATAAGTTTGATCCCCGGAGAATTCTTAGGTTGCGCACAGTGGGTCAAAATGTTAAGACATGGGAGAATAAAATATTCCATATATAGCTGTTCTGAAATTCCTCTGAAGTATACAGATAGTAAATTTGGAAAGCACGAATGAAGGACTTTAATTTGGTATAAGTTTGATCCCCGGAGAATTCTTAGTTTGGGCACAGTGGGTCAAAATGTTAAGACATGGGACAATAAAATATTAAATATATCGCTGTTCTGAAATTCCACTGAAGTATGCATATAGTAAATTTGGAAAGCACTAATGAAGGACTTTAATTTGGTATAAGTTTGATCCCCGGAGAATTCTTAGTTTGGGCACAGTGGGTCAAAAAGTTAAGACATGGGGCAATAAAATATTCCATATATCGCTGTTCTGAAATTCCTCTGAAGTACGCAGATAGTAAATTTGGAAAGCACAAATGAAGGACTTTAATTTGGTATAAGTTTGATCCCCGGAGAATTCTCCGTTTGGGCACAGTGGGTCAAAATGTTAAGACATGGGAGAATAAAATATTCCATATATCGCTGTTCTGAAATTCCTCTGAAGTATGCAGATAGTAAATTTGGAAAGCACAAATGAAGGACTTTAATTTGGTATAAGTTTGATCCCCGGAGAATTCTCAGTTTGGGCACAGTGGGTCAAAATGTTAAGACATTGGAGAATAAAATATTCCATATATCGCTGTTCTGAAATTCCACTGAAGTATGCATATAGTAAATTTGGAAAGCACTAATGAAGGACTTTAATTTGGAATAAGTTTGATCCCCGGAGAATTCTTAGTTTGGGCAGAGTGGGTCAAAATGTTAAGACATGGGACAATACTAAATTCCATATATCGCTGTTCTGAAATTCCTTTGAAGTATGCAGATAGTAAATTTGGAAAGCACTAATGAAGGACTTTAATTTGGTATAAGCTTGATCCCCGGAGAATTCTTAGTTTGGGCACAGTGGGTCAAAATGTTAAGACATGGGACAATACTAAATTCCATATATCGCTGTTCTGAAATTCCTCTGAAGTATGAAGATAGCAAATTTGGAAATCACTAATGAAGGCCTTTAATTTGGCATAAGTTTGATCCACGGAGAATTCTTAGTTTGGACAGAGTGGGTCAAAATGTTAAGACATGGAACAATACTAAATTCCATATATCGCTGTTCTGAAATTCCTTTGAAGTATGCAGATAGTAAATTTGGAAAGCACTAATGAAGGACTTTAATTTGGTATAAGTTTGATCCCCGGAGAATTCTTAGTTTGGGCACAGTGGGTCAAAATGTTAAGACATGGGACAATACTAAATTCCATATATCGCTGTTCTGAAATTCCTCTGAAGTATGAAGATAGCAAATTTGGAAATCACTAATGAAGGCCTTTAATTTGGTATAAGTTTGATCCCCGGAGAATTCTTAGTTTGGGCACAGTGGGTCAAAATGTTAAGACATGGGAGAATAAAATATTCCATATATCGCTGTTCTGAAATTCCTCTGAAGTATGCAGATAGTAAATTTGGAAAGCACTAATGAAGGCCTTTAATTTGGTATAAGTTTGATCCCCGGAGAATTCTTAGTTTGGGCACAGTGGGTCAAAATGTTAAGACATGGGACAATACTAAATTCCATATATCGCTGTTCTGAAATTCCTCTGAAGTATGCAGATAGTAAATTTGGAAAGAACTAATGAAGGACTTTAATTTGGTATAAGTTTGATCCCCGGAGAATTCTTAGTTTGGGCACAGTGGGTCAAAATGTTAAGACATGGGACAATACTAAATTCCATATATCGCTGTTCTGAAATTCCTCTGAAGTATGCAGATAGTAAATTTGGAAAGCACTAATGAAGGACTTTAATTTGGTATAAGTTTGATCCCCGGAGAATTCTTAGTTTGGGCACAGTGGGTCAAAATGTTAAGATATGGGATAATACTAAATTCCATATATCGCTGTTCTAAAATTCCTCTGAAGTATGCAGATAGTAAATTTGGAAAGCACTAATGAAGGACTTTAATTTGGTATAAGTTTGATCCCCGGAGAATTCTTAGTTTGGGCACAGTGTGTCAAAATGTTAAGACATGGGACAATACTAAATTCCATATATCGCTGTTTGAAATTCCTCTGAAGTATGCAGATAGTAAATTTGGAAAGCACTAATGAAGGACTTTAATTTGGTATAAGTTTGATCCCCGGAGAATTCTTAGTTTGGGCACAGTGGGTCAAAATGTTAAGACATGGGACAATACTAAATTCCATATATCGCTGTTCTAAAATTCCTCTGAAGTATGCAGATAGTAAATTTGGAAAGCACTAATGAAGGACTTTAATTTGGTATAAGTTTGATCCCCGGAGAATTCTTAGTTTGGGCACAGTGGGTCAAAATGTTAAGACATGGGACAATACTAAATTCCATATATCGCTGTTCTGAAATTCCTCTGAAGTATGCAGATAGTAAATTTGGAAAGCACTAAGGAAGGACTTTAATCTGGTATAAGTTTGATCCCCGGAGAATTCTTAGTTTGGGCACAGTGGGTCAAAATGTTAAGACATGGGACAATACTAAATTCCATATATCGCTGTTCTGAAATTCCTTTGAAGTATGCAGATAGTAAATTTGGAAAGCACTAATGAAGGACTTTAATTTGGTATAAGTTTGATCCTCGGAGAATTCTTAGTTTGGGCACAGTGGGTCAAAATGTTAAGACATGGGACAATACTAAATTCCATATATCGCTGTTCTGAAATTCCTCTGAAGTATGCAGATAGTAAATTTGGAAAGCACTAATGAAGGACTTTAATTTCGTATAAGTTTGATCCCCGGAGAGTTCTTAGTTTGGGCACAGTGGGTCAAAATGTTAAGACATGGGACAATACTAAATTCCATATATCGCTGTTCTGAAATTCCTCTGAAGTATGCAGATAATAAATTTGAAAAGTACTAATGAAAGACTTTAATTGGGTGTAAGCTTGATCCCCGGAGAATTCTTAGTTTGGGCACAGTGGGTCAAAATGTTAAGACATGGGACAATACTAAATTCCTTATATCGCTGTTCTGAAATTCCTCTGAAGTATGAAGATAGCAAATTTGGAAAGCACTAATGAAGGACTTTAATTTGGTATAAGTTTGATCCCCGGAGAATTCTTAGTTTGGGCACAGTGGGTCAAAATGTTAAGACATGGGACAATACTAAATTCCATATATCGCTGTTCTGAAATTCCTTTGAAGTATGCAGATAGTAAATTTGGAAAGCACTAATGAAGGACTTTAATTTGGTATAAGTTTGATCCCCGGAGAATTCTTAGTTTGGGCACAGTGGGTCAAAATGTTAAGACATGGGACAATACTAAATTCCATATATCGCTGTTCTGAAATTCCTCTGAAGTATGCAGATAATAAATTTGAAAAGTACTAATGAAAGACTTTAATTGGGTGTAAGCTTGATCCCCGGAGAATTCTTAGTTTGGGCACAGTGGGTCAAAATGTTAAGACATGGGACAATACTAAATTCCATATATCGCTGTTCTGAAATTCCTCTGAAGTATGAAGATAGCAAATTTGGAAAGCACTAATGAAGGACTTTAATTTGGTATAAGTTTGATCCCCGGAGAATTCTTAGTTTGGGCACAGTGGGTCAAAATGTTAAGACATGGGACAATACTAAATTCCATATCTCGCTGTTCTGAAATTCCTCTGAAGTATGCAGATAGTAAATTTGGAAAGCACAAATGAAGGACTTTAATTTGGTATAAGTTTGATCCCCGGAGAATTCTTAGTTTGGGCACAGTGGGTCAAAATCTTAAGACATGGGACAATAAAATATTCCATATATCGCTGTTCTGAAATTCCACTGAAGTATGCAGATAGTAAATTTGGAAAGCACTAATGAAGGACTTTAATTTGGTATAAGTTTGATCCCCGGAGAATTCTTAGGTTGCGCACAGTGGGTCAAAATGTTAAGACATGGGAGAATAAAATATTCCATATATAGCTGTTCTGAAATTCCTCTGAAGTATACAGATAGTAAATTTGGAAAGCACAAATGAAGGACTTTAATTTGGTATAAGTTTGATCCCCGGAGAATTCTTAGTTTGGGCACAGTGGGTCAAAATGTTAAGACATGGGACAATAAAATATTAAATATATCGCTGTTCTGAAATTCCACTGAAGTATGCATATAGTAAATTTGGAAAGCACTAATGAAGGACTTTAATTTGGTATAAGTTTGATCCCCGGAGAATTCTTAGTTTGGGCACAGTGGGTCAAAAAGTTAAGACATGGGGCAATAAAATATTCCATATATCGCTGTTCTGAAATTCCTCTGAAGTACGCAGATAGTAAATTTGGAAAGCACAAATGAAGGACTTTAATTTGGTATAAGTTTGATCCCAGGAGAATTCTTAGTTTGGGCACAGTGGGTCAAAATGTTAAGACATGGGACAATAATATATTCCATATATCGCTGTTCTGAAATTCCACTGAAGTATGCAGATAGTAAATTTGGAAAGCACCAATGAAGGACTTTAATTTGGTATAAGTTTGATCCCCGGAGAATTCTTAGGTTGCGCACAGTGGGTCAAAATGTTAAGACATGGGAGAATAAAATATTCCATATATAGCTGTTCTGAAATTCCTCTGAAGTATGCAGATTGTAAATTTGGAAAGCACTAATGAAGGACTTTAATTTGGAATAAGTTTGATCCCCGGAGAATTCTTAGTTTGGGCACAGTGGGTCAAAATGTTAAGACATGGGACAATAAAATATTCCATATATCGCTGTTCTGAAATTCCTCTGAAGTATGCAGATAGTAAATTTGGAAAGCACAAATGAAGGACTTTAATTTGGTATAAGTTTGATCCCCGGAGAATTCTCAGTTTGGGCACAGTGGGTCAAAATGTTAAGACATGGAGAATAAAATATTCCATATATCGCTGTTCTGAAATTCCACTGAAGTATGCATATAGTAAATTTGGAAAGCACTAATGAAGGACTTTAATTTGGAATAAGTTTGATCCCCGGAGAATTCTTAGTTTGGGCACAGTGGGTCAAAATGTTAAGACATGGGACAATAAAATATTCCATATATCGCTGTTCTGAAATTCCTCTGAAGTATGCAGATAGTAAATTTGGAAAGCACTAATGAAGGACTTTAATTTGGTATAAGTTTGATCCCCGGAGAACTCTTAGTTTGGGCACAGTGGGTCAAAATGTTAAGACATGGGACAATGAAATATTAAATATATCGCTGTTCTGAAATTCCACTGAAGTATGCAGATAGTAAATTTGGAAAGCACTAATGAAGGACTTTAATTTGGTATAAGTTTGATCCCCGGAGAATTTTTAGTTTGGGTACAGTGGGTCAAAATGTTAAGACATGGGACAATAAAATATTCCATATATCGCTGTTCTGAAATTCCTCTGAAGTATACAGATAGTAAATTTGAAAAGCACAAATGAAGTACTTTAATTTGGTATAAGTTTGATCCCCGGAGACTTCTTAGTTTGGGCACAGTGGGTCAAAATGTTAAGACATGGGACAATAAAATATTCCATATATCGCTGTTCTGAAATTCCTCTGAAGTATGCAGATAGTAAATTTGGAAAGCACTAATGAAGGACTTTAATTTGGTATAAGTTTGATCCCCGGAGAATTCTCCGTTTGGGCACAGTGGGTCAAAATGTTAAGACATGGGAGAATAAAATATTCCATATATCGCTGTTCTGAAATTCCTCTGAAGTATGCAGATAGTAAATTTGGAAAGCACAAATGAAGGACTTTAATTTGGTATAAGTTTGATCCCCGGAGAGTTCTCAGTTTGGGCACAGTGGGTCAAAATGTTAAGACATTGGAGAATAAAATATTCCATATATCGCTGTTCTGAAATTCCACTGAAGTATGCATATAGTAAATTTGGAAAGCACTAATGAAGGACTTTAATTTGGAATAAGTTTGATCCCCGGAGAATTCTTAGTTTGGGCAGAGTGGGTCAAAATGTTAAGACATGGGACAATACTAAATTCCATATATCGCTGTTCTGAAATTCCTTTGAAGTATGCAGATAGTAAATTTGGAAAGCACTAATGAAGGACTTTAATTTGGTATAAGCTTGATCCCCGGAGAATTCTTAGTTTGGGCACAGTGGGTCAAAATGTTAAGACATGGGACAATACTAAATTCCATATATCGCTGTTCTGAAATTCCTCTGAAGTATGAAGATAGCAAATTTGGAAATCACTAATGAAGGCCTTTAATTTGGCATAAGTTTGATCCACGGAGAATTCTTAGTTTGGGCAGAGTGGGTCAAAATGTTAAGACATGGAACAATACTAAATTCCATATATCGCTGTTCTGAAATTCCTTTGAAGTATGCAGATAGTAAATTTGGAAAGCACTAATGAAGGACTTTAATTTGGTATAAGTTTGATCCCCGGAGAATTCTTAGTTTGGGCACAGTGGGTCAAAATGTTAAGACATGGGACAATACTAAATTCCATATATCGCTGTTCTGAAATTCCTCTGAAGTATGAAGATAGCAAATTTGGAAATCACTAATGAAGGCCTTTAATTTGGTATAAGTTTGATCCCCGGAGAATTCTTAGTTTGGGCACAGTGGGTCAAAATGTTAAGACATGGGAGAATAAAATATTCCATATATCGCTGTTCTGAAATTCCTCTGAAGTATGCAGATAGTAAATTTGGAAAGCACTAATGAAGGCCTTTAATTTGGTATAAGTTTGATCCCCGGAGAATTCTTAGTTTGGGCACAGTGGGTCAAAATGTTAAGACATGGGACAATACTAAATTCCATATATCGCTGTTCTGAAATTCCTCTGAAGTATGCAGATAGTAAATTTGGAAAGAACTAATGAAGGACTTTAATTTGGTATAAGTTTGATCCCCGGAGAATTCTTAGTTTGGGCACAGTGGGTCAAAATGTTAAGACATGGGACAATACTAAATTCCATATATCGCTGTTCTGAAATTCCTCTGAAGTATGCAGATAGTAAATTTGGAAAGCACTAATGAAGGACTTTAATTTGGTATAAGTTTGATCCCCGGAGAATTCTTAGTTTGGGCACAGTGGGTCAAAATGTTAAGATATGGGATAATACTAAATTCCATATATCGCTGTTCTAAAATTCCTCTGAAGTATGCAGATAGTAAATTTGGAAAGCACTAATGAAGGACTTTAATTTGGTATAAGTTTGATCCCCGGAGAATTCTTAGTTTGGGCACAGTGTGTCAAAATGTTAAGACATGGGACAATACTAAATTCCATATATCGCTGTTTGAAATTCCTCTGAAGTATGCAGATAGTAAATTTGGAAAGCACTAATGAAGGACTTTAATTTGGTATAAGTTTGATCCCCGGAGAATTCTTAGTTTGGGCACAGTGGGTCAAAATGTTAAGACATGGGACAATACTAAATTCCATATATCGCTGTTCTAAAATTCCTCTGAAGTATGCAGATAGTAAATTTGGAAAGCACTAATGAAGGACTTTAATTTGGTATAAGTTTGATCCCCGGAGAATTCTTAGTTTGGGCACAGTGGGTCAAAATGTTAAGACATGGGACAATACTAAATTCCATATATCGCTGTTCTGAAATTCCTCTGAAGTATGCAGATAGTAAATTTGGAAAGCACTAAGGAAGGACTTTAATCTGGTATAAGTTTGATCCCCGGAGAATTCTTAGTTTGGGCACAGTGGGTCAAAATGTTAAGACATGGGACAATACTAAATTCCATATATCGCTGTTCTGAAATTCCTTTGAAGTATGCAGATAGTAAATTTGGAAAGCACTAATGAAGGACTTTAATTTGGTATAAGTTTGATCCTCGGAGAATTCTTAGTTTGGGCACAGTGGGTCAAAATGTTAAGACATGGGACAATACTAAATTCCATATATCGCTGTTCTGAAATTCCTCTGAAGTATGCAGATAGTAAATTTGGAAAGCACTAATGAAGGACTTTAATTTCGTATAAGTTTGATCCCCGGAGAGTTCTTAGTTTGGGCACAGTGGGTCAAAATGTTAAGACATGGGACAATACTAAATTCCATATATCGCTGTTCTGAAATTCCTCTGAAGTATGCAGATAATAAATTTGAAAAGTACTAATGAAAGACTTTAATTGGGTGTAAGCTTGATCCCCGGAGAATTCTTAGTTTGGGCACAGTGGGTCAAAATGTTAAGACATGGGACAATACTAAATTCCTTATATCGCTGTTCTGAAATTCCTCTGAAGTATGAAGATAGCAAATTTGGAAAGCACTAATGAAGGACTTTAATTTGGTATAAGTTTGATCCCCGGAGAATTCTTAGTTTGGGCACAGTGGGTCAAAATGTTAAGACATGGGACAATACTAAATTCCATATATCGCTGTTCTGAAATTCCTTTGAAGTATGCAAATAGTAAATTTGGAAAGCACTAATGAAGGACTTTAATTTGGTATAAGTTTGATCCCCGGAGAATTCTTAGTTTGGGCACAGTGGGTCAAAATGTTAAGACATGGGACAATACTAAATTCCATATATCGCTGTTCTGAAATTCCTCTGAAGTATGCAGATAATAAATTTGAAAAGTACTAATGAAAGACTTTAATTGGGTGTAAGCTTGATCCCCGGAGAATTCTTAGTTTGGGCACAGTGGGTCAAAATGTTAAGACATGGGACAATACTAAATTCCATATATCGCTTTTCTGAAATTCCTCTGAAGTATGAAGATAGCAAATTTGGAAAGCACTAATGAAGGACTTTAATTTGGTATAAGTTTGATCCCCGGAGAATTCTTAGTTTGGGCACAG
The DNA here is from genome assembly GCA_963931995.1 of Phaonia tiefii. NCBI lineage: Eukaryota > Metazoa > Arthropoda > Insecta > Diptera > Muscidae > Phaonia > Phaonia tiefii. Next base: position 67,185,511 of record OZ008367.1, read on the forward strand.
TGGGTCAAAATGTTAAGACATGGGACAATACTAAATTCCATATCTCGCTGTTCTGAAATTCCTCTGAAGTATGCAGATAGTAAATTTGGAAAGCACAAATGAAGGACTTTAATTTGGTATAAGTTTGATCCCCGGAGAATTCTTAGTTTGGGCACAGTGGGTCAAAATCTTAAGACATGGGACAATAAAATATTCCATATATCGCTGTTCTGAAATTCCACTGAAGTATGCAGATAGTAAATTTGGAAAGCACTAATGAAGGACTTTAATTTGGTATAAGTTTGATCCCCGGAGAATTCTTAGGTTGCGCACAGTGGGTCAAAATGTTAAGACATGGGAGAATAAAATATTCCATATATAGCTGTTCTGAAATTCCTCTGAAGTATACAGATAGTAAATTTGGAAAGCACAAATGAAGGACTTTAATTTGGTATAAGTTTGATCCCCGGAGAATTCTTAGTTTGGGCACAGTGGGTCAAAATGTTAAGACATGGGACAATAAAATATTAAATATATCGCTGTTCTGAAATTCCACTGAAGTATGCATATAGTAAATTTGGAAAGCACTAATGAAGGACTTTAATTTGGTATAAGTTTGATCCCCGGAGAATTCTTAGTTTGGGCACAGTGGGTCAAAAAGTTAAGACATGGGGCAATAAAATATTCCATATATCGCTGTTCTGAAATTCCTCTGAAGTACGCAGATAGTAAATTTGGAAAGCACAAATGAAGGACTTTAATTTGGTATAAGTTTGATCCCAGGAGAATTCTTAGTTTGGGCACAGTGGGTCAAAATGTTAAGACATGGGACAATAATATATTCCATATATCGCTGTTCTGAAATTCCACTGAAGTATGCAGATAGTAAATTTGGAAAGCACCAATGAAGGACTTTAATTTGGTATAAGTTTGATCCCCGGAGAATTCTTAGGTTGCGCACAGTGGGTCAAAATGTTAAGACATGGGAGAATAAAATATTCCATATATAGCTGTTCTGAAATTCCTCTGAAGTATGCAGATTGTAAATTTGGAAAGCACTAATGAAGGACTTTAATTTGGAATAAGTTTGATCCCCGGAGAATTCTTAGTTTGGGCACAGTGGGTCAAAATGTTAAGACATGGGACAATAAAATATTCCATATATCGCTGTTCTGAAATTCCTCTGAAGTATGCAGATAGTAAATTTGGAAAGCACAAATGAAGGACTTTAATTTGGTATAAGTTTGATCCCCGGAGAATTCTCAGTTTGGGCACAGTGGGTCAAAATGTTAAGACATGGAGAATAAAATATTCCATATATCGCTGTTCTGAAATTCCACTGAAGTATGCATATAGTAAATTTGGAAAGCACTAATGAAGGACTTTAATTTGGAATAAGTTTGATCCCCGGAGAATTCTTAGTTTGGGCACAGTGGGTCAAAATGTTAAGACATGGGACAATAAAATATTCCATATATCGCTGTTCTGAAATTCCTCTGAAGTATGCAGATAGTAAATTTGGAAAGCACTAATGAAGGACTTTAATTTGGTATAAGTTTGATCCCCGGAGAACTCTTAGTTTGGGCACAGTGGGTCAAAATGTTAAGACATGGGACAATGAAATATTAAATATATCGCTGTTCTGAAATTCCACTGAAGTATGCAGATAGTAAATTTGGAAAGCACTAATGAAGGACTTTAATTTGGTATAAGTTTGATCCCCGGAGAATTTTTAGTTTGGGTACAGTGGGTCAAAATGTTAAGACATGGGACAATAAAATATTCCATATATCGCTGTTCTGAAATTCCTCTGAAGTATACAGATAGTAAATTTGAAAAGCACAAATGAAGTACTTTAATTTGGTATAAGTTTGATCCCCGGAGACTTCTTAGTTTGGGCACAGTGGGTCAAAATGTTAAGACATGGGACAATAAAATATTCCATATATCGCTGTTCTGAAATTCCTCTGAAGTATGCAGATAGTAAATTTGGAAAGCACTAATGAAGGACTTTAATTTGGTATAAGTTTGATCCCCGGAGAATTCTCCGTTTGGGCACAGTGGGTCAAAATGTTAAGACATGGGAGAATAAAATATTCCATATATCGCTGTTCTGAAATTCCTCTGAAGTATGCAGATAGTAAATTTGGAAAGCACAAATGAAGGACTTTAATTTGGTATAAGTTTGATCCCCGGAGAATTCTCAGTTTGGGCACAGTGGGTCAAAATGTTAAGACATTGGAGAATAAAATATTCCATATATCGCTGTTCTGAAATTCCACTGAAGTATGCATATAGTAAATTTGGAAAGCACTAATGAAGGACTTTAATTTGGAATAAGTTTGATCCCCGGAGAATTCTTAGTTTGGGCAGAGTGGGTCAAAATGTTAAGACATGGGACAATACTAAATTCCATATATCGCTGTTCTGAAATTCGTTTGAAGTATGCAGATAGTAAATTTGGAAAGCACTAATGAAGGACTTTAATTTGGTATAAGCTTGATCCCCGGAGAATTCTTAGTTTGGGCACAGTGGGTCAAAATGTTAAGACATGGGACAATACTAAATTCCATATATCGCTGTTCTGAAATTCCTCTGAAGTATGAAGATAGCAAATTTGGAAATCACTAATGAAGGCCTTTAATTTGGCATAAGTTTGATCCACGGAGAATTCTTAGTTTGGGCAGAGTGGGTCAAAATGTTAAGACATGGAACAATACTAAATTCCATATATCGCTGTTCTGAAATTCCTTTGAAGTATGCAGATAGTAAATTTGGAAAGCACTAATGAAGGACTTTAATTTGGTATAAGTTTGATCCCCGGAGAATTCTTAGTTTGGGCACAGTGGGTCAAAATGTTAAGACATGGGACAATACTAAATTCCATATATCGCTGTTCTGAAATTCCTCTGAAGTATGAAGATAGCAAATTTGGAAATCACTAATGAAGGCCTTTAATTTGGTATAAGTTTGATCCCCGGAGAATTCTTAGTTTGGGCACAGTGGGTCAAAATGTTAAGACATGGGAGAATAAAATATTCCATATATCGCTGTTCTGAAATTCCTCTGAAGTATGCAGATAGTAAATTTGGAAAGCACTAATGAAGGCCTTTAATTTGGTATAAGTTTGATCCCCGGAGAATTCTTAGTTTGGGCACAGTGGGTCAAAATGTTAAGACATGGGACAATACTAAATTCCATATATCGCTGTTCTGAAATTCCTCTGAAGTATGCAGATAGTAAATTTGGAAAGAACTAATGAAGGACTTTAATTTGGTATAAGTTTGATCCCCGGAGAATTCTTAGTTTGGGCACAGTGGGTCAAAATGTTAAGACATGGGACAATACTAAATTCCATATATCGCTGTTCTGAAATTCCTCTGAAGTATGCAGATAGTAAATTTGGAAAGCACTAATGAAGGACTTTAATTTGGTATAAGTTTGATCCCCGGAGAATTCTTAGTTTGGGCACAGTGGGTCAAAATGTTAAGATATGGGATAATACTAAATTCCATATATCGCTGTTCTAAAATTCCTCTGAAGTATGCAGATAGTAAATTTGGAAAGCACTAATGAAGGACTTTAATTTGGTATAAGTTTGATCCCCGGAGAATTCTTAGTTTGGGCACAGTGTGTCAAAATGTTAAGACATGGGACAATACTAAATTCCATATATCGCTGTTTGAAATTCCTCTGAAGTATGCAGATAGTAAATTTGGAAAGCACTAATGAAGGACTTTAATTTGGTATAAGTTTGATCCCCGGAGAATTCTTAGTTTGGGCACAGTGGGTCAAAATGTTAAGACATGGGACAATACTAAATTCCATATATCGCTGTTCTAAAATTCCTCTGAAGTATGCAGATAGTAAATTTGGAAAGCACTAATGAAGGACTTTAATTTGGTATAAGTTTGATCCCCGGAGAATTCTTAGTTTGGGCACAGTGGGTCAAAATGTTAAGACATGGGACAATACTAAATTCCATATATCGCTGTTCTGAAATTCCTCTGAAGTATGCAGATAGTAAATTTGGAAAGCACTAAGGAAGGACTTTAATCTGGTATAAGTTTGATCCCCGGAGAATTCTTAGTTTGGGCACAGTGGGTCAAAATGTTAAGACATGGGACAATACTAAATTCCATATATCGCTGTTCTGAAATTCCTTTGAAGTATGCAGATAGTAAATTTGGAAAGCACTAATGAAGGACTTTAATTTGGTATAAGTTTGATCCTCGGAGAATTCTTAGTTTGGGCACAGTGGGTCAAAATGTTAAGACATGGGACAATACTAAATTCCATATATCGCTGTTCTGAAATTCCTCTGAAGTATGCAGATAGTAAATTTGGAAAGCACTAATGAAGGACTTTAATTTCGTATAAGTTTGATCCCCGGAGAGTTCTTAGTTTGGGCACAGTGGGTCAAAATGTTAAGACATGGGACAATACTAAATTCCATATATCGCTGTTCTGAAATTCCTCTGAAGTATGCAGATAATAAATTTGAAAAGTACTAATGAAAGACTTTAATTGGGTGTAAGCTTGATCCCCGGAGAATTCTTAGTTTGGGCACAGTGGGTCAAAATGTTAAGACATGGGACAATACTAAATTCCTTATATCGCTGTTCTGAAATTCCTCTGAAGTATGAAGATAGCAAATTTGGAAAGCACTAATGAAGGACTTTAATTTGGTATAAGTTTGATCCCCGGAGAATTCTTAGTTTGGGCACAGTGGGTCAAAATGTTAAGACATGGGACAATACTAAATTCCATATATCGCTGTTCTGAAATTCCTTTGAAGTATGCAGATAGTAAATTTGGAAAGCACTAATGAAGGACTTTAATTTGGTATAAGTTTGATCCCCGGAGAATTCTTAGTTTGGGCACAGTGGGTCAAAATGTTAAGACATGGGACAATACTAAATTCCATATATCGCTGTTCTGAAATTCCTCTGAAGTATGCAGATAATAAATTTGAAAAGTACTAATGAAAGACTTTAATTGGGTGTAAGCTTGATCCCCGGAGAATTCTTAGTTTGGGCACAGTGGGTCAAAATGTTAAGACATGGGACAATACTAAATTCCATATATCGCTGTTCTGAAATTCCTCTGAAGTATGAAGATAGCAAATTTGGAAAGCACTAATGAAGGACTTTAATTTGGTATAAGTTTGATCCCCAGAGAATTCTTAGTTTGGGCACAGTGGGTCAAAATGTTAAGACATGGGACAATACTAAATTCCATATATCGCTGTTCTGAAATTCCTTTGAAGTATGCAGATAGTAAATTTGGAAAGCACTAATGAAGGACTTTAATTTGGTATAAGTTGGACCCCGGAGAATTCTTAGTTTGGGCACAGTGGGTCAAAATGTTAAGACATGGGACAATACTAAATTCCATATATCGCTGTTCTGAAATTCCTCTGAAGTATGCAGATAGTAAATTTGGAAAGCACTAATGAAGGACTTTAATTTGGTATAAGTTTGATCCCCGGAGAATTCTTAGTTTGGGCACAGTGGGTCAAAATGTTAAGACAAGGGACAATACTAAATTCCATATATCGCTGTTCTGAAATTCCTCTGAAGTATGCAGATAGTAAATTTGGAAAGAACTAACGAAGGACTTTAATTTGGTATAAGTTTGATCCCCGGAGAATTCTTAGTTTGGGCACAGTGGGTCAAAATGTTAAGACATGGGACAATACTAAATTCCATATATCGCTGTTCTGAAATTCCTCTGAAGTATGCAGATAATAAATTTGAAAAGTACTAATGGAAGACTTTAATTGAGTGTAAGCTTGATCCCCGGGGAATTCTTAGTTTGGGCACAGTGGGTCAAAATGTTAAGACATGGGACAATACTAAATTCCATATATCGCTGTTCTGAAATTCCTCTGAAGTATGAAGATAGCAAATTTGGAAAGCACTAATGAGGGCCTTTAATTTGGTATAAGTTTGATCCCCGGAGAATTCTTAGTTTGGGCACAGTGGGTCAAAATGTTAAGACATGGGAGAATAAAATATTCCATATATCGCTGTTCTGAAATTCCTCTGAAGTATGCAGATAGTAAATTTGGAAAGCACTAATGAAGGCCTTTAATTTGGTATAAGTTTGATCCCCGGAGAATTCTTAGTTTGGGCACAGTGGGTGAAAATGTTAAGACATGGGACAATACTAAATTCCATATATCGCTGTTCTGAAATTCCTTTTGGTATAAGTTTCCTCTGAAGTATGCAGATAGTAAATTTGGAAAGCACTAATGAAGGCCTTTAATTTGGTATAAGTTTGATCCCCGGAGAATTCTTAGTTTGGGCACAGTGGGTGAAAATGTTAAGACATGGGACAATACTAAATTCCATATATCGCTGTTCTGAAATTCCTTTGAAGTATGCAGATAATAAATTTGGAAAGCACTAATGAAGGACTTTAATTTGGTATAAGTTTGATCCCCGGAGAATTCTTAGTTTGGGCACAGTGGGTCAAAATGTTAAGACATGGGACAATACTAAATTCCATATATCGCTGTTCTGAAATTCCTCTGAAGTATACAGATAGTAAATTTGGAAAGCACTAATGAAGGACTTTAATTTGGTATAAGTTTGATCCCCGGAGAATTTTTAGTTTGGGCACAGTGGGTCAAAATGTTAAGACATGGGAGAATAAAATATTCCATATATCGCTGTTCTGAAATTCCACTGAAGTATGCATATAGTAAATTTGGAAAGCACAAATGAAGGACTTTAATTTGGAATAAGTTTGATCCCCGGAAAATTCTTAGTTTGGGCACAGTGGGTCAAAATGTTAAGACATGGGACAATAAAATATTCCATATATCGCTGTTCTGAAATTTTTCCGAAGTATGCAGATAGTAAACTTGGAAAGCACTAATGAAGGACTTTAATTTGGTATAAGTTTGATCCCCGGAGAATTCTTAGTTTGGGCACAGTGGGTCAAAATGTTAAGACATGGGACAATACTAAATTCCATATATCGCTGTTCTGAAATTTCTCTGAAATATAAGTATGGTAAATTTGGAAAGCACTGATAAGGGGCTTTAATCTGGTGTAAGTCTCGTCCGCCAGGAGTCCTTGGTTTGGACACTGTGAAGTGTTCAAAAGTAGAGTAAAGTGCTTAAAGGGAAACGCTTAAAATTATTGTATTCTGAAATTCGTCTGAAACCTTGGAGTAGTATAACTCAAAAGAACATGCTCCTACTTATTGCTAGATATTCATTAAATTGGCGGAGAATCCTTGATTTGGGCTCAAAGTTCTTTCTAAAATTATATACATTGAACTAAAATATAATGCTCGTTGGTCAGCTGTTCCAGATTTGTGCCACTAATACTGAAAGCTCGTAATATTTTTTAATACGATTTATCAGATTTATATTTTTTTATTAATTTAATTTGCCAAAAACCTTGTTTATATCAATATACTTCCCTTTCTGGTACTTTAACAGATACCTGTTATCGTCATAACAGCGCTCTGGTAACCAAAGTGGTTTGTGTCTTTGCTAGTTAAATTCGAATTTATCTTCACGCACATAATTAATTAAACCTTAGTTTGATAGATTGTGGCCATCGGTTGTGCAATAGCTGGTGTGCGCGGCTTTTGTGCATGAGAGCATGGATTCGATCCCTGCTCTGACCACCTTCTATTTCCTTTGTCGACGGTGGTTACCTCGTTTAGCGAAAAAGTTTCTCAAAATACCGCTCGAAACTGGAGTAAAACTGTACGTCCCAATCACTGAGTGAAAATTAGAAAGCGCACAGCTCACTGGTTGTGTAAAGCTGTCCCCAATCCCTTCATGGGATGTTATGGGACACTTTTTTTTAGTTTACATTCTAAAGTTTACATATAAAGAATTAAACAACCTATTTTTAACACTATTATGCTACAACCCAGTATTATCAACACTATTGGGTACCTTTGCTTTGGTTTATGTCTAGACTAACATATGTTGGGAAATTTCTTGCTTAATAAGAAGTTGTCTAGATGGAGCCTGTAACCAATATAAAAAGTAAGTTTGGAAAAGCCAAAGTGAAAGAAGTTTAAAACAAAAGATTTTCTCAAATAATTGCATTTACATATAGGGAAATTTTCTCAAAAAAAACCTATTCATACCCTTAAACAAAGTACATTTTCTTAAAAAAAATAATTTATCTTAAAGAAGTACCGTTGCTTGAAAAAGTAAAGTTTCTTACAAAAAGTGCGTATTCTTAAAAGGTATTTTTTTAAATAAGTACTACTTTGCCTTTTCTTAAAAAAACTACATTTTCTTTAAAGGGTGCCTATTTGTGAAACAAACTAGCTTTTCTTGAGATAAGTATCTACTCTTAAAAATTTACCTATTCTTCAAAAAAGGAGCAATTCTAAACAAAATTCCCATTTCTTAAAACAAAATTTTCTTCAAAAAAAATACCTTCTCTTAAAAAAATAAAAAAGTATATGTTCCTACAAAAATTCCTTTTCTAAAAATTAAAATAATATAATTTCTTTTCATTTCTTGAGATAAGTAGCCTTTCTGAAAATAAGTACATTTTCTTAAAAACTAACCTTTTTCTAAAAAGAGTACCACTTCTTTAAAAAGTACCTGTTCTTAAAAAAAGTACTTCTCTTATAGAAAGTACTTCCTCTTAAAAATAGTACCTTTTCTGAAAATAAAACATTAGCTTTTCATAAGAAAGTACCTCTCTATAAAAAAGGACATTTTCGGGAAAATATAATACATATTCTTACAAAATGGACCTAAAAATATATATTTTTAAAAAAAATACATTCTATAAAAAGACAATTTTCTTTAAAAAATTTATCATTTTACAAAAAGTATATTTTCTTAGAGATCCATTCAAATTATCATATCTTTCAATTAGTCCATAATATATAGAAAAAGTAACTTCGTTCCGACCCCGACCGGGTGTCCCCTGACACCTCATGTGATTTTTTATTAGATGTTATTTACATATGTCACTGTCAACTGTCACATCAGATTTAATAGAATCGGTTTGAGCACATAGCCAATGTTTCTAACCTATAATTTGAAATTTTTATAATGTGGCACCCTTATAAGGCCATCTTGGCGATTTTTCCTCGAGATAGTCTACTTTGCCGCACGATAACACCATGAAGCCGTTGGATGTATATATCGTGTTATAGCTTATTAGAAGCGTATAGACTTCTGCTAGAAGGTGTTGGAATCCAAGTTAAATATTTTCTTTCATTTAGATACAATTTTTGGGAAAAACCGAAAAACCCAAATTTTAATTTTTGTTAAAAATTGCAAATTTTTTCAAATTAAAAATTGGAACCCTTAGAGCGGTCGGATTTTACTCAAACTTAATCCAGTTTATACTCAGGTTAAACTAAATCAATGTGAACATTTTTTTTCAAATGCACCGAGGAATGAAGATTTTCTAGTGTATACAAATTTTCACCCAAAATGACAAATTCCGAAAACTTTGACTAAAATGCGGCACGGCTCAGAGTTGTCCGATTCGGCTCAAATTTTCACCAAGTTAGTTTTTGACCATAAGGAACAAGAATCCGCCTGGGGTTTATTAAAAATCCGAAGTAATTTTTTCATTGCCACTCTAATGTACATGTTTGCAAATACTGTTTTCATAAATTGAAGATCTGCTGCTTTTTGTTTCTTCATTGTGACAGACAGCAGTATTTTCTGCAGTTTTCAACAAGGAAATCCACATTTGGGTAAGAAATACATACATGTATTATAACCTATTAATCAGTGTGTCCCAAACTGGTTATACTGAATAGTAAACACTATGTGTTTGGACACAAATATACTATATTTCCGACAAGGTACAAACACGTTATATTTGTATCCAAACAACAAAAAAAGACAAATTTTTCAGCGTGCAGAAGTCGATAGTTTTCTCGACTTTCTGTTTTATGGAGATACATATATCATCAATTGACATGTAGGTAGCTATTTTTAAGTTTTTTCTTGTGGTTTTTTTCTGTAATCAGGAATTGTAATTGCTTCTGGTGATAGACCATCAAACTACGTAAAACAAGTGTATGAGTAAAAAAATTAGAAACCGGGCACAATAGGTTAAAAAATAGCACTGCAGTATGAGACTTACTCTAAAATTAGTTCATAAATTTCAGTCGGGTGAACCGACTTAAATATACCCTCACTTTAAGTCAGTTCGGTGGTGCAATGGCTAGTGTGCGCGGCTCTTGTACATGAGAACGTGGGTTCGATCCCTGCTCAGACCACCTTACATTTATTTCGACAACGGTCACCTCGCTTAGTGATGGCGACACTATCGAGTACTTAGCCATGAAAATGTTTCTCAAAATACCGTTCGGAACCGGTGTAAAACTGTAGGTCCCAATCAGTGAGTGTAAAACTAGAAAGCGCATATCTCACTGATTGTGAGAAGCTCTCCTCAATCCCTTCATGAGATGTTATGGGACACCATTTTTTTTTCTAAGCCAGTTCTGGTAAAAAGCACCTCTAATGTGACCATATTCAATAGCAGATTGACATTGCGCTAAATATTATATAATACCCGACTTAGTTCGGATCCTAAGCGGTTTTTGAGAAATTTTCTTACTTCCAACCAATTGCCCGTCCAATATTTACATGGGAGGTACCAAAATGAACATGGCAAAGTTGTTAATTTTTTACTACACAATACCTCTTGCCAAAATATTGATCAGTAGCAATATTTATTATTACTTCTCGTGCCGAACAACCACACGGACAACAAACATTTGGATGAGCTGAAGCTAAACACATCTACCACAAAAAAGTTTAAAAGAAGTATGATTTTGTACTAAATGTGTCGATTTGTATGGGAGGCACCAGAAAGGGCTTGGGCTTGATGTTTGCAGCCAGCCAGACAGACAGACATCACTCAATCGTCTTAAAATATCCTAAAACGAATTTCGTCCAAAAATACTACGAGTTTAATACATTACTTACTTTACTTACTTTGCGTTACATTTTTCCCCAATTAAATGATATACACCCCCATCCCTATGGGTGAGGGTATAAAAATAATTGATCATTAGCACAATGTAAAAGTTTTATCAATAGTTCTACATTGTAAATTTCATGTAAAATTTAGTTGGTGCAATGAACATTTTTCATCGTCAATAAATTGAAGATTTTTTAAATCATTTTGATGCATTTAACGAAATTAATTCGTTGAATTGAACAAAAAAATTACTGTTATTATTGCACCAATGTTTTAATTTCATGAATGCAATTGAATGTAAAAAATCATAAAATGACGCATTTCATAAATAATTTTATTTTCAATAATTTTCATTGCTAATGTACACTTTACATCATCTCAATGAATAAAATCCAATAAATTTGCCACAAGTTTGATGCCTCATTCACATTAAATCAGTGGAAGACTCTGAAGAGCAATTAATACAAAGTTTTAGAATTATCCAATTAAATATGTGGTGTATGGCAAGCTGATGAATTTTTACATCAGGACAATGCACAAATTCATTATTTTCGTGTACGTTTTTCTTTCAGTGTAGGACCGGAAATATTTCTAGTACTAGTAAAAGGTGCATATCGCCATATCGAACATATCGCGTTATACCCATATTTTTATTTATACGACATTCAACATATCATGCTATGAACAGCACACAAAACTCATCGAGATTTATTTTTTACCGGTTATAGCCGTAGGTGTAGTTGTAGGTGTAGGCAACAGCAACAACATATACTTTGTTGAAATGCGTTGTTTCAGTGATTCCACCTGTAATAGATACATCTTGAAAATAACAGTTGTTTCCCTTATCGTGATATCGATATCGCTGAAGTTTGTTATTCGCTAAAGTATTTATATCATATCTCGCTAAAGTGTTTATACGAGTACTTTTTGTTTGACATATCGTGTTATGATATCGCAATATAATCTATCGTATAAACGTCGTATATGTTAGTTAAATAAATAAATAACTGGTTTCCCGCTACATCCCACGAGGGGATTAGGGAGAGCTTCTCACAACCAGTGAGCTATGCGCGTTCTACTTTTACACTCACTGATGGGGACCTACAGTTTTACACCGGTTTCGAACGGTATTTTGACAAGCTTTTTCATGGCTAAATACTCGATAGTGTCGCCATCACTAACCGAGGTGACCGCCGTCGACAGAAATTCAAGGTGGTCAGAGTAGGGCTCGAACCCACGTCCTCATGAACAAGTGCCGCGCACACTACCACCGACGGCCACATTTCCTCAGATATCCAAAAACCTAATAATATTAAAACAAAATTCAAAGTAGCTTGGAATTAGGTCATGTTTGAGATTTATAAAAAAAAAATTATATTATTTAAGGTTTATATTTCACAGTGCAACAGTGGGTTTTGGGCCTCAACCAAGCCAACAAATTGTGAAAGTACTTGGACGTGGTATCGCAAAACCCCGCTCAGTTTTGCCCATATACTTAACAAAATTTTTTTACAGGCCGAAGAAAATTTTGGAGGTGGGCAAGGGTCCTATCTCAGATTTTACTTCAATAAATCCAAAACAACTTGAAATATTGCATTAAAACCTTTGACAATATTGTAGCTATTTTCCCATTTCACAATTCCCTCTAATATATTTCTAAGGAAAAGTAAGGAAATGTAATCGATTATTTCACGAAACGTCATAAAAAATTGGACATATTTTATATGTTTTGACATTTCTTGCCTAACTTGCCTTATAAGACTAACTTGAAATTTATGCCTAACATGAAATTTATAAGCTGCAATTCTTTTGAAGACGGCTACCGCAATTTATTTACCGTTAGGCAAGAAATGTCAAAACATATAAGATATGTGAAATGTTTTATGACGTTACGTGAAACAATCGATTAACAGTGTATCATGTTAGCGTAAATTGTGAAATCGGAAAATAGCTACAATATTGTCAAAAGTTGTAATCCTATATTTCAAGCTGTTTAGGATTTATTGAAGTAAAAACTGAAATAGGGCCCTGCTTTAGCTACAACATTTTCTTCACCCTGTACAAAAAATTGTTACGTATACATAGGTGCAAAACCGATTGAAGTTTTGTGATACCACGTCCAAGTACTTACACAATTTTTTGGTTTGGTTGAGGCCCGAAACAAATTCCTTTCATTTGTGTCACAGTGTTATTTACAAAATATTTTTTTTACTACTTATTCAATATGATAAAGCTTACTTGCAGAACAGTGTTATGTCTACTCATTCATCTATCGAGTACTTGTTAAAAATAGCACCCAACTAGCTTATAACACATCGTTATAAGTTTCTGTAAACGCAGCCTAAGCTTATATGTCTATCAATGATCTCCAAGAAAATCCCACTCACCGCTGCTGCTGCAGAGATGAATTCATTCACTGTATTTCAATATTCAAGTGGTTATTGTGTACTCGTACATTTCGAAACAGTACATACTCTCTCAAAAATCAATGCAATGATTGCAAGTGACAGGGGGTTGCCATCATTTTTATGGTCTTCCAAAATACTTGGGTTTGTAAGAGAAGTGGGAAATTATTAAATCTAAATTTTCTTACAGAAAGTTGTAAAAAAAGATATATTCATTATAGAAAAGTTGGTGAATGTATTACGTTTCTACACTTAAATAATTTAATTCGTATATAGTTCGCAAGCATTCATCAAAAATCAGCGAAATTCTGCATATTCATAGACAGTTTGAAACCTAACTGAGAATTCAGGGGTGTGGAGTTTCCAACTATGGAATTTTAAAATTCTGAAGTCCCACACCAACTGCGACTCTGAGTCCACAAATAAACTAAACGTATTTAATATTATGGACAACACGTGAATTACACATTTTTAACAAATAATTTTCTCAAATTCGCACAATAATTATCTTCTAAGAAACATTACGTGAAATTTCGTCCTTTTCTCCAGAAAAAAAATCTGTGGCTTAAACTACTTATAACTAACTGATAGCAATACCGAAACGTTCTAAATTTCAGGTTTTTGAATATTTGAATGTCAACATTTTGCATCCTAAAGATGGCGCCAAAAGGCTGTACATACATTACGGTGGAGTGAAATTCCAAAATCAAAAAAAAAATCACACTCGGAAAGCGATGTAGTTTGGGATTGTTGATAAGAGAAATTAAGGAAATAATTTTTGAGGTTGCGTCACTCCCTTGAAATTTGGAAATTTGTGCTGTTTTGGCGTTGATTTAACGAAATTAAAAAGTTTAAAATTAACGAATCAACTTATTCAAAATATCAAAGTATTTGAGAAAAACAAGAGGCTGGTCGACCCATATGTGTAGCTTTGGTGTCGATTTAAGTCAATTTTTTTAATCAAGTCAATTTTTTTGAAGAAATGACGATTTGGCTTATTTTACTTTTTGCAATTTTTAGACAATATTTTTTTTTTTAAATTTCTCCACTAGCGGGTGTGATTGGTAGCAAAATTGTGAACATATATTGTGAATAATTGTGAACAATTTTTTTTATACGTTTGTTTTAATTTTAGATATTCTAACGTTTAGTTTAGGATTAAAATTTTTTGAGAAATTTTGTCTGCAGTAAACGCATTTTTAATGACTACGGTCGTTGCCATCGAATAAATGCCTATTTCAAATTCAACACAATTAATAGGAAAATCGATTGTTGCCACCCACACAATCATGTACAAAATGAGGTTGTGACAACCACAACTCTGTTGAGACAGCCTCATTTTTCGTTTTCATACTGTGGTTTTTTTTTATTGAATCTGCTCTTAAATAGCCTAACAATAAATATTCGAATCTTATATTCTAATCAGTTTAATTCAATTATTATTAATTAAATTGTTGTTTAAGCGGGCCTCTGAATTATGGCGTCAGGGATTGGTTGGGAAATTGGAAATCTCTTCTTCGTTGTCGGGATGAAGTTGTTGTTATTGTCAAGTTTCTGGCCAGAGAGTTTGTGTGCTGTTCCAGTTTTTGATTACGACTCTGTTTGATGCGCTGGAGTTCGTCTCTTACAGCAGGTGTCTTTAAATCTTTGTTCTCATTTCTAACATACCAAGGGGCAGCAGTAACACTGTGTGTGACCAAAAATCTGAATTGAGTGAAACATAGCGCACCTGCATAATTTTGATACGCTGAATCTAATGGCATTTACCGTTTTTCTCTACCAAGTCAAAATTTTGAGATATTTGACCCCAAATATTTTTGAGACTGAATTAGAGGCAGAACGCTTCAAAATTGAAGTTTGACTTCTGAGTAAGAAACCACGGAGCCGCCACTTGATGAAACCGTTCACCGTGCTCATCTGATTCGGTTGGAACTTGGTTTTCAATTTCATTCAAATGGAAATGTAAAAAATGCATTTTTAGCGACATGTGGACATTTATATTTCTGAAGGCAACCATCATATGTTTTATTAGTGTACGAAAGTTAGGGGAACGGCGAACACCAAGACAATTATGAAAGACTTCTTTCACACAATTCCAAGCGATAGCCTCATTTTTCGAAAGAAATTGGGTAAATTGTTCGTCATGCCATGACCATTAAGTACACCTGAATAAATAAGTTGAATCTTGGTTATAAATTCAACTTAAATGTGGAAAGTTTCACTTACCTTATTTTACTTTTTGATTACTAAGCCTTGGAAAAATTTGTTTCAGCCGATTAAATGCTTCTTCACTTGAACTCAAAGCTTTGATGAAATTTTGTACTATGCCAAGTTTGATATGTAGTGGTGGCAAGAGAACTCTCTCAGGTGGTACAAGGGCCGTACGAATTACATTTCGCTCCCCTTTAACAAACTCTTGGACTCTTAAGGTCCTCTACATTTCTTACTCAGAAGTCAAACTTAAATTTTGAAGCGTTCTGCCTCTAATTCAGTCTCAAAAATATTACAGTTTTTGACATCCCAGCAAACTTTGGGGTCAAATATCTCGAAATTTTGACGTGGTAGAGAAAAACGGGAAATGCCATTAGATTCAGCGTATCAAAATTATGCAGGTTCGCTATGTTTCACTCAATTCAGATTTTTAAAGTGCAAAAATCACACGCAGTGTAATTAACCGTAGTATTTTAGACTGCACTCTTTGTATTACGTCGATGTTACTCGCGCTAGCGTTTCCCCATATCTGGGACCCATATGACCAAATAGGCTTAATCACAGTGTTGTAAATCTGGACCTTATATTCTAATGTCAGCCTTGAGTTTGAGTTAAGTAGCCAATGCAGTTGATGTGTCGTCAGCTTTATTTGTGTCTTCTTGGCTTTTATATGCCTTTTCCAGGTCAGTCTACGATCTAAATGTATACCCAGATAAGTAATATCATCACATAAGGGAATTGGTAAACTGTTGAGTTGTATTTGTGTGCAAGTTCTTGCATTTAATTGTTTTTTTTTTTGGTAGTCGTTTATTTAATCCACATTTTTGATTTTTTTTTTAATTTTTACTAAAAATAAACAAATAGTATTAAAGATATGGTCTATTTAACATACACGCTGTCTCCAAATCGAGCACTCTAGCATATTTATAATATAAACATAAGTAAGTGACTTTCTTTTACAAGCTAGATAACAATTCAAGGTACAATTTACTTTATATAAATTTTAATTTGTAATGAAAAAGCTTAAAAAAACATTACTGTATGTGTTTCTATAATAAAGAAGTATATCTCAAAGTAAAATAACATAAGAAAGAAAGAATATTAATTTTGTATCCTCCAAAATTTTTTGGTATTGATTAATCTTGTTGAGTATTCATATCTCTTAGATATGCTAGTATCAAATCGAATATCATTATAAAGTATCATATTACTGTCAATAGTTTTGTTGGTACATCTTCTATATAGATGATAGAAGATAGGTATGCCATTACGATTTTGTATAAGGCCTTTGCTATCAAGGTATAGAAAGGCCTCTGGGGGTACATAACCTGTGGATAAGGATTTACGTATATAATCATCGTTTATGTAGTAAGGTGCCATAATTAAATTATTCACATTGCATTCAGTACATTTTATAATATGGTTTCGTATTGTTTTAATAATAAAATTGGCAATTCTAATAATTTTAGCCGAGTCATATAAGGCTTTATTAGATACATACGTATTTAGTGAAGTTACTGGATGGAGATCTGTATAGTAAAGTACCAGCTCTTAAATATTTTCTTTCGAATTTTCTCAATTTTTCCATATATGACGGAGAAATGTTAAACCATATTGGGCATCCGTATGTTACTATAGGCCGTACTAACGATTGATACATAAGGACTTTTACCTTTTGATTGATGAATTTCGAATAGAAAAGTGATTTGTAATTAAAAAAAGCATTTCTTGCCTTTGTTAATTTTATGTTCACGAGTGTATTAAAGTACAAAAATTTATCGAGGTAGATGCCTAAATATTTAACAACTTCTTTGTTAGGAATAGTCTTGTTAAAAAAAAAATTAAAAAAAAATTGTAAAATTTAATTTTAATAATTTAAATATCAGATGTTGACTTTTTTCTTATCTAAATCCAAATCAGATACCATGGAAACATTAACAGAAGGACAATATTGTTTTTGAAAAAATGTGAGTTAACACCTTCTTCCACCAAGGGCTTCAAATATTTAAAATATCTATTATATCTTATTTTGTTTAATGTTTCATGGAATATGTTTATGTGTGTATTGTATATTCATTCTGAAATCAACCAAATCGACGGATAAAACAAAACCAATTTTATTTCTATTGGGGCCGATTTTACTGGGGTGCAATTTCTATTCTTTAAAATTACATTTCAAGAAAATACAACCCAAAGAGTCCATGAAATCTGGCCCCAAATTTTATCAGTATACAACAAATAATTATTTTGGGGTCCTCTTGCGCTTATTGGGGCCTTATTTTTAAACGGTTTAAAACAAACAAATTAAATCCGCCCCCACCAAAATATTTGTGTTCGTGCTTCACAATTTTTAGGGGCCCTTCATCATTGCTAGGGAGGCTATTTCATTTTGAAATTTGGGGTCCATCTTCATAATGAAGACAAACCCTAAATTTGGGGCCGATTTTCAAGTTGCAATTGGGGTGCTATTTCCTGGGGTCCATCTTCCGGCCGCCGATTAGTCCATATTTTTTGTGACGCCGCATAGTGTTTCAAAATCGATTTCCATCGGCCAAAATGCAATGTCTTTTGATCTAGTGAACATTTTTAAGTTCTGTAAAAATACGATTGTCGGCAAGAAGTCAAGGATTATTGCGGTATATCAACGTTGAAAATTGCACAGTGAGGTATATTTCAGAGAAATTGACAAAGTTAAAATTTTTTTGTTAGGTTCCTAGAAATGAAAAATGTTAGTTTTTCACGTTTTTTTAAACATTTTTTTTCATAATGAGCACAAAAAAATATTTTTTTTACGTATCACAGATACTCGCTTTTTTCGAATTTTGAAAATCGAAAAATGTTGATATCTTTTTTCGAATTTCTTGAACTGAATGTCATTCAGTTTTACAGATATTGCACTAAATTTGTTGTATTAGAAGGAGTGATTGAGTGGGTTTAATATGGTAGCTAAGTTTTGTTTATACCAAATACAGTTCGGTTGTACCAAATATTTCAAAAAACATAGTTTTTGACAAAAGTTTTGACTTTGAGCCAATATATTTTATTTGCATCCAAAGCCTACAATGAATGTGATATCACAGTTGGAAAGGCTGATCTGGTGCCCAATTTCTCAGGGTAACTTTAAATACTGCCCAATTTAACACACAGAAGATATTGCTAGTTTAATGAAAAAATTCCATGAGATGTCAGGGGACACCCGGTTGGAACGAAGTTAATTTCGCTATATGTTATGTACTAGTTAGTTCCAACACGCCAAGGCGCCCGTTAAAAAGGCCATCATTTAAATGGATCTTTAACAAAAGATACTTTTTGTAAAATGATGAACTTTTTTTAAGATACATTTTTTTTACAGAATGTATTTTTTTTTAAAAAGTATAATTTTAGACCTTTTCTGAAAAAATATGTATTATATTTTCCCGAAAAGGTCATTTTCAAAGAGAGGTACTTCTTTTATTGAAAGTTTATGGTTTTTGAAGAAAAGGTACTATTTGTAAGAAGAGGTACTTTCTGGCAGAAAAAGCCATAAGAGTATAATTTTTTTTTTACAAAGAAGTACTTTTTTTTAAGAACAGGTACTTTTTAAAGAAGTGGTACTATTTTTACCAAAAGGTTAGTTTTTTAAAAAAATTTACGTCTTTTCAGAAAGGCTACTTATACCAAGAAAAGAAAAGAAAAGGTATTATTTTATTTTGAAGAAAATGTACTTTTAAGTAAAGGAATTTTTGTAAGAAAAGGTATTTTTTAAGACAAGGTATTTTTAATAAATGGAAATTTTTTTAGAATTGGTCCTTTTTTCAAGAATAGGTATGTACATAACAGTAGGTACTTATCTCAAGAGAAGTTATTTTGTTTCACAAAAAAGGGTACTCTTTAAAGAAAATTTAGTTTTGTAAGAAACGCAATTTGGTGTCAGAAAATGTACTATTTGAAGAAAAGGTACTCATTTAAAATATAATTGCTTTTTTTAAGAAACGTACTTTTTGGAAGAAAATTTAATTTTTTTAAGCAAATGTAGTTCTTTAAGATAAGGTATGTTTTTTAGGAAAAGATATTTTATTTAAGAATAAGGTATTTTTTTTTAGGAAATTTACATTTTTTAAAATAAATAAAAATAATTTAAATGAGTCTTTAAGAAAATATACTTTTTGTAAAATGATAAACTTTTTTTAAGAAACATTTTTTTTGCTATCTAATGTATTTTTGAAACAAACAGTATATTTTTGGGTCCTTTTTGTAATAATATGTATTATATTTTCCCGAAAAGGTAATTTTTTATGAAAAGTTAATGTTTTTTAAGAAAAGGTACTACAATTTTTAAGATGAAGTAGCTTTTGTAAGATAAAGCCATAAGAGTATGAATTTTTTTACATAGTACTTTTTTTAAGAACAGGTACTTTTTAAAGAAGTGGTACTCTTTTTAGGAAAAGGTTATGTTTTTAAGAAAGCTAACTTATTTTCAGAAAGAAAAGTACTGCTAAGAAAAATAATTTTTGTAAGAAAAGGTATTTTTTGAGAGAAGGTATTTTTTTGAAAGAAATGTTTTTTTATGAAATGGGAGTTTTTGTAGAATAGTGAATTTTTTTAGAATTGGTCTTGAATTCAAGAATCAGTAAAGTTTTAAGAGTAGGTACATATCTCAAGAAAAGTTATTTTGGCTCACAAAAAAGGTGCTCTTTAAAGAAAATGTAGTTTTTTAAGAAAAGGAAAATTGTAATAAAGTATACTTTTTTGAGAAAAGGTACTTATTTAAAAAAAATTAATTTTTTTAAGAAAAAGTACTTTTTGTAAGAAAAAATTTTTTTTTAAGCAACGGTACTTCTTTAGAATAAGGTATTTTTTTAAGAAAATTGACTTTGTTTAACAATATAAATAGGAATTTTTTTGAAAAAATTTACTTTTTAAAAAAAAAAAAAACATTTATTTAATAGTTTTCTTTTTTTAAACTTCTTTCATTTTGGCCGTTGAAAAATATGATAATTTAAATGAATCTTTAAGAAAGGATACTTTTTGTAAAATGATAAACTTTTTTTAAGAAACATTTTTTTGTTATAAAATGTATTTTTGAAACAAAAAGTATATTTTTGGGTCCTTTTTGTAATAATATGTATTGTATTTTCCCGAAAAAGTAATTTTTTTAAAGAGAGGTACTTCTTTTATTAAAAGCTAATGTATTTTTAAGAAAAGGTGTTATTTTTAAGATGAAGTACTTTTTATAAGATAAAGCCATAAGAGTATGAATTTTTTTTACAAAGAAGTACTTTTTTTAAGAACAGGTACTGTTTAAAGAAGTGGTACTCTTTTTAGGAAATGGTTAGATTTTTAAGAAAATTTACTTATTTTCAGAAAGGCTATTTATCTCAAGAAAAGAAAAGAAAATGTATTATTTTAATTTGAAGAAAAGGTACTTTTAAGAAAAAGATTTTTTGTAAGAAAACGTACTTATTTAATAGAGGGTATTTTTCTGAAGGAAATTGTTTTTTTTAAGAAATGGAAAAATTTTTTAGAATTGGTCCTTTTTCCAAGAATATGTACACTTTCAACAGTAGGTACTTATCGCAAGGAGAGTTATTTTGTTTGCAAAATAAAGGTGCCCTTTAAAGCAAATGTAGTTTTTTTACGAAAGGCAATTTGTTGTAAGAAAATGTACTTATTTCAATTTTTGGTTAATGTATGAGAAAATCGCGCGTTTTTTTTCAAATTCTCCTCATCACCTGCTCCATAATTTCTTCCTTTTCCAAGTTGCATTCCCCATTCATTTTGGAAATTCGAATCATCACCAGCTCCATAATTTCTTCCATTTCCAAATTGCATTCCCCATTGACTTTGGAATAGTAATGACAATTTTTGCGTATTTACGGTTTCCGTTTCGCATTTGTCTTGATGTCCAATAAATCTCGAAAGGCATATGAACACATTCTGCAGTTTATTAATGTCAACATTTTTCAACTTAAGCCTACGACTTTTACTAACGACTTCGATAAAGCATTTCGATATTTTAAAAGTTTTTCCAAAAGTGCACCTGAAGGGGTGCTGGTTTCATTACTGCAAGGCACTGAGACGGAAATTGGCAAAGATGAGTGAACTAGCGTGAGCCGTAAAATCAACAGCGGACGTAAGGCGAATATTTAAAATGATATTAGATTCACTAATCCTTCCGGCGGACAAAATAATTAACGGGTTTGACATATGTAAGCAGGATGCTTATAGGTCTTGTACCATATTTTCAAAATATCAATAATAAATATTGAATTACTAACCATTGCTTATATTGAAATACAACTCCTTATAATTTAAAAAGAAACAAAAAATTGTCATAACGCTAGAATATTTTTTTGGGCCTTATGACCGCTCGTTGGGCGTTATGACCGGTCGCCCTGAAAGGCCTATAATTCCAACAACAACTTATTTTAACAAAAATTGTTTTTTTTTAAGAAAATGTACTTTTTGTAAGAAAATTTACTTATTTTAAACATAGGTACTTCTTTAAGATAAGGTATTTTTTTGCAAGAAAATGTACTTTATTTAAGAAGATGAATAGGTATTTTTTTTTTGATAAAATTAGCTTTTTTTTAAGAAACGGGTCTTATTTAAGTAAATGTTATTTTTTAAGCTTCTCTCAATTTGGCTTTTCTAAATTTACATTTATTGGGTTCAAAACTACAATATATACTAAATATTGGTTACAGGCTACACCTAGAAAACTTCCCATTAAACAAGAAATTTTCCAACATATGTAAGTCTAGACACAAACCAAAGCAAAAGTACCCAATATAGTTGTAGAATAATAGTATTAAAAAAAGTTGTTTAATTTTTTTTTCATTTAGCCACCATCCTGAAACGTGGAATATGGAACTTTGTTCTAAAAATTATGATTTTAAAGAGCCTAATCGTGAATAACTATTTTTTTCCCAACAACTTTAAATCAGTAAGTACGCAGCTAAAAAGATGATAAAATTCTCTTTCACATTTTGGTATTTTTTATACTAATCGATGTTCATTTGCCGTAATTATATACCAAACATCCCTTAGAACACAACAGTTATCATATTAATCGAATTTACGCTGTTGAATTGCTTACAGGTGGTACTGCAATTCATCAAAAAGCAAACAATGGCATTATTATTATGTTTTTATACCTGAATAGCAATAAAATGCACCTCAGTGACCATAAAGTTGGTCCACGGCTGTTATTATTAGAATTTTGGAACGAAGTTCCTTACCGCACGTTGCGGGATGGGGGCTAAATGAAACAAGGTTTTTTTTACCACTATTACGCTGCAACTCAGTATTATCAACTATATTGCGTACTTTTTCTTTGGTTTGTGTCTAGACTAAAATATATAGGGAAATTTCTGATTTAATGGGAAGTTTTCTAGATGGAGCCCTTAACCAATGTTTAGTATAGATTGTGCTTTTGAACCCAATAAAAAGTAAATTTAGAAAAACTTAAGTGAAAGAAGTAAAAAAAGAAAATTTTCTTAAATACGTGCCTTTCTTAAACAAACTAAATTTTCTTAAAAAAATACCTTATCTTAAAGAAGTATCTTTGCCTAAAAAAAGGAACTTTTTCTCACAAAAAGTATATTTTCTTAAAAAAATATTTTTTTTTAAAATAAGTACCTTTTCTTATAAAAGTACATTTTCTAACAACAAATTGCCCTTTCTTAAAAAACTACATTTTCTTTAAAGATTACCTTTTTTGTGAAACAAAATGACTTTTCTTCAGATAGTTACCTAGTCTTAAAAATGTACCTATTCTTGAAAAAAGGACAAATTCTAAAAAAATTTCCATTTTTTTAAAAAAAGACATTTTCTTCAAAAAAATACCTTCTCTTAAACAATAAATTTTCTTAAAAAATTTCCTTTTCTTAAAAGTACTTTTTCTTAAAAATAAAATAATACCTTGTCTTTTCCTGAGATATGTAAGTAGCCTTTCTGAAAATAAGTACACTTTCTTAATAAAATATCCTTTTCTTAAAAAAAATAACCTTATTCCACTTCTTTAAAAAGTACGTGTTCTAAAAAAAGTATTTTTTTGTAAAAAATATTCATACTTTTATGGAGTTTTCTTACAGAAAGTACTTCTTCTTAAAAATAGTACATTTTCTTAAAAAAACATTAGCTTTTGATAAAAGAAGTACCTCTCTTTAAAATTGACTTTTTCGGGAAAATATAATACATATTCTTACAATTATTTTACAAAAAGTATATTTTCTTAAAGATCCATTTAAATTATCGTATTTTGCAACTTGCACCTTAGGCGTGCTGGAACTAACTAGTAACTATAGCGAAAGGAACTTCGTTCCAACCGGGTGTCCCCTGACACCTCATGTGATTTTTATACTAATCGGGGTTCATTTGCCGGAGTTAGGTCTCAAACGTACCTTACAATACAACATCTATGGTATTATTCGAATTACCGCCGTTTAATTGCATACAGGTAGTACTGAAATTCATCAAAAAGAAAACATTGGTATTATTATACTGTATTTATCCCGGAAGACCAACAAAATTAACCTCACTCACCATCAAGTTGGTCCATGGCTGTTATTATTAGAATTTGTATAAGAATTCTCCAATCGGTTTTCTACAGAACTTACAAATTTTTACTAAATCAAAAGATATTAAATTTTGGCCGATAGAAATCGATTCTGAACCAATGTGCTCCGCTGGCAGGTAGGAACCGTAAACGATTTTCTGCAGCCGAAAATTTATGAAACGAGTTTACAGTAAATGTGGTTCCAGCGGACGTTCCAACTGTACACACAGCATGAGCAACAATGAATATTCTCCAGACAATATTTCTCGTTCACTTAAATAAATAAATAAATAGTTTCCCATTACATCCCATGAAGGAATCGGGAAGAGCTTCTCACAACCAGTAAGCGGTGCGCTTTCTAGATTTATACTCACTGTTTGGAATCTACAGTTTTTGACCGCCATCGAACGAAATTTAAGGGATCGAAATCACGATCTCATGTACAAGAGGCGCGCACACTAACCATTGCACCACCGACGGCCAGTCGTTCACTTAATTTCGCATTTTCATTTGATTTGAATACTCCAGACTTCTTTTGTAAATCTATACGAAGTCTTATGTTTATGTGATCATTGGGATGTTGGTTGATTAATTTTTCGGATTTAAATTTTTTTAATTGTACGAGATCCTGTACAGCTGAGGCCGTGTTGTGTTAATTAGCTGCACCGAAGAAGTCGAATCTTAACCATATTCAAATTCAAAGCATACAAATTTTTGAGGAGATTTTTGTAATCCCTTACAGTATTAAAAACCGATATATCCCAATAACCCTGGCAGCTGGTAAATAAACTAAACTTAAACTATTTCCAATTGGACTCCAGCGTAAGAAAAAAAAACAACAGTTGATAACTTTTTGAACTGGATTACAGCAACAACGTCGACAATAGCAAACAAATCCCCTTGTATCGCATTTTGAAAAGAGAATGCTAAGCGATCGAGAAATCATGGAGAATAAATGACTGACTAGCTGACTCTATTCCATTGAGCCACAAATGGTTGATAGAAATACAACAGCAGTTTTAAGTGAATCTCAGAGTGCGTAGCACAAGTGGACGGTTGATTATATACGGCAGCCATTGCTGAAACAAGTTTCGATTCGGATTCGAAACATCGCAAACAAACAAACAAAAATGTCTTGGCGATTACCCAAGAGCTGTCGATTCAAACAAATGTTATTTGTTTACGTGCATGTGATTCATTTGTTGGTGGACTTTGTCCACTCATCGCCAACAGTGGCAATACATGTCAATGAGAATCTCATTTCGAATTCCAACGACTCCGAGTATGTGGCGCAAATTATGCGAATAGCGAAATCAGCAGAAATGCGGAACTTTATGAATCCCCAAGCGGATGTTTGTGATAATTTCTATGAATATGCCTGCGGCAATTGGCCGCGTCTCAATCCCGCCGAGACGACGGAGAAAAGGAAAACATCGCTATTTGATCTACTCGAAGCGTCATATAAACAAAAACAGCTGAGACTTTTAAGTGAGGACAAGTCCTCTTTTGGATTAGAGGATGAATCTGACGAAGACCAGGGCCCGAAGGATGATCCCAACTGGGGGGCAGTGAGAAAAGTTAAAGATTTCTACAAATCATGTCGCAAAATGAGTTCAGTTAAGCAGCGAAAAGTGGTGGAGGAAATGAAGGATATCATCAAGGAGTTTGGCAAAATGCCCGCTCTGCTGGAAGAGAATGAAGAGTGGGATGATGAAGATGAATTCGATAGTTTTGCCCTCTTGGGTTCCATACAACATAGATACGGGTTTGATATAATTTTACAACTAGGATTAAGACCTGATTTTGATAACAAATCACTGCATACCTTATTTATTGGCCAACCTGCACTGAAACTTAAAACCAAAAGTGTTTATACCGGCATAGCCACCGCCCACCTGAGGCAAGACTACAAAATGGGCATCCAAGAGAACCTGGAAGATTTCCTAGGCTTAACTGCGGATAAGGCTAAAATAGTGGCTCATGAAATATTGGACTTCGAAATGAAGATAGCCCAGGGTTTGTTCGATTTCCATACAGATAAAACTCTGAAATCGAAATCCATCAAAAGAACACCCGAGGAATTGCAGAGTTTATATGGTGAGAATATGAATCTACTGAAATTTCTGGAAAATACTTTAGGTTATGCCCTAAATGTCACCTGTTACGAATATACACCGGAATATCATGAAGTCCTTAAAGATGTCATCAACTACACGCCCAAGCGGCAAGTGGCCAATTACATAATGTATCAGTTGGTGGAACCCTTTTTCATTGGCTACGATCGAGCCTACAAGGAAATGGAAGATATGTGTTTGGAAAGAACCCAACGATTTTTCAATCATATCCTGGACAATATGATCTATAAAAGTTATGACATTATAACCATACAAAATGATATCTTAACCATCTGGCATGAAATAAAATTAACATTCCGTGGGCAAATGTCATCAGCACGCATGGAATGGCTGACACCATTGACGCGTCAATTGGCTTTGGAAAAATTGGAACGCATTCAGTTACACATAAACTCTTACGAGAATCGTAACTTCACGGAGGAGTATGAAGACCTAAAGATAAACAATCATAATTATTTGGATAATCTAAAGAACCTCAATCACTTAAGGGTTATACGATTTCTGCAGCATCTCAGTCGACCCGGCAAAATGGAATGGTCCAACCATCAGTTGTCCTATTCGCCTGCCTTTATCAATTCCGAAAATCTTATATTAATTCCAGTATCGTTGCTGCAGCCAAACTACTTGTGGTCGGATTATTACCCACAGGCCTTGAAGTTTGGCACTCTGGGCTTTTTGTTGGCCCATGAACTTATTCATGGCTTCGATGACATAGGCAAGCAAGTTGATAGCAATGGCACTGAGCTAACAATGTGGTGGGATGAGGCGTCTTCGAAAGCTTTTAAGCATAAGAAGTCTTGTTTTAAAAATCAATATGCCCACTTTCGTTACAATGGCAAATACTTGCCGATTTCAGAACTTCAATCGGAAAATATCGCCGATAATGCCGCCATTCAATTGGCTTATAAATCCTACATACACTGGCTAAATCTACAGGCTTTGGAAACCCTTGAGGAACTGCTGCCCAACATGAAACTCAACAACAAAAAACTATTCTTTCTTAGCTTTGCTCAATTCTTCTGTGTGGACGTCGATGATGTGATGAAGGACAAGGTGTCCTTGTTGGATGTTCACGCCCCCGCCAAATTCAGGGTAATGGGTCCCTTGGCGAATTTCGCTGAATTTGCAAAAATATTCAAGTGCCCGCAGGGTTCCACCCTAAATCCCGAGAAGCGATGTGAAGTTTATTAATTCTCCAATGAATTTCATATCCTTGCATTTAGCATGTACCTTAATTATATTTTAAATACTGATTGTTTTGATGAGACGGCAATGGCAATGAAAATTATAACAATTTTAATAAATGTCAATCATTTTGATATGAAAATATAAATTTGCTGCTGCGTGGGGTGACATTGTTTTCGTTTTATTTCATTAATCAACGCGGTGATAAAGCGGATCTGTTTGCTCATTCGCCTCTTTTCAAGACATCCTTTTGTGTCGTGCTGATGCAGAACGCAATTAAATATGAATGCCTACGGGAAAGGATACAAGTAATGTACACATAAATTCAATAAAGAGAGATATTTTTAATTATAGCATAATGTTGTTGAACATTGTAATACAATTTGGCAATAACGCGGAAGGATTAATAAGGATTATTAATTGGAAGAGTAAAAACATATTATATATTAAAGAGCAATTGAGCGCTTTTGGGTGTGCGAATTAAGGATTTGAAATGTAAAATGTTGGGGAAAAATCTTACATAATGTTGGAAGATAAAAGCCAAGATTAATTTATTAATTGAAGGCCGCAACACCAGGCATTTTGTTTTTGTTTTGGGGGCTGAAGGCGTCAATTTCAACACAATGTCCATCAACAATAAATGTGAAGAAAAAAAAGGACAAAAACAAAATTTGGAAAAAAAAGGACAAAAACAAAACTTCGGACCACAACCACCTGAAAAAAATTAATTCAGCTGCTCTAATGCTTCCACGTGGAACAGAGACATTTGCACAAAGCTGTACGCCATCAATGAGCGGTGCGTTTTGTTTTTGTATATTCACTGATATGTACAGGGTGGTCCAAATACAAGTATATTTTTAAAAATTAAATACAATTAATTAAACTTAATTGTGGTCCAAATACAAGTATATTTTTAAAAATTAAATACAATTAATTAAACTTAATTTCTTTTGGTATATTATGACTTTATTATAAATAACTAATATTCCCATTATCTAAAGGGAAAAGTTTAAGACAATCATGATGAAGGGCAGTCCAATCGGGAAATGTCGTGGCGATTGAAAAGATCTAGTTGTGTCATTGACAATTTTATAAAATAAGTTGGTCAATGTAAAAACACAGATCGAGCAGGAAGGGCACCACTGATCAGTGACAGCGCCAAAAGAGAGATCAAAAGGGTTGCTGTTAAAGAAAACTTCAGCGATAAGGAAATTATTGCAGAATTGAGCTTCGGATTAGGGTTTCGTCGTATTCCACAAATAATGAAACGCGACTTGAAACTGTCATATGGGAAAAAGTATGCAAAACTTGGCATCATGCCAAGACACGAATTAGACAGATTTAAATTCGTTGAAAAATTCAGATTATTGAATGAGGAGTGATATTTGCCGAAAAAAACAAGTAAATTTGGATTGACCTGATGGGTCGGACAAATATTGGCGTTCCACAGATTTTTCCAAATGGTTTCGGCAGGTGTGAATTATAGGCGAACCACTTCCATATGATTCATTTCCAAAAAAAATTAACTCCGAGTATTATATTCCACTGTTGGATGTCGTCTTAATTAATTCTAGAGAGGAAATTTGTATCCCAGAATTTATCATCCACCAGGAGAACGCAAAAGTAAATGGGTCAAAGAAACTCCCAAGTTTCTAGAGTCCAGAAATAATACCAACTCTCGACTCGCCTGCATTTAGTCCTGATCCTAATTCGATCGAGAACCTCTGGTCTATTTTACCGGCTATGCGAATAATCGCCCAAGTGAAAATCGCCAAAAACCCAAAAATGAACAATCGCGCAAAAAATATGTGAAAAAAAATTAGGCGATTGTTCATCATGTTTGGGTGTTTTGGTATATTTGATTTTTTGGGTGTTTGTTCATGATGACTGATCGTCCAAATTTTTAAAAATGTAAATTCGCCCTTTTACTTTATTGGGCGGTTGTTCGCTACAGTCTTGGGCGATTTATCATTATGAACAATCACCACAAAATAGTGGGCGTTTGTTCATAAATTGGATTTATATTTTTGGGTGAATGTTCTTAAATTTTTGGGCGATTTTACCTCTTTTTTTGGGTCTTTTTTCTTAATGAAATAATAATCGTTTTGGGCGATTTTCACTTGGGCGATTATTCGCATAGCCCTATTTTACCTACCCAAGTTTCCCACCCTGGGGGATAGTTTAAGAATGTCAAGGATCAAAGAGTATCAAGGATCAAAAAGTCGTAGATAACTGATCCTGCGAATATTCATTCGTTGATAAACTCAATGTCAAGACGCTTAGTAGAAGTTATCACCGATAATGAGGATCATACGTCGTACCAATCTTTTTAAAATATTTATAAAAACCTTTTGCCTTTATAAATATTTCGCAATAGTAATTATTTTATTTTTGTCGATTCATTTGTCATTTCATTGTCAAAGAATTTTTCCTGAAAAGTATTTAATTTTGAAAGGACTAATACAATATCAAACAAAAAACTTGAAAATTCCTTTCAACATTTGGAAAAAGCAAAAAATTGAGTTGCCTTTTATTTCGTGGGGTGTAGAACTCGATTTCTTTCATGTGGTTGCCGCGGCTAACTTCGCAGTAGCTCATCCAGTCAGTCTAATTTTCTAAGAATTTGTCGAGGGTTTCTGGTTCTATATCACGAAGGGCTCGGACGACATTATCCTTAAGGGTGTGGAACATTTCTGAATTATTCACAAAGTACCATAGTATTCACATAGTATCGGTCTTTTGGCTGTCGGTGGTGCAAGGGTTAGTGTGCGCGGCTGTTGTGCGAGAGAACGTTGTTTCGATCCCTGCTCCGACCACCTTAAACTTCTTTCGACGACGGCCACCTTGCTTAGTGATGGCGCCACAATCGAGTACTTAGCCATGAAAGAGCTTCCCAAAAAACCGTTCGGAACCGGTGTAAATCTGTACCTCCCAATCTTACTTACTTCTTTACTTACTTATCCGGTCTCGGACAACCCCGGGGGGTCAGGGACCTTACAAAACGAAGATAACATATTTCGCCAACCACTTCGATCTTTTGCTTTATTTCTCCAGTTGGCAATACTAAGTGTACGCAGGGATTCGTTATCCTGATCCCTCCAGCGAAGTCGTGGTCTTCTGATCTCAAGGCTGACGTTGTTGTTTTTGTTTACGGCAGATCCGAGGTATATAAATTCGTCCACCACCTCGAAATTATAACGGTTATAAATATTCACGCTTTGGTCTAATCGCGTGGAGTCCCTGTTCGTTGAAGCCATTAATTTTGACTTGTCCTCATTTACCGCCAGACCCACTTTTTCCGACTCCTACTCAATTCTCGGAAAAACCGCAGTAACTTCTCTAATTGCGCGGCCAATGATATCTATGTCATTAGCATACGCGAGCAGCATATGACTTTTGCTGCTGATGGTTTTATTCATGTTGACTGCAGCTTTTCTCATAATGATCCGCATTAAGATGTTAAAGAGATCGCATGATGGGGTGTCGCCTGGCCTGAGGTATCGCTTAATTTCGAAAGGTTCGGTAAGATTCTTATCTACTTTCATTGGGGATTTGGTGTTCGTCAAGGTCATTATGCAAAGGCGTATGAGTTTTGCAGGAATACCAAGCTCAGACATTGCTTCATAGAGTTTCTCCTGTATCGGCTATCGAAGGCCGCCTTATAATCGACAAATAGATGATAGGTGTCGATTTGTTTTTCGTGGGTCTTCGTGAAAATCTGGTCAGTTGCCGATTTTCCCGGCCCAAAGCCGCACTGTTATGATTTAATCAGGTCAGCGATAAGCGGTTTCAGCCCTTCGCACATTATACCTGATAGAATCTTATATGCCATGGATAAAAGGCTTATTCCACGGTAGTTGGCACAAACACTCGGGTCGCCTTTCCCAAATATGGGACATAGTACACTGAGACTCGCGCTTTCTCCACTGCAGTTTCGCACGCCGCAAGAGACAGTTTACCTCCTTTCTCTTCTCCCAATACCGCTCAGTTGCAGCTCGCGTTGCAATTGACTGAATCACTGACCATACGTGCAGCGTTTTTGTCATCATTTGCAATTCGACACTCTTCATCGTACCATGGTATATTGCGAAGCGGTTTTTCTAAACCAAATACGGTTGTTGCGGAAGTTTTTATAGATTCGGAAATGGGTTTCTACTGCGCATCAGGATCGTCATCAGTTCCAATCAGTGAGTGAAAACTGGAAAGCGCACAACTCAGTGATTGTGCACAATTCCGTAATCATGGCTCTGTAGCGCTCGCCGTTGACTGAAATTGCGTTTCCAGGAGTATTTTTGGAAAAAAAAATGGGCCAATGATGACCACTCCAAAATCCACACCAAACTGTTACTCTGTGCAGATGCATTGACTTCTCAATAATGATGTGCGGGTGTTACGATGCTTAGGTGCGGAAATTTTGTTTGTTGACACAGCCGCCGAGATGAAAATGCGCCTCGCAAGAAAATATATTTTTCGGCCAAATTCGATGTTCGATTGGAGTTCCCTACGTTGTTCAAGCGTAACGTGTCAATATTTCGAACAGAACAAATCTATAAGTATCATAATAACATACACGCTGAAAAATAACGACCTCTCTAACAAATTCTCCCAAACATATTCTGCAGGAACCATGTATATATTTAGAACACACTTCAAATATTCAATGCTTGCAAGTCCCAAACTTACCATGGTTTAAATGTAAATAGCATTATGTTTACTGGCAAACATGTATGCTTTTACGTGGAAACATATTCGTTCTTCATTTCAAACATTCATATACTTACGTGGAATATATGCGTATTTCCTCCCAAACATAATAATATTTAGAAACGAATTTTTCTTTGATTTCAATATACATGTATTATTTATTTGAATTAATTTTATCAAAATAAATCCACACTAATAAATAATTAACATAAAAAATTAAAAGATTTAAAATGGCTCTTTTTATATTTACTTGCATTGATTATTGACTCTTTTGCTTCTCCTTTCTTTGTTGTACTTTACGTTTTTGTTTTCAGAAGGTTTCAGCTATTCGTTTTATCGTAATATATTTATATACAAATCTAGTTCATGTAAGCCAAACGTGTATTAATTACTTGTGTGTTTTTATTATACTTATTTCACAAATGATCCGCCGTTCCGATTTCCTCTGTAAGGGCTCGGGTAGATAAAGGGCTTCACGTTGTTGCCCTTTCCAATTTCTTTCCTCAAAATTGTTTCTCACTTTGGTAGCACACATACATATATACGGGGTTTTTAAGCCCCATTAGGTAATTTACTGTTTGTCTCACAAAAAATCATTTATATATCGGAAATGAGGTCGAGAAATTCAGGTCAGCATTTGTCTTTCAATTAACAAAATCCAGATGGGCCTTAAAAAGCCCACTTGCGAGCCCAATTGCGGTCATGATGTGATTAAATAAACCCGTCTTCTTAGTATAACAGTAACAGTGGGATCTGGAATTTTGTAGTTTCAACTGGACAGTTTGCCAAATGCCAAATGGTACCACTTCCGATAATGGAATTAGACTGATGGACTTCGCCGTTGCAAAGAACATGGTAGTTAGTAGCACACGATTCCAACATTAGTATACATAAGGAGACTTTGTTATCTCCAGATCAGAGAACGAAGCACCAGATTGATCACTTAATAGTAGCTGACAGACACTTTTCTTGTGTAATGGATGTAAGTGTGATTCGAACGAGGTCGAACACGGGAAAAGCTGAATATTGACAAGCTGCAAATACCGGACATATCCAAGGTGTACGAACGAAGCGACCTAGGAGCGAAGTGAAAGCACATCTTTAATTCTTCAGAAACCTCTGCAAGAACCGAACTTTGCTATCAAAATCCGCTGAAAAATATGCCATGGTACGATGAAGAATGTCGCATTGCAATAGATGAGTAAACGCGCTGCGTTTTGAGTTTTTGGCAAATATAGTATACTTGTGTCCAAACACATTGTGTTTGCTATTCAATATTACATGTTTGCGACACAATTATTAATATGTTATAATATTTGTATCTGTGATCCAAATACAGTGTTTGTGATATAAATACAGTTGTGTTTGGTGCACCATTTACTTAATTTTTTTGGCGTCATGCTCTGTCGATAGCAAAAAAACTCTATTTTTGAATTCTGTCAGTCAGTGAAAATACTGCTCTGTTACGTTTTAGTTTCATGGCTTCGGTCTTCAATCTTTCGTTTGGGAGGAAACACACAAATGCTTCGATGTAAGTATATGGATGTTTGGGCTGATACACACGTATGGCACCATGTAAAACTGTGCATCTTTTCAAGTAAACATGCTATTTGCATATAAAAATAATTGCGTTTTGGACTTGCAAATATATGAACAATGTGTTCCAAACATATACGTAATTCCTGCAGAATGTGTTTGAGAGAATATGGTATATAGGCGGGATTTTCTCAGCGTGTGCCAACAAAACAATCAGTTACAACGTGTGCTGTGAATGAGTGGTACGACAGGCTGAGGAGGAATGAAAACCAACTGTTTCTGCAGAAAACTGGCAGTGGCAGCGGAGACAGAGAGAGTGAAAAGCTCGAAATGTCCACTATAAATAATTAAACCCAAAAATTATTCCAGACGGTAAGAAGATCCAACAACGGACCGAATTATGGGCTGCGCTTCTGCAGGGATGAATATAGGAATCTATTAACAGATGAGAAGAGTGCACATAAAATGTGGCGAGAACACTTACCATCACTACTGCACTTAGAATCCATTAGGGTATATCTGGAGATATTGGCTGTGGCATAAATGGCGAACATCGTATTTTTTTGATGTTTTCTACCGTATTTGCGACCTGATTTATTTAGTACGTAGTATTGCACAAGTTGAAGTCAGATAAGGACAACCTTCACCATTGTAAAATTCAAGTAGATGACAGTGTTGAAGTTCTGCATTAGCGGAAATTGCAATAATGCATATTCTGAAAAAACGGCTCCAGCTGCATATTGCAGGAACCATGTATATATTCGCAAACATTGTTTTCATGAATTGAAGATCTGCTGCTTGTTTGATTCTTTGTAGTGTGCCACCTTTTTGTTATCAGCAGTTTTCGACAAACAAACTCACATTTAGGACAGAAAAATATATATTATAACTTATTAATCATTGTGTCTCCAGCATGTAATATTGAAGGCAAACACAATGTACTATATTTGTGGCAGTCGGTGGTGAAATTGTTAGTGTGGCTCTTGTACACGAAAACATCGGTTCGATCCCGACATTTCTTTCGACGACGGTCACCTCGCTTAGTGACGACGACACTATCGACACGCTGAAAAATAACGGCCTCTCTAAAATTTTTTGCAGAAACCATGTATATGTTTGGAACACACTTCAAACATCCACATGTTTGCAAGTCCCAAACATACTTGTATTTAAATTCAAACAGTATCATGTTTATTGACAAACGTGTATGCTTTTACGTGGAAACATATGCGTTCTTCATTCCAAACATCCATATACTTACGTTGAAGCATTCGCGTGTTTCTACCAAACCTTCGTATACCTACGTGGAAACATATGCGAATTTCCTCCCAAGTATAATAATATTTAGAAACGAATTATTCTTCGATTTCAATATATATATATTATTTATTATAATTAATTTTAACAATATCAATCCTCATTTATAAATAATTAATGCAAAAAATTAATAGATTTAAAACGGCCCTTTCTACATTTATTTGCATTGAATGCATTATTTGGTTTTTTTTTTATGAAATGAGAATCTCCTGCTCTGTTGCTTCTCCTTTCTTTGTTGTCTCTCACGTTTTTGTTTTCAGAAGGTTTCAGCTATGCGCTGGTACACAAACAAGATATTTTTATACAAATTAAGTTCATGCAAGCCAATCGTGGATTAATTACTTGTGTTATTTTTATTACACTTTTTGGTCCGCCGTTCCGATTTTCTCAGTAAACGCTCGGGCAGACAAAGGGCTGCACGTTGTTGCTCTTTCCAGTTTCTTTTCACAAAATCATTTCTCACTTTGGTAGCACACATACATATATACGAAACACTTACACAAAAACCAAAGTGACATCACAAACCATTTAGCCGTCCGAGCCTTCGTTTATTCTTTTTTCACTGATCGAGAGCTTTTGATATCCTGTGTCCGATGAACCATTGACGACTGAATACATGAAACTAAAACGCAATACGCCAGGCAAAATAATAAACACTTCATTTGCAATTTACACGCACATTCAGGAATGTTTATGAGTCACTGACTGAGAGAATACTGCAAAAATTCAGACACACTTACAAGATAGACTCTCTCGGTCTCTCTCTTTTATTACCTTGCTCTCGAGAGAGCATAGAGTGCAACAAACACAGCTGTTTTTGTATCACTAACATAAATATATGTTGGTCGCAAACACATATATATTGAATAGCAACCACAATGTGTTTGGACAAGTATATTATATTTGCCACAAGCTCCAAACACACTTTATATTTGCATCCAAACAACAAAAAAAAGACAGATATTCCAGCGTGGTGTAGTTAGCCATGAAAAAGATTCTAAATATACAGTTCGGAACCGGTGTAAAACTGTAGGTCCAAATCAGTAAGTGTAAAAACTAGAAGGCGCACATCTCACACTGTTGTTGGAAGCTCTCTCTAATCTCTTCATTGATTGTAATGGGAAACCATTTATTTATTATACTATATTTGCGACTAGCTACAAACACGTTATATTTGCATCCAAACAACATTAGATTAGATTTGCATAAATGAAAGCTTAATTTGCGAGGGTTTAGTTACAAAATATTTCGTTTGTGTTAAGCGATTTTGTCGACTACTATAACATTGTTTACAAACAATACGGTCGTGGAAACTCTGTAATTGCCACAACCGAACCAAACAAATAATTGATTGTGACAAACTACAAAACTTTTGTTGTGACAAACTCTAAATTCTATTTGACATTTAAATTAGATTGCACCACGGGGTTTCTATAGCACATCTGATCGAAAAGCCACTAGGGAAAAGTAGTAGAATGAGAGACCAAAGAAGACATACAGATTCCAGACCATGCAGCACACAAAGTTGAAAAGTGTTTGATTGATACTAATGACAGCGAAATTATGTTTGCATCGAACGAAAATACCCATTCCCTTTTATTTCTGTCCGCATTATGCCAATCAAAGAGTAAATTACCAAAGCAACTCGAACTCGATGAAATGGCCTACTACCCAGGGTTCGTATTTCGTGGGTAATGAGTTGCCTGGGTTACCCAGGGTAACCCATTATTATTGTCGTGGGGAATGGGTAGCGATAGTTTACCCATTACCCACAGGGTATTGGGAAAATAATGGGTGGGTAGCGGAGAAACGGAGCGTCCAATCGAAAAATAACCAATTTTTGCACATTTCTAAGGGGTTTTCATAAAGTGGTCCAATTCGTATGGAAGAATTTTTTTTTTTCGAAAAATCGCCAAAATAAGAAAATCGCTAAAATAAAAAAGTGATGCCATATTGGAGACACCCATTGGTTAAAGCTTCTAAAAGAGGTACAATTTTTATTATTTTTTCGATTGGACGCATCGTTTTCGAGTTATAGCCACTTTTTTATTTTAGCGATTTTCTTATTTTGGCGATTTTTCGAAAAAAAATTCTTCCATACGAATTGGACCACTTTATGAAAACCGCTTTGAATCCAGCAAAAATTGGTTATTTTTTCGATTGGACGCTCCTCCGTTTCCGATATATACAGATTTTTCCTAATTTATATATTTTCAATCAAAAATGGTGATGGGTTACCTTGGGTAACCCATTACCTATCGCCGTGGGTAGCTACCCATTATTTTGCCCATTGCTCTGAGGGAAATGGGTAATCGTGATGAGTAATTCCCCATTATCGTCGGTAGCTACCCATTATTTTCCCCATTGCGCTGAGGGAAATGGGTAATCGTAATGGGTAATTCCTCATTTTCGTGGGTAGCTACCCATTATTTTCCCCATAACCTGTGGTTATTGGGTAAACGTTCATTACACATTCCCCACGTCGATGTGTATGGATTACACATGGGGGGTAAATACGAACTCTGTACCTCGTCGTCATGAAGAGGCATCGAAGAGAGTAATGCAGGCTCCTTAGTATTGCTCTGTGGATATACGCTGTTCACTGATTGTGAGAAATTCTCCCAGATCCTTTCTTGGAATGCTTTACGTTTTTGAAACTGTAATCTTCTGCTCATTCGCATTTCACATATTACATTTACACTGACTTTTCCAACGTTTTCTGATGACCAAAGAAACAAAACTTTAGCACACATCAAAAATCCACTTCATTATTAACATAGTAGCTGGACATTCATTAAAGGAATACTTTGGAATTCCATTGAGAATATCATCCGTCAATATATGTATGTCATTTCTCTTTGTGCCTTAAAAAGAAATAAACCATGAAAATTGAACTGTCAATTTATTGTTGAAAGCAATCAAGGAAATGAAAATGATTCGCACTCTTTACCTCCTATACCCTGTACTCGACCGAGCGACAGCTGCAGGCAGCCATAAATCATGAACAACAGTAAGAAAGGAAAATTGCGTGTAGGTACATATTAACACACTTATGGTCAAGGGCTTGGTAGGACTCATTCGAATCAAAGGCTACATAAGACTCTTCATTTAGCGCAATCAAATGGGGGTAATTTAGCTGGTAGTAGTAGTAGGCGGCACTCGTGATTTGGTACTTGGGATTCGATATTTCCACTTGTAACAGTCACGAGTTGAATTTCAATTACAGTGGTTGCAATATATTTTTTTTATTGGCATTTCGAATTGGGTTATAAGAACTTTAGCACAAAATTTATGTTACAGAATTTACCCATTAAGTAAAGAACATTTGGGGAGAAGCAACAAAATGTCATAAATCAATCCCAACAATGGTATAAAGCACAAATTAGGTTTATTTGTGTTTCAACTGAAAGGGTTATACCTATTATTTTGATCGTCTATCATTTGGATGTGCAGCTTTTATTAAAAATTTAGCATAAACATGTTAGTACATGTATTTTAGCAAGACCAAGTCGACCTCAATTTATCTTGAATTCTTCAGTTTCCCTTTAATTTTATTAAATAAATTTATTTATTTGGAAAACTACATAAATAACAAGCTGAAGGACAGTACAAGTGCTCGAAATAAATGGCCAAAACATATAATGTAAATAATGAACTCAAATTCAAATATACAACACTGAAACCATTAAACACTCCAACAAAAATCCCACCAATTAGTAAATTTAACCATTCCTTGTTTGAGAAACAAATTTGTTTGGAAATATGTGAGATAAAACATCGGATGGAAAATTATTCGAATATGATCAAAACCAATAACTCCATAGAATACATAAATTTGTAGTATAAATGTTTTATTATGTATGCAAGGTGGCACTTGTAAAAAAAATTCATATATACAGTAGGGATATGACTTTCCCAACTTTTTTCGCAGAAGTAAAACTACATGACCCTACGTTATGTGAAACGCAACAAAACCCCAATTCAAAAGATCACATGAGGTGTCAGGCGGCACCCGGTTGGAACGAAGTTCCTTTCACCATATCTTATGTACTAGTTAGTTCTAAGACGCCTATGGCGGCCGTTGAAATGTACGATAATTTAGATGGATCTTTAAGAAAATATACTTTTTGTAAAATGATAAACTTTTTTTAAAAAGCTTTTTTTAATAGATTGTATTTTAAAGAAAAGAGTATATAGTAAGAATGTGTGTTATATTTTCCCGACACGGTCCCTTTTTAAAGAGAGGTACTTCTTTTATTAAATTCTAATGTTTTTTTTAAAGAAAATGTTCTATTTTTAGGAAGAAGTACTTTCCGTAAGAAAATGTCATCAGAGTATGATTTTTTTCCAAAGAAGTACTTTTTGAAGAACAGGTACTTTTTAAAGAAGTGGTACTCTTTTTAGGAAAAGGTTATTTTTTAAGAAAATGTACTTATTTTCAGAAAGGCTACTTATCTCAAGAAAAGAAAAGTAAAGGTATTATTTTATTTTTATGAAAAGATACTTTTATGAATAGGAATTTTTTGTAAGAACATGTTTTTTTAAGAGACGGAATTTTTTGAAGAAAAGGAAATTGGAATTTTTTTTAGAATTGGTGCTTTTTCAAGAATTGGTCAAGAAAAGTTAATTTGTTTC
This sequence comes from Phaonia tiefii, assembly GCA_963931995.1. Classification (NCBI taxonomy): domain Eukaryota; kingdom Metazoa; phylum Arthropoda; class Insecta; order Diptera; family Muscidae; genus Phaonia; species Phaonia tiefii. The sequence goes on from OZ008367.1 coordinate 67,225,100, forward strand.
ACAAAAATGTAGTTTTTTTTTGAAAAGGCAATTTGTTGTAAGAAAATTTACTGTTTTTAAGCAAAGGTACTTCTTTAGGATAAGGTATTTTTTTAAGCATAGGTACTTCTTTAAGATATGGTATTTTTTTTTAAGTAAAGGTACAGAATATGAATTGGTATTTTTTTGAAAAAATTTTCTTTTTTTAGAAAAGAAACTTATTTAAGAAAATTTTCTTTTTTTAAACTTCTTTCACTTTTTATTGCGTTCAAAACTACAATACACAAGTATACTAAATGTTGGTTGCAGGCTACACCTAGAAAACTTCCCATTAAGCAAGAAATTTCCCAACATATGTTAGTCTAGACACAAACCAAAGCAATACGACCCAATACAGTTGATAATACTGAGTTGTAGCATAATAGTGTTTAAAAGAGTTGTTTACTTTTTTTTCGTTTAGCCCCCATCCCGCAACATGCGATAATGAACTACGTTTCAAAGGTATTTTTCGTTAATTTGGGGACAAAAATACGCTGGCATCTACACGGTGACATTTACACCCTGAAAAAAAAACGCCCCTTTAATATAATGCAGTAACTATGTATATGTTCGCTAGAATTGTTTTCATTGAATTGATCTACTGCATTTTTGATTCTTTGTTGTCTGTCACGTTTTTGTTTTACAGCAGTTTTCAACATATAAACCCACTTTGAGGTCACGAAAACCTATTACTCGTTAAGTCTCCAATATGTAATAATGAAAAGCAAACACAATGTGTTTCGGCACAAGTATACAACATTTGCGACAAGCTACAAAGAACAAACAAAGACAGATTTTTCAGCGTGTCATGGATTCCGGATTTGCAATTTTAGCACTTTTTTTCAATGGTCTAGAAATTTTTTAACATTTATTTAATTTCCCATCCTTTTCTCAAAGATGATTAAGCTTTAAAAAATTCCCCCAACTCGAAGGATTTCAAATTTGATTTGGGTTTTCAAGTTTTTAATTTTTTTTTTTACTGAAAATATATTTGGATGAAATAGAATACCGTTCTAAGTAGAATGATTTATTTAATGTTTCCAATGAATTTTTATGCTTCCAATGAGGCATAACATGTCAGACTTTGTCAGAAAGCGTAAAGATGGCCAAATATGAGGGCTAGATCTTTAATAAGACAAAATATTAAGGAGGAACCAAAATTATATACTCCAACCGTGCCCTGTTTAAAATTGAACAAGATAGTGACATTTTGGTGATAAGAAAAAACGTGCATCAATCTTTCACTTCACTCTCCCTGCGTTTCCACAAAATTTTACGATTACCGAGGTAGTTAGAAATTGCATAGAGTTCAATTTGCTGTTGTAGGATACTCTTCATATGATTGGGCATCTACCTGCCGTTTGCAGATCAGGCAGTGAGCCGATAATATGTTCAAGGACAAGTGGAGACTTACTTCAACTTGCAAACAAGCCAGGGTCCCCTGGCCACAGGTGGACAGGAAGAGGACTAGGCAACTACGTAACTTGCCGAAATTTGCCTAAGATCGGGACATAGAAACTCCACTCTCTGTAGATGCTGCATGGAAGAGGACGAGGAAACGATGAAACACCTTCTCTTGGATTGCCCTGCTCTGGCAGGACTGAGAAGTAGGATATTCGGAACTCATTTAGTTAGCACCGTAGCCCTACAGGATATTCCTGTAGGTCTTATAGACAAATTCATTGAAATGGCAAATTGGCTACACGACTAGTTAAAAGTTGCTATAGAGGAAACTGCAGGTATCACAATGGGCTTTTTTAGCCTAAGTGTGCTAGACAGCGTGCTGTCTTGCAGCCTTTTCAAGCCACCAACCGAAGGAGGATGTGTATTTTCGCCCGATGCCATTAGTATCAATCAAACACTGTTGAAACTTAAACGAAAGCTTTTCCATTACATCCCATCTCACAACCAGTGGTCTGTGCGCTTTCCAGTTTTTACACACTCATCGGGACCTACAGTTTTACATCGGTTCCGAACGGTATTTTGAGAAGCTTTTTCATGGCTAAGTACTCGATAGTGTCGCCAACACTAAGCGAAGTGGCCGTCGTCGAAAGAAATGTAAGGTGGTCAGGGTACGGATTGAACCCACGTTCTCATGTAAAATAGACGCGCAAACCAAAACTTACTTTGTACGCAAAATCGTGAAGCGTTCCACATTTGTAGGGTCAAATACGAGGTTGCTCTTGCGGCAAAAAAAAACCAACAGGTAATAGGTGAATGGATCAACAGGGATCTTCACTTGAAACACCAACACATAATGGTAGCCGGTTACACGAGTGCATGTGAATCCAACCGAATACCCGAGTTAAAGGTTAACCGTCTAGGGACGCTTGGCAGAATGGGACCCTGGCACAAACACCAAATGGATCCCACTGCTACATGGATGGCTCAAATCAAGGTGAAAGAACGGGTCTTCATACGAACCCCCGGATCACAATACGAACTTTCAAGTGGTAGTTGGGGCGATTCGGAAGAATAATAAAAGCCCAGCCGAAGCGAATATCTTCACGGATAGCCAAATGGCAATGACGGCAAAATGTCATTGGAAATTGTCAAATCTAAAACGGTCCTTTACTGCAAGAAGGTAATTAACGATTATTCCACGCAGGACAGACTCAACCTCATTCGGGTGACTGGACATAGTGGAATAGTCGGCAATAAACGTGCGATACTTCTGGCAACGAACGCCAGGAAACTTCAAGTGACCCTAGAGACAGCGAAACTTTTCGGGCTGATGAAGGCTGATTTGGGTAAATGGCCGGAATCGACCCACAGAGCCCTGTGGAACCAGGAAACAATGGGCAGGATGGCAAAGATCCTATGGGGAGATACAAATGGGTCGTGGACAAAAGGTTTGCTGAAACTGAGGAAGCCTCAAATCAGCAAAATGAGGGGGGTCTTAACGGGGCATTCGGGATTACGAGCCCACCTGTACCTTATTTGACTAGTGGCGAATAGTAAGTGCAGGACGTGCATGGACGACGATGAAACGATGGAGTATTTCCTGCGCCAATGAGCGGCCTTCATACAAGCTACTCGTAAATCCATGTATCTCTCGGACAGTATAATTTCGGGCATGCCCAAGCGTGTGGTAATGGACTGGAATATCTTAAGGAATTTCATGAATAACACCGAATTCCTGAGAGGTATAATGACTTAATAGGGCAAATTGAGAACGCACAACCGGTCGAATTAGAAGCTTAAGTATATGTCTACGGACATGGGGAGGATCAAAGTGTTCTTTAACACTCTGCATCACACCCCAATGTTCAAACTAAGTATCTAGTTTTCTGCTAGGCCTACTTCTGTGTAATTATCGTTCATTCTCCCATCCATTCTTTTATCTACCAAACTCCAACCACCATTTCGGTCAGATGTGGCATGGAAATTCCCCGGTATAAATTGGCGCGCAAACATAACTTGTTTTATCTGCTAGCGCTGCTTTCTTCGACATCTTGTAACTGAATATATGTACCTATATACGTGTGTATACACGCTGAAAACAATAGGCCTCTGTAACATATTCCCCAAACATATTCTGCAGGAACCATGTAGTATATGTTTGGAACACACTTCAAACATTCAAATGTTTGCAAGTCCCAAACGCACTTGTATTTAAATGCAAACAGTAGCATGTTTACCGGACTCATACATCCTCGTCCCAAACATCCGTATACTTAGGTGGAAACATATGCGTATTTCCTCCCAAACATAATAATATTTAAAAACGAATTATTCTTTGAATTCAATATATATGTACATACTGTTTATTATAATTAATTGTATCAATATAAATCCACATTTATAAATAATTAATACAAAAAATTAAAAGGTTTAAAACGGTCTTCTTTACATTTACTTGCATTGAATGCATTACTTGCTTTTTTCTTGAAATGAGAATTTGCTGCTCTTCTGCGTCTCCTTTCTTTGTTGTCTCTCATGTTTTAGTTTTCAGAAGGTTTCAACTATGCGTTGGTTATCACTATGCTTTGGTACACGAACAATATACTTAAGCGTGTATTAATTACTTGTGTTTTTTTTATTATATTTCACAAATGATCCGCCATTCCGATTTTTTCAGTAGAGACTCGAGCAGAAAAAGAGATTCACGTTGTTGCCCTCTCCAGTTTCTTTCCTCAAAATCGTTTCTCACTTTGGTTGCACATATAAATATATGCGAAACACATACACAAAAACCAAAGCAACATCACAAACCATTTAACCTTCCGAGCGTTTGTTTATTCTTTTTCACTGATCAAGCGCTTTTCATATCCTCTGTCCATGAATACATGAATCTAAGCCGCAATACATAAGCCAAAATAAGAAACACTGACATCATCCGCAATTTACGCGCGCATTCAGGAATATTTATGAATCACTGACTGAGAGAATAATGCAAAAATATAGATTCATACTTACAAAATAGACTCTCACGTTGTCCCTCTATTATTCTCTTGCTCTCGAGAGAGCATTAACAATGCAACAAACATAGCTGTGCTTGTATCACAAACACAGATATATTTGGGTCATAAACACATATGTTATAACATATTAATCATTGTGTCTCAAACATGTAATATTGAATAGCAAACACAGTGTGGTTGCACACAACTATATTACATTTGGGACAAGCTCCAAACATACGTAGTATTCGCATCCAAACAACAAATATTTTTCACATATTTTTCAGCGTGTATACATATGTTCGTTTTAGGCAAGTTCACAAAGGTAAAACAAAATTATAAAAATTGTGTGGTAGATGAAAATTTGTTTACATATTTATTTTATTTTTATATTTCTTTTCATTTAGGCAAACATTTCAACTTTTGCTGGTAACGTTGAGTATACGTGGCAAACGTTTTTTTTTTCATTTCAATACATAGCTAATGGATTCAAATTGATGAGTATTTCCTTGTTCGATATCGCGGAAAAAATGCATATTTGCCAGTATGACGGTTTACTTGTTTTGAGTTCAAATTTTGACTCTCCGTTTTATTTCTCAAATTTTACTTCTGCCCTGGTTACCTTCATCTGAGTAATCCGATTACATTAGTGTTAAATATAAACATTTTTCTTCGAGTTTAACAAAACGACAACACTTGTTCAACAAATTTATCAATAAACAAAAAATGCCCAAGAGAGTTTCTGCTTTCATTTCAACATTCCAGTTAAGACAAATGACCAAGAGAAACCCCGTTTCGCCACCCCTAACAAATTTGTTAATTTTTTTTTATTATGCTTCCATTGTTTTCTTCTAAGTACTCGTACACTTGGTAAAATTGAAAGTAAACAATGTAAGTTTGTGAAAGACGAATTACGAAACTGAATGACAAAATACCAAAGTATTTGCATATTTTTTCTCTCACAATCCTTGAGTTTTGTTTGGCTTGTTATATGCTGTATTGTTCCGGTTGTGTTGTCGATCATACTATTCCTCCTTCACTGGCTTCCTTCGGATTATGCTAATCTTTAATTTGCGTACATTTTTATGCAGAAAATGGGAAAATGTTCGTACTTCTTCATTTATTCTCTTCACGCTTTGCGTTTTGTTTACTTGCTGGCCAATTTGGGCGAAGGAAATAATTTACATCCATTGCTGTAGAGTGAAACATTTTCCTCCCACACAAAAATTCTCGCTCAACAAATAAAGTTTAAATTCAAATTCAAATTCACCTTAAGGTAAAGGTGATTTCGTAATGCTTCCAGGTTGTAAAGGAAACGGATATAAAATTATATTATTTAATTTGATTGCGAATAGAATTTTATGCAAAATAGGAAATATCTTACAGCAGCATCTTTTAGTAAAGAGGGGTTTTTTTTGTGGTACCATGTTGTACTTGAACTCTAGGTATACAATAATTTAAAATATGTTTTGGAAATAAATGGAAATTACAACGAAATCGCTAGAGATATATTAAAGAACATATGTCTCAAAATTACAAAATTTTGTTAAATTCAATAAATTAATTACGTTACCCCAAGGTAAAACCACATTTTACACTCCGCAACACACTCACTGGTTTATTGTTTTATTTAGACAAAAGTTGTAAAAGATATTTGTTCATTCTCATGCCCCTCCTTTCTAAAGTACTACAATACTCAATCAAAGTGATAAGGGTAATCAACCTGTCAACATTGGTTTTAAACAGAAAATCATAATATCGTATTTTTGTAAAAATAAACCCAAAGAGTGTTGATTCCTGACAAACACTCCACCTAATGGTATCAAAACTAAATAAGGTCACGACACGTGTTGCCTTAAAGTCTTGTACACTGCAAGCATAACTTTATCACACGAATGAAATTATTCCTTGCTCCACCGATTCTTTTCATCAAAATGAAACTAAATTTCATTCTTAGAAATAGTTGCACTATGACGAATAAGTTTCCATGCTGCTATGAATATGTTTCGTCACTGTGACGTATGGTTTTCGCTGATGCTACGAATATATTGCATTGATGGGTTGCATTTATTTATCCAATACTCGTGGGGAAATTTTCTTAATCAACAGCTATAGAGCAGAAAAAAATGCAACTCTGTGATATAGTAAAAGTTCGTCTCAAAGCACTGCAACAATGCGAGTGTGCAAGAGGTAAAGAAGAACATGGAGGCAAGAAGCTTTCTGTTCTTGTGTTTGAAATATGGACCTATCAGAGTGTGTTGGTACTTAGGGATCTTCGATCGATTTTAATTCGCATATGTAAATTTCATAATTGAGGTTATACATATACGATTGATGATCTACCGATGGTATCAAGTCAGGCACAGTTGTTAAGCATCTGATTATAAACTTGTCACGGAGTTCGAAAGTAGTCATGCCAGTGAATGTGTGTTGAACTGAATTTTCTATTATTTCCAACAAAATCACACATTTTTCACATTAGAAAAATGTTCCTGACCTAGTAAACTTAAAAGGATATCTCAGTAAGACTGCGGTTTTTAAATTTAGTGTCGCTTTTTGTGCAAGTGGCAACTCTGAAATTTGGCAGCTGTCACATATGTTTATTCCGATTTTTAAAAATGGAACAGATGACGAAAGAAAAACGCGTTATAATTGTAAAAACTTATTTCAAAAATTTTAAAAGTTATGCTGAGACCGCTCGCAAACTTCGAAGAATTTTCCGTCGAGAACGTCCACCTAATGTGTCAACCATTCGAAGAGTTCTCAAAAAAGTTGAAGTACCTCGATCGGTTATTGACAGTAAGACTCCTGTGCGTCAACGTACCGGTCGGTATTTTGAAAATATTGCTGCTGTAAACGAGAGTGTCGCCCAAAACCCGAAAACATCAATTCGGCATGGTTCTCAACAACTTCAAATTTCACGAAGCATTACGCAGCAAATTTGGACAAAAGACCTGCACCTTCATGTGTACAAAATTCAGCTTACTCAGAAGCTCAAACCAGCAGACCATGGAAATGGTCGGCAATACGTTCAATGGGTAATGGAGCAAAGTGAAGTCAATGCCAATTTTTCAAAAAAAAACATCTCTCCGTTGAAGCGCATTTTTATCTGAATGGCTTTGTGAAAAATTGTCACATATTGTTCACAAAATTGTCGAATTTGGGGCTCAGAAAATCTGCATGCAATCCATTAGAAACAAATGCATCCACAACGAGCAACTGCCTGGTTCGGATTTTACCCAGGCGGCATGATTGGGCCTTACTTTTTTGGAGATTATGCCAAAATTGCAGTGACTGTGACTGTGAACGGCATTCGGTACAAGAACATGACATGATTACAAAGTAATTGTGGCCTCAACTGGACGGCATGGATCTGGACGACATGTGGTTTCAGTAAGACGGCGCCAACTGCCACACCGCGCATGAAACAATCGATTTATTGCAGCAACGAGTTCCAGAACAAAGTATGTCAAGAAATTCTGATGTCAACTGGCCACCAAGATAATGCTGTTTAACGCCATGCGATTTCTTTCTTTGGGATTTTGCGAAATTTCGGGTTTATACGAATAAACCAGAAACAATTTCTGGGCAGCCACATCTCTGTGAAAAAGTTATGGAAAATTTCATCGAAAGGGTAATGGCCTGTCATCAGAGCCATAGGGGCCATTTGACGGATATATTATTCCATACTTAAACGCAACATGTCTTCTTTAGAATCCAATAAAAAAAACACAACTATCTCAAAAAATACGTGTTTTTATTTGAAAATGAAAAAGTGCATTCTTACTGAGACATTAACTGAAACTTAAAACAATCGGTCATAAACATTCAATTTTGTCCAGTTGAAGTTTTTTTTACTACTGGGTACTTTAATTCATCAGAACGATATACTGCCTGTTAGGGGTTTTCATTTTCTCATACTCCGGTTAATTTAACAGGATGCTAGATGTTTCACGCTGGCAACTCTGATGACATGTATGACTGTAGTTGGCACCACTGTAAGATATGAATTGTTTATTTTATTATTATTTTGGTGCAAAGTGCCATTTATTCAAATGCTGGCGGGAAACAATCGAAAAGATTTCGTAGGGAGAATTTCTCAGTTGCCGAGGAAGCTTTACTTGTTGACCTGGTGGAAGAAAGCATATCAATTATAGACAACCAAATACTGAAATCATAGCAACTTGAAAACACAACAGCTGTTGTCAACAGTTGCCACCTGTTAGCATTTATCGATCCGATAAACTACAAGCCGGCGTTAGACTTCCTGTTAATGTTATGTGCCGAAAAAGTTGTAAGTACAAATTGAGAAAATGAAATTCTGCTGACCCGTACTTTATCGGTACGATGTAAGATAACCGGAAATTGAGAACGTAACCCTAAACATCTCCTGCATTGAACGCCATTGTATCATTAAAGCAATGGATATTGTTTCGTTTATTAAATGCCATTGCTTTACTGATGACGACCAGCGTGATTTTATTCCAGTCGTCACCTTCACGACTTGTTCCATCAAATGTGGACTAACTTACACAAATTAATCGCCGCGACGTAGTACATCACTGCAAAAGTGCATTGCATCAATTAACAGTTTCGCTGATCAGGGGATATCCAAGTAGTCTTGATACCAAGTAGTCTTTATGCTGGAATCTTGTACCACCAACGACCATGTTTTTTGCCGCTGCAAAGTCAGTCCATGCCGTTGTCGGAACTGTCAGTTATATTTTCCCCGAAAGGTCCTTTTTTAAAAGAGAGCTGCTCCTTTTATTAAAAGCTAATGTTTTTTTACGAAAAGGTACTATTTTTAAGAAGAAGTACTTTCTGTAAGAGAAAGCCAGGTACTTTTTTTTGGGAAAAGGATATTTTTTTAAGAACATTTACTTATTTTCACAAAGGCTGGTTATCTCAAGAAAAGAAAAGAAAAGGTATTATTTTATTTTTAATAAAAGGAATTTTTGTGAGAAAAATTTAATTTTTTTATGAGAAGGTATTTTTTTGAAGAAAAGGTTTTTTTTAAATGGGAGTTTTTTTTTGAATTGGTCCTTTTTTCAAGAATATGTACATTTTGAGAGTAGGTACTAATCTTAAGAAGAGTCAGTTTGTTTCCAAAAAGGTTCTTTGTAAAGAAAAGGTAATTTTTAAAGAAAATGCAATTTGTTGTAAGAAAATTTACTTTTTTAAGAAAGGCCCTTATTTAAAAAAAAAAACTTTTTTAAGAAGAGGTACTTTTTATAAGAAAATTTACCTTGTTTTAGCAAACGTATTTCTTTAAGATAAGGTATTATTTTTTTTTAATAAAAGGTACCTTGTTTAAGAATTTGAATAGGTAATTTTTTTTGGAGAAAATTTGCTTTTTTTAAGAAAATTTTCTTTTTAAGAAAAGAAAAAAAATTTTCTTTTTTCCAACTCCAATCACTTTGGCTTTTCTAAATTTACTTTATATTGGGTTCAAAACTACAATATATACTAAACAGTGATTACAGGCTCCACCTAGAGAAATTCCCATTAAACAAGAAATTTCGCAACATATATTAGTCTAGACACAAACCAAAGCAAAAGTACCCAATATAGTTGATAATTACAATACTTCATACTATGTTTGCCACCACTCATCCATGCCATGAGATTGTTATAACATTGACGACAGACTGTATTAGGTGTCTAATTTACACCGGTCAAGTTTACTTCGTCCAAAAAGAACTTATATGCTCTCTTGAATTCACTACTTAAAAGATTATTTTCGTTTTGAAATCTTGTAGAATTTTTTTTCTGATTTGATGACCGCAAACGTAGCAAAGTAAATCAATATTTTGACACTGCATATTGAAATTGTCAGTTGCCAATGTTGTGTGCCAATTATGCTGTAACACTTTCTCTATAACTTTCACCGCTGAGCTCTCATTGACATCGCGCTGGGTAATGCCTCGATGTGAGCGTCGTGTCGCTTTTATATTGTGTGCTGCGTCCCTTGTTGCGTGTGCTGAGCCTACTGCTTTGCCTGAGTTGCTGCGGTCGGTGAGATAGTATAGTATCTCAATGTCGAAGCAACCGGTGTTAAGATTCATTCCTAGGAAGTTCATATGTTCTAGAAAGTTGTTTACTGAGATCTTAGGTAAATTTTTGTAGATGACTGTTTCCTTGAGTTTTTAACGGTTTCCTACCTATGGACCTAAACAGGGGAAAAAGGTAAAAAAATCGAATATTTTACAGTTTTATGCGATTTTGACCTTGAAGATGGAGATTTGTGATTTTGTTAACTTGTGTTCTTTACGACATGAGCTAAAACTTTTCCTCAGATAGTAAATCAAAATTCCGAACGGTTTGCAACATATGAGCCTGACAAAATGATCACTTTTTTGCAAAAATGACACCAAAATGAATGGCAAAAATTAAATCTTTGGGGGCCCATAAAAAAAGTGCATGACTTTGGGCGAAACTGGGAGACACGGGATTTTTTTTTGGTCTTTTATCACGTAGTGGTGTCCGTATATGGTTATACTTCCATGACTTAAAAAATTACACACAGTGTAATACTAAGTTGTAGCATAATAGTGTTAAAAACATTTTGTTTAATTTTTTTTCATTTCGCCCCCAATCCCGCAACGCGGGATGAGGAACTTCGTTCCAAAAATAATTACCCCTTGTGTTTAGGGTTATATGGTTTGATGAGACTAAAATCAATCGATGTCGTGCTTGGTACTGGACCAAAGATCCAAGCGCTACTAACCCGAATGCAGTAAAACAAACCATGATATATGGTGGTGGTTCCATAATGGTATGGGGGATTTATTCCGAAGAATGGTGTAGGTCTTGTCGTTAAAATTTAATGAATTATGAAAAAATTACAATATCTTTCAATTCTGCAACATCATTACAACTATGAACTGGCCGGCACAGTAACCGGACTTAAATCCGATCGAAAAGTTTTGGAGTTCTATAAAATGTCACGTCGCCAAGTACCCGGATGCTCCAAAAAGCGTAAAGGAGCTGTGTGATAGAGTAAAGGAAACTTGGGATGCCTCGCCTTATACTAGCTTTTAAAAAAGGCAAACGCTACTGGACAACATATTGAATCAGAAAACATAAAATTTAACATAAAGCAAGACTGCAAAATTGTAACATTTGTATAACTTTACAATATTTACTGTTCACTTTGTATACATTAATATTGAATTAAAATTATTTTTGAGTTTAATAATAAATTAAATAAATTGATTAAGGTAATTATTTTTTTAATAATATGTTTTTTGACCTTCATTATTATAATCTAATACCTCGGGCTTGGAAAACTATTTATTAGATTTTAATTATTTTTTATTATAATATTTAAAATATACAAATTTATTTGCAAACTATGTTAACCCTATTACAATTTTGCTCGTCACTGGACGTAAATTCAGCTATACGTTCACAAACTCATATTCTGTGTATACACTCATACGCAATAACTTACTGTACAAGACGAACATAAAAGATTTCATAGAGATATCAATGAAGAAACGATTGGCTAGCATAAAGACAACAAATTAATCTTCATCCTTGGAATAGTTATTGTCCGTTTTTACTTTATATTTCAGAAACTAGGAGTTGGGTAATATTTTTTTTGTTCATATTCAACTCGTTTTCAACTAGATGCACGCTAGATGCAACAGAGTTGTGTTAACATAATTGGTTTCTAAATTTACTAGATTAATTGGAGCAAAACTTTATTAATATTTTTCGTTCTCCCATGTTTTTTCAATATCTACAATTTACATTCTACGTGATCAAGGATATATGAATGCATTTAATTGCTTTTAACTGCCATCAATTTCAGCAGCCACGCCCACTAACAAATAGTCAATTAGAAAGTAATTTATGTTTATTTGTATTAAAATTCACATGTCAAACACACACGAGTCTTAATAATTTATGACAACAGGACAGACGCATACAAACTATAAGTACCTACATACATATGTCCTAGCAGGACATACGAGAACCTTGAACTTTGTGTGGCTATAATAAAATTGCATTCATACGACCGGAATGTGCCCAAAAGCGAAAGGAAACAAGTATCCTTTATGCTGAGTGCTTTGCATGTTTTTCAAGCGAAGGAATGAGAGAGAGAGAAAGTAAAAAATCAATGTCATTGCATTGCATACTATGAACTCATAGGTCAATTCACATGATCATATCATATAAGGACAATGAGCAGTGAAATGGAAAGTGTTATTGTATGATTGCACATGTAGGCAAGTCGTACATTCATCTGAAAAAATAATCAGCACTAAAGTAAAGGGTGTTTTTTATAGTTGATTTGTCTAAACAAATTAATAATGTTTCAAATTGTTGTATCACATGAGGTGTGGTCAGAGTGGCGGATGGTATTTACTTAGTTTACTCATTTACTTCCCAAAATTTTGAGTTATTTATTACTCATATTAGATTCCTTCTGCACGCTGAAAAAAAGCCCCAAACTCACTTGTTTTTAAATGCAAACAGTATCATGTTTAGTAACAAACATGTATGCTTTTACGTGGAAACATAAGCGGTCTTCATCCCAAACATCCATAGAATTAGCATGTTTCTCCCAAACCTACATATACTTACGTGAAATCATATGCAAATTTCATCCCAAATATAATTATATTTAGAAACGAATTATTCTACGATTTCAATATATATGTATTATTTATTATAATTAATTTTATCAATATAAATCCACATTCATAAATTATTAATACAAAAAATTAAAAGATTTAAAACGGCCTTTTTTATGTTTTTTTTTCATGAAATGAAAATCTGCTGCTCTTTTGCTTCTACCTTCTTTGTTGTCTCTCACGTTTTTGTTTTCAGAAGGTTTCAGCTATGCGTTGGTTATCACTATGCGTTGGTACACAAACAAGATATTTATATACAAATCAAGTGCATGCAAACCAAGCGTGGATTAATTACTCGTGTTTTTTTATTACACCTATTTCACAAATGGTTCGCCTTTCTGATTTTCTCAGTAAAGGCTTGGACAGACAAAGGGCTTCACATTGTTGCCCTTTCCAGTTTCTTTCCACTAAATCGTTTCTCACTTTGGTAGCACACATACATTTATACGCAACTCATACACAAAAACCAAAGTAACAGCAAAAACCATTTAACCGTCAGAGCCTCCATTTATTCTTTTATTCGCTTTTGATATCCTCTGTCCGATAAACCATTGACGACTGAATACAAGTAACTAAAACGCAATACATCAGGCGAAATAAGAAACACTTCGTATGGAATTTAAACGCACATTTAGGAATAGTCATGAACCACTGACTGAGAGAATAATGCAAAAATACAGATGCACACTTACAAGATAGACTCCCTCGTTGTCCCTCTTTCATTCGCTTGCTCTCGGGGGAGCATAAGCAATGTAACAAATACAGCTGTATTTATCACAAACAGACACGTATATATTTGGGTCGCAAAAACTTATATTTCAACATATTAATCATTGTGTCTTCAACATGTAATATTGAATAGCAAACACAATGTGTTTGGACACAAGTATACAGTTGCGACAAGCTCCAAACACACTTTATATTTGCGTCCAAACAACAAAAAGAGACAGATTTTTCAGCGTGTATGAAGTGTGTACTAATAGAGTTAACTTTATCTTAACTTAATGTTTAGAAATAGAACATTTTAGAAATATTACAAAACCTGTAAAAATTGGAAATACACTTATGTTTGTGTAAATAAAGTTATAAAACAATTAATGGATTTATTAACTTTTTCAATGAATCGATCATTATATAATTGTGAACTTACTTACTTATCCGGTCACAAAAATCCCCGGGGGGTCATAGACCTTACATAACGAAGATAACATATTCCGCCAGCGAATTTACATTTTACCTTATCTCTCCAGTTGGTAATACCAAGTGCGCGCAGGGATTCGTCAACCTGATCCCTCCAGCGAAGTCTTTATTTCTAAACTGCTTGCTTACCCCAGGATTACATCTATTCGCAAGCACAATTCTGCGCTTGATCTCGTCCACCACCTTGAAATTATAACAGTTATCAACGTGGAGGCCCTGCTCGTTGAAACATTAATTTTGTCTTATCCTCAATTACCGTCAGACCCACTTTTGCTGACTCCTTCTCAATTCTCGAAAACATCGCAGTAACTTCTCCACCTTTGCGTCCAATGATATCTATATCATCAGCATACGCGAGCAGCATGTAACGTTTGCGGCTGATGGTTTTATTCATGTTGACAGCATAATAATCTCTCATAATGATCTCCATTAAGATGTTACAGAGATCGCACGATAGGGTGTCGCCTTGCCTGAGGCGTCGCTTAGTTTCGAAAGGTTCGGTAGGTCATATCCGTAAATCCTGGTCCTTATAACGTTTGCGGGAGTCGTCAACAAATAGGGGTTGTTTATGCTCTCTTTTTCGTTTTTGTATATTCACTGTCATTATGAATGGTAGTTCATATATAATAATTGTTCAGAAGTTTATTGAATTTGTTCATAAAATTAATGAAAAAAGTTTTATAAACAGATAATACGAACTGTTATGAATTTTATTTTTTCAGTGTGTCTATAATGAAAGTAAACAAAAAGTACAAAAACAAAATACATGTCAATTTGACATAAGAGAAACAATGATGCAAGAAAAAGGTTCAAATCAGCTGTTGGATCGAATTTACCTTATCTATTCTACCATGGTCGGGACGGACAAATTCGCTTGTATCAATTTGTTGTACGAATGCTTGCGATTTTCATATAAAAGTTCATCTACACGCTGAAAAAACGGCCGCTGTTACATTATGCGGGAACCATGTATGTACATGTTTCGATCATAGCTTTCATGAATTGTGGATCTGCTGCTATTTTGATTCTTTGTTGTCTGGCACGATTTTGTTTTCAAAAGTTTTCAACCAACAAAGCTATTTTTGGGCTATAAAACCATATATATTACAACATATTAATCTTTGTGTCTCCAGGTAACAATATTGAATAGCAAACTCAATGTGTTTGGGCAGGAGTATACTATATTTGCAGCACGCTGCAAATACACTATATATTTCCATCCAAATAACAAAAAACGAAAGATTTTTCAGAATGTAGAATGTCAACTCAAGAGTCTTAGAGACAAGGACAAGGACAGTGAATTAAGAGAAATAATACTTTCGCCATCGATGTTGAAATGGGTAGTGTGCGCGGCTCTTGTGCATGAGAACTTGGGTTCGACGATGGCCACCTCGCTTAATGATGGCGACACTATCAAGTACTTATCCATGAAAAGCTCCTTAAAAATACTGTTCGGAACCGGTGAAAAACTGTTGGTTCCAATCAGTGAGTGAACAGTTGCAAAGCGTACAGCTCACTGGTTGTGAGAAGCAGTCCCCAATCCCTTCAAGGGATTTAATGGGAACCGTTTTTTTCTTCTTTGTTTTTTTTCCTTAACACTTTCGCGACACTGTCTCAACGTTTCGACACTGTAATCAAACACTCAATAGATGTTAAAATATAATATCATACAAATACCTGAATTCCCGGTATGGAAAGTCTTTCATATTTTACATACGACCCCCCGGAAATGACGTTTAAAATTGCAAGAGGGGATGTGAGTATGTGAATCTGTTCTACTTCAAAATTGTTAAGCACAGAAATAATTTTAATTTTCAAGGCTGGGTGTGTGAAAATTATAGGTTTGTATTTAACAAAAATACTGGTTGTGAAAAGCTCTCTCCCAAATTCCTTCATGGGAATTGATGGGCAACCATTTATTTATTTAACAAAATTGCGATTTGAAATTTCATTTGAAACATAGGGGAAGGAAGTGATAAGGAGAACCAAAATTTTTCTGAGGTGGTGATTAGGATTTTATTTCTTAAAATGCTGCGGGAAATGTGGCTTCTATATGCAAGAGGACGGATGAAAAAGATGGTGGCTTTTTGAGTATAACAACTCCGAATGTAAAGCTACTTCTGTTAATTACTATCTGTCACTAGACTACTATATCACTTTAAGCAAATTGGTTTACTTTGAGTTTTGGTGGGTGAGTGAGGAAAGATCAGAGTGGCCCGAAGACACGTAGCGGAAGTGAAACTTAATGTATCTCACTTTTTTGTCCGATGACTGAACTTTAGGGGTATAACTTTTTAAATTGTTTTAAAAGAATTACAAAATATATGGTTGACGTTATGAGAAATGCTACAAAAATAAATGTTATATTCTTTTTGGTTAATTTGGTGACAACAACCTTCATCATCGATTAAAGTCTTCGGATTTTGAAATTTTAGCACTTTAGCGAATGGTCTATAAAATTTTTTTCAATATTTATTAAATTCTCGACATTTCTTTTGGAATTGATTAACCTTAATCAAATTATTAAATGGTGTGCGATTTAAAACATGGCAGTAAGTCTACGGATTCCAAATCTGAGTTTGAAAAAAAATTTCAGTGTATGAGAAAAGTAACATTTAATGTTTTTACTTTTTTTACAACCATTTGTAC
Organism: Phaonia tiefii; assembly: GCA_963931995.1. NCBI lineage: Eukaryota > Metazoa > Arthropoda > Insecta > Diptera > Muscidae > Phaonia > Phaonia tiefii. Next base: position 67,242,012 of record OZ008367.1, read on the forward strand.
ATTGTCTATACACCATTTCCAATTGAAATTTAATAAACATCAATTTAATTTTGAAAAATATCAATTGAACTTAAAAAATATAGTTGAAGTTTCAAATACATCAATTGGAAAATAAAAATATTTTTTTGACATTTGAAATATATCAATTGAAATTTGAGAAACATCAATTGAAATTCAAAACACATCAGTTGAAATTTGAAACACAACAAATAAAATTTAAAAGACATCAATTGCAATTTGAAAAACATCAATTGAATTTTAAAATACATCAATTGAAATTTGAAACATATCAATTGAAAATTAAAACACATCAATTGAAATGTAAAATACATCAATTGAAATTTGGAATACATCAATTGAAATTTGAACTACATCAATTGAAATTTGAACTACATCAATGGAAATTCAAAAACATCAATTGAAATTTAAAACACATCAATTGAAATTTAAAAATCTAATAGATAAAATCGATTAATAATTATTAAATTTCAGTTTTTAAATTTCAATTGATGTATTCCAAATTTCACATAGAATTTTTAAATACGAATTGATGTATTTTAAAATCAAGTAGAATTTTTAAATTTCAATTGACTTTTTTTCAAATTTCAATTGGAAATACTGCAGATGAGCTAGATACCTATTCTAATTACAATTATCTTTTAGCTGAAGGTATGACATGCCCGACTATCTCAACGATCTCATTGTGAGATAGTGGGTCAAAGTAGGGCCCCTCGAAGAAAAAGTTAGAGCAGTAATAAGTCAAAATATGAGTGGAAACAAAACTCATGTAGTCCAACCGGTTCAAAACACTCTTTGGGATTATGAATCGAAGTGCAATAGAAAACATTTTGACGAATTTCAATACGTAGTTTTAGCCAATATATACAATTTACATTGGAGAAAAAGGAAAATAGAAGACTACCGTACATGAATACGTTACTAATAAGGAATGAGAACAAAGTAATGACCAACTGGTATCAAAAACCAACTACATCTGGTAGACTAGTCAACTTTTCCCGAGGGGGATAATATTCGACATGGCCAGTGATTTTATTAACAAGGAATTGAATATAAGTGACGTGGAGTTTGAAACTGAAAACATGGAGAAAATCTGGAAACTCTTAACGCAAACTGTATTTTCCATGACTGCGGCCCACAACGATATTGCGGAAACCACACGCTGAAAAATAACAGCCTCTTTAACATATTTTCCAAACATATTCTGCAGGAATCATGTATATGCTTGAAACACACTTCAAACATTCATATGTTTGCAAGTCCCAAACTTACTTGTATTTAAATGCAAACAGTATCATGCTTACGGACAAACATGTATGCTTTTACGTGGAAACATATGCATTCTTCATCCCAAACATCCATATACTTACGTGGAGGCATTCGAGTGTTTTCCCCAAACCTACATACATATATGTTTCCTCCCAATCATAATAATATTTAGCAACGAATTATTCTTTCTTTCTTTATTTATTATAATTAATTTTAAAAATATATATCCACACTTACTTATATAAATAATTAATACAAAAAATTAAAACATTTAAATGATTGGATGATTTCTTATTTAATCGCCCTTTATATTGGAACTATTTATATCCATTCTATATCATTTAATCTATATCTCTATAAATAGAGATACAGTTTTTTGAAGAAGAAGAAACAATTGCCTGTAAACATTGTGTTGTCTCTTAGACAACAACAAAAATCATTTCTAATCATTTCCAATGGGGACCGAAGGTTCTCTGGAGAGGAAAAGAAGTTGTTTGCAAATGTTTTCTTGTGTGTTTTGCTTGCGATATTTTTCGTACACTAGCACAGTGGAAAATTCTTAATTCAGATGAGTTTACGTTTGCATTTAGGTTGATGAATTTTTCAAAAAGCAGCATTCCAAAAAACCGCTGATGAAGATCTGTGGCGAGCTATACGGTTTGCCAGGAATCATGAGGATGCATTTGCAAAACATCCTCTTTTTCAAAAAACTATATCTCTATTAATGCATATATAGAATGGTCATGAGTTTGAACAATGAAATATAAAAGATTTAAATAATTTTTACATGTACTTGCATTGAATGCATTATTTGTTTTGTATTGACTCTACTGGTTTGTTGTTTCTTCTTTGTTTGTTGTCTCTCACGTTTTTGTCTTTAGAAGGTTTCAACTATGCGTTGGTTATCACTATGAGTTGGTACACAAACAATATACTTATATAGAAATCAAGTTCATGCAAGCTAAGCATGGATTAATTACTTGTGTTTTTTTATTACACTTATTTCACCAATGGTCCGCCGTTCCGATTTTCCCTGTAAAGGCTCGGACAGACAAGGGGCTTCACGTTGTTGCCCTTTCCAGTTTCTTTCCCCAAAATCGTTTCTCACTTTGGTAGTACAAATTCATATATACGAAAGTCATACACAAAAACCAAAGTGACATTACAAACCATTTAACCGTCCGAGCCCTCGTTTATTCTTTTTCCACTGATCTTGCGCTTTTGATATCCTCTGTTCTGATGACGGCCTTTCAAACGATATATACGTTATTTAAGAAAATATGAGGTTATGAAGGCTCTTTTGAATTAATTCAAAAGTATTATGGTTTGATAGTCAACTAACTTACAGGCTTATAAGTGTACAAACGTACGGGGTTTTAACCGGTTTTCAAGATTTTGGGGGTGTTTGGGAAATTTCACAAGCACATTCTTGTTTCACTCGACAATACCAACAAGAAAAATACTATCACTTCCCAGGTATTTCTACTTTAGTATTTTTTGTAACTGTGTTATACGTAGTCACTATTTGCGATGTGCGGTTCCGCGTTTTTGGAGAACCGGTTCTGTCGAGTCCGGTTCCGAGAAGAACCGGGTATTTGGACCGGTTCCGGTTCTCAGAAAATTGCTGTCTCAGAGAGGCTTACGTGTAACATCGTATTATAAGAATATACAATTTGAATAAAATACACATTTTCATACCATCAAAGGATACGACTTTTGGATCCTTTGAACGGAGTCCTGTTATTCTTAAAACCTGTTCTTTTCATACCGTTTTTCAGTTCTGTTAGAATCGTTTCTCGGCCTTTTCGAACATTTTTCGGTTTTTTGTTCCTTTAAGAACCGTTTTCTGTTCATTTGGACCCGTATTTCAGTCCACTTGGAACCGTTTGCGGTTCTTTTGGACCCGTTATTCGGTTTTTTTAAGAACCGGTCCGGTCGGATCTTGTAACGAACCGGTTCCTCGATTCTGTGCATCTCTAGTCTTTACCAAACCTAATGTATCTATTAATCACATGGATATCCCATTTGGAAATTTGCCTATGATGTAGAGAAAAAGATGAACTTTCTTTTTGGTAGGGGAAATCAAAAAGCGGGTTTTGCAAGCTTTAAAATGATACCCAACATTTGAAATCCATTAACGCTATCCACAGTTATGCCATTTTTAAGTCAGGTCCTCTTTTCAGAAAGTGCCATACAATACCTACTTCAACGAACCATAAAACAAAAACTACTTTGAAGTTTGACTCAATTCTGGTGTCATAGAATTCGTAAGGACGAAGTGGTCGGGTTCGAAAATACTGATTTTTGTGTCGATTTTTTTTTTGAATTACCCGAGAATAATATTTTTCTCAACCTTTTCTATTTTGTTTTTGCTCAGTTAATGTTTAATGTTTTCCAATGTTTAAACATTTTAAATATTATACTAAAAAATAAAATAAATGGTTTCCCATTACATCCCATGAAGGGACAGGGGAGAACTTCTCACAATCACTGAGCTGTGCGCTTTCCAGTTTTCACTCACTGATTGGGACCTACACTTTTACACCGATTCCGAAAGGTATTTTGAGAGGCTTTTTCATGGCTATATACTCGATAGTGTCGCCGTCACTATGCGAGGTGACTGCCGCCGAAAGAAATTTTAAGGTGGTCAGAGCAGGGTTCGAACCCAGGATCTCATGTACGAGAGCCGCGCACATTAACCATTGCACCACCGACGGCCACAGTATACTATGTAGGGTGTTTTTTATACGCCAGGCCGATGTTTTTTTGGAACCGGTCACTCCACTCCCGTCTGCGTAGACAGGCATTTTCCTTTAGTTGTTGAGCCAGTTGAATTTTATACGGGTATAAATGGAAATTTGTGTTGAGCATTTTGAACAAAGTTGACGATAACGTATGAAATTCTTGGGCACGGTGTCCAACTGACGTGTCTGGGCTTGCATCAACATTGTCTCCCACTGCAGCAATATTTTGTGCCGTTCCTACGCTACATCATTCATATAAAAACTGGTTTCAAAACTTCTACGAGTACGGCCAGACTTCACTTTATGTATACAAAGTTTCAAAATTCTTTACAATACGCCGAATTGTTGGCTTGCTCGGCACATTATTTAAATCACCCAAAACTCTTCGCGTTTTTTACAATTGAACGATTATTTAAATAAAATGGTTTAATAATTTCAACACGTTGTTGGTGCGATAGATGCTCTATAATAAATTATTATCAACTGCTCTGCACAACTGTCAAATTCCAACTGACATATTTCAAGCAAACTGATATGGCGGTCAAAAAACATCGGACTGGAATATAAAAAACACCCTCCATCTCATCCTCGACATATTTCAAGCAAACTGATATGGCGGTCAAAAAACATCGGACTGGAATATAAAATACACCCTCCATCTCATCCTCGATGGGGTTCGAAATATTAAGAACATAAATTGAAAATAAAACTGACCTCGAGCTTGAGTTTTGAACAATAAGAAAAAAATTAACGATAACGGTCGAACAGTAAAATCGAAAACTTTATATTACACAAACATAACAGGACCTTAAATTCGTTTGTTAGCAGGCAAAGGGTAACAGGACAATAGTTCGAAGAACTGAAATCCCTGAAATAATTTGCATTCAAATCGCATTCCCGTATAGAGTTCAGTGAATGGAACCAGTGTTAAGAGCCAATTTCAATAGTCAAGACTTATTTCAAAACCAATTTATCTTGAACATTTTGCCACCACAGAAAAGCGCAGAGACTGACACTAATAGCTAAACTATAGCTGTTAGGATAAAATTAATTTCCAAAAAAAAATAATATATTAGCTATTTTCAATAGTTTTATTCTGTTGTTCGATCTTTTCTTTATTAATAAATAATCCATATTCTTCGGTCAGATTTGCTGTTCTTGTTTTTATTTTCCTCGATATTTCGTTACTCCATTCTGTAGCATCATCAGGAGATATAAACAATATTTAACAATTAAAACAAAATAACAATTGTGAAAAAATTATGTCAATATAAATATGTTTGAAAAAATTTTCACGCCTTTTTCCAAAATTTCATCAAATTTTCATAAAAACAATAACAGAAAATCTGGCCTCAAGCTCGAAGAATATTGATTATTTATTATTATCTATTTTACTATTTAGAAATTAAACTACGAGGACGGATCAATAAGTCCGCGAGTTCTCGAACTTCCTTCATAGTTATATGAAAGGCAACACTACTCCCATCAAGTGCCACCTGTTAATAGACTAGTGTCAAATCTTGAGCAAGTTCCGTCATTTACTTTGCGTTTAACCGCTGTTCAAACCATACAACCTCGTGCATTTTTTTAAAAATGCAAAAAAGTGAATTTCGAGTGCTCATTAAACATTATGGTTTGCGAAAAAAAGACCGTCAATCAAACCTCGGAATAGCTTGATAAATACTATGGGGACTCTCCACCATCGATTTCAATGGTATACAAAGTGGTTTACTGACTTTCGTTGGGGTCGCACAAGTACAAATGACGCTGAACGTTCTGGACGGCCAATTGAGGTCTGTACACCCGAAAATGTCGAAAAAATCCATGATATGGTGTTGGCCGATCGAAGAGTAAAAGTGCGTGAGATTGTTGATGCCATAGGTATTTCATATGGCAGTGTGGTTTCGATTTTAAATGATCAGTTGGGTTTAAGAAAGCTGTCTGCAAGATGGGTGCCGCGTTTGCTCTCAATTGACCATAAACGTAATCGTGTGACAACTTCAAAGGATTGTTTGGAGTTTTTAATTGGATAATTGGAATTGGTACCTCATCCGCCATATTCTCCGGATTTAGCCCCCAGTGACTACTTCCTATTTCCAAACCTAAACAAATGACTCGGTGGAAAGAGATTTAGCTCCAACGATGACATTATTGATCAAATAAGTGCCTCTTTATGGGCCTCGAAAAATCCTATTTTTTTGGAAGGAATATAAAAATTTGGAGAAGCGTTAGGCTAAGTGTATTGAGGTAAAAGGAGATTTTATTGAAAAATAAATATTTCTTTGCAAAAACAACTGTGTTCCATTCAAAAAGTCACGGACTTATTGATCTGCCCCCGTAATTCCTGAATTTATTTCAATAATTTCGGGTTTTATATACATTATAGACAGTCAGGGTTTCAAAAATACCGTTCAGTTCGATGAATTATTTACATTAAATTGATTATTTTATTCATCATCTTTATATAGTTATATTTATTGGCATTTTCCTTATTACTTTAATACATTCCACATCTGTTGACCGGATTCATAAGAGTTAAAGGAGCACACTTAAATACTGCAGAGAATATGTCAAAATTTGACAATGATCCAATGAGTCGGTTCATAGCCGGTGGATATATTTCATCCGCGGTATAAGAATCAACAAATTCCGGCTTTACATCTTCACACCAATGTTGGCCATAGGATATAAAAAACAACTGCAAATGATTAAAGGGCAAACTTTGAAGTGTCTCATTGGCAGACACATCGGAGGATATACGTTGCTCTTTCTCCAACCATCGATTGTAAGCGGTGTAGGCGATTTTCACACCGGCATTATCGGCAATATTCTCCTTCTGAATGCTGCTATTGGCCAATTGATATTCACCGAATGTGTAGTTGGCATATTGAAGTTGAAAGCAAGAGCGTCTGTCTTCGAATTGTTCCTCAGAGCTACCATCCCACCAGTTATTGACATTTCCATCGGCATCGTAATGGCGACCCACATCATCAAAGGCATGAATCATTTGATGGGCCATCAGGGTGCCTATGGCTCCATATAGTATCGCCTTAGGGTACTGGCGATGCCACACATGAAATGGCTGCAATAATGCTGTGGGTATCCTAACTTGATTTTGTCGCAGATAATATATGGGGCTGTAGATTGCATCCCGGTCATCTTTTATACTTTCAGGTTGTATCCATAATTTATACCTTCGCCACGACTCCAGGCTTTTAAGTGTGTTGTGTAAATTCATCACATAGTTGGTAGGATCAATTTTTAGTCCCTTAAAGAAAAGCTGAAAATTCTCATCATCATAAGAGTTTATCTGGAATGTCATGTTCGTCAGCTTGTTGAAGGCGTGTTCTCGGGTACGCCCCGATATCCAGTCATATTTTTTACTCTGAAAGTCATTGAGCAACACCTCCTTGGTGTCATTCCATAGGGCATAGATTTGATTTTCAAATTCCTCAGAACGAAATTCTTCGTATATCGCATGTTCTAAGTATGTGCCAAAGTACTTTCTGGTGGCATTGACACAAAACGTATCCATATCGGTGGTTTCGGCATCCACGACATATTCCTTCAATTGCAGCCATAGTATATAGTCATCCACAATTTTCGTATCAGTGGTATTGATGATTTCTCCTAGGCTATCCAAGTAGCCATCGTTTTTCACATAGACTTGCCGCAATTCATACTCGGAGATATTGAGGGAGATTCTCAAAAATGATTGTAAATCAAAGTAATCTTTATATTTCTCCTGCAAATCGCTAGTGTTGTAGAGTGTATAAATGTCCCTTAAGTTCTGGGCGGATTTTAAATACTCATCATTTCCCGACTCCGACAGAGTATTTTGAAATGTATACACATCGCTGACAACTTGTTCTGCCTCCTCCGGGGTGGCATTGAAGAACTTCTGTAACCCGTTTGCCATTAGATCCCGCTCTGTGTCCCAGAGTCCCGGCTCTGGCTTGCCCAAATATACTATAGTCCGATTACAGCTGATGAGATCACATTGCCGATCGATATCTATCAGAAAATTCTGTCCATACATTTTGTACAAATGTGCCACCTTAATCCACCAACTAAAAGTTTTGGAGCCTTTCCTACGTCCATACTTCTGAACATACGAAAATCTACCAAAGACGTCGTAGAACTTTTTCAAAGCCGATCTATAATTCCAATCATTTTGCCCGATATTCTGACACGAATCATAGAAATAGCTTATTTTATCTTCAATCGGGTTCCCTGTTTGCAAATTATTTAAGAGTATATTAAGTCGTTTTTCCATGGCATTGAGGGATTTATTGTATTTCGTTACCACTGAGTCCTCGACCAACTGGGCCGAATTGATGCGTCCCCAATTGCCACAAACAAAATTGTAAAAATCATTGCAGGGATCTTCGCTGTCATTCATCCATGTCTTAATGTCGGCCGCCTTAATGCGCCTGAGTAGCTCCACTTCCAGCGTTGCATTACGTTGCAATTCATCTTCAGGATCCTCTTCCATACTCTGGGAATATATGGACAATACGAAAGTACTTAATAGAAGAAGTAACGATATTACACTTGCTTGCACCAGTCTGAATATCATTTTAGAGGTTGAAACCCGATTTGTATGAGTGTTGAAATTAGACTAATGCGTAGTGCGTTAATGTTTTCAAATCTTGGAATTATCAGTTCTTATCGCTATGTTGTCCATTTCCGTATAAACAAATGGAGGAATGATATGTATATGTAGAAGATGAATCTTAAGCTTAAGAGAATCGTTAAATATTGGAAATTCTCTTAAAGACAAAACTAGTACAATATTGAAACTGACATCAAGAACAATGGTATAATAATTTTCGAGCATTACTGGTACCAGATTTCCAAAGAAAACCCCACAATTCTTCTCTGAATTAAATGTCTCCCAGAGTTAAAATTTCAAAGCTATATTTATTACACGCTGAAAAATGTGTCTTTTTTGTTGTTTGCATGTAGTTAAATATATCGTATCGCAAATATGGTATACTTCTATCCAAACACATTGTATTTGCTTGTCAATATTTTATTTTGGAGTCACAATGATTAATAGGTGATAATATATGTTTTTGTGACCCAAATGTCACTCTGTTCGTTGAAAACGATTGAAAACAAAAACGTGATAGACAACAAAGAAGCAGTATATATTTTCTTCATAACATTTATGCTTACACATAAGTATATGGAAGATCCAAACATATACATGGTTCCTGCATAATGCTACAGAGGCCGGTTTTTACAGCGTGTATTACTTATACTTACATATGAGGAGTCGCAGAACAAAACGTGCCTTTTTGATCATTTCAAAATGTTGGGAAATCCAAGATTATATTTTTCATCTGATTATACGCTAAAATTACGACATTTTCCCATCTCTAGTTAGAATGGGAAAGAGAAGAAAAATTATCCAAATAAGATTTTTTCCAATAGAACTTAACCAAATTCATGCCAAGATATCAAAAAATATTTTGTAAAAAAATTCAAAAAGTCACGTTTAGTTCAGCGACTCCTCATATGTGAACACTAGTTCGTTCATTTTAAATTGTGTCTCTGGCATAAGAAAATTTCCAACATCGTTCATTCGAACATATGTTTGCATCATCCATATAGTTACTGGAAAGCATTATTTTCACGAATTTAGGATCTGCTGCTTTTTTGTTTCTTTGTTGTCTGTTAAAGCAAACACAATGTGTTTGGACGCAAGTATACTATATTTGCGACAAGCTACTAACACGTTATATCTACATCCAAACTACAAAAAATTCAGATTTTTCAGCATGTAGAAAAGGCATAGCTTTGAAATTTTAACCCTGAGACACATTTAATTCGGAGAAGAATTATTGGTTTTCTTTCGTTCACCAAAAAGAGAAATTTAAAAAAAAATTACCTGAGGTGTGAGGGGACACCAGGTTGGAACGAAGTTCCTTTCGCTATATATTATGTACTAGTTAGTTCCAACAAGCCTAAGCCGCGCGTTGAAAAACACCACAATTTAAATGGATCTTTAAGAAACGATACTTTTTGTAAAATGATAAACTTTTTTTGAAGAAATTTGAAGAATTTTTTAAGAGTGTATTTTTTTAGTTTTTCTTACAAAAATGTTACTCTTTAAACAAAATATACTTTTTTAAGAAAAGGTACTTATTTCAAAAAAATTACTTTTTTTAAGAAAATGTACTTTTTGTAAGAAAATGGACAAAGGTACTTCTTTAAGATAAGATTTTTTTTAAGAAAAGGTACTTTGTTTAAGAATATGAATAGGTATTTTTTTTTTGAGAAAATTTACTTTTTTTTTAAGAAAAGGCACTTATTTAAGAAAATTTTGTTTTTAAACTTCTTTCACTTTGGCTTTTCTAAATTTACTTTGTGTTGGGTTCAAAACTATAATATATACTAAATATTGGTTACAAGCTCCACCTAGGAAACTTCCCATTATACATAAAATTTCCCAACCTATGTTAGTCTAGACACAAACCAAAGCAAAAGTACCCAATATTGTTGATAATACTGGGTTGTAGCATAATAATGTTAAAAAAAGTTGTATAATTTTTTTTCAATTATCACCCATTCCGCTACGTGCGATAAGGAACTTCGTTCCAAAAATTAACTAATATAATTTTAAAATTTCCAGGATTCAAAATCATATATGTAAATTATAACAGATATTTCTCTTTTTTATCGTTGTAGGTAAGTAATCACCAAGCTCCTGATTACAAAGTTAAGGAGACGTGTAAGTCAGTTCTAATTAAAAACTATTATTTATAATTTATAAATATATTTTTGATTTATGATTAATCCTATGTCCAATACATAGGGGACAATGGGTAATGAGTTGTAATAATATATATTAAGCATATACGACTTGCTTTCGGAATGGACACTTAACTAAATTTGAGAACTACTTTTCTTGGAAACGACCATATAAGAAAAGAAAATTGTCCTATATAAAAAGAAGAAATCTAAAAAATAATCAAATTCATCATGAATTTCGAATCTAAACGATGATCGAGTTACTATGAACTCTATCAAAAATTATTCTCAACCATTCAAAGGCTAAAGGTACAATAGACGTATTTTGATTACACCGCTTGCTTAGATTATCACTTATTTTGTATGGAGAGCTAAACGATATTAAGCGGCACTTGAAGTTACCGCTTCCATTTCAGTTCTAAGCGGGCATAAAATTACCAGTCTGAAAAAAAATCAGAAAAGCTGTGTCGGATAAGCTGTGTTGGAGAAGAAGAAGAGAATAATCATTTACAAGAATAGGTACACACCATGCGTTAGAGCAAGTCGATTATATGTATTTCCGGTAGCAACAGACATAAAGTTGCCAGTACGAAAAAATCAGAATAACAGTGTTGGATATCACTAAAGACAAGGAAAAGAATATACACATATAGAAGGAAAAGAATATACCAAAATATTCGATTGCAAAGAAGCAGTTGTGGAACATTTTATACTCTAAAACAACTTGTTCTACTCTGGGCTTTACCATTGGTTATAAAGGGTGTCTTAGTAAGATTGCACTGTTTAAATTTAGTGTATTTTGTGCAAGTGGAAACTCTGAAATTTTGGTAGCTGTCACATATGTTTATTCCGATTATTAAAAATGGAGTGCTTTACGAAATAACAACCCATTATAATCGTGAAAACTTATTAAAAAAAATTTGGAAAGTTATGCAGAGACCGCTCCCCAACTTCGAAGAATTTTCAGTCGAGAGAAGAATTTTCAGTTTCCATCTGAAAGGCTTCGTGAATCCACAAAATTGTCGAATTTTGGGCTCAGAAAATCCTAATGTAATCCATGAGTAACAAATACACCCACAACGAGCAATTGTCTGGTGCCGCTTTTGGACAGGTGGCGTGATTCGGCCAGACTTGTTTGAAGGTGAGGTGGAAATTGCAGTGACTGTGAATGACATTCGTTACAGGAGCATGATAACAGAGTTATTGTAGCTTCAACTGGACGGCATGGATGTGGGCGACATGTGGTTTCAGCAAGACGGCGTCACCTGCCACACCGCGCATGAATCACTTGATTTATTGCAGCAACGATTTCCAGAACAAATAAACTCAAGAAATTCTGACGTCAACTAGCCACCAAGATCATGCGATTTAACGTCGTGCGATTTCTTTCTTTGGGGCTTTGTGAAATCTGGGGTTTATGCGAATATACCAGAAACAATTCCTGAGCTCAAATCCGAGATCCAACGCGTCATCGGAGAGATACAGCCACATCTCTGTGGAAAATTCATGGAAAATTTCATGAAAAGAGAAATGGCCTTTCATTAGAGCCGTAGGAGCCATTTGACGAATATTTTATCCCATACTTAATCGGAACATGTCTTCTTTACAATCCAATAAAAAAAAATCACAACTATCTTAAAAAATACGTATTTTTATATTAAAATTAAAAAGTACAATCTTACTGAGACACCCTTTATTTGTTCGAGTTTGTCCCAAAATCAACCGATTCTTTTATGCAAACCTAGAACGTATATCAGTTGCCACATTAGTACCGTATTCGATTTGCAGCAAAGTTGACACATTTTTTCTTAATTTGTTTTTTGTCGTTAATTTTTTAAAGTGTATAATAAAATCTAGAAAAAAATTTTGGATATACCAAAGATGGTGATATATATGTGGTGGATTTGAAAGTCGAGGGAAATATTCTAGATGGTGGAAAAATCCCTGAAAACTAAAACTATTGAAAAACACTATTTAACACTATTTACTATTTAGTTTATTTTCAAATTCAAACAACGGAATCGAAATAAAAATAATTTTTGATTGTTTTCTTCGCGTATCCGGGTGTAAAATGGTCGAATACACTACCTATGGTATTTCTATCATCTTTGAATATACTGAGAAGTTTTGCCCTGAGTGCCAACTACATTTAAAATATGAAGAGATTTGCAATATGATACTGGAGTTCCCGGGTTCGATTCTCAGCTGGGTTGAAAAAAATTTTTTTATGTTTTTTAATTGTCTTAAATTTGTTAAGATAACAATTGTTATGAAACAATCCACAAAAATAATTTAAGATATACGGAAAACTTTCACCTTAAGCGACATCTACATTTAAAGTGTGAAGAAGATTTACGAATTGAAATTTAAAACACATCAATTCAAATTTAAAATACGCCAATTGAAATTTAAAAATCTATTACATAAAATCGGTTAATAATTTTTAAATTTCAAGTGACGAATTTTAAATTTCAACTGATGTCTTTCAAATTTCAAGTGATGTCTTTCAAATTTCAATTGATGTCTTTCAAATTTCAAGTGATGTCTTTCAAATTTCAATTGAGGTTTTTTAAATTTCAGTTGATGTATTTCAAATCTCAAATATAAATTTCAAATTACAATTGATATTTTTCAAAATTAAATTAACATTTTTCAAATTTCATTTGTAAATGGTGTAGTCTAATTCAGTTCAGTTCTTTTTATCTTCTTTATTGAATTGAACTGAATTGAATTGGATTTTATTGAAATAAATTGAATATTTTTCTAGGTGCTTAAATTTCAAAATTTAACAACTGTATTTAAATTTAATAATAACGTTTTATTTCTAAATTAATATGTAAATCAGATTCCAGTGTTCAATGACTGTTTGATATAAAATTGACAAGTTTAATTCAGATTCACATTAAACTTATTTAAATTTGAAGATCATGTTCGATTTTTTCTCAATTTCGCAATTTGCATGAATGATAATTTTATAAAGTGTTAAAAAATTAATTGATATACTAAGTTAAATCATTTAATTGTTATTCGAATGATGAAATAATTGCGAAATTAAAAACTGTTTAAAATCTTATTATTATTATATTTCAAAATAGATGTCGTGTTACTTAATCCAAAGAAATAATTAATATATAATTAATCATTTTTTGTTATTGTTGTTTTTCCAAATGACAAGAAAAAAAATGTTGTTTATGAATTCTTTTCGTTTCTAATTAATAATTGTGTTTAACTTCCTGACGATGCTACCCTAAGGGTAGCGAAATATCGAAGAATAAAATTAATTAAAAATACGACCAAATGCTCGATCAATTTAATTTTTGAATATTATACTTTTTTTTAATAGTTAAAAGTTTGTAAGGATTTTTAACATAAATTGAGTATAAACCGGTTAACTGGTTAACTGACATCTAATAACCGGTTTTCGGTTTATTCGAAAATTAGGTCTGTTAAAAATTGAGCGAAAATCGGTTAACCGGTCTCTACGGTTTTGGTTTTTAGCGAGACACAAAAAAATACTATTGTGTATCTTGATGACGGATTAATTATTTTGAATACTACACATCTTTGTTTTAAACTATTGCCCCTTTCAGACAACATCGAAACTATTGTAATAAAAAAAAAATAATTTTAAATAGAAAAAGGGATGATTTATCCGACCTTTCATATTATATTAAAATTTAAAATATTCGAGCGATTTGTCGTTTTGACGCCAATAGCGAAGAGAATAAACTTTAAAGCAGATACGGATAATATAGCACAGAATTGTAGATATCTAATTAGTAAAATGTAGAACATTTCACCGAAAATTGTTTGATGTGTCATTGAATTTGTCACTAGGTAACATTTCTAATATAGCAGGATGTCACTTTTGAATTTACCATTATGCATAACTTTTTTCAACCAAATTATTTTTCTGGCTGTAAATTAGAGAAATATTTTCTACACAAATTTTTGTGGCTGTAAAGTAAAACATTTTTCATATGACAAGAAAATTTCTTCAATTGTTAAATATTTTCATTTTTGTCATTGTTGTTTTTTCAAATAACATAAGGAAAACTGTTGGTTTATTAATTCATTTCGTTTTTAATTAATAATTGTGTTTATCATCCTGACGATGCTACCCAAAGGGCAGCGAAATATTGAAGAATAAAATAAATTTAAAAAAAACGACCAAACGCTCGAACATTTTAAATTTTAATATAATTTTAAATATTTGAAACAACGTCAGGTTTTAAGCATCATAAATAAGAACCACAGAAAATTTAACAATATCAAGTGGATCGCATACATTTTTTGTAGTCGAATTCCATAAAAATCGTTATTGTGATTTAGTTAATTGGGTCATCAAATTTTCGAAATACAAATATTAGAATTATAAACACAAACAACAAAATAACAAGCTCGTTTGCTTATCATGTAATCTTCCAAGCAGATTCGGTTAATTCACTTGATGTTTAACCCTAAAATGATCTACTGCGCTTTTCCAGGTACTACGACTCTGAACATTTCGCGTATATTTGAATGACGATAAATATATTTGACTCTTAATAGCGTTAAGATAATCCAGTGGGACTCGTAAGACAAGGCCACTTTCAAATTTAGAATGTATTCGTGGTGTAATGTACAAATGACGGATGGAGTGAAAAATAGAAAAGTACTACCCAAATACCGTTCAAATGGCTCTTGAATATTTCCAGATAAATAACAACTCCTACTTTTGTCAGATCCTTTTACATTTATATTAGTCCTTTACTTAACCTAGTGGGGCATATAATATGTGCATATAGGGAAAAGATTAGTTGAAAATAACTTCAGGCATTGGAAATTCCATAATAAAGTATACATTTTGATTATTGGAATGAAGTTCCTTATCGCGCGTTGCGGAATGGGGGCTAAATGAAAACAATTTTAAACAACTTTATTTTAACCGTATTATGCTATAACCCAGTATACAACCCAGTATTATTCTGCATACTTTTAGGATTTCGTGGTTTAGTGTTTGAAAGTTGTACCAATTCGTTTTGTTATTTTATTTTATTGCATTCCTTTAGACATAATTATTAATTATTACTAGACAGTCAGGGACGTATATGAGGGTTGTTTTCTTTCATCTTGGCTTTGTGATAATCATGCCCATGTGAAGTGTGCTGCCTTCTATGGAAGGCATTATGGCAAAATTACGGCTAAGTAAAGCGGGCTTCGCTAAACATGTTTGAAGTGTAGGGAATTCGATGTTGACTTTTATAAGCTATTGAAGGAGGCCAAGAAAGAATTTCAAAATTTAAATTCTGATTTTGTCTCTATTAGTTCGAAACTTAAATCGTTGGAGGATATGTTTGATACTTTTATCTGGCCTGATGACATCTCGCCCTCCCCAAGAAGGAATACGAGTTTCCAAGGGCGCGAAATGGCAGCGGCTTGAACATTTTCGGATTGCCATTTCGCCCCCTTGCATTTTCGGGGATGTTAGTAAATTTGTCTCTTTTATTCTGGTACTACTTGATAAAAGACCAAAAAAAAAAGACCCGTGTCTCCCAGTTATGCCCAAAGTCATTAATTTTTTTTATGGGCCCCCAAAGATTTGGGGCCTCGGTGTCATTTTTGGAAACAAGTGATCATTTTGTCAGGGTCATATCTTGCAAACCGTTCAGAATTTTGATTTACTCTCTGAGGGAATGTTGTAGCTCTTGTCATAAAGAACAAAAATTTTAAACATATAAAATCATTCAATCAAGGTCAAAATCGCAAAAAACTGAAAAAAATAGATTTTTTACCTTTTTCCCCCTGTTCAGGTAGCAAACCGTTCAAAATTCAAGGAAACAATCAACCACAAAAATGTACCTAAGATCTCAATAAACAACTTTCTGGAACATATGAACTTCCTAGGAATGATTCTTAACAGCGTTTAGGTAGCGTTTAGGCAGCCGCAAATGTGAAAACTTCCAAACGGTTTGCAAGATACGAGCCTGACAAAATGTTAAATTTTTTGCAAAAATGACAGCGAGTCCCCAAATCTTTGGGGGCCCATAAAAAAAGTCCATGACTTTGGGCAAAACTGGGAGACACGGGTCTTTTTTTTTGGTCTTTCATCACGGTGTCCGTAAATGGTTATATTTCCATGACTTTAAAAATTACACACAGTCTTATTAAATACAAGTTGTTACTAAATAATAACTTTGTTACCTCAATAAGAGGCTGGAAGCAATGTATGTCTGTAATACGGCATCACTTATTTAAAAAAAAACGCTAGCACATACATATGTGCGTTTTAGCGATTTTTTATTTGAAAAATGTTAATTTAACGGATTTTTAGTGATGCCGTAGTAAAGACATTCGTTAGTTGCACCCTCCAACGGAGGTAACAAATTTATTTTTTCTGCTATTGGACGCACCGTTTCCGAGCTATTGCCATTTTTACTTTTAGCGATTTTCTTATTTTGGCGATTTTTTGGAAAAAAAATCATTTTTCGCATGAAAATTTTTTTTTTAATAAATCGCCAAAAATAAGAAAATCCCTAAAATTAAAAATGGCTATATCTCGGAAACGGTGCGTCCAATCGCAAAAATAACAAATTTGTTACCTCCTGAAGAGGCTTTTACCTACGGATGTTCTCAACACGGCATCTCTTTTATTTTTTAAATCGATAAAACTAAAATTTGTGGCATAAAAAATCGCTATAACGCCCCTAATGCCAATATCTCGGAATCGGAGGGTCCAATCGAAAAAAACAATTTTTACGACTTTTTTAGGGTTTTCCAGTCGTATCGAAAATATTTTGTTAAAAAAATCGTCAAAATATGGAAATCGCTAAAATCAAAAATGACTATAACTCGGAAACGGTGCGTCCAATCACGAAAATAATAACTTTGTTACCTCTAGAAGATATAATAGACTTTAACCAGTGAATGCCATTAATACGACATCACTTATTTAAAAAATAATCACTAACACATACATACATATATGCGTTTTAGCGATTTTTTATTTGAAAAATATTAGTTTAACGGATCTTAAGTGATGCCGTAGTAAAGACATTCGTTAGTTACAGCCTCCAATGGAGTTAAAAAATTTATTATTTTTGCGCTTGGACGCACCGTTTCCGAGTTATAGCCATTTTTAATTTTAGCGATTTTCTTATT
Source organism: Phaonia tiefii (assembly GCA_963931995.1). NCBI lineage: Eukaryota > Metazoa > Arthropoda > Insecta > Diptera > Muscidae > Phaonia > Phaonia tiefii. The sequence goes on from OZ008367.1 coordinate 67,259,942, forward strand.
TTGGTTATTTTTAAAAAAATAGATACCCGGAAAAATTGACTATATTTCAATTGAACGCTTCGTTTCCGAAATATAGACATAATGGCGTTTTAGCGAGTTTTTATTCCAATAATTTTAGCTATTTTAGCGATTTAAAAAAAATCCATACCGTTTGGACCTCTTTATGAAAACTACTTGAAAAGGCGAAAAAATTAACTATATTTCGATTGATCGCCCCGTTTCCGAAACATATACATAATGGCGGTATAGCGATTTTTTTATTAGAAAAAATTTAGTTTCAGCCTCTGATGGAGGTAAGAAATGTATTATTTTTCCGATTGGACGCACCGTTTCCGAGATATAGCCCTTTTTTTTATTTAAGCGATTTTTTTTTATTTTGGCGATTTTTTTTAAAAAAAAATTATTTCATGGGAATTGGAACACTTTCTTAGAATCTCTTAGAAACCCGTAAAAAATTTGTTCTTTTTTCGATACGACGCTTCGTTTTCGAGATATAGAAAATGTTCATATTTTCCGTCAAAAATGGGCACGAAATACAAATTATATATATATATAATATATATATAATATTATATATATATTATATGGTTATAAAAAATAATAATTTAGTTTATATTTAAGTATAAAATACACAATTTTAATAAAAAAAATCAATGAGTGCTCGAACTCACGGGCGATATGTTAACACTTTTTTGTTACACGGTACCTGTTCGATTTCTATGAACACATTAGTAAATGTTACATTGGAAAATAGAAAAAAAGAATAGTTTTTGTGCTGAAGGCACTTTTGCTATTGCACTTTTTCTTTTCTTACATCTGTTTTAACATTAGATGCAATATTGTTAAAATAAATAAAACAATATTTAGCTCAGTGAAATAATTGCTTTTGTTTTGTCATAAACAGAGCGACATCAAAAAGTACTGAATATTATAGAGAACTTATTGCACTCTTTTTCCGCTCTCATGTAGAGTGTCTGAGCAAAAAAGCATAAACGAGTCTTATTCTCTCTATAGAATATTTCAATATAAATGCACCATTTCGACAATGTTATTACATAAAACAATACAAAAACATAAGTGTTTCAAAAGGCGTCAATGTTTCACATCAAAATTATGAATGTACCAAGTTATGACAAAAAGGGATTAATACATTTTAAATCATTCGCCAGTTGTCGCCTGTGCTTTTGAGTCATACAATTCGTTTCTTGAGTTCTCTATACTATTCAATACTCTTTGGCGACGGCGACCTGCTTGATGGTTCGCTGCCGCTGCATCAATACCATCATACTTATTATCAGGCAGAGACTTGTTGTATAACAGCCACGTATGTGATGCTAACGCTGTGTGTTGTTTGCATGTGTTCACTTTGGTAGACACTATCGAGTATTTAGCCATGACAAAGCTTCTCAAAATACCGTTCGGAACCGGTGTAAAACTGTAGGACCCAATCAGTGAGTGTAAAACTTGAACGCGCACAGCTCACTGGTTTGTGGGAAGCTCTCCCTAATCCCTTCATGGGATGTAACGGGAAACCATTTTTTTTTAATTCAAGTAATTCAAGTAATTAGTTGAACATACCAATATATTATTTAGTACCACCGAATTAGTTTTTACATTTTTTGTTCATCCAACTAATAGAATATGCACACGCTGAAAAATAACGGTCTGTCTAACATATTCTCCCAAACATATTGTGCAGGAACCATGTATATGTTTGGAACACACTTCAAACTTTAACATGTTTGCAAGTCCCAAACTGACTTGTGTGTAAATGTAAACAGAATCATGTTTACTGGCAAACATGTATGCTTTTACGTGGAAAAATATGCGTATTTCCCCCGAAACATAGTAATACAAGGTGGCGCAAAAATCAACTTCCGATGTTTTTTGGCTGTAATTTAAAAAAAAATGAAAACCTTTGTTTCTTCTTGTGGATTATTTTTAATTGGTCTTTTAATTTTTTTTACATCAAGTCGAGAATATGATGTCATGTAAATGGCCGCCGCCACAGTTGATTGTCATTTGAGCCCTTTTTATGGCATTTTCCATCACTTTGGTCAAAACTTCCGGCGATACGTCCTCACATTCTTGACGGATATTGTCTTTAAGAGCTGCATGAGTCGGAGGCTTGTTGACATAAACCCGCGACTACAAAAAGCCCCACAAAAAGAAGTCTGGAGCGGTCAAATCAGGCGATCTTGCTGGCCAGTGCAAATCGCCAAAACGGGAGACTAGGCGCCCGGGAAATGCATCCTTCAGCATATCGGTTGTGGCACGGCAGTGTGTGCCGTTGCACCGTCCTGTTGGAACCACATGTTTTCCAATCCCAATTCATCAAGTTGCGGCAAAAAGAACTCGTTGATCATTGCTCTGTAGCGCTCACGGCGCTTCCAAGACATCGACGGCGCTTCCTTGACATCCTCGGCTACAGCAGCAATATTCTCTGCAGAACGGCAACTCCGGGGTCTACCACGCCTGTCAGCATCTCGTGTTGTGCCAGTCTCTTCGAGGCGAGCGGCTAAACGTCGCAGTGTTTCACCAGTAGGCGTTGGACGGCCAGGAAATCTGCGACGAAATTCACGTTGTGCCAAAGTCACAGGCCGATTATTGGTCAAATAAATAGTCAGCAATATTCCGCGTTCTGGAGCAGTGTAGCGTAACATTGTTTATTAACGTGTATTTCGCATGTGTTTACTACACAAATGTCAAAACAGAACTGACATTAGGGGCCAATCGCAAAATTTATAGCATTTTGTGATAGGAGGATTACTTTTGCGCCACCTTGTATTTAAAAACGAATTATTCTTTGATTTCAATATATATGCATTTATTATTTATTATAATTAATTATATCAATATTAATAAATAATTTATAAATATTAAATAATAAATTATAAATACATTTATAAATAATTAATACAAAAAATTAAAAGATGTAAAACGGCCTTTTTACATTTAGGCGCATTGAATGCATTAATTGTTTTTTTTTTATGAAATGAGAATCTGCTGCTCTTTTGCTTCTACTTTCTTTGTTGTCTCTCACGTTTTTGTTTTGGGAAGGTTTCAGCTATGCGTTGGTTATCACTATGCGTTGGTGTACAAAGAATATATTTTTATACAAATCTAGATCATGCAAGCCAAGCGTTTGTTTCAAAAAAGTTCCGCCGTTCCGATTCTCCCAGTAAAGGCTCGGACAGACAAAGGGCGTCATGTTGTTGCCCTTTCCCATTTGTTTTTCTTCAAAATCGTTTCTCACTTTGGTAGCACATACATGAATATAATGAATGATGAATGAATACATGAAACTGAAACGCAATACATTAGCTAAAGTAAGAAACACTGACTTGATCTGCAATTTCCACGCACATTCAGGAATATTTATGACTCACTGACGGAGAGAATAATGCAAAAATACAGATCCATACTTATAAGGTAGACTCTCTCATTTTCCCTCTTTTATTCTCTTGCTCTCGAGAGAGCATAGATAGTGCAACAAAAACAGCTGTATTTGTATCACAAACATAAATATATGTGGGTCGCAAACACATATATTCTAACCTATTAATCATTGTGTCCCAAACATGTAATATTGAATAGCAAACACAATATGTTAGGACACAAGTATATTGCATTTGCGACAAGCTCCAAACACACTATATATTTGCATCCAAACAAGAAAAAAATACAGATTTTTCAGGGTGCACACTACAGGATAATTTGACTGCTAGAAATAAAACTTGATTGACAGGTCACATTTATTTCTTGTTGTTGTGGCTTCAACTAAATATGTCAGTTTTTGAAACCTGAATTACAAATCAATTGACATGCCCAACCTTTGGTGATACGGAACACAATTATTGGTAATCACAACTGAATAATGTGATAGTCCAAGAAACCGCCAAATTTTAGTTGGCTGTAAATATAGTTGTGACAACGAATCTCTTCTCTGTGTGTGGAATGTTTATTTTTACATAAAGCATAAATAAATTAATTATTTACCATTTCTTTAACAAAGAAAATTATTGATATACACAAGTGCGAAAAAAATATAATTATCGAATGCTTTAACTTTGGCCTTTAAGGGGTTAAGATTTATTTTCATCTCAACTATTTGTGGGGACTTTATTTTTGACTTAGACATTATCATCATTGTGCCAGGAAAATTGCCACATCTTATCGCGAAATGTTAAATTTCTGATTATGCTGGTTTTGAGTAACAAATTCTATGACTTGAACTTAAGAGAATGAAGAGTCGTGTTGGGCTTTGAATTCGTTTGTCTCATACATTTGGAAAAATTAGCATTTCTCTTTAATGTCATCAGACAATGTTGACGAGACATTTTAAAATTTTAACAATTCAACAAAATTCAATTTCAATTCAAATTCAAAATGGAATTGAAAAATTCAAATTCAATTCATTTCATATCCCCAACAAAATAATACGAATTTTAAAGTTCGTTTAAAAACACATTTACAAATAATTTGATTTAAATATTTTGAAAAATTAAACCTTTGTTTTAATTGTTTATTTTTAAAATAACATATTTATTTATCATTTAAATTGAAAATCAAATTGTATGCTTATACATCTGCTTAGTTATTATTAATAAGCCTCAAGCACTTTAAACTACACACGTCAAAAACAACCGCTTCTTTTTTTCCGATTAAAATATTTCACATTTTTGCGTTGGATTCATGGCGCTTTTGGTATAACATTTGAACACTTGCGAGAACTGTGGATAATTTGACAAAGGTCCAATCACTCTAAATCGTTTTGGTATATGCTCGTCCCGTACCACATAATCCTCAACAAATTCCTCGTTCACATCCGAACACGAATGTTGACCATAGCCTATGAAAAAGAGTTCCTGATTATTAAAGGGCAATGTCTTCAGCGTTTCACTTCCAACCACATCGGGGTCATGGACTTTTTCCCTCTCCAACCAGCGATTATAAGCTAAATATGCCACTCTGACTCCAGCATTATCGGCGATGTTCTCATTTTGATCTGAACTATCGGGCAGTTGGTGGTCAGCAAATGTGTAGTTACGATATTGGGTCTGGAAACAACGACGTCTCAGTTCGAATTCATAAGCCGACTTATCATCCCACCAATTGTTTACATTGCCCTCGGCATCATAATGCCGTCCGAAATTGTCAAATGCATGGATCATCTCGTGGGCCACCATGGAGCCTATAACGCCATATTTAATGGCCTTGGGATATGCGGGATGCCATAGTTGAAATGGTTGCAGAGCAAAAATTGGAACTTTTATTTGGTTAATGCGATAGTAATACTCCACCGAGTGCGACCCACTACCATCATAGTGATCAATTGCCTCGACTCGTATTCTGTCAGCCTTTTTGATTTGTCGATGCTTCAGGATATTCTGAGTATTGCCCACAAAATTGGTGGAATCTATGTGAAGATCTTTAAAGAATTCCTTAAAATTCTCATTATCGTGCGAGTCAATAATGAAGGACATACGATTCAGTTTTCTGATGGCATATTCCCGGGTGATATTGGACATCCACTGGTATTTCTCGCCCCGCAAGTCTTCGAGAAAGGCGGCCTTAATGTCATGCCACAGTTCAACAAGTGCCATTTCATATTCCACTGATCTGAATTGCTTGTAGGCGACATGATCTATATACTTCCAAAAATACTTGTGGGCGTAGATGTCGCATTCGACATCCAGGTCCTGGTCCTCCTCGATATGGTTGTAGTCATTTAAAAGCATTAAGAGTATGTAGTCCTCCACGATGTCGGGTTCGGTGTCATTCAAAATAATTGCCAAATTTTCGAAATATTTGTTATTTTGCACGTAAATTTCTGTGGGTAACTCGGTGGTGTTGAGTGATATTCTCAGGAATGTTTCCAAATCGAAAAGACCCCTGAACAGCTCTTGGGCATCCGTTGTTTTGTACAGGCTGTGCCGTTCATCTGGTGAATAGCCGGATGTGGAATAATCCAACCCAGCTTTGTGCAAATCATTTTCAAACGCTTCCACATTAGAGGCAACTTTTCGAGCTTGGTCCACTGTGGCGCCGTATAGGTCCATAAGTTTCTTAACTTTCCCATGACTCTTACGCCACTTCGTGGGCTCCTCAATGTAAATCATGGCCTTGCTCTTCGATTTAAGATCAAAATTCACCACAGTGTTTACTAGTATGGATTTGCCGTAAACATTATGAATACTGGCTGCGGTGGACCACCAAATGAACTCCGTTTTCAGTTTATCACGACCATTTTTCTTAAGATACGAGAACTGACCAACCTCCTCGTACATCTTTTTCAACGAATTGCTATACGAGCATGTGGTTTTGCCTATATTCCGGCAAGATTCATAGAATTTATGAATCTTATTCTCAATATCTGCCCCCAACTTAGTGGGTGTAGTTAGAAACTCGTGCTGCCTTTTGTAGATGCCATCGTAGGCTGAATCGATTTGATCCGTACTATAAACATCCAGCACTCTGGCCGAGTTAATGCGTTGCCAATTGCCACAGGCGAATTTGTAGAAATCATTACAGGGTTCCTCCGTGGTGTCCATCCATGATTTGATGCCAGCCGCCTTGCTGCGCTTCAGCAATTCCCTCTCGACGGGCGTTATAAATTTAGCATTCACTTTGGTATTGACGTTTGGCAATGCGTCCGCCGATGGGAATGCATTACAACTTATAAGACACAGCAGCAGCAGCCGCAGCCATATGACACAACAACAAAAGTCTACTTTGTAACACATTTTCGTTCACGACCGACCGCTTTGAATTAGTGCTAATTTCTAACTAAATCGTACGCATTTTTGTTATCAATCGATTTAGTTCTTATCGCTAAATTGCTCCCGCGGCTGCTGTTTAGAAAGTGAAACAACCCCTTTTAAATTTCTAAACACAGATAGAGGAGCAGCCAGACTGCTGTTGTCCCATTAAATGGAAATTGGGTGAAATTGTAGAATTGAATTTTTGATATTTTATACTATTCGCTCTCTTTGATGGTTCGACATGACAAAAAGCTCTTAATTTATTGTGACACTTGTTACTCTTATTATGTGGTTTTATACATTTTAGTTAAGCATCGCACTGTGGAGAATTTACCCTTGAATTCCGGATCAAAATCGTAAAATTAAAGCAGAATGCAAGAAATATAAAATGTGAAAACTTGCAAAATTCTCCATACGACAACGTAGATTTTGATTCCAGTCAAAATCAGATTTTGTTCATGGGTTGTTGTATTAATGTAATAAGTCAAAGTGTATAGTAAAATTATTTTAGTCGGGATTTATTTTAGTCACACTGTTGAAAATACGAAATTGGTTTTATTGTTTTTCAAAAAATTCTACATAAACAATTTTCGAAGTACTTTTGCCACTCAGAATGGTGTAGCTCTAAAATATGCGACACGCTAAAAAAAAAAACGGCCTCTGTAACATATTCTCCCAAACATATTCTGCAGGAACCATGTATATGTTTGGATATGTCCTAACTCACTTGTATTACAATGCAAACAGTAGCATCTTTACTCGCAAACATGTATGATTTTACGTATGTATCCGTTCTTCATCCTAAACATCCATATAATTACGTGGAAGCATTCGGGTATTTCCCCAAACCCCCATATACTTACATGGAAACATATGCGTATTTCCTTCCAAACATAATAATATTTTGAATCGTATTATTTTTTATAATTAATTTTATCAATGTTAATCCACATTTATAAATAATTAATACAAACAATTGAAAGATTTAGAACGTCCCTTTTTACATTTACTTGCATTGAATGCAATATTTGTCTTTTTTATGAAATGCGAATCCGCTGCTATTTTGCTTCTCCTTTCTTCGTTGTCTCTCACGTTTTTGATTTCAGAAGGTTTCAACTATGCGTTGGTTATCACTATGCGTTGGTACACAAACAAGATATTTATATAAAAATGAATTTCATGCAAGCCAAGTGTGGATTAATTGCCTGTGTTTTTTTATTATACTTATTTCACAAATGGTCCGCTGTTCCGATTTTCCCAGTAAAGCCTCGGACAGACAAGGCGCTTCACGTTGATGCCCTTTCCCGTTTCTTTCCCCAAAATCATTTCTCACTTTGGTAGCACAAATACATGTATACGAAACTCATACACAAAAACGAAAGTAACATTACAAACCATTTAACCGTCCGAGCCCTCGTTTATTCTTTTTTCATTGATCAAGCGCTTTTGATATCCTCTGTCCGATGAGGCATTGAGGACTCAATATATGAAACTACAACGCAATACAACAGGCAAAATAAGAAACACTTCATCTGCAACTTTCACGCACATTCAGGAATATTTATGACTCACTAACTGAGAGAATATTGCAAAAATACAGATACACACTTCCAAGATAGACTCTCTCGTTGTCCTTTTTTATTTTCTTACTCTCGCAAGAGCATAAACAGTGCAACAAACACGGCTGTATTTGTATCACAAACACAGAGTTATTTGGGTCGCAAACACATATATTATAACATATTAATCATTGTATCAAATATGTAATATTGAATAGCAAACACTATGTGTTTGGACACAAGTATATTATATTTGCGACAAGCTCCAAACAACAAAAAAGTACAAATTTTTCAGCGTGTATTTGAAAACATTAAGACATTAAAAAGCGTTGACCACGCAATATGTTTTTAATGTGCGGGAGTAAATAGTAATCATTAGCTGCCAAATCGGGTCTGTACGGCGTATGACACATCTAATTAATGTTTGTGTGGTCAAATACGCATTTATTTTGACCGATGTGTCAGAGGTATACATTGGAAAAGTGTCCCTAGCAAAATATTGCAAAAAAACATGTACATGTTTGCAAGCATTGTTTTCATGAAATATAGATCTGCTGCTTTTTTGTTTCAATGTTGTCTGTCACGTTTTTGTTTTCAGCAGTTTTCATCCAACAATGCCTCCAGAAGATATATTATAACATATTAATCTTTGTGTCTTAGACAGGTATTATTGAATAGCAAACATAAAGTTTTTGGATGCAAGTTTACTATATTTGCGACAAGCAGCTAAAAACACGTTATATTTGCACCGAAACAACATAAAATTAAAGATTTTTCAACCGTCTAGCATTTTCGTGATGGAGAATAATTCTTCTTTGGAGAATAATTCTTCGTCTTCCATAGTTCACCAAAAACTTCTGGAAAATATATGGTGGTTGTGTACATATGGTGGTTGTGAGCACCACCCCCCAATATTTGTTGAGTATCTGAAGCTAAAGTGAAACACTTGGATCCTTCGAAGGACTTTTTGTACATTCTGGTTACAGATTCTGAAAGGATTTTTAAATACCTTTCCAACGAGGTATGTGAGAACACTGGATAATTCCAAATTGAAATACTTGCATCCTTCGAAGGACTTTTTACACATTCTGATAACAGATTCTGATAGTGTTTTAGAGGTCTTTCCAACGAGGTACGTGAGAGCACGGGAGAATTCCTTGTTTCGTAATAATCTTTGTAAGTGTTTTCAAGATGCATACATTTTTATGTGAGGCCAATAACTCTTTTACAAATCTGTTTTTGTTTGGGCGCGAAATTTTTCTAATAATATAATGTTATTAGTCTAATATTTAATGTTCGTGTATATATAATGCTCTGATCGTTTAAAAATCGCTTCTATTGATATATATATATCGTTTTGACCGCATTAACAGATTTCTGTTAACTCGTTAACAGAGTTGTGTCCTTATCGATCGACTGGACACAAATAAATGTGGTTTGTGTCTTTGCTAGTTAAATTCTGAATTTTTCTTCACGGACGCCGGAAGTGTTTAAGTCAAAATTATTTTGTCATTATATACTTGCTACATTAATATTTATTTTCCGAGTTAAGAAACCAATGTCTCTATCTATTCATCTGTTAAAAGTCTTGAACACATGTAGGTGTGATACCAATATCTCTTCTTTCGAGAGAGATCCTATATTTATTGGGATTTTACATTTACAATACAAAAGAATACTTCAATTGGGTGATTCACTCAGAAGTACTTTTCCCGAAGGGATTTTAAAGCAGCTCAAACTATCAAACTGTGTTGATATTTTTGTTGAGTATTGCTTGACATATTATCATGGAAAGTCGGAGCACGCCACATCGTCAGTCTTTAGGGTCTTGAGAAACTTGAAGAAGATCCACTGCTTTTGTCAAAAAATGTTTGTAAAGATCAGGTCCATTTCTGGCCACTGCGTCAAATAAACCAAATTTTTGCATTTGGGTTTTTGCGATTTGCGTAAGCAGATCCGAAAACCCCATAAATGCTTGTTCAGCTACGCAAAATCTTATATACATAAGTATCACAATTTCTAGCTTTTTAATTCTAACGAATTGAAATCAGTCTAGCTAATGATAAGACAACAGCAAATGTATTGATTTATTTAAACACAATTTTTTATTTCATTTAAATTCACTAATGACATTAAAATATTTCACACTTTTTCGCTGGATTCATGGGCGCTTTGGCATAACATTTAAAAACCTGCGAGAACATGGGAAAATTTGACAAAGGTCCCACGACCCTGAATCTTCCAGGCACACTTACACCGCTACTTTTTGTTGTAAATTGATCCTTTCCCTCTGAACACCATTGTTGGCCGTAACTAATAAAAAATAATTCCTTGTGGTTATAGGGTAAATTCGCAAATTTTTCATGGACATTTATATCAGCTCCCCATTCCTTTGCCCACTCCACCCAACGAATATAGCCCAAGTAGGCAATTTTAACAGCGGCATTATCGGCAATGTTTTCACCCTGCCACGGTGTGTCAGCCAAGTGATGCCCATCCACAGTGTAGTTGTGATACTGAGCCTGGAAACAGCGACGCCTCACTTCATATTCATTAGCGGCTACACCATCCCACCAATTGTGGGCATTGCCCTCGGCATCGAAATGTCGATGATAGTCATCGAAAGCACGCAGCATTTCATGGGCCAGAAGATATCCTAGTAGAGCATACTTGATTGCATGCGGATAAGCGCCATGCCAAGTCTGGAATGGTTGCAGAGTTGCCACGGGCATTTGAAATTGGTTCAAACGACTGTAGTATACGGGCACGTAAAGGTTATTTTCCGAAAACTCCTCTATGGATGATATGTGTAATTTATTGCCCTTTCGCAGCTGAGTGTGTCTCAATATATTCTGTGTATTGGCTACATAATTTAAAGGATCAATGTGCAAATCTTTAAAGTATTCCTCAAACTTCTCGTCATCGTAGGAGTTAATGCGAAATGTTATATTTTTCAATTTTCTTATGGCGTGATCACGTGTTGCCTTGGACATCCAAAGATTTCGGTCTCCTTGCAATTCTACAAGGAAAACTGCTTTAATTTCATGCCACAACTCGTATAGATCTTTTTCAAACTCTGCCGCACGAAATTGCTGATACACGACGTGTTCCATGTATTTCATAATGTACTTCCGGGTATTTAAGCTGCATAAGTCATCCATGTGGTCGGTTTCATTAACTACTTGAAATTCTTCCAACAGTCCCAAGAGTATGTAGTCCTCCACGGTATCCAAATTGATGTCCTTAAACATAACAGCTAAATTCTCAAAATATTTAGAATTTTGGACATAAAGTTGTTTCGGCAAATTGGTGGTATTAAACGAGATCATGAGGAATGAATCCAAATTGAAGAAATCCTTAAAAAGTTCCTGTACATCGCTCCTATTGTATAGCGTGTACTCTTCTGCCGGTGTATGAAACGATGTGGTGAAATCAGAGCCTGCTTGTGCTAAGGCCTCTTCTAACTGGTCCACATTTTGAGCAACTCTTTGGGCCTGCTCACGCGTGGCGCTGTAATGATTTCGTAACTTCTCGATTTTACTCGAAATCTTGGTCAACTCCGCTGGCTCTCCTAAATATATTGCAGCTTTATTTTTGTCATTCAGATCGTAGTCGACAGTTGCACTTATGATAAACGATTTGCCATAAAAACTGCTGATCTTTGCTATTGTGAGCCACCAATTAAAGGTCAAATGCCGTCTCTCACCACCCTTTTTCTTTAGGTATGAGAATTGTCCAAACTCCTCGGACATTTGTCGTAAAGCAGCTTCATATACGCAGGTATTCTTGGCAATATTCCGACATGATTCATAGAAAGTTTGAATCTTATTTTCAGGACTGCCAAGTACTCGTAATTTAGGAGCATTCAAAAATTCCTGCACCCTCTTCGTTATTCCACGTGCTAGGCCATTAGTTTGATTGCTTGTGGCACCCGCATTTATACGATGCCAATTGCCGCAGACGAAGTCATAGAAATCATTGCAGGGTTCCACTGTCGTGTCCAACCACGACTTAATGTCAGCTGCTTTGCTACGCCTCAATAGTTCTCTCTCGACGGGTGTTAGGAATTTCGGATCGACATTTGGTGTACCGATTTGCGGCAATGAGTTCACTGAGACGGACGAGAGGATAGAGTATAAAATTAGCAACAGTAAGATTGTGTATTGACTTAAAATGCCATTCAAAGACATTTCCCCGATAAAGACCGTTTTGAATGAATCTGAATTGTTGACTAACCCAAGTGCGGATGTGTGCAATCTGAGTCCTAAGTTCTTATCGACAAAAACTAAATGAGTTTTTCGTAAATTTAAAAGTCTGTCCCTGGCCTTGAAGTAAATCGAACACAAATCTCTGCTATTTTATTATTAAACCACAATAAGACAACAAATAAAAATCGTTTGGCCAACATTGTTAAATGGGGTTTCTACTACAGAGAAGGTAAATATTATAAAAATCTGATTGTCATAGCCCCCATTTTAAATGTTCGTCCAAATGTGGTAAGTCAAGTAAGCGGGCCAAAATTAGATTACATAAGTTCATGTTTCAATGCCCCACACGAATCCTCAGTGGTAATTTCCGGTCAAAAATCAATAACTTTTTTCCTTGCTTGTGCAAGAAGTTGCGAATTGAAACACAATCTTCCATAAACCACAAATATTTCATCACTGTATTTCCTATGACCCTTCCGCGTTTCAATTAAGGCTACATTTAGCTTATTTTTGTGGCCGTCGATGGTGCAACGGTTAGTGTGCGCGGCTGTTGTACATGAGAACGCGGGTTCGATCCTTGCACTAACCACCTTATAGTTGTTTCCCTCCACGACGGCCACCTCGCTTAGTGACGGCAACACTATGGAGAACTTAGCCAAGAAGAGCTTCTCAACAAACCGTTCGGAATCGGTATTAAGATGTAGTTCCCATTCAGTGAGTGTATAACTAAAGACAGAGGAGAGAAACCCCCACGACAACAACTGCAATTAGTGACAATGTGAACAAGCCGGTCACTGGCCTAGAATTCTAATACGCTAATGAGAAGAGTCACTAACTTCGAAACGATCGTGCTCAGTTCAAATTTTGCTTCCCACTGTTTACAGTTTATGCCGATTGCAGGAATATCCCTGATCTATTTAGCTCAAGAGTAATTTTAACAAAATACTCTTCTACGAAATAATTCGAATCGAATCATATACATATTGTTACGATTAAGTAAAATCATTTACTTACTCTTAATGACCAGACTAACATTATGGAAAAAATAGGACGATTATTGCTGCGCCTGAAAGTATGCATTGTAACAACATATCACCTCGCTAAACCAGTACCAGGAATTCGCCTCAGTTAAGATAATTCTCCACTATTCGAGATGATTCTAGAAAGATAACCAACAACAACGACTAGAAGGATCTTGAATTCGCTAGAGATAACTACATTTGAGAATGGTGAGTTCGTATTAATACCGGAGGTATTTGGAACGGAGAGTTCAGTTTGTGATTAAACCCCGTAAAGTAAGCAATGCGAATTGATAGTTAAACCCCGTAAAGTAAGCAATGCGAATTGATAGTAAAATATAAGACTTATTAAAGTGGTGTAAATAAAGTAAACTATTGTACTGTTTGGGTAAAAACAAAAGCAAGTGAAACCGTTGTAATTATCGTAATTTAAAACCAACCTTGTTTTATTATTAGTAATAAAACAACGAAAAAAGGACGAATTAGGAAATTCGTAACAATATAATAGAAAAGGCAAAGCTCTTTGATTGTGAGTAGCTTTAACGGGAAACTATTTGTTTTATTTTTTGTTGACCGCAAATCGTTGAAATTTGATTTGGACATAAAAATTTATATATATAAAACGAGGGCATGATCGGTAAAGTGACACGCGTAGTTTGCATATTAAATTTTTGTTCGTATTTGAAAAATCAGTGCCCGAATATTAAGTATTATTTTGGTTATTTCTTTAATGTGTCACCCCCATTACTTTCTAATAATATATTTTCCATAGACGAGGCATGTGGCATTTACAGGGAAATCTCCCTGCAAAATGTTGTTAGCAACGTTGGTGGCTAATTTAGTCCGCCATGGCCCAATTTAGTCCGCCCAGCATATGGAAAACTTATACTCATCGAAGAATATGGTATTCTGACCACTTTTTGGAGACAGTGCGTTTCTATATAGCCCCAGTAAAAAAAGTGAACCAGAATTTCCACCAGAACTTCGCGGTAGGACGTAATGAAAATTTGGTTGCTGAACCGTCGCTTTTTACATTGTGTTGGCCTTGGACGGCTGTACTCCTAATTTGGACACTTTTAAGTAGAATAAATTCTGCTCCTTAGCGCGACATTTCAGCAAAAAAATTAGCAAGATGGTAGCATGTCCGACTAGAAAACGGTGGCTGGTGAAGGTCCAGGGTGTGAATCCCACCAAAGGGCATTTTTTTATTTTAGTGGTATTTTGCAATGTTTCCTTTAAATTTGTTGCCATTTTTTAAAAAAAATTGGCAAATGTGGCAAGTACAACGATCGAACATTTAGTTGTCAAAATTTGCAGAATTAAATTGTATTCGCCTGAGAGTATGCCATACAAATACGTGGTATGAGTAGCAAGGATTTATCATGATAACACTGCGTGTAATTTTTTAAGTCATGGAAATATAACCATATACGGACACCACTACGTGATAAAAGACCAAAAACAAGACCCTTGTCTCCCAGTTTAGCCCAAAGTCATGAACTTTTTTTTATGGTGGTATCGGTGTCATTTTTGCAAAAAAGTGATCATTTTGTCCGATAGGAATTTCGATTTACTCTCTAAGGGAAAGTTGTAGCTCTTGTCATAAAAACCAAAAATTGTGAACAATAAAATCAAAAAACTTCAGCTTCAATATCAAAATAGCAAAAAACTTTAAAAAAATCGATTTTTTACCCTTTTCCCTGTTCAGGTCCATAAAACTACTTTCTAGAACATATGAACTTCCTAGGAGTGATTCTTAACAACATTTTCTTCAACATTGATATACTATGCTATCTCAACAACCGCAGCAGCGCAGGCAAAGCAGTAAGCTCAGCACACGCAACAAGGGACGCAGCACACAATATAAGAATCATTCCTAGGAAGTTCATATGTTCTAGAAAGTATTTTACTGAGACCTTAGGTATATTTTTGTAGTTGATTGTCTCCTTGAATCTTGAACGGTTTGCTACCTATGGACCTGAAAAGGGGGGAAAAGGTAAAAAAATCGAATTTTTTAAAGTTTTTTCAGACTTTGATCTTAAAGATGATTTTTGGCGTAGAATACGTCTTATCTTACGGTATAGGGAGTCATGTCAGATTGTTATTGTTGTAATCTTTATTTCATTGATTATGAGGAAACGGCGAGATAACTTTTTCTAAAAATTTTGTTGTAGGTAAATGAAGATGTTATATTTCGTTTGATATACATTTCATATTGGTTGGTATCTTCCTAATATTTAAATTTCTCAAATGAAAATTGTTTAAACACATACACTCAAACATATGTGTGGTGTTTGGTTGAGTGTTTGAGTTTGTAGCGTGAACGTAAACTATGCTGCTGTTTCAGTGTGGACACAAACCTTCGGCTGTTGTTTTGATTGATGAAATATTGAAATTTCGTATATTTACTTATGTATTTAAGTGAAACAAAATGTTAAATGTGAATTTGAATTTAACGTGGATATATAATAATAAAAAAGTAACTATCAAATAAATAAATTCATTTGCTTATGTTATTTATCATTTATTGTTATATATGTTTTCTGTCTTATCGGATGGCGTATTCTACCTTAAACTTAATGGCCGTGTCTCTGACACAGCCTGCAGGGACAGGCCGTGGCCGAAGGCCTTGGACAACTGTCTGCTGTATTTTTTTTTTTAGTTTATATGTTCACAATTTTAGTTTTTTATGACAAGAGCTACAACTTTCCCTCAGATATGAGCCTGACAAAATTATTAGTTTTTTGCGAAAATGACACCGAGGCCCCAAATTTTTGGGGCTCATAAAAAAAAGTTCATGACTTTGGGCAAAACTTTTTTTTGGTCTTTTATGTTGAACTGTGTAATTATAGTTACACCGAAAAGTATGCCATTGCCACATGAATACAAGCTAATCACCTCAAATGTTTGATCTCGCCACCAACGCTGCATAGGCCAGTTTTACATTGACCGACACGAGAACGGCACCTATACCGGCACAATTTTTGCAACTTACACATTATAAACGATGCGACAATGCAATTGTGGTTTCTTTTTCATAGAAATATTTAAACATGACTGACACTAGCCCAGTCATTCGAAAAACTATCTCACACAGAAATGCAACTGTGTGATATAGTTAGATAAACTAACCTCAACACAACTGCAACCCTTCGAGAATGTAAGAGGAAAGGAGAACATGGAGGAATAAAACCTTCTGTCATTGTTGAAATAATTGACATTCAAGTTGAGTTGGTATTGAGGGATATTCGATCGATACCAATTCACATAGGCAAATTGCCTATAAAATTGATATATATACAATTGATGATCTGTCCAATTGTACAAATTCAGGCCCAGTGAGTAGGCATCTGATGATGAACTTGTCACGGAGTTCCAAAACTAGTCATGGCAGTGTGTGTGCTTTCCTGAATTATCTATTATTCCAACGGAAAACCAAGCATATTTCATTTAGGAAAATGCATCAAACCTTGAAAGCTTGTATTACGAACTCCTAGTACATTAAAATTCAAAAATATTTATTTATTTATTCTATTTATTGATTTATTACAACTGACGCAAGAGAAATTAAATTCTTATAGCCAGTTGCAGCAGTTCACAGTATCTGCGGTGGCTTTGTCTTTAAAGACACGTTTAAGAAATTGTGTGCATTTGTATGCAAACACGACATTATGGGCGACGATGTCTTGTACATTGTCGTCGATAAACCTTGTTTGACTAGTTCGGCTGAATTTAACGACCTTGGGGACACGTGCTGGAAAAAAACTGACTATGAAGTTTTGTTTGACCTGAGCTCCTGAGTCGGGAACAAGTTGCCCCTAAGGCCCAAAAAATCGAAACAAACGGGACCCTGATCTTACAGGTAAGTGTTGGTACTCAAAGGAAAGCAAATCGTCTTACGATTGCATTGGTGCCATTACTTTTCACATCAGATGGCGGTGAGTTGCCAAAAAATTGCGCCAAATTCAACTTAAAGTACAGAGGGAATTTGAACCCCTCTGCCTGAGCGACTAGATGGAATATAAATTTGTCGATTTCCAAATAGGTCTAGCACACGGTGCGAGCAATGTAGAACGGAACCAATGCAACCAATGAAATCGTGGGATGATTTCCTTTGATTTGAGTACCCATATATGCATATTACCAAAAGAAACAAATTTCGATCAATTTTGTGCATATTTGAGTACCAACACTTACCTGTAAGTTCAGGGGCCCGTTTTTTTATGTTTTGGGCCTTAGGGACAATTTCCCATTTTCGGACCACTTGTACGGTATTCTGTGAACAATTCAAAAGAAGATGCCATTTTCCCCCTCTTGTACATTCCTTACATTTTAGGTATAAGATCTTAGGTATGTGATGTGTTCAGCAAAAAGGGTAAAAAAACACCCCTAAAACAGTGGCGGGACGGGTTAAAATGTATAACAAAAATATTTCTCGTAAAATTCTACTATAAGTCCATTCAACTCAATTCAATTCCATTTCATTAAATTCAGTTCAATGCAATTCAATTCAATTCAATGGAATTCAATTCAATTCTATTCAATTCAATTCTATTCAATTCAAATTAATTCAACTTCACTTCATTTCACTTCACTTCACTTCACTTCACTTCACTTCACTTCACTTCACTTCACTTCACTTCACTTCACTTCACTTCACTTCACTTCACTTCACTTCACTTCACTTCACTTCACTTCACTTCACTTCACTTCACTTCACTTCACTTCACTTCACTTCACTTCACTTCACTTCACTTCACTTCACTTCACTTCACTTCACTTCACTTCACTTCACTTCACTTCACTTCACTTCACTTCACTTCACTTCACTTCACTTCACTTCACTTCACTTCACTTCACTTCACTTCACTTCACTTCACTTCACTTCACTTCACTTCACTTCACTTCACTTCACTTCACTTCACTTCACTTCACTTCACTTCACTTCACTTCACTTCACTTCACTTCACTTCACTTCACTTCACTTCACTTCACTTCACTTCACTTCACTTCACTTCACTTCACTTCACTTCACTTCACTTCACTTCACTTCACTTCACTTCACTTCACTTCACTTCACTTCACTTCACTTCACTTCACTTCACTTCACTTCACTTCACTTCACTTCACTTCACTTCACTTCACTTCACTTCACTTCACTTCACTTCACTTCACTTCACTTCACTTCACTTCACTTCACTTCACTTCACTTCACTTCACTTCACTTCACTTCACTTCACTTCACTTCACTTCACTTCACTTCACTTCACTTCACTTCACTTCACTTCACTTCACTTCACTTCACTTCACTTCACTTCACTTCACTTCACTTCACTTCACTTCACTTCACTTCACTTCACTTCACTTCACTTCACTTCACTTCACTTCACTTCACTTCACTTCACTTCACTTCACTTCACTTCACTTCACTTCACTTCACTTCACTTCACTTCACTTCACTTCACTTCACTTCACTTCACTTCACTTCACTTCACTTCACTTCACTTCACTTCACTTCACTTCACTTCACTTCACTTCACTTCACTTCACTTCACTTCACTTCACTTCACTTCACTTCACTTCACTTCACTTCACTTCACTTCACTTCACTTCACTTCACTTCACTTCACTTCACTTCACTTCACTTCACTTCACTTCACTTCACTTCACTTCACTTCACTTCACTTCACTTCACTTCACTTCACTTCACTTCACTTCACTTCACTTCACTTCACTTCACTTCACTTCACTTCACTTCACTTCACTTCACTTCACTTCACTTCACTTCACTTCACTTCACTTCACTTCACTTCACTTCACTTCACTTCACTTCACTTCACTTCACTTCACTTCACTTCACTTCACTTCACTTCACTTCACTTCACTTCACTTCACTTCACTTCACTTCACTTCACTTCACTTCACTTCACTTCACTTCACTTCACTTCACTTCACTTCACTTCACTTCACTTCACTTCACTTCACTTCACTTCACTTCACTTCACTTCACTTCACTTCACTTCACTTCACTTCACTTCACTTCACTTCACTTCACTTCACTTCACTTCACTTCACTTCACTTCACTTCACTTCACTTCACTTCACTTCACTTCACTTCACTTCACTTCACTTCACTTCACTTCACTTCACTTCACTTCACTTCACTTCACTTCACTTCACTTCACTTCACTTCACTTCACTTCACTTCACTTCACTTCACTTCACTTCACTTCACTTCACTTCACTTCACTTCACTTCACTTCACTTCACTTCACTTCACTTCACTTCACTTCACTTCACTTCACTTCACTTCACTTCACTTCACTTCACTTCACTTCACTTCACTTCACTTCACTTCACTTCACTTCACTTCACTTCACTTCACTTCACTTCACTTCACTTCACTTCACTTCACTTCACTTCACTTCACTTCACTTCACTTCACTTCACTTCACTTCACTTCACTTCACTTCACTTCACTTCACTTCACTTCACTTCACTTCACTTCACTTCACTTCACTTCACTTCACTTCACTTCACTTCACTTCACTTCACTTCACTTCACTTCACTTCACTTCACTTCACTTCACTTCACTTCACTTCACTTCACTTCACTTCACTTCACTTCACTTCACTTCACTTCACTTCACTTCACTTCACTTCACTTCACTTCACTTCACTTCACTTCACTTCACTTCACTTCACTTCACTTCACTTCACTTCACTTCACTTCACTTCACTTCACTTCACTTCACTTCACTTCACTTCACTTCACTTCACTTCACTTCACTTCACTTCACTTCACTTCACTTCACTTCACTTCACTTCACTTCACTTCACTTCACTTCACTTCACTTCACTTCACTTCACTTCACTTCACTTCACTTCACTTCACTTCACTTCACTTCACTTCACTTCACTTCACTTCACTTCACTTCACTTCACTTCACTTCACTTCACTTCACTTCACTTCACTTCACTTCACTTCACTTCACTTCACTTCACTTCACTTCACTTCACTTCACTTCACTTCACTTCACTTCACTTCACTTCACTTCACTTCACTTCACTTCACTTCACTTCACTTCACTTCACTTCACTTCACTTCACTTCACTTCACTTCACTTCACTTCACTTCACTTCACTTCACTTCACTTCACTTCACTTCACTTCACTTCACTTCACTTCACTTCACTTCACTTCACTTCACTTCACTTCACTTCACTTCACTTCACTTCACTTCACTTCACTTCACTTCACTTCACTTCACTTCACTTCACTTCACTTCACTTCACTTCACTTCACTTCACTTCACTTCACTTCACTTCACTTCACTTCACTTCACTTCACTTCACTTCACTTCACTTCACTTCACTTCACTTCACTTCACTTCACTTCACTTCACTTCACTTCACTTCACTTCACTTCACTTCACTTCACTTCACTTCACTTCACTTCACTTCACTTCACGTCACTTCACTTCACTTCACTTCACTTCACTTCAATTCTATACAGTTCAAGTCAAGTCAATTTAATTCAATTCAGTTCGTTTAAATTCAATTCAATTTAATTCAGTTCAATTCAAATCAATTCAATTCCATTCAATTCAATTCAATTCAATTCAATTCAATTCAATTCAATTCAATTCAATTCAATTCAATTCAATTCAATTCAATTCAATTCAATTCAATTCCATTCCATTCCATTCAATTCAATTCCATTCAGTTCAACTAAAATTAATTTAATTCAATTCAATTTAAATCAAATAAATTAAATTCAATTCAATTTAATTTAATTCAATTCAATTGAATTCAGTTCAATTCAATACAGTTCAAGTCTATTTAATTCAACTCATTCCATTTGAATTCAATTCCACTCAAGTCAAGTCAAGTCAAGTCAAGTCAAGTCAAGTCAAGTCAAGTCAAGTCAAGTCAAGTCAAGTCAAGTCAAGTCAAGTCAAGTCAAGTCAAGTCAAGTCAAGTCAAGTCAAGTCAAGTCAAGTCAAGTCAAGTCAAGTCAAGTCAAGTCAAGTCAAGTCAAGTCAAGTCAAGTCAAGTCAAGTCAAGTCAAGTCAAGTCAAGTCAAGTCAAGTCAAGTCAAGTCAAGTCAAGTCAAGTCAAGTCAAGTCAAGTCAAGTCAAGTCAAGTCAAGTCAAGTCAAGTCAAGTCAAGTCAAGTCAAGTCAAGTCAAGTCAAGTCAAGTCAAGTCAAGTCAAGTCAAGTCAAGTCAAGTCAAGTCAAGTCAAGTCAAGTCAAGTCAAGTCAAGTCAAGTCAAGTCAAGTCAAGTCAAGTCAAGTCAAGTCAAGTCAAGTCAAGTCAAGTCAAGTCAAGTCAAGTCAAGTCAAGTCAAGTCAAGTCAAGTCAAGTCAAGTCAAGTCAAGTCAAGTCAAGTCAAGTCAAGTCAAGTCAAGTCAAGTCAAGTCAAGTCAAGTCAAGTCAAGTCAAGTCAAGTCAAGTCAAGTCAAGTCAAGTCAAGTCAAGTCAAGTCAAGTCAAGTCAAGTCAAGTCAAGTCAAGTCAAGTCAAGTCAAGTCAAGTCAAGTCAAGTCAAGTCAAGTCAAGTCAAGTCAAGTCAAGTCAAGTCAAGTCAAGTCAAGTCAAGTCAAGTCAAGTCAAGTCAAGTCAAGTCAAGTCAAGTCAAGTCAAGTCAAGTCAAGTCAAGTCAAGTCAAGTCAAGTCAAGTCAAGTCAAGTCAAGTCAAGTCAAGTCAAGTCAAGTCAAGTCAAGTCAAGTCAAGTCAAGTCAAGTCAAGTCAAGTCAAGTCAAGTCAAGTCAAGTCAAGTCAAGTCAAGTCAAGTCAAGTCAAGTCAAGTCAAGTCAAGTCAAGTCAAGTCAAGTCAAGTCAAGTCAAGTCAAGTCAAGTCAAGTCAAGTCAAGTCAAGTCAAGTCAAGTCAAGTCAAGTCAAGTCAAGTCAAGTCAAGTCAAGTCAAGTCAAGTCAAGTCAAGTCAAGTCAAGTCAAGTCAAGTCAAGTCAAGTCAAGTCAAGTCAAGTCAAGTCAAGTCAAGTCAAGTCAAGTCAAGTCAAGTCAAGTCAAGTCAAGTCAAGTCAAGTCAAGTCAAGTCAAGTCAAGTCAAGTCAAGTCAAGTCAAGTCAAGTCAAGTCAAGTCAAGTCAAGTCAAGTCAAGTCAAGTCAAGTCAAGTCAAGTCAAGTCAAGTCAAGTCAATTCAATTCAATTCAATTCAATTCAATTCAAGTCAAGTCAAGTCAAGTCAAGTCAAGTCAAGTCAAGTCAAGTCAAGTCAAGTCAAGTCAAGTCAAGTCAAGTCAAGTCAAGTCAAGTCAATTCAATTCAATTCAATTCAATTCAATTCAAGTCAAGTCAAGTCAAGTCAAGTCAAGTCAAGTCAAGTCAAGTCAAGTCAAGTCAAGTCAAGTCAAGTCAAGTCAAGTCAAGTCAAGTCAAGTCAAGTCAAGTCAAGTCAAGTCAAGTCAAGTCAAGTCAAGTCAAGTCAAGTCAAGTCAAGTCAAGTCAAGTCAAGTCAAGTCAAGTCAAGTCAAGTCAAGTCAAGTCAAGTCAAGTCAAGTCAAGTCAAGTCAAGTCAAGTCAAGTCAAGTCAAGTCAAGTCAAGTCAAGTCAAGTCAAGTCAAGTCAAGTCAAGTCAAGTCAAGTCAAGTCAAGTCAAGTCAAGTCAAGTCAAGTCAAGTCAAGTCAAGTCAAGTCAAGTCAAGTCAAGTCAAGTCAAGTCAAGTCAAGTCAAGTCAAGTCAAGTCAAGTCAAGTCAAGTCAAGTCAAGTCAAGTCAAGTCAAGTCAAGTCAAGTCAAGTCAAGTCAAGTCAAGTCAAGTCAAGTCAAGTCAAGTCAAGTCAAGTCAAGTCAAGTCAAGTCAAGTCAAGTCAAGTCAAGTCAAGTCAAGTCAAGTCAAGTCAAGTCAAGTCAAGTCAAGTCAAGTCAAGTCAAGTCAAGTCAAGTCAAGTCAAGTCAAGTCAAGTCAAGTCAAGTCAAGTCAAGTCAAGTCAAGTCAAGTCAAGTCAAGTCAAGTCAAGTCAAGTCAAGTCAAGTCAAGTCAAGTCAAGTCAAGTCAAGTCAAGTCAAGTCAAGTCAAGTCAAGTCAAGTCAAGTCAAGTCAAGTCAAGTCAAGTCAAGTCAAGTCAAGTCAAGTCAAGTCAAGTCAAGTCAAGTCAAGTCAAGTCAAGTCAAGTCAAGTCAAGTCAAGTCAAGTCAAGTCAAGTCAAGTCAAGTCAAGTCAAGTCAAGTCAAGTCAAGTCAAGTCAAGTCAAGTCAAGTCAAGTCAAGTCAAGTCAAGTCAAGTCAAGTCAAGTCAAGTCAAGTCAAGTCAAGTCAAGTCAAGTCAAGTCAAGTCAAGTCAAGTCAAGTCAAGTCAAGTCAAGTCAAGTCAAGTCAAGTCAAGTCAAGTCAAGTCAAGTCAAGTCAAGTCAAGTCAAGTCAAGTCAAGTCAAGTCAAGTCAAGTCAAGTCAAGTCAAGTCAAGTCAAGTCAAGTCAAGTCAAGTCAAGTCAAGTCAAGTCAAGTCAAGTCAAGTCAAGTCAAGTCAAGTCAAGTCAAGTCAAGTCAAGTCAAGTCAAGTCAAGTCAAGTCAAGTCAAGTCAAGTCAAGTCAAGTCAAGTCAAGTCAAGTCAAGTCAAGTCAAGTCAAGTCAAGTCAAGTCAAGTCAAGTCAAGTCAAGTCAAGTCAAGTCAAGTCAAGTCAAGTCAAGTCAAGTCAAGTCAAGTCAAGTCAAGTCAAGTCAAGTCAAGTCAAGTCAAGTCAAGTCAAGTCAAGTCAAGTCAAGTCAAGTCAAGTCAAGTCAAGTCAAGTCAAGTCAAGTCAAGTCAAGTCAAGTCAAGTCAAGTCAAGTCAAGTCAAGTCAAGTCAAGTCAAGTCAAGTCAAGTCAAGTCAAGTCAAGTCAAGTCAAGTCAAGTCAAGTCAAGTCAAGTCAAGTCAAGTCAAGTCAAGTCAAGTCAAGTCAAGTCAAGTCAAGTCAAGTCAAGTCAAGTCAAGTCAAGTCAAGTCAAGTCAAGTCAAGTCAAGTCAAGTCAAGTCAAGTCAAGTCAAGTCAAGTCAAGTCAAGTCAAGTCAAGTCAAGTCAAGTCAAGTCAAGTCAAGTCAAGTCAAGTCAAGTCAAGTCAAGTCAAGTCAAGTCAAGTCAAGTCAAGTCAAGTCAAGTCAAGTCAAGTCAAGTCAAGTCAAGTCAAGTCAAGTCAAGTCAAGTCAAGTCAAGTCAAGTCAAGTCAAGTCAAGTCAAGTCAAGTCAAGTCAAGTCAAGTCAAGTCAAGTCAAGTCAAGTCAAGTCAAGTCAAGTCAAGTCAAGTCAAGTCAAGTCAAGTCAAGTCAAGTCAAGTCAAGTCAAGTCAAGTCAAGTCAAGTCAAGTCAAGTCAAGTCAAGTCAAGTCAAGTCAAGTCAAGTCAAGTCAAGTCAAGTCAAGTCAAGTCAAGTCAAGTCAAGTCAAGTCAAGTCAAGTCAAGTCAAGTCAAGTCAAGTCAAGTCAAGTCAAGTCAAGTCAAGTCAAGTCAAGTCAAGTCAAGTCAAGTCAAGTCAAGTCAAGTCAAGTCAAGTCAAGTCAAGTCAAGTCAAGTCAAGTCAAGTCAAGTCAAGTCAAGTCAAGTCAAGTCAAGTCAAGTCAAGTCAAGTCAAGTCAAGTCAAGTCAAGTCAAGTCAAGTCAAGTCAAGTCAAGTCAAGTCAAGTCAAGTCAAGTCAAGTCAAGTCAAGTCAAGTCAAGTCAAGTCAAGTCAAGTCAAGTCAAGTCAAGTCAAGTCAAGTCAAGTCAAGTCAAGTCAAGTCAAGTCAAGTCAAGTCAAGTCAAGTCAAGTCAAGTCAAGTCAAGTCAAGTCAAGTCAAGTCAAGTCAAGTCAAGTCAAGTCAAGTCAAGTCAAGTCAAGTCAAGTCAAGTCAAGTCAAGTCAAGTCAAGTCAAGTCAAGTCAAGTCAAGTCAAGTCAAGTCAAGTCAAGTCAAGTCAAGTCAAGTCAAGTCAAGTCAAGTCAAGTCAAGTCAAGTCAAGTCAAGTCAAGTCAAGTCAAGTCAAGTCAAGTCAAGTCAAGTCAAGTCAAGTCAAGTCAAGTCAAGTCAAGTCAAGTCAAGTCAAGTCAAGTCAAGTCAAGTCAAGTCAAGTCAAGTCAAGTCAAGTCAAGTCAAGTCAAGTCAAGTCAAGTCAAGTCAAGTCAAGTCAAGTCAAGTCAAGTCAAGTCAAGTCAAGTCAAGTCAAGTCAAGTCAAGTCAAGTCAAGTCAAGTCAAGTCAAGTCAAGTCAAGTCAAGTCAAGTCAAGTCAAGTCAAGTCAAGTCAAGTCAAGTCAAGTCAAGTCAAGTCAAGTCAAGTCAAGTCAAGTCAAGTCAAGTCAAGTCAAGTCAAGTCAAGTCAAGTCAAGTCAAGTCAAGTCAAGTCAAGTCAAGTCAAGTCAAGTCAAGTCAAGTCAAGTCAAGTCAAGTCAAGTCAAGTCAAGTCAAGTCAAGTCAAGTCAAGTCAAGTCAAGTCAAGTCAAGTCAAGTCAAGTCAAGTCAAGTCAAGTCAAGTCAAGTCAAGTCAAGTCAAGTCAAGTCAAGTCAAGTCAAGTCAAGTCAAGTCAAGTCAAGTCAAGTCAAGTCAAGTCAAGTCAAGTCAAGTCAAGTCAAGTCAAGTCAAGTCAAGTCAAGTCAAGTCAAGTCAAGTCAAGTCAAGTCAAGTCAAGTCAAGTCAAGTCAAGTCAAGTCAAGTCAAGTCAAGTCAAGTCAAGTCAAGTCAAGTCAAGTCAAGTCAAGTCAAGTCAAGTCAAGTCAAGTCAAGTCAAGTCAAGTCAAGTCAAGTCAAGTCAAGTCAAGTCAAGTCAAGTCAAGTCAAGTCAAGTCAAGTCAAGTCAAGTCAAGTCAAGTCAAGTCAAGTCAAGTCAAGTCAAGTCAAGTCAAGTCAAGTCAAGTCAAGTCAAGTCAAGTCAAGTCAAGTCAAGTCAAGTCAAGTCAAGTCAAGTCAAGTCAAGTCAAGTCAAGTCAAGTCAAGTCAAGTCAAGTCAAGTCAAGTCAAGTCAAGTCAAGTCAAGTCAAGTCAAGTCAAGTCAAGTCAAGTCAAGTCAAGTCAAGTCAAGTCAAGTCAAGTCAAGTCAAGTCAAGTCAAGTCAAGTCAAGTCAAGTCAAGTCAAGTCAAGTCAAGTCAAGTCAAGTCAAGTCAAGTCAAGTCAAGTCAAGTCAAGTCAAGTCAAGTCAAGTCAAGTCAAGTCAAGTCAAGTCAAGTCAAGTCAAGTCAAGTCAAGTCAAGTCAAGTCAAGTCAAGTCAAGTCAAGTCAAGTCAAGTCAAGTCAAGTCAAGTCAAGTCAAGTCAAGTCAAGTCAAGTCAAGTCAAGTCAAGTCAAGTCAAGTCAAGTCAAGTCAAGTCAAGTCAAGTCAAGTCAAGTCAAGTCAAGTCAAGTCAAGTCAAGTCAAGTCAAGTCAAGTCAAGTCAAGTCAAGTCAAGTCAAGTCAAGTCAAGTCAAGTCAAGTCAAGTCAAGTCAAGTCAAGTCAAGTCAAGTCAAGTCAAGTCAAGTCAAGTCAAGTCAAGTCAAGTCAAGTCAAGTCAAGTCAAGTCAAGTCAAGTCAAGTCAAGTCAAGTCAAGTCAAGTCAAGTCAAGTCAAGTCAAGTCAAGTCAAGTCAAGTCAAGTCAAGTCAAGTCAAGTCAAGTCAAGTCAAGTCAAGTCAAGTCAAGTCAAGTCAAGTCAAGTCAAGTCAAGTCAAGTCAAGTCAAGTCAAGTCAAGTCAAGTCAAGTCAAGTCAAGTCAAGTCAAGTCAAGTCAAGTCAAGTCAAGTCAAGTCAAGTCAAGTCAAGTCAAGTCAAGTCAAGTCAAGTCAAGTCAAGTCAAGTCAAGTCAAGTCAAGTCAAGTCAAGTCAAGTCAAGTCAAGTCAAGTCAAGTCAAGTCAAGTCAAGTCAAGTCAAGTCAAGTCAAGTCAAGTCAAGTCAAGTCAAGTCAAGTCAAGTCAAGTCAAGTCAAGTCAAGTCAAGTCAAGTCAAGTCAAGTCAAGTCAAGTCAAGTCAAGTCAAGTCAAGTCAAGTCAAGTCAAGTCAAGTCAAGTCAAGTCAAGTCAAGTCAAGTCAAGTCAAGTCAAGTCAAGTCAAGTCAAGTCAAGTCAAGTCAAGTCAAGTCAAGTCAAGTCAAGTCAAGTCAAGTCAAGTCAAGTCAAGTCAAGTCAAGTCAAGTCAAGTCAAGTCAAGTCAAGTCAAGTCAAGTCAAGTCAAGTCAAGTCAAGTCAAGTCAAGTCAAGTCAAGTCAAGTCAAGTCAAGTCAAGTCAAGTCAAGTCAAGTCAAGTCAAGTCAAGTCAAGTCAAGTCAAGTCAAGTCAAGTCAAGTCAAGTCAAGTCAAGTCAAGTCAAGTCAAGTCAAGTCAAGTCAAGTCAAGTCAAGTCAAGTCAAGTCAAGTCAAGTCAAGTCAAGTCAAGTCAAGTCAAGTCAAGTCAAGTCAAGTCAAGTCAAGTCAAGTCAAGTCAAGTCAAGTCAAGTCAAGTCAAGTCAAGTCAAGTCAAGTCAAGTCAAGTCAAGTCAAGTCAAGTCAAGTCAAGTCAAGTCAAGTCAAGTCAAGTCAAGTCAAGTCAAGTCAAGTCAAGTCAAGTCAAGTCAAGTCAAGTCAAGTCAAGTCAAGTCAAGTCAAGTCAAGTCAAGTCAAGTCAAGTCAAGTCAAGTCAAGTCAAGTCAAGTCAAGTCAAGTCAAGTCAAGTCAAGTCAAGTCAAGTCAAGTCAAGTCAAGTCAAGTCAAGTCAAGTCAAGTCAAGTCAAGTCAAGTCAAGTCAAGTCAAGTCAAGTCAAGTCAAGTCAAGTCAAGTCAAGTCAAGTCAAGTCAAGTCAAGTCAAGTCAAGTCAAGTCAAGTCAAGTCAAGTCAAGTCAAGTCAAGTCAAGTCAAGTCAAGTCAAGTCAAGTCAAGTCAAGTCAAGTCAAGTCAAGTCAAGTCAAGTCAAGTCAAGTCAAGTCAAGTCAAGTCAAGTCAAGTCAAGTCAAGTCAAGTCAAGTCAAGTCAAGTCAAGTCAAGTCAAGTCAAGTCAAGTCAAGTCAAGTCAAGTCAAGTCAAGTCAAGTCAAGTCAAGTCAAGTCAAGTCAAGTCAAGTCAAGTCAAGTCAAGTCAAGTCAAGTCAAGTCAAGTCAAGTCAAGTCAAGTCAAGTCAAGTCAAGTCAAGTCAAGTCAAGTCAAGTCAAGTCAAGTCAAGTCAAGTCAAGTCAAGTCAAGTCAAGTCAAGTCAAGTCAAGTCAAGTCAAGTCAAGTCAAGTCAAGTCAAGTCAAGTCAAGTCAAGTCAAGTCAAGTCAAGTCAAGTCAAGTCAAGTCAAGTCAAGTCAAGTCAAGTCAAGTCAAGTCAAGTCAAGTCAAGTCAAGTCAAGTCAAGTCAAGTCAAGTCAAGTCAAGTCAAGTCAAGTCAAGTCAAGTCAAGTCAAGTCAAGTCAAGTCAAGTCAAGTCAAGTCAAGTCAAGTCAAGTCAAGTCAAGTCAAGTCAAGTCAAGTCAAGTCAAGTCAAGTCAAGTCAAGTCAAGTCAAGTCAAGTCAAGTCAAGTCAAGTCAAGTCAAGTCAAGTCAAGTCAAGTCAAGTCAAGTCAAGTCAAGTCAAGTCAAGTCAAGTCAAGTCAAGTCAAGTCAAGTCAAGTCAAGTCAAGTCAAGTCAAGTCAAGTCAAGTCAAGTCAAGTCAAGTCAAGTCAAGTCAAGTCAAGTCAAGTCAAGTCAAGTCAAGTCAAGTCAAGTCAAGTCAAGTCAAGTCAAGTCAAGTCAAGTCAAGTCAAGTCAAGTCAAGTCAAGTCAAGTCAAGTCAAGTCAAGTCAAGTCAAGTCAAGTCAAGTCAAGTCAAGTCAAGTCAAGTCAAGTCAAGTCAAGTCAAGTCAAGTCAAGTCAAGTCAAGTCAAGTCAAGTCAAGTCAAGTCAAGTCAAGTCAAGTCAAGTCAAGTCAAGTCAAGTCAAGTCAAGTCAAGTCAAGTCAAGTCAAGTCAAGTCAAGTCAAGTCAAGTCAAGTCAAGTCAAGTCAAGTCAAGTCAAGTCAAGTCAAGTCAAGTCAAGTCAAGTCAAGTCAAGTCAAGTCAAGTCAAGTCAAGTCAAGTCAAGTCAAGTCAAGTCAAGTCAAGTCAAGTCAAGTCAAGTCAAGTCAAGTCAAGTCAAGTCAAGTCAAGTCAAGTCAAGTCAAGTCAAGTCAAGTCAAGTCAAGTCAAGTCAAGTCAAGTCAAGTCAAGTCAAGTCAAGTCAAGTCAAGTCAAGTCAAGTCAAGTCAAGTCAAGTCAAGTCAAGTCAAGTCAAGTCAAGTCAAGTCAAGTCAAGTCAAGTCAAGTCAAGTCAAGTCAAGTCAAGTCAAGTCAAGTCAAGTCAAGTCAAGTCAAGTCAAGTCAAGTCAAGTCAAGTCAAGTCAAGTCAAGTCAAGTCAAGTCAAGTCAAGTCAAGTCAAGTCAAGTCAAGTCAAGTCAAGTCAAGTCAAGTCAAGTCAAGTCAAGTCAAGTCAAGTCAAGTCAAGTCAAGTCAAGTCAAGTCAAGTCAAGTCAAGTCAAGTCAAGTCAAGTCAAGTCAAGTCAAGTCAAGTCAAGTCAAGTCAAGTCAAGTCAAGTCAAGTCAAGTCAAGTCAAGTCAAGTCAAGTCAAGTCAAGTCAAGTCAAGTCAAGTCAAGTCAAGTCAAGTCAAGTCAAGTCAAGTCAAGTCAAGTCAAGTCAAGTCAAGTCAAGTCAAGTCAAGTCAAGTCAAGTCAAGTCAAGTCAAGTCAAGTCAAGTCAAGTCAAGTCAAGTCAAGTCAAGTCAAGTCAAGTCAAGTCAAGTCAAGTCAAGTCAAGTCAAGTCAAGTCAAGTCAAGTCAAGTCAAGTCAAGTCAAGTCAAGTCAAGTCAAGTCAAGTCAAGTCAAGTCAAGTCAAGTCAAGTCAAGTCAAGTCAAGTCAAGTCAAGTCAAGTCAAGTCAAGTCAAGTCAAGTCAAGTCAAGTCAAGTCAAGTCAAGTCAAGTCAAGTCAAGTCAAGTCAAGTCAAGTCAAGTCAAGTCAAGTCAAGTCAAGGCAAGTCAAGTCAAGTCAGGCCAAGTCAAGTCAAGTCAAGGCAAGTCAAGTCAAATCAAGTCAAGTCAAGACGAGTCGAGTCGAGTCGAGTCGAGTCGAGTCAAGTCAAGTCGAGTCGAGTCGAGTCGAGTCGAGTCGAGTCGAGTCAAGTCAAGTCAAGACAAGTCGAGTCGAGTCGAGTCGAGTCGACTCGAGTCGAGTCGAGTCGAGTCAAGTCGAGTCGAGTCGAGTCAAGTCGAGTCAAGTCGAGTCAAGTCAAGTCGAGTGAAGTCGAGTCATGTCATGTCAAGTCAAATCAAGACTAATCAAGTCAGGTCAGGTGATTTTTTTGAAAAGCAGATACCAACTTATTAGCTTCATATCAAATTTAGTAGTTGGGTCCCAACTATTTAGAGACAAATGACTTATTACTCTTATTTCAAATAACAGCTCGCACTATATTTTTAGAGCAACCTCATGGGTTTCAAACGACACAATTCCCTGGCCAAACAATTACTAGGTCAGTTTCCTTTTCTTATCACCTGATTACGACGATCTTCTGAAAGATTATGCGACGTACTTATTAATTATGCCATATATTATTATTTCTTGGTAATGAAGCGGATTTGCCAGTAGTGTTATTCAAGTTCAGACAAATATTAGTTCGGGTCAGTGCTTGATAGATGTCGAGTTTGTTTTAAGTATATATAAGCATTCGTATCAATATTTATATTTAAAACATCTGTGGTAAAGTAGTAGTTTGAACCACCTAAGAATAACCTCATAGACAGTTTTGATTAATAGCAATTCAAAGCTCGTTGATTTAAACTACAACTATGCGTCGAATTTCAGTGAAATCGATTCACATTTAAGTCGTGTACTAATATTTAAAAAATCCAATCCAAAAATCCCAACAGACATGAAGTCGAATCGACACACGATTTCCGGTTAATCAAAATAACACTATTTGATGAGAGTACAGAATTTTTGTCAAATCTTAATCTTCTTAAAATTCGCAAGTTTCAGAAAGTCTCTTAAACTAAAATCGCACACAAATGACTCTCAACCACAGCTAACCATTTTCACTGCTTTGCGATAAGACCGAACTCAATAATTGTGTCTTCAAAACAACATTGAATTTAGTCGGAACTTAGAATTTGTTTAAATCGTGTGTGATAGGAAATGGGTCTCAATGTGAAATCTGCTCTTATGATTTTTATAATCTTTCACTCGTACCTCTCACCGATTGTCGCAGCAAACGCGAAGCTTAAATTCACCCAGCCCAACGAAATAGAACTACTAAGACGCGTCAAAGCGGCCGACATTAAGTCATGGATGAACGCGACTGTGGATCCCTGTCATGATTTCTACAATTATGCTTGCGGCAACTGGGCCCGTATCAATGCAGCCCAGGTACAACAGCTGGGCTCGGTAAGCAAATATGATGTCTACAATAGTGCAATGGAAAAACGAGTGGAACGTTTCATAAAAGATCTTAAGTCTGGGGATGTTAGTCAAACTAAGATATTCGACTACTTGCAATCGTGTAAGAATATTAAGAAAAATCCCCAAAAATATATAACCGACTTGAAGGCACTACTACGCGAGGAATTCGGTAAATTCTCATATCTCAAGAACGCGGACCAAGAAAAGGCAACAAAGCATTTCAACTGGTGGTCCACAGTGGCCAAAATATACAGCATCTACGACGCAGATTTCATAATCAATATTGACGTGGACTATGATCTCAAAAGCCGTAATAGGACTAAAGTATACATAGGGCAGCCAACCAATAGAGAATATCGTACAATTGAGAATCTGGTTGTAAGCCGCTTTAAAGATTATCTAAATGCATCATCTGAAGCAGCTGGGCAGCTGGCAAATGATGTTTATAGATTTAGTGAAGCTATTCGGAAAGCAGGACTCGATAACACCAAGTCCGGCCTTTCCATTGAAGAGCAATTTTCTTTGCAAAATGTAACTGACTTCCAGAAACATTACAGAGGTCTTTTCGACATCGAAACTTATTTGAAAACAGCTTTAAACGTCACCGATGTACCGGAAGAAATCTATTTGGAAACTGGTGGATATTTTGATGATCTGATAGATATTTTCAACAACACCAAACCCGAAACGGTGGAGCATTACATACTCTATTGGCTGGTACAAAAAGTTTTCGTGGATTTGGACTACAGTGATATAGACTATCTGTGTAAATTCGAAGTCAACTGGTATTTTGGTAAATATATACAACATTATATCTACGAGCAGTTTCGTTCAAAGGAATTCGAAAGACAAATCTACGAGTTGTGGAATGACATCAAGTCGGTCTTCCAAGACGACTTGAAAGCTGACAAATATCAGTGGATATCTAAAGCCTCGAGGGAACATGCCATCAACAAATTAAATAATATAGAATTCAAGATTAGCTCATATGATGACGAGAAGTTTGAGACGTTTTTCCAAACTCTACCCATTGACCCCTCGAACTATGCCCATAATGTACATAATACTCTAAAACATTTTAAAGCATGGCGGGGGGTTAAGCTGGAGCTAAGAACTGAAACCCTAGAAGATGTTGCCATCGCCGCTTACACGCCGATATTCATGCCTACCCGAAATGAGATTCGAATTCCAGTTTCATTTCTGCAGCCATTTCATATTTGGCATTCGTCTTATCCCAAAGCGATTCTATATGCTCACATTGGATCTCCGGTGGCGCATGAAATGATTCATGCATTCGATGACAGTGGTCGTCACTTTGATGCAGATGGCAACGCCAACAATTGGTGGGACGAAAACGCTGGCAAGGAGTTTGAAATCAGACGCCGTTGCTTCCAGGCTCAATATCATAATTACACATTTGCTGGTCATCGTTTGCCCGATCTTCCGGCACAGGGAGAAAATATTGCCGATAATGCTGCTGTTAAAATTGCTTATTTGTCTTATATCCGTTGGTTGGAGAAATCGAAATCAAAGGGCAATCATTTGGGCGAACAATTCCAGAATTGGTCCCACATTAGTGGCGAAGAATTGTTTTTCATCAGTTTTGGCCAATACAGGTGTCAAGGTTTGGACGAAAATCTTATAGGCCAAACTATAACCGACGATGTTCACGCTCCACACTCACTGAGGGTCGTTGGCCCGCTGTCAAACTTTCCTTTATTCTCGCAAGTGTTCCGGTGCAATAGAGAATCTGTAATGAATCCTGCAAAAAGGTGTGAAATATTTTAATTTCCAATTTTGTCCACAAGTTGGAGGCTTCAAATATCGAAACACAATAGAAAATCTAAGGAACAAATCAGGATGACGAAAACCTTAACTAATGTAATAATTATTTAAATAAAAAGAGATATTAAGTATAAATAAAATGTTGTAACAACTCTGTTTAATATGGTAAATATAAGTGAGAAAATTATAGTTTTAAAATTATGTGGCATCTAACAGAATTCAATTGAAAGTGAAAATTCAGAAAATTTCAAATTTAATAAAAATCATGTGGTTACATTCAGGTTTAAACTCTGAGGTAAAATTGATATTATATGCAAAATAAACTTTAAAAAAATAGCAATATGTCATCAAACCCATGCGACAGTAATGAAACTTCATATGCGTAGTGCAATTCGCATTTTTGTCAGATCCAACTGTGCCATATGAATCCGTGTCGAATTCGAGACGGAGTCGCTTCTTCACACATTTTGTCAGAAACGGATATCAGTTACGGTGTGTGTACTTGTGGGTCTGATACCTCTTGTCCGAACTACGAGTTTGGTTTCCTCACGAGATTTTTGCAATTTCAAATTTATGTTTTCCTGGCTCGTCACTGATTCGCTTTGTATATTTATACGATCTCGTAATGTTTTCGAAACGGATCTGTCAAATAGCAGTTTCACTGATTCGCTCTTTTATGTTTTTACGGATTCGTGACTGTTTAGAGACACATGCGACAAATCGCAATTTAATACTAGTTCTCGAACTCGTTCATTTAAGGTGTCCGGACATAACAATCACGAACACAGTCGCCATATCGAACATGTGCATTATATATATGAGTGTGCTGACTGGTCACACTAAAGAAACTATGTAGTTCTTGAACTACCCAACTCTAAGTTGTTTGTGTTTTTACGGAATCGGTACGGTTTCGAAAGGGATCATCCAAATCGCAATTTCACTAATTCGTTTTTTGTGTGTTTTGCGGGCTCGTAACGAGTTTGAAACGGATGCGACAAAACACAATTTAACTGATTCACTTTTTGTGCTTTTCCGGACTCGTAACGGTTTCGAAACGGATCCGCATCCGTTTTTGAGCACATTGCAATGGGACGACTGTGAACATTACTTCACTGCGTTCGTTTTGACTTGATGATGAGGATTCTTAGATTTTCTGGTTTTTCGTTGATATCTTAATCTAATTGCTACAGTTCGTCTTGTACAGTAAGTGATTACGTATATGTGTAGGCAGTTGTTGTGTTAGAATATACAGGTGTGCTTGTGGCTAGTTTTATGTAAGTGTATTTGTTTGTTGGTCTCAATATATTTGTGTACTTAATATATTTTCTCCTTGAAGTTTTATTTTCGTCGTAACAATTTTTTGTACTTTAATTCTTTTATACACACTGTTTGTGCTTTAATGTGAGCTTTCTACAGATCTTGTATTAACCCCCTCAATGTGTGACCCACACACATCGCCACGGGGAATGCGTAATGATCGTTTACCCATTACCCACGGGTTATGGAGAAAATAGTGGGTAGTTACCCATAACGATGGTTAATTACCCATCACGATTACCCACAGGGTGAAGGGAAAATAATGAGTAGTTACCCACGACAATGGGGAATTACCCATCACTATTATCCAATAACCACAGGGTAGTAGGAAAACAATGGGTAGTTACCCACGTCGATGGGGAATTTCCTACCTCGATTATCCAGTACCCACAGAGTAGGGGGAAAATAATGGGTAGTTACCCATAACGATGGTTAATTACCCATCACTATTAACCACTACACATGGGGTAGGCGACCTTTACACATTAATCACGGTGATAGCTAATGAGTTACCCAGGGTAACCCATCCCCATTTTTGATTGAAAATATAAAAAAAAACAGATTAGAAAAAAATCCTAGAATTGGAACGACTTATTCTAAGGTTTCTAAAAGTTTTCCATAAAGTGGTCCGAATCGTACGGATGTATTTTTTTTTCAAAAAATCACCGTAATAAAAAAATCGCTAAAATAAGAAATCGGTATAACTAAATAATGGCTCTAACTATAAAATAATAATTTTTCACCTCTAATACGGCATCACTTTTGTTTCCAGAAAAAATCGGTAAAACTAAATCATTTTCAAATAAAAAATCGCTAAAACGCCCATACTTTGCATATATCTCGAAAACGGAGTGTCCAATCGGAAAATGGTTTCCATAAAATGGCCCAATTCATATGAATGATTTTTTTTTTTGTAAAAGTCGCCAAAATAATAAAATCACTAAAATAAAAAAAGGCTATAACTAGGAAACGTCCAATCGCAAAAATTAAATTTGTTTACTTCCATAGAAGGTTTTATCATCAATTTTTTTTTAATTCCCTAAAATAAAACTTTTTCAAATTAAAAATCGCTGAAACTTTTTTTTTAAAAATCGCAAAAAATAAGAAAATCGCTAAAATAAAAAATGGCTATAACTCAGAAACGTTTCATACAATCGCAAAAATAATAAATTTTGTACTTCCACAGAAGGCCTCCTATGGAAGACCACCAATAAATGTCTTTATTACGGCATCACTTTTTTTTTTTTTAAAAAATCGCTACATCTAAATCGCTTCCAAATAAAAAATCGCTTAAACGCCATATGTCTATATTTTGGATAAGGAGCGTTCAGTCGAAAAAGTATCTGACCTTTTCGGGTTTCTAAGGGTTTTCCAAGAAGGTCTCCATATGAGGCCTTAACCAATGGATGGGTGTCTTTAATACGGCATCATTTTTGTTAGAAAAATCATTAAAACTGGAAGATTTCCACATAAAAAATCGATGAAGCGCCTTTATGTGTATATCTCGGAAACGTATGTATAACTATAAAATAATAATTTTTATACCTTTAATACGGCATCACTTTTGGTTTTAGAAAAAATCGGTAAAACTAACTAGGAAACGATGCGTCCAATGGCAAACATAATAAGCTTTTACTTCCATAGGAGGCTTTAACCCATGGAAATGTATCCCATCTCGGGATTAGGGAGAGGTTCTCACAACCAGATAGCTGTGCGCGTTCTAGTTCTACACTCACTGATTGCGACCTACATTTACAGTCAGTTGTTTCTTTAATAGGGCATACATTTTTTTAAATCGCTAAAATAAAACTTTTTAAATAAAAAATCGCTAAAACGCTATATGTCTATATTTCGGAAATGGAGCGTCCAGTCGAAAAAGTGTCTATATTTTGTGGTTTTCTATGGGTTTTATAGAAAGTGGTTTTTCAAAAAATCACGAAAATAGGAGAATTGCTAAAATAAAAAATGGCCATAACTCGGAAGCGTTGCATACAATCGCAAAAATAATGAAAACGCAAATATTCCAATATCTCGAAAATGTCCAGCGTTCAGCGTTTCCATAAAGTGGTCCAATTCGTATGGAAATTTTTTTTAAAAAAAATCGACAAAATGAGAAATTTCCTAACATAAAAAAATTTCTACTACTAGGAAATTGTGCTTCCAATACTATATTTCCCCTTCCTCAGTAGTTTCTAACCTATGGATATATTTACTGCAGCATGTCTTTTATTTAAATTGCTGAAACTAAACCAAAAAATCATCACAATAAGAAAATCGCTAAAATAAAAAATGGCAATTACTCGGAAACGTTGCATACAATCGCAAATTAATAAATTTTGCACTTCCATATGTGGCTTTAACCAATGGATGTCTTTAATACGATAGCACTTTTTTTTAAAAAAAAATCGCTATATCTAAAACTTTTTCATATAAAAATAGCTAAAACGTTATATGTCTAAATTTCGGAAAAGGAGTGTTCAGTCGAAAAATTATCGCATTTTTGCGGGTCTCTAAGGGTTTATGGTCCAATTCGTATGAAGGATTTTTTTTTTTGCAAAAATCGACAAAATAAGAAGGTCGCTACAATAAATTGAAGCCCCCGTGATGGAAGAAGGTCATATTTTTTTTCAAAAACAATATTCGTTCTTCTCTTAATGTTTCCATGGTATCTAATTGTGTTTTAGATAAGAAAAAAGATAAAATCTGATATTTAAATTATTAAAATTAAATTTTAACATTTTTTTACATTTGTTTTAAATCAGATAGATACCATGGTAACATTAAAAGAAGCAAAATATTGTTTTTGAAAAAAGTGAGTTAACACCTTCCACCACGGGCTTCAATTATAAATAAATACTTTTTTGCCTCCGTAGGTAATGTTATCTTTAATACGGCATCACTTTTTTTTTAAAGTTGCTAAAACTAAAAGTTTTCCAGATACAAAATCGCCCATATGTGAATATCGCGGAAATGGAGCGTCCAGTCGAAAAAGAAACTAATTGTCATAAAGTAGTCCAATTCGTATGGAGAATCTTTTTTTTAAAAAAACGCCGAAATAAGAAAAACGCTAAAATAAAAAAATGCCTATAACTAGAAAGCTTTAACCAATGGATGGATGTCTTTAATATGGCATCATGTTTTGTCTAAAAAAATCGCTGAAACTAAAAGGTTTTCAGATAGAAAATCGCTAAAATACCAATACGTGTATATGTCGGAATTGGAGAGCCCAATCGATAAACAAAGAATTTTTGTGAGTTTTCTAAGGGTTTTCCATAAAGTGGTCCAATCGTATGACTTAACTTTCGTTTTCAAAAAATCGCCGAAATAAGAGAATCGCTAAAGTAGCAAAAAAATTTGCTGTAACTAGGAAACGGTACGTCCAATCCCAAAATAATAAATTATTTACCTCCATAGGATGTCTTTAATTTCGCACCACTTTAATTTGATTAAAATAATGTCCAAATTAAAAAGCTGTCTATAAACAGGAAACGGTGCGTCCAATAATATTTTTTTACCACTACAGGAGATTTAAATCCTATGAACGTCGTTAATACAGCATCACTTTTTTTTTAAAAAATCGATAGATCTAAACCTTCTTCATATAAAAAAATCGCTAAAATGCCTACATGTCTATATCTTGAAATCGGAGAGTCCAAACGAAAAGTAACTGCTTTTTGCTCGTTTCTAAAGGTTCAAAGTGGTCCAATTCGTACGAAAGTTTCCATTGCAGCAAACGTAATAAAATCAATGAGCAATATGATTCACCGATGCGACAAAGCATTTTACTTTCAGTGACATTTTAAGTCAGACAGATGCCCACGTAGCCGACTTTCGATATTTCCATTGGTTCAGAAGTTAATAATACAAGTCAAGTGTAAAGCAGCGGATGACACATTTGTCAAACATGAGCATGCGATCTACTTGATACCAAATACCAATATAATCGAAGGTGTTCGAATCACTAACTTAGTTACAGCATTTGTGTGTAAAATTTTTCAAATTTTTTTTTTTATTTTTTTTTTTTTTAGCCGTAACCAAATTTAGAGATTGCCACAAACGAATTTAGACGTTGGCACAACCACACTAGAGGTATTCACAAACGCATTAGAGTTTATCGCAACCAAATTAGAGGTTGTTGTAACCACATATCGGGTTGTCACATCGCAGTAAAGTCGATTGTTACATCCGAACTATAAGTTAACACAGCCTAAATGGACGTTGTCGCAACCAAGTTTAGAGGGTGTCAAACCGAATTTTTATGTTATAACATCCTAATTAAAATTGTTTTCTATTAACGAACACCGTATTTAGTTAGAATTTTTTATTGACAATGAAGTTTCCTAGATTCTTCTAAATAATTACAAGTCGGCCCAGGATCAGGACCCCTTTTTTTGTAGAGATAGAGATGGAAATTTTATCGCTGATGTGCATAGTATGAGGGGAATGTGGAGATATCACTTCTTTGGTTTACTTTTTCCAGGAGATTTCATATACAGGACAATGGTGTCGACTGCCCTCCTCCCAGCCAAAATGGAGTTAGAACCAGAGTGGGCAAACAAACGAAACGTTTAACGAAACATTTGCGCTAGCTAAGAAACTATTCAAATGTTTTGTATCGGTTATTATCGAAAGAGAAAACGAAACGACTAACTTTATATTGCCGAAGAGCAGAAACAAAACGATTGCAATATCTTTCTCCCGACAGCTTTACTGCCTTTGAAAACTGTACCAAGCTATGCCGGAGCTTAGTATTCCTACTAAGCTGACACGCCCTTCTTGAATGTCACTGACCGACACGAAATTCTCAGTAAAGATTGGTAAATATCTCACCGAACCATTAAGTACGAGGCGAGGCCTCAGGCAGGGCGATATCCTATCATGAGATCTGTTCAACATATTAATTGAGATCATTGTGAGAAAAGTTGCAGTCAACACGAATAAAACTATCAGTGGCAAAAGTCACATGCTGATCGCGAATGCTCATGATTTAGACATCAGTGGATTTGGCAGTTAATGAGGACATGACGAAATTAATGATTTCAACGCGTAGAACATCCACCCGATTGGATCAAAGGGTGAACGTTAATAACGTTGATTCGATATAGTAATTCGTTTAACTCGGATATGCCATAAACAGAAGCAATAACGTCAGCCTGAAAACCAAACGGAGAACTGTGCTTTCAAACAGATGTTATTTCGGGCTAAGCAAGGTCTTCAGAGATAATACCCTCTCTCGAGAAATAAAGATCCAACTATATCAGACTTTCTTACAACTCTGGGTCATAGCGCATGCTGCAGAAACATCACTAGGAGTCTTCCAGAAAAAATGCTCTGAAAAATATCTGGCCCTATAAAGCACATGGCGAGTTTCGACGATGGATGAACTACGAGGTGTATAACCTGTAGTTAAGCGTAACAAATTAGCGCGTTTACGCTGGCTAGGCCATGCCAGTAGAATGGAATAGAATGAACCAGTTCGAAAGGTATTCGAAGGCGTACCCGAAGGATATCGAAAAACGGGACGACCAAGATTTCGCTGGATAGGCCTGGTGGAAAATTGACTGCAATAGCTTGGTGTTAGCAACTGGAGGAGAAAAGCTGAATATCGAGCCGATTGGAGAAACATGTTATCCTTATTTTGTAAGGCTCTTGGTTCTAATGCGACATTATAAGTAGTTGTAGTTTTTAATTTTAAACTTCTTGTTTGAAATATATAGAATTACGTTGTGGTAACCGAGTTGAGAAGAAATTCGTTTGTACCAACAGAATTCTTAAGAAATTAGGTTGCAGCAACATAATTTTTCATAAATACTGTTGTTACAACCGAACTGATCACAAATTCGATGGCTGCAACCATACTGATGCTGAATTCGGCTATTGCAACTGAGTGAATGTCACATTCGGTTCACGGCAAGCGAATTGGTATCAAATTTGGTTCTTGCAATCGCATTGGGAACAAATTCGGTTGTTGCAACCGAAAGTACAGAAAATTTAGATGAAACAACAAAATTAACTGTATTTCTTTTTTTTTTTTTAATTTTATTATAAACATTACTTTTGACAATTTGAAAAATTCAAACCCCACGAAGCTTTTGGCTGTCTGCGGGTGAACACAACCGATTAAATTACGAAACGAAGTTGTTTTAACCGAATTATATTTGATGTTATTACAAACGCGTTGATGTCACATTCCAATTTCAGTTATTGCAACCACAGTGGCACCAAATTCGGTTGTTGCAACCGGAATAATTGACAATTTAGTTGAATTTTAGTGTATATTGTTACAACCGATTCAATTTCGAAACGAAGTTGTTTCAACCGATTTTTTGTAGTGTGAACTAAATTCAGTCGTGACAACCTCAATTCGGTTGTGACAAACGCAATTCGGTGACAGCAGCCGAATTCACGGTTGCTAAAATCCATGATTACAATAGTTTTACTTAAATGGTTTCCCATTACATCCCATGAAGGGACTGGGGAGAACTTCTCACAATCACTGAGCTCTGCGCTTTCCAGTTTTCACTCACTGATTGGGACCTACAGTTTTACACCGATTCCGAACGGTAATTTGAGAAGCTTTTTCATAGCTAGATACTCGATAGTGTCGCCGTCACTATGCGAGGTGACCGCCGCCGAAAGAAATTTTAAGGTGGTCAGAGCCGGGTTCGAACCCAGGATCTCATGTACAAGAGCCGCGCACACTAAACATTGCACCACCGACGGCCAATAGTTTTACTTACGTTTCTTAATATTCAGAAAAAAATTTTGGTAAAACCGAGACAGGAAAAATTCGAAGTTAATTAATGCATATTTAGAAATATATTGTGGTAACCGAGTTAGAAATTAGCTTGGTTGCACCCACACTGATGCCCAATGCAGTTATTGAAATCTAGTGAATGTGACATTCGGTTGTCGCCAGAGCTCGTATACACATCGTCGTGGGGAATGTGTAATGAACGTTTACCGATTACCCACAGGGTATTTGAAAAATAATGGGTAGCTACCCACGAAAATGAGGAATTACCCATCACGATTACCCATTACCTTCAGGGCAATGGGAAAAATAATGGGTAGCTACCCCCGACAATGGGGAATTACTCACCATGATTACTCATTACCTTAGGGAAATGGGGAAAATAATGGGTAGCTACCCACGACGATGGG
The DNA here is from genome assembly GCA_963931995.1 of Phaonia tiefii. NCBI lineage: Eukaryota > Metazoa > Arthropoda > Insecta > Diptera > Muscidae > Phaonia > Phaonia tiefii. The sequence continues at coordinate 67,302,069 of OZ008367.1, forward strand.
TAATGGGTTACCCAGGGTAACCCATCCCCATTTCTGATCGAAAATATCAACAAATATATCCAATCGAAAAATCGTCAAAAAAAATCGCTAAAAATAAAATTTTTCAAACAAAAAATCGTTAAAACGCCCTCATGTCTATATCTCGGAAACGGAGCGTCCAATCGAAAAAATAACCAATTTTTCAGTGTTTCTAAGGGGTTTTCATAAAGCGGTCCAATTCGTGTGGAAGAAATTTTTTTCGAATGGAAGAATTTATTTTTCGAAAAATCGCCAAAATAAGATGAGCGGTAAAATAAAAAGGTGGCTATAAATCCAAAAAAAAATTGATCCCATATTGGAGACACCCATTAGTTACAGCCTCTGATAGAGGTACAATTTTTAATATTTTTTCGATTGGACGCAACGTTTTCGAGTTTCGAGTATTTTAGCGATTTTCTTAGTTTGGCGGTTTATAAACAAAAATTCTTCCATGCGAATAGGACCACTTTACGAAAACCCCTTAGACACCCGCAAACATTGGTTATTTTTTCGATTGGACGCTCCGTTTCCGAGATATAGAAATTTTTCGAAATTTTTTGATATTTTCGATCAAAAATGGGGATGGGTTACCCTCGGTACCCCATTAGCCATTGTCGTGGGTAGCTACCCATTTTTTTCCCCATTGCCCTGAGGGTAATGGGTAATCGTGATGGGTAATTCCCCATTTCGTGGGTAACTACCCATTATTTTCCCCATTGCCCTAAGGGTAATGGGTAATCGTGATGGGTAATTCCTTATTTTCGTAGTTAGCTACCCATTATTTTCCCCATGCCCTATGGGTAATGGGTAAACGATCGCTACCCATTCCCCACGGCAATAATAATGGGTTACCCTGGGTAACCTAGGGTAACTTATTACCCGCGAAATACGAACCCTGGTTGTCGGAACCGAATAGGTACGGGCGGATCAATAAGTCCGTGACTTTTTAAATGGAACACAGTTTTTTTTGCAAAAAAAAAATGTTTCTTCAACTGAATCTCCATTTAGCTCAATACACTCAGTTCAACGTTTCTCCAATTTTTGTATCCCTGCCAAAAAATAGGATTTTTTGAGGTCCATGAAATAGGCATTTGTTTGATCAATAATTTCATCGTTGGAGCTAAATCTCTTTCCACCGAGCCATTTCATTAAGTTTGGAAATTAGAAAAAGTCACTGGGGTCTAAATTCGGAGAATATGACGGATGAGGTACCAATTCGTAGCCCAATTTAACTACTCCAAACAATCATTTGAAGTTGTCACACGATTACGTTTATGGTCAATTAAGAGCAAACGCGGCACCCATCTTGCAGACAGCTTTCTTAAACCCCACTGATTATTTAAAACTGTCATATGAAATGCCTATGGCATCAAAATTCTCACGAACTTTTACTCTTCGATCGGCCAACACCATATCGTGGATTTTGTCAACATTTTCGGGTGTATTAACCTCAATTGGCCGTCCAGAACATTCAGCATCACTTGTACTTGTGCGACCACAACGAAACTCAGTAAACCACTTTCTTACCATTGAAATCCATAGTCGCCATAGTATTTATCAAGCTTTTCCTTGGTTTGATTGACGGTTTGTTTTCGTAAAAAATAATGTTTAATTAGCACTCGAAATTCACTTTTTTTCATTTTTAACCAAATTCGCGAGGTTGTATGTTTTGAACAGCTGTTAAACGCAAAGTAACTGACGGAACTTGCTCAGAATTTGACAGTAGTCTATTAACATGTGGTACTTGATGGAAGCAGTGTTGCATTTCAAATAACTACGAGGGAAGTTCGAAAAGTTACGGACCAATTGATCTGCCTCGTATCAAATTCGGTTGTTGTAATCACATAGGCACCGAATCGGTTGTCGCAACCGAAATTATAGAACATTTAAATTACGAAACGAGGTTGTTTCTATTGAATTCTAGTTAAAATTTCTAGTTAAAAGACCGAGTGTACTGTTTTTGTTTTTGCGCATAACCGATTAATTTACGAATCGAGGTTGTTTCTAATTTTAGTTGTGTGAATTCGGTTGCAACAGCTGAATTCACTGTTGCTACAACCTCTTATCAAACAATTTGTCATGTGGGTGCACATAAAATGTTGTCCACCAAACACATGCTCACGAATGACAGGCCTGTGGTTGGCTTAAGTTTCAGAGCGAATATGCCATAAGATTATGACTTAATTTAAATGTCTTTTGACGAAATATTGTTCATATTTGTAACTCATATCAATTGAAACGCTGCGTGCAATAACGTGATTTTTCTTTTTCACAGCGTCGAGCATAATGTAACATTCTCATCACTAATGTTCGGAAATATATCTATAAAATGCATTTCAGTACGTGCATTTCAAAACATTTTCTGGGATATCACGCAAATATTGTTTTCAAATCGGAAACTCTCAATCTGTTATTTTTTTCATTTCAATTTTTTTTAAATTCAAGCCGTCGATCATAGAGGAAATATACCTAAAGGAGCGACTTCTCTCACTAAATTTATGAAATTTGGTGTGGTTGCCGATGAACGTTGGGCGTTGAAAAGTATTGCTTTAATAATAGCAGATAGAGGTATTAGTTCAAAACAACCAACCAGAAAATAACCACTGCATTTCGTGTTTGTATGTTAAAATTATTGTGTGAATTACAACACAAATTTATACTAACAATAACTGTATAACTGTATATTGTCACAACCGATTCAATTACGAAACGAAGTTGTTTCAACCAACCGAATTTTTGTCGATGGTTGCATCCGAATTGATGCGGAATTTAGTTATTACAGACGAGTTGATGTCACATTCAGTTGTCGCAACCGAATTGGTAGCAAATGCGGTTGTTGCAATCACAGGGGCACCAAAACCGTTTGTTGCAAGCGAAATTATTGAAAATTTAGTTGAGAGAACCAGTTTAACTGTTTTCTTTTGCAGAACCGATTTAATTACGAAACGGGTTGTTTCTACTGAATTTTAGTTTGTGTGAACTAACTGCAGTCGTGACAACCTCAATTTAGTTGTAGATAACGCAATTCGGTTGCAACAGCCGAATTCACTGTTGCTACAAACAATTAGTTCTGTGGGTGCACATAAAAAGTTATTGACTAATATATAAGTTGTAAAAGAAATGTGCCAAGAGAATATTTCTTAATATTGAGCATCTTCTGACGAATTATTGTTCATATTTTTAAGTCGTATCAATTGAACAACGGCTGCGTGCAATAACGCGATTTTCAGCACTAATGTTTGCAAATCTATTGATAAAATGCAGTTCAGTACGCACATTTGTAAATATTTTCTGGGAAATCACGCAAATATTTTTTTTCAAATCAGAAACTCTTAATCTTTTTTTTATTTCAGTATTTTTTAAATTCAAGCCGTCGATCATGAAGTAAATATACCTAGAGAAGCCACTTCTCTCAGTAAATTTACGAAATTTGGTGTGGTTGTAGACGAACGTTGGATGTTGAAAAGAATTGCTTTAATAATAGCAGATAGAGGCATTAGTTCAAAACAACCAACCAAAAATTAACAACGGCATTTCGTGTTTGTATGTTAAAATTATTGTGTTAATTACAACACAAATGTATAGTAACAATAAAAGTCTATAACACTTACACGTTTAAATTTCACAGTTCTCCACAAAAACGGCATGACAAATGTTACCCAGGAGTTCTTGTAACTCTACCTGGTGTAAGTCAATTTTCGTTGAATTTGTCTCTATGCCACTCAGATGAGACAGATGGTCCCTCTAGTTATAGTTACCTTAAGCCGGTAACTTTTTTCTTTGAATTTGTCTCTATGCCACCCAACTTTCGACGAAGGTTCACACCATCAGATGAGACAGATGATCCCTCTGGTTATAGTTACCTTAAGCCACTCTTTTATTGATAGTACTCGCATTGTTAAGTATGGCATTGGGCACTTAAGAGCACTTAGTTAATATGTAAGAGTTAATTAAGAGCAAATCTGCTGATAAGAATTAGAATCTCGTCTAACTCGCTTGTTTGATGGCTGACTTTATGTGATAAGAATAAATCATCGTTTGTCTGCAGGCGTTGAATCGACAAATATTCTCTTTAGTTTCTATTTCAAATAAAAACGAACCGGTTGTGAACATAGAAATGCGTTGGAAATTAAGTAGCCTAGCAAGTGTCATAGTTTTACTACTAAATCCCGGTATTTTACTTTGGTCTGCAGCCACACACACGAATCCTCTGTTTGAAACACCAGTGGGGAAAGAACTTCTTAAACGCAGCAAGGCCGCTGACATCAAGTCATGGATGGATCTGGAAGAAGATCCATGCAATGACTTCTATCAGTTCGCCTGTGGCAAATGGCAACGCATTAATTCAGCCCAACTGTTTGGTGATTATACAACCGATAAATTTCGGGATATGACCAAGGGTATACAACAGAAAGTGGACAAACTGTTGAAGGAACCCAAGACGGGTGATTTGATTGAGGATAAGCTGAGAGATTTCTATGAGTCATGCAAAGCCACTAAAGATAATGACGATAGGTACAAAAAAGCACTGTCAAAGGTGTACTCTGAGTATGGCCAATTTTCATTCCAGAAGCCAAAGGAGAACGCCACCACTTCCAGTTTCAATTGGTGGTCGACAATAGCGAAGATCAACCGTGTGTTTGGAAAGCCCATTATAATATCTGTGGATGTGTTGGATGATGTGAAAGATAAAAATCATACTATGGTCTATATAGGACCGCCAGAATTCTCGATGACCCAGACGGCGATTAATATCCTACATAGTATGCAAGAAGCCAGAATAGGTGTATATCTGAAAAAGTACCTGAGCGTAGAGCCAACCGAGGCCAAACAAGTTGCTAAGAGTTTGGTGGCCTTTGAGAAATCCCTCTCCGCTGGAGCCACTGATGTTAGATCAGGAAAATCCGTCGATGAGCTGTTGTCGTTGTACAATATGACGGATTTGAAAACAAAGTTTAATGATTTATTTGATTTTGAAATTTTCCTGAACTTGGCCCTAAACACTGCCGAATTGCCTCAACAAATTTATCTGTATGATCAATCATATTTGGTGAATATGATTGATGTCTTCAATGCCACCGATCCAAAGATTGTGGAAGATTATATTCTATGGCTGCTGCTGGAGGAGTACATAGTAGATGCTAAAGCAGATTCCCTGGACCAATGGTGTTCCGAGAAGTCCAAGCGATATTTCGGTAAATTTATAGATCATTCCATTTACAAGCAATATCGTTCGAAGGAATATGAAGAGGACATTTTCTCGCTATGGGATGAAATTAAAGCCATATTTCGGGACACCCTAATGGGAGATCAGTACTACTGGATGTCCAATGACACACGAAAACATGCTATCCTCAAGTTAGATAACATGAATTTATCTATCAACTCGTATGAAAATGAAAACTTCCAATCATTCTTCAAAGAGCTGCCAATAGATCCCAACAATTATGTGGTCAATATCTTTAACATTCTAAAGTACAGTGAATCGTTGAGGGTCAATAAATTGGACAAGAAACCCGACGGCATTGAGGATAACCAGGTGCTATCCTTCACTCCCGTTTACAATACTTTTGAGAATTCGATTAAGATACCGGTAGCTCTGCTGCAACCCTATCGTGTATGGCATCCCGAGTATCCCACAGCCATTAAATATGCCACTTTAGGTTTTCTATTGGCACATGAAATGATTCATGGCTTTGATGACGAGGGGCGCAACTATGACGCTGAGGGCAACACCAACAATTGGTGGGACGAAATGTCTTCGTATGAGTTTGAATCGAGACGTCGTTGCTTCCAGGCCCAATATCACAACTACACCTATGCGGGCAGACATTTGCCAGAAAGTATTTCCCAACCCGAGAATATAGCCGACAATGCTGGTGTCAAAATTGCCTACCTAGCTTATAAAAACTGGCTGGAAAGGGAGAAACGTACGCGCACCAATGTAGAGTCGGCGGACACATTCAAGAATCTGTCATACAACAATCATGAGCTGTTTTTCATCAGTTACGCCCAGATGTGGTGTGAAGATGTCCAGACGTTCTTTAAGAGTATTTTGGCCAAAAATGATATACATGCACCCGCCATGTATCGCGTAATAGGATCCCTATCAAATTACAATTTATTCGCATGGATATTCAAGTGCGACATGAGGCCGGAGACTCCCATGAATCCGTCAATCAAATGTGAATTGTATTGAGAGTGTTAATGATCATAGGAAGATAATTATGTATCATAGGTATATTTTTGAAAATAAAATTACGATATTGAACAAAAATACTTCTGCTCATTTGTCTTTCAGGCTAAATGCAATAGGATTTTTTTCACAAGGCGCTTCGGTTTTGAACCAATACAGCAACAAAGGGGATTTATTCAATAATGTCAATCGTGGTTGTCCATGGAACTCTGGTTATTATTGGGAACGTGATTTAGATATGAGATACAAGAGGCAGTGGTTAGGGCGATAGATTACAAGGAGAATTCGTTTTTCAGCCGAGCAGCCGAATAAGTTTCCGGTGAATCTATTCCCTAATATTTGTGATATCTGCAAGTTTAAAGCCAACATCAACAACCACTGTACTCTCTGTACTGCTACTCTTATCCCTATCAATTTAGTCGAATACAATACAGCATTTATACACGCTGGAAAACCTGTCTTTTTTTCTTGTTTGGATGCAAATATAAAGTGTGTTTGGAGCTTGTCACAAATATAATATACTTGTGTCCAAACATATTGTGTTTGCTATTTAATATTACATGTTTGAGACACAACGATTAACAGGTTATAAAACATGTATTTGTGACCCAAAATGTGGATTTGTTTGCTGAAAACCAAAACGAGACAGACAATAAAGAAACAAAAAACAGAAGATCATCAATTCATGAAAACACTGCTTGCAAACATGTATATGGTTCCTGCAATATGTTGCTGGGGCCGTAATTTTTCAGCGTGCATGTATAATGGATAATCGTGCAACGTAATTTCCTACGTCGTGGGTAGCTACTCATTACTTCCCCATACCCTATGGGTAATGAGTAATCGTTCATTACCATTTCCCCACGGTGATGTGTATGCACGCTGAAAATGCTGTCTTTTTGTTGTCGTTTGGATGCAAATATAAAGTGTGTTTGGAGCTTGTCGCAAAAATATTTTACTCATGTCTAAACACATTGTGTTTGCTATTCAATATTACATGTTTGAGACACAATGATTAATATGTTAGAATATATACATATATTTATGTTTGTGATACAAATGCAGCTGTGTTTGTTGCACTGTCTATGCTTTCTTGAGCGCAAAATAATAAAAGAGGGACAACGAGAGAGTCTATCTTGTTAGTGTGTATCTGTATTTTTGCATTATTCTCTCAGTCAGTGAGTCATAAATATTTCTGAATGTGCGTGGAAATTGCAGATGAAGTCATGTTTATTATTTTGGCTGATGTATTGCTTTTCAGTCTCATGTATTCATTCATCATTCATTATATTCATGTATCTGCTACCAAAGAGAGAAACGTTTTTGAGGAAAGGAACTTGAAAGGGCAACAACGTGAAGCCCTTTGTCTGTCCGAACCTTTACTGGTAGAATCGGAACGGTGAAACATTTGTGAAATAAACGCTTGACTTGCATGAACTAGATTTGTATATAAATATATTCTGTGTGTACCAACGCATAGTGATAACCACCGCATAGCTGAAACCTTCCGAAAACAAAGACGTGAGAGACAACAAAGGAAGGAGAAGCAAAAGAGCAGCAGATTCGCATTTCATGAAAAAAAAACAAATAATGCAGTCAATGCACCTAAATGTAAAAAAAAGCCTTTGTAAATCTTTTAATTTTTTGTATTAATTATTTATAAATGTGGATTTATATTGATAAAATTAATTATAATTAATAATACACACATATATGTAGAAATCAAAGAATAATTAGTTTTTAAATATTCTTATGTTTGGGGGGAAATACGCATATGTTTCCACGTAAAAGCATACATGTTTGCCAGTAAATATGATGCTGTTTACATTTAAAAACAAGTGAGTTTGGGACTTGCAAACATATTAATGTTTGAAGTGTGTTCCAAACATTAGCATGGTTCCTGCAGAATATGTTTGGGAGAATATGTTAGAGAGGCTGTTATTTTCCAGCTTGTAGTACACATAAGCTGAGAGTTGGTCCAAATATAACAAATCCGCCTTATCCTCTAAACTTTTGTCTGAAGTGCAACTTTCACGGGAGGGTATTATAATCCGGATCGGTAACCTTTTCTTTGATGGCAATAAAGGGGGGTTAAGACGTCGCATTGCCGGCAATAGAGTGGGACTAATACAAATACATCGCATTACACAAAAAATTTACACAACAATTGGCACAAAAAGTGTGCACAAAGTTCAAGAAAAGTAAACAAAAGTTCCTAAAGTATACACGAGAGTACTAAATGCGTACACAAATCTACAAAAAGTATACACAGAAGTACAAATAGTATGCACAATAACTTAAAAAGTGTACACATACGTCCAAGAGTTCACACAAAAATCGAAATGGTGTGCACAAAAGTGCAAAACATGTACACAAAAGTTCAACAAGTGTACAGAAAAGTACGAAAAGTATATACCAAATAACACAAGTATAAATAGTGTACTCTAAAGTGCACCACGTGTAGAGAAAATTGTACAGAAAAGTATAAAGAGTGTACACAAAAGTACTAAATAGTGACACAAAAGACAAAACATAAATACGTAGATAAATAAGAGAGTAAGTAAAAATACTGCTTGCGAGCCGAAAAATGCAACTGCTCCTCATATAAAGCTCTCCCTCTGGGTTTACAAAATTACATGAGGTGTCAGGGGACACCCGGTTGGAACGAAGTTCCTTTCGCTGTAAATTATTTACTAGTTAGTTCCAACACGCCTAAGGCGCCCGTTGAAAAATACGATAACTTAAATGGATCTTTAGGAAAAGATCCTTTATGTTTTTTTAAGAATATTCTTCTTTACAAAATGTCTTTTTTTACAAAGGAGTATATTTTTAAGTCCTTTTGTTAAAAATATGTATTATATTCTCCCGAAAAGGTCCTTTTTTAAGAAAAGGTACCTTCTGTAGGAAAAAGCCATAAGTGTGTACATTTTTTTTAAATAGAAGTAAATTTTTAAGAACAGGTACTTTTTAAAGAAGTGGTACCCTTTTTGGGAAAAGGTTGTTTTTTTAAGAAAATGTACTTATTTTCAGATAGGCTGCTTATCTCAAGAAAAGAAAAGATAAGGTATTATTTTATTTTTAAGAGAAGGTACTTTTAAGAAAAGGAATTTTTGTAGGCAAATTTATTTTTTTAAGAGAATGTATTTTTTGAAGTAAATTTTTTTTTTTAAGAAATGGGATTTATTTTAGAATTGGTCCTTTTTTATGTTATGTTGTTTCACAAAAAAGGTGCTCTTTAAAGAAAAGGTTGTTTTTTAAGAAAACTCAATTTTTTGTAAGAAAATTTACTTTTTCAAGAAAAGGTACTTATTTTAAAAAAACTACTTTTTTTAATAAAATGTACTTTTTGTAAGAAAATTTAATGTATTTCTTTAAGATAAGGTATTTTTCAAGAAAAGGTACTTTGTTTAAAAATATGATGAATAGGTATTTTTTTGAGAAAATTTACTTTTTTTAAGAAAATGCACTTTTTTAAGAAAACGTTCTTCTTTCAAAACTTTTACTTCGGCTTTTCTAAATTTACTTTTTGTGGGGTTTAAAACTTCAATATATACCAAATATTGGTTACAGTCTCCACCTAGAAAACTTCCCATTAAACAAGAAATTTCTCAACATATGTTAGTCGAGACACAAACCTAAAAAAAATACAGAACATAGTTGATAATACTGGGTTGTAGCATAATAGTGTTCAAAAAAGGTTGTTTAATTTTTTTCATTTGGCCTCCATCCCGTAACGTGAGATAAGAAACTTCGTTCCAAAAATTAAAATTTCAAGCGAATTTAATTTTTAAAATTTTTGTTTATTTGAAACGATCCCAAGCGAGTCAAATACAAAAAATAAAAATTCACTTCGAATTTCGCGAGTGGAATTTTTTCGAATTTGGATATACAGGCAATTGCGACACAAATCGATTGGAATGTTGTGGAAGATGTGCAAAACAATCAATCAGAAAGGACAGAATTTTAATAAGCGCTCAAAATCGCTTGGAACAGTGGGGAGTGCATCAATATAAAGAAAACAGTATAGGTGGTGAAAAACTACAAATAACGTGAAAAAAATTGTTTTGGAATAATTGGGTCTAGAGTTTGATTGCTAATTGGAATATAAGTTGAAATAAAGCTACTAAAGGCAGACCAATATCTGGTTTGGACAATGACAATGATATATTAATAAATATAATATATTAAATATAGTGTATGTGGTTACAAAGGTGCAAAAACATGCGAGGAGTTAAAATTTCAGAATGCAAGAAAAATCGTTTGGAATGATTGCGAATGTTTTAAAAGTAGTGTCTGTTGGTAAAAAATTGGTAAAAACGCTACAGCTTCAGTAAGCGACACAAATATTTAGAAATGATTAGAAATTTTTTAAAAATAATGTGTGTGAGCAAAAAGGTGTAAAAGTGTCATAAAAGGATAGAACTTTAAAATGCGATACAAATTGTTTGGAATGTGTTAAAAATAGAGTACGTGGGTAAAAAATGCAAAAAACGTAAAACTTGAAAATGCAAAAAAAAATTGTCATAATTTGGAATATGTACATACATATATGTATGTAAAATTGTCAATATGGGTAAAAGAGGCAGGAAAATGGTAGAACTTCAGAAACAGTCAAAGAATGGTACAACTTTAAACAGCATTACAAATTACATGATTGATTTGAATATGTTAAAAATTGTGTTTCTGCATATATAGGGTAAAACAAAAAAGCTTTGTTTTTAAATATTATTAGCATACATGGGCAAATTAATTACATGACAATTATAATCTGTATTTTAATTTAAAATACCTTTCACAATGCAAATTAAAAAAAAACTTCAATACCATTGGGCAATTGTACTTATTTTCAAAGCATTTCCTTCATATCTGGCAATTTTGGTTTTCAAATATTTTATACAGTACCGGTTTATTAATTTGAAAGTAGTATGAGGCAAGACCTAGCAAAGCCACAAACCTCTACATATAAAATACTTTAAAAACAGAATTTCCAGCCGTCAAACAAATTCAAAATAATTAAAATCATTCCCGTATTTCAGTGGCCATTCTTTTCCATTTGCATTAAATAAATTAATGCAAATTAAAATCCAATGCAAATTAAAAATACTCATGCATGATTATAAGTGGGTAAAATGGAAAATAGTTTGGAATGTGTTAAAAATATTATATGTGGATAAGAAAAAGATAAAAAGGTTGTAAAAATTCAAAATGCGAGAAAAGTCGTTTGGGAAGGTGTGGATGAAATTGCGGAAAGAATGCAAAACTTCAAATATCATTAGTTTTGGACGACTGAAAAAGATTCAAAAATAGTTAAACTACAAAAACACATAAAGTCAGGTTGGAATGATTGATTACCTGTTAAAATCAATGACTGTGGGTAAGAAAGAAAGGGCAGAAAAAACGTTAAAATCTCAAAACGCGAGAAAAATTGGTCTTGTTTGCATGGGGTTAGGTATGTTTTGCATCTATACCGAACATATTGCTCATAATCTTGACAATTGTTAGAAAAACTCCTTTGTGTGCTTCTAATGTCAACATTTTTAATATAACATTTTTAAAAAATTTATGATAAGTATATTCAAAATTAAACATATTTAAAAAAAAAACGAACCATACGCTCGAACATTTCAATTTTGAATATAAAATTTTTAGTTTTGTATTGAACAAAATCAATTACAACTATTTTCATTGACTACAATAAACACTGTTTTCGCCACCAGCCCCCCTTTTTAGCCATTTAGCCGCATTCACAGTGTTTATCACATTCCTAGTCTTTCCAAACATGTTTTCTCGCACTTTGTACTTTACTCTTTTCTCACCCTTTTTTACCTACATTCGCAAATTTCCATATTGCTAATCTTTCTAAACAATCGCATTTTCAACTTTTACCCCATTGTTTTTTTCTAAACACATTCACAATTTTTGCCCCATTCTTAATTTTTCTAAACGATTTTTCCGCATTTTAAAGTTCTAAATTTTTCGAACCCCTTTTTGCAATCGTTAGCCGACATATACAATTTTTGAAACATTCCTAATCTTTCTTAATGCTGCGCCCCGAAGTATACCCTTACCACAAGCCATTTGACGAATTCGTTGGAAATATGTTAAGGTCTCAAAACGGCCACACTGGTTCTGGAATCGGATAGAACAATCTAGAAACAGGGTGGCGAACAGCATAACTCATATAAATAACAGAGGTTTTGGGCATTATGGGTCAGTCTGTGAGCAAACGCCCGAAAGTAAGCAACGCGAAGTATTAGTAAAAAGGTTAGATATAGACAATTGTGAATGTTAGGCGGTGTAAGTAAACCGTTCTACTGTTTAAGTAAAATAAAAGGAAGTAAACTGTTGAAATTACCGTAATTTAAAACGATATTGAGGATGAAACAGCGCTAAAACAGACGACTAAGGAAAGTTTGTAACAATATTTAAGTAAATAAATGTATTCCCAATACATCCCATGAACGGGCAAAGAAGAGGTTTTCACAATATATTTAAACTCATGCCAAAAATATTTAAACACCTGTAAAAAGTACTACAGGATTGAGAAATTGTACCCATTCTGCCCAATTTTTACACTTCTTAACATAAAACATATTTTCCCATAACATCCCATAAAGAGATAGATGAAACTTCCCATAATCAGTGAGCTGTGCGCTATCTCTTTCTAAACACACTGATTGGAGTCTGCACTTTTACACCGATTCCGAACGATCTTTAAGAACTTTTTCCATGGCTAAATTCACGATAGAGTCACCGTCACTAAGGGAGGTGATCACCAACCAAAAAAATTAAAAGTTGTCTGTTGTAGAAATGTCCCCTCCGGTTTTATGCACATGAGTCGCCCACGCTATCCATTTCACCACTGATGGTGTCACTTCAATTAAGAAGTGTATTTACATTCGTTCAAAGTGCATGACTTTAAGTATCAATTATATTAATGCTAAACTTAATTATTGATGTGTTAACATCTATAGGCACGGGTAGGGCAATCTATCAATATGAACACATGCAAACAACACACAGCATTAGCATCACATACGTGGTTGTTGTGCAAGAATAGTCTCCACCTGAAAATAAGACTGATGGTATTGATGTAGCGGCAGCGAACAAACAAGCAGGTCGTCGTCGCCAAAGAGTATTGAATAGTGTAGATAACTCATAGAACGAATTGTATGACTCAAAAGCACTGGTGACATCTGGCGAATGATTCAAAATGTATTACTCTCTTTTTGTCACAACTCATAATTTTGATGTGAAACATTGATGCCGTTTTTTATTGTTTTGTGTAATAAAATTGTCGAAATGCGGAATATATATTGAAATATTCTATAAAGAGAATAAGACTCGTTTATGCTCTTTTACTCAGACACTACATGAGAGCTGAAAAAGAGTGCAATATGTTCTCTATACTATTCAATATATATTGAAATATTCTATAAAGAGAATAAGACTCGTTTATGCTCTTTTACTCAGACACTCTACATGAGAGCGGAAAAAGAGTGCAATAAGTTCTCTATACTATTCAATACTTTTTGTCGTCGCCCTATTTATGACAAAACAAAAACAATTATTTCAGTAAGCTATATATTGCTTTAATTATTTTAACAATATTACATCTAATGTAAAGCAGATGTAAGAAAAAAGAAACTGCAATAGCAAAAGAGCCTCCAGCACAAAAACTTTTCTTTTTTTTATTTTCCAGTGTAACATTTACTGAAAGTGTTCATAGAAATCGAACAGGTACGTGTAACAAAAAGGTTTTAACACATCGAACTCGAACACTCATTGATTTTTTTCATCTTATATTTAATATTTTATAAATTTACTAAAATCATAATACTGTTCCTTCAATTCCTTCAAAATTCTTTAAATTGTAATTTTTTTTATTTAAATTTTTTTTAAAATCTCTCTAATGCATTTCATCTTATATTCATTATTTGAAAAATGTACTAAAATCATAACACTGTTTCTTCAATTCCTTACAATTACAAAATTTTTTAAATTATATTTTTTTTAAATTCTCATTTTTTTGTTAAATTTGATTTTTTTAAATTCTCAATAAATTGAACACTTCCCTAATGGATTCATAATACTTCCGAGCTTACATTGAAATATCTCCGAAAAATCATCAAAATTCGAAAGAGTCCCTATGACCCGATACATTGCGGGAGCATGTACATCATGATTGGCCAATATTGACTTATAATCCACATGAACGTCTTCACACCAGAGTTGAGCCATAGTTAGGAAGAATATTTCCCTATTATTGTAGGATAAATTGCGAAAGGATTCTGTCGTAGTCGTGCTTCCGTTATCCGTTTTATTCAGCCACCTAGCGTAAGCCTGGTAAGCCAATTTAACTGCAGCATTGTCAGCAATATTTTCGGACTGAGAAATACTCGACTCCAAAGGTACACCATCGTAAATGTACTTGTGATATTGATCCTGGAAACAGCGACGTCTTACGTTAAATTCCTTGACCGACTGTTCATCCCACCAATTGTGCGTTTGACCGTTGGCATCGAAAAGACGACCTTCATCGTCAAAGCCATGAATCATTTCATGGGCCAAAAGGAAGCCGATACTGGAATATTTAATAGCATTCGGATACAGGGGATGCCACAAACGGGATGGTTGCAACAAAGCCACTGGTATTGTAATTTTATTTTCGAAGGAATTATAGACGGGCGTAAAGGACAACACTTCTGCATCTGCAATGCCATTGGCCTTCTTCGGCAATTTACTGTCTCGCTGATGCTGTGTGCGTTTTAGGATATTTTGTATATTCCCTACATAATTCCTAGGGTCTATGATTAAATCTCGGAAGAAGTTCTCAAAATCTTCCTCATCATATGAGTTAATAATTAATTTCATATTTTCCAATTTTTGTATGGCATGTTTTCTAACCTCAGCTGACATCCACCTGTATTTATTTCCCTTTAAGTTTTCACGAAATGTGGCTTTGATTTCCTGCCATAATTGAAAAATGTCCTTTTCATATTCCTCGTTACGATATTGTTTGTACAGAATATGATCTATAAATTTGCCAAAATATTTTTTGGTTTTGCCAGAACACCATCCATCCCAATTTGTATCTTTGGCATCAACCATATATTCATCTAGCAGAAGCCATAGTATATAGTCATGCACAGTTTGGGGATCACTGTTCTCCATGACTTCACTTAAATGTTCCAAATACAAATCATCGTAGACATACAGTTGTTCGGGTAATTGGGGAGAGTTTAAGGCCGTTTCTAAAAACTGCTCCATATTCATTAAATCCATGTACTTCTCTATCAAATCCGTTGTGTTGTATAAAGTCAACAGTTCATCTACGGTTTTACCTGCCCTTTCGTCTGTGGCTCCTTGTATAAGAAACATTTCAAAATCATACAATTCATCGGCCACTTCGCGTGCTTTCTCTTGTGGAATGTCGAAATATGTTTGCAAAAATTTGGGTATTTTATGTTTCATTTCCGGTTCGCTCATAAAAAACGTTGGCGTACTCAAATACAGCATTGTTTTACTTTTATTTTTTACATCCGCCCGGAAATCTAAAGCTAAGATAGTATCTTTACCATAAGTCTTGTGAATATTTGCCGCCATAGACCACCAAGTGGTAGCGGACGGATAACTGTCATCATGTCCCCTCCGCGCGAATGAAAACTGTCCGTATTCTTTGTAAATCGTATGCAAGTTTAGTTTGTATTCATCAAGATTATTTTTAACGTAACGACATGATTCATAAAAATCTTGTAATTTGTCCACAATTAAATCTCCAGTTTTTTTGTGCTCCAATAAGTTATTCACCTTGCGCTGTAGTCCATTGCTAAACTTTTGAAATTGATCGGTACTGTAGACATTGGTCCCCGTGGCGGAATTGATACGTTGCCATTTGCCACAGGCATATTTGTAGAAATTCTTACATGGATCCTCTGCGGGTTCGATCCATGACTTTATGTCTGCCCCTTTGCTTCTGTGGAAGATTTCTCTAGCGATTGGATTGTTGAGATCAATTTTGCCCGATATTGTTGTTATTGTCCAGGTCACAAATACGAAAAATTTTAATAACAAAAATAAATGTTTTTTCATATTTGTGTCGTTGGTTGCTGTGTGGACGGTCTGGATGATTTGATTAATACTTCAAGACTGAGAACAGATTTTGCTAAGAATTCGTCATGTTACTTATTATTACATGGAATTTCTCTTTATTGTGGTTACAGTAATTGTTATTTGCACTGAGTAGTGGATTGAGAGTAGCATATTTATTATCGATATACAGTACGACCTCTATATCGTTAGCTGAAATGCAGAAAATCTTAACTACAAGTTTCATTTCTATTTCCAAGAGAAGAAACTATCTATACTCATAAAATGGTGAGGAATTACTTTTTGGCAGTCAAATTTTCAAATCATTGCGTAAGTAAGGTCTCTTCTTCCGTAAAATTCCAAAATATGCTATCAATCTGTGGTTTTGTATTTTTGATGTGTTAACATCTATAGGCGTGGGTAGGGACTCAACTCACAAAGTGAATACATCCAAACACATTTTGTCCGACTGCGATCACACAGATTGTCCGACTGCGATCATACAGATTGTTCGACTGCGATCACACATTGTTTGCCGTTAAACTCCTCCGAAACGGGCTGGAGCGATTTGTATGAAATTTTGTGTGCATATCGGGTAGGTCTCAGAATCAGCCAACATCCATTTTGCATACCCCTAAATGATAAGGGTGACCCACCCCTATATACAGGGTGTTTCAAATGTGACCACCCTATTGGAAGATGCTCTTATTTTTACAAATGGCCGCCAATGTTAAATCTGTTTTGACATTTGTGGACTAGACAGATGTAGAATACAAGTAAACAAGCCATGGGGCGCTACACTCCCCAAGAACGCGGAATAATCGTGTCTATTTTTTTGCGTAACAATTCGTCTATGGTGTTGGCGCAGCGCGAATACCGTCGTCGATTCCCCGGCCGTCCGACACCGACTGCGCAAACACTGCGCCGTTTGGCCACTAACCTTGAAGCGTATGGGACCACACGAGACGTTGCCAGAAATGGCCGGCCCCGGAGCTCCCGTTCTGCCGATAATATCGCCGCTGTTAAAGAGGATGTGGAGCTGTCGCCGGAAACATCGACCAGACGCCGTGCCTCGTTCGTCCTTATGACGAATTTTGGTCAAAGACCTGCGCATGTTCCCATACAAAGTCGAGTCCGTACATCAGCTGCTGCCTGTCGACCGCCAAACGCGTGTAACCTACGCCCAAGCCATTCTCAATCTCGTGGACGATTTTTCCACCAAAATCATAATGATGAGCGGGTACGTGAACAAGCAAAACTATCGCTTCTGGGGCACCGAAAATCCACGAGTGATGAACGAGGAGCCATTACACCCGCTCAAAGTGACTGCATGGTGCGCTGTTCACGCTGGATGAGTCATCGGGCCATTTTTTTCGAGAACTGAGCCATGTTAACCGAGTTTTTCTGCCGCTAAAAAACACCTTCTCAACATACCGTTCGGAACCGGTGTAAAACTGTAGGTCCCAATCAGTGACTGTAAAACTTGAACGCGCACAGCTCACTGGTTGTGAAAAGCTCTCCCTAATCTTCTCGTGGGATGCAACGGGAAAATATTTATTTTTTTTTTATATTTTTAATTCGACGAATTAGGACTGGAGGACATGTGGTTCCAACAGGACGGAGCAACGGCACACCGATATTCTGAAGGCGGCGTTCCGGGGTCGCCTCATCTCTCGTTTTGGCGATTTGCACTGACCTGCAAGATCGCCCGATTTAACCGTTCCAGACTTTTCTTTGTGGGGTTTTTTGAAATCCCGTGTTTACGTGAACAAGCCCGAGACCCTGGAAGCCCACATTCGACACGAGTGCGAGAATCTGTCTCCCGAAGTGATGAAAAATGCCATAAAACGAGCCCGTATGGTAATCAATTGTGACGGCGCCCATTTAACCGATATCATCTTCTCAGCTTAACCAATAAAATTCTAAAGGTTCAAATAAACATAATCTAAAAACAGAATCGAAGTTTTTCAGTTACAAAAAAAATGAGAGCCAAACAATATCGGATGACTTCTTTTGAAACACATTGTATGTATATAAAAATCAGATAGCAAGAGAGCAACAAAAAATTGTGTGAACTTGTGTAGCGTATATACGAACATACCAATGTATGTATGTACATTAGGGTGTTCCATCAATATTTTTTTTTTTTTGCCCAAGCTTTATTGGAAAACTTATGGGGTAAAGTATTTTTGAGAATTTTTTCAGAATTTTCGGAAGTGTTTTTGAGGTCGCACAAATCGAATTTTCCCCAAAAATCGGGTATTCCGGGCGCTTTTTGAATTTTACGTAAATCTCTGTCAATAACCACGATTTTCTTAGTTTGTAAGTCAAAATTATTGATTGGACACCCTAATGTTCATGACAGATTGCATTCTCATTGATTTTGTGGGAATAAAACAAAAAGTATTAAGTATTAAAGTATACACATGTGCTTGCACTGGTCTTTAAATAATTCTAAGTATTAATATTACTTAAATGTAACGTCATCATATGATTGGACGCTGTTTTTTTTTTCCAATGTAACATTTACTAATGTGTTCATAGAAGTCGAACAGGTTCCGTGTAACAAAAAGGTGTTTTTTTATTGTACTGTAGTGATTAGATAGGCTTAAGGTAGGGTTGCCAGACGTACTGTTTTCAGCAGTACGCGTACTTTTTTTTACGAATTGTACTTCTGACTGTATAGAACATAAAAAAGTACGCGAAAGTACTTCGTTTTAGCCTCTGTACGTCATTGTGTACTTTTTTCGGTATGTTCGTTATGCCATCCATAAGTACGAAAATAGTGATACCAAAAATCGTACATAAGTATTTACATAAAAGACCGTTTTACTTTAAAAAATAACAAATTTGAAAAACTATCCATTTTTAGCCTTAATTCAACATTTCATTTCATTCATGGCGTAATTGAATTACATATTTACAATCAAATGAATTGTCTTGGATCAACTCTTTGACGAATGTATACACTTAAAATATTTTGCTGAAAATATTCCAAAAGAAAATTCCATTTAAGAAAAATGGAAAGTGATCCTAGAAGTGCGTCATTTCCAAATTTCGAAAATTCCTGTAAATTTGTATTTTCAATTCCTCGTTCTAATGCAGCTTCTGAAAGAATATTCACTTTGATGTTTAATTTTTGGAGAAAAGAACGTAGTAAACTTGTAATTGCATCTACATATGCACCTACATATATATTTTTTAAAAACAGAAGATGTTAGAATCGGTATAGTTAATCAAGTCCAACACTATGAAAAGCCGATGCACCCAAAACTAGTCAGTGTTTGGTGCGGATTTTGGTCCAGAGGCATAATTGGGCCATTTTTCTTCGATAATGAGCAAGGAGTGGCCGTTACAGTCAGTGGCGATCGTTATCGGGCCATGTTGAATGAATTTTTGTTCACAAAAATTGAAGAGGAGGATATTGGCAACATTTGGTTTCAACAGGACGGCGCTACGTGCCACACAGCCGAAGCTACACTCGATGTTTTGCACCCTGTTTTTGAAGATCACATTGTGGGGTGCCCTCAAAGATAAGTGTTACGCCGACAAGCCAGAGACAATTGACGCTTTAAATGACAATATTCGTGAAGCCATTGGTGAAATACAGCTAGCTGCACACAATCGATAATGTGCTTAAAAATTGGACCGATCGTGTAACCTACTGCATGGCCAGCCGAGGCAGCCATTTGAATGAAATTATTTTCCATTATTAACCGGAAGGATTGTACTTTCAAATAAAAACAGAAATTTGAGAAAATATTCAGTAGTTTTTTTTATAGCATTTTCAAAAAAAAAAAGTTATTTGGCGGACCCGTTATTAAAAAAATATTTGTGGTATCTTAGTTTGTTCGTTTTTTCATTAATATATAAATTGCTACTGTTATATACTTGTTTCGTTTTATTGCTTGACTTAAAATGTTACTTTTCTGTACTGAACTTTATGATTTTTTAATAACAAAAGTGTATTTTTATTTTCTTCATTATACTGCCTTTTTTTCCTCGATGTACTTTTTTTGTTGATTTCAAATCTGGCATCCCTAGCTGAAGGTCATGTAAATAAAAGCAATTTATTCGTTTTACTGGATAATCATCTATTCCGACATATTTCAACTAGCATCGCTAGTCATTTACATGGATATGTAAGAATTTGTACAATTAAAACTTTAAAATATTTATATATTTAACAGCACAAAGCTCACTGACTACTGGCTGACTTTTGTATAAGTTTATTTTCAACTCCTTTGAACAAAATTGAAATTGTAGTTATGTTCTTTTGCAGTTTAGCTGACGTTACGACAACCACTCTTTTAGATGGACTGTGACGACTTGAGCAAATTTTAAATTTGAATTTTGCTACTGATTCACAATGTCTGGCTAGAGTTAACTAACAGTTATAATTGTTAAATTCCATACAAAGTGACAGCTAACTTTTAGTTAGCTTTAACTGTACGATAACTTGAGTTGGTGATAATGGACAAAATTTGAACTTTAATTCTGTTTCAAAATTCAAATAGAAATTCTGTAAATTCAAATCGGAGTGTAGTTTGTTGCTGTTATTATAACAAAAAAAAAATCCGACTAGGATGCGACACGATTCCCGCACGGTAGACCCATTGGTTTGTTTTATGCTTTTTCTAATAGAACTTACGTATATTATGAATTTCCTATTCGTCCTTTCTAGCGCTGTTTTATTTCCCGTTCATAAAACAAGGTTCGGTTTTAAATTACGATAAGTACCACAATTGCAGTTCTGTGTATTTTACTTATACAGTAGAAAGTTAACACTTGACAATAAAGGCTCGTTCACAATGATAGCAACAAATTCAACAGGCGTTCACAATGCAAGCAACAAATTTGTTCGAAAAAACAGCTGACTGGCAACATTGTTTACATTATACAGCAGTATACATATTTGGGGATTGAAAACCATGGAGAATTGCAATACAAACGAAAAATCAAACAGTAAAAAATAGAAAAATTAAATGTGAGACACGGGCCTCAGATTTGTACCACTACCCGGAGCAAAAAGTATTGACTTTTTCTTTAGAAAATATTTCAAATTTTGCTATAGAAGAGTTTTAAAATTTTTCTTTAGAAAAGTTGTCAAATTTTTCTATAGAAATGTTTTAAAATTTTTCTATAGAAATGTTTTAACATTTTGCTATAGAAATGTTTTAAAATTTTTCTATACAAATGTTTTAAAATTTTTCTATAGAAATGTTTTAAAATTTTTCTATAGAAAAATTGTAAAATTTTATAGAAATCTTTTAAAATTTTTCTATAGAATTGTTTTAAAATTATTCTATAGAAATTTTTTTTAAATTTTTCTATAGAAATGTTCTCAAATTTTTCTATAGAAAAGTTTTAAAATTTTTCTATAGAAATATTTTAAAATATTTCTTCAGAAAAGTTTTAAAATTGTTCTATAGAAATGTTTTCAAATTTTTCTATAGAAATCTTCTCAAATTTTTCTATAGAAACATTCTCAAATTTTTCTATAGAAAAGTTTAAAATTTTTCTATAGAAAAGTTTTAAAATTTTTCTATAGAAATATTTTAAAATTTTTCTATAGAAATATTTTCAAATTTTTCTTTAGAAATGTTTTCAAATTTTTCTATAGAAATGTTTAGAAACTTATGTTCCATAATATGTCATGGCGTTGGACGGTTTCGATAAACCTGAAAATGTCAGCTTTTTTAAACTTTTTTCTTTTGTTTATTAATAAAATTGGCGCGAACTACACTTACTACAAACAACTACACATTTCACATTTGCATCAGCTGATTTGTTCGAATGCCAGCGACAGTGTTGTATTCTTGGTAATAAAAAATTATAATTATATGTAAAATTATTGTTATTGGCAGATTCTACAGGTACTATTATTTTTAAAAATGTTTGTTTTGAGACAAAATGTTTACATTTTCATTCATGCTTTCAAGTTTTAAAACAAAATTCTAAGTATAGCGCCCCTAGCGGTCAGTAGAATAAACTGATTCGAACAAATTCCAATTTGAAGTAGAAGTAGAACCTACTTCTATGATAAATTTGAATTCCAATTTCACGAAAAACATGGGAGGCCATTATATGCAATACTGTGAGTGGGAACGAGAACCCTTGAATTACAAATACGTTGCTGCCATTGTGAACGCTACTTAAAGCCGCATTCACAATGCCTACTCCAGCAACATATTTGTTCGAATAAATAATGTACTATTGAGCGGTAGATGGCGCTGTAGTTTGAATTTCATATTCAAACTTAAAAACATCAATGAAAATTGAACCTATTTGTGTTAAAAGACGTATTATAAAACGTTATTTTATCTGTAGAATCTTTTAATACCAAATATGTTTAAATACATTAACATTTTTTAATATTCGAAATACAGCCCTGGATGTGACATTTGTGAATCATGATGCAACTAATAGAGGTTGTGTTATAAGAACAACTTAAATGATTTGCTTTTCCTTCTGTTCATTATATGAAGAATCAAATTCAAATGTATTTGGTTTTATAATTTCTGGCTTACTTTTATTCTTGACAAACATTTGTCAAGATATATTGGTCGTAATACTGGTATCACCTGTTAGAACAAACATCTCGATTCGAAGTAAACTGTTGCTTGCATTGTGAACGTCTTTTGAAAACGTTGCTTGCATTGTGATTCCGGCTTAAGTCTATATTTCAACCCTTTTCCTATTACTTAAAGTTAATATCACTATTCACTATTGCGTTTAATCACTTATAGCAGTGATGGTCAACCTGGTCCCTACCGCTCACTGGTGGGCGTTAGTGATTTTTTGGTGGGCGGTAGGATTTTTATACTTATACAGCGATAGCTCACCTTGAGGACAGCTCCAATAAGCGGAAAGCTCCCATAAACGGACAATTTGCGTTTTCAAAGTTACCATTTCAAAAAATTCAAACAAAACACGATAAAATAAGCGGACGCTCCCATAAGCGGTTGCGGACACTCAGTTGTCGGTGTGTGGTCATAAAACGCTCCGATATGCGGACAATTCTTTTGATTTAAAACAATGAAAATAAGAAAGGTATAGTTTTGGGCTTTTTCAAGATCATTGTGATTATGTTGAATACAATAAATCACAATAGTATATGTAATCCGTTGATTTGCAACAGTTGAAAAATGTAGGAGTAGTAGAAGTGTGAAGTAGTAAGAAATATAACAAACAGCGTCATCAAAGAAGTAACAAACAAGTATTTGTGTGATTCCCCATTGTGTTTTTTCTTCTAGAAAGTATCAGTTGATTTACGGTATCTTGTGCATTCATTTTCTTCTTCTTTTGTTTTTGTAATCTCTTGTCAGTACATAGTTAGATTTCTGAATAATCAACAAGCAAATTATTTTCATTTTATAGAAACATTGAAAAATCTTTACAAAATGTCCCAAAAAAAGAAATGCGCTCGTGGCTATTCACCAGAATATTTGAAGTTGGGTTTCATTGAAAGCATCATAAATAATCGAAACCCAATGTGTTTAATATGTAATAAAACACTATCAAATGAGGCAATGAAACCAAGTAGATTGCGAGAACATCTGTCTACATAACATCCTAATGATAAAGACAAGCCGATTGAATATTTTCATGAATTACATAAAAAATTGTTAAATCGGCCAACAATCGTTGCATCATTTAAAAAACAAAATGCAGGGAACGAAGATGAATTACTTGCCTCTTCTCGCATATCGCAATTAATTGCAAAAAGTTGTAAAAGTTATAACATTGGAGAAAAATTAATAATACTTTTGATAAAAGAATTCATCACCACAGTCATGCATCAAGATATACCTCAAGCTTTAAAAATATTGCCATTAAGCGATACTACAGTAAAGCGAAGAATTGAAGCAATGGCAGTTAACGTGGAAAATAAACTGATTAAGGTTCTTCAACAATGTTAATTTTTCATGCAATTGGATGAGTCTACCATTGACGACAATAACGCTTTATTGATGTCATATGTACGTTATTTTGATGAAAATAATAAATAATATAATACTATCATACAATTTTTTGAAAGTAGCAATGAAACAACTCTCTGCCAACAATTAGCCATTGTTAAAAAGGGTATCACCCAAAAAGAGCGAATTAATAAAAGCGACAAAATAACAACGAAAGATAAAAAGGAGATAATAAAAAGAGCGAAAGATAAAAAAGAGCGAAAGTTCCATAAATTTGATAATATATTAAATACACAAACAATTATACAAATTACCAAAGGTTTAATAATTTTCTAATTAACAAACGATAAATTTAATTTTCGCATTTTAAATAAACCACAATATTAACTACTTGAATAAAAGTATAATACTCGAATTAAATTTGGAGATTAAAGTTGTGTGCAATACCCCATAAAAAATCAATTAAGTCCCAGTTTTTGAAATCATTAACCAAGCCTTCTATTTTTTTAGCTGTATCACGATAAATCTTTCGGCTTTTTGGTGGGTGTTGGCCTGAAATATATTGTTCAATTTTTATTTCGTTAAGTTTCTGCTCATGCTTCAGAACGTCGATGAACTTCCATATAGTTGGATGACTAAATCCTAAAAGGGAGCTAAATCCTCTATGCCATCCTTCCACGGAATTATTGGTCTTTGGTAAACCCAGTTTTGAAGCATCGTGGGAATTCCATATTTTTATGGGAAACAATGCTTGGCGACGATTAAGATTATTTTGAAGACGTCCAACCCATGTATCTTCAAAATAATCTATTAATTGCTGTAACACATCATAATTCTTATGAAAGTATTCTGATTGTAGAAGTTCCTGGAAACTCTTTAAAACATCTACTTCCAGAACAATGGCAAGAGCTGCTAACTGCCGTACCTGTAGCGCAAATTCTACATCATTGGTGTATCGGGATTGCATACCAATACTTTGCATTTTACGCCATATACACTGACTTATGTGGAAAAAACAACCTCTTAGAATTGCTTTGGGAAATACTTCGTTGAACGCATTCATTGCTGCTTTTTCAAAGTCAGTCATTATAGTGATAAGTGCCAATTTACTATTTAAATTTTTCAAGGCGGTTAAAGCACGAACATAACATGCTTGCGTTTTGTTGGCCATTAATATAAAAACAGTTGGCAAAACATTATGATATTTTACAGCGTGGATCGTATAGATTTGAATAAAAAGTTGTGGAGCAGTATTAAAGGTTCCATCAGCATACCAGTGATCACATCGCGTCATGTGTGATAAATTTATTCTGGTTGAAAATATTATAATTCTATCATGGACTTGTCCACTATCATGAAGTAAAAAAGGCTCATTTTCAATTTTCGAATAATTATCCGGAATAACTAGGTCCAGCAGAGATGTTGGATTAACAAATGTAAGATTAGTCTTGTTTCTAATCCTTTGAGCTGCTTTTTTTTATAAGGGGAATTGGTGTTAGTTGTCCACATACAGCTGCAGGTAACATATATGTCTCAGCAGACACAATTTGATGATTGCTTTCTTGACATACACGAGCTCGTTCCGTGATATTATATAGCACATCCCTTTTTTCAATCTTTGCTTGGTGTGATACGTGATTATGAGCACTCGATTTCTTAATTTGTCCTTCCGAAACTATTATACGCCCGCGACATTTTCCAGCAAGACATTCTAAGCACTTCCAATAAACGCTGCCACTGTTCTCTTTGCCCTTCCGGAAAACGTAACCATTGTTTTTTAAAAGAACAAAACCTTTTTGACTTCTCGTATATTCAAGCGACATTTTATAAAAATTTATTACAAATATTTATTATAAATACTTATCTTCCACGAAATTATATTTATGAAAAAAATATTTTTAATATTACCAAATTTGCATATGACTCATGGCAAACTTGTTAAATTTATAAAAACAACAAGTATTAACATTATAATTGTTGTACAGTGCTTTTAAATATTCAAAATAAAATTAGCGGAATCCGACTTATGAAATTAAGAAAATCGCGCGATTTTCTTAATTTCATAAGTCGGGTTTCGCTAATTTTATTCGCTCATTTTACATTTCGCTCATTTTACCCTCCGATCATTTTATATTCGCTCTTTTTTTTCGCTGTTTTGGATTCGCTGTTTTTGTTTTCGCACTTATTGTGTGGAACCGTCAAAAAGGATGCCTTGTATTTGACAGATATTTTCAAGAGATTAAATGACATTAATTTACAACTCCAAGGCGCTAATAAAACTCTTATAAGTTGCCAAAGTATTGTGTCATTATTTATTGACAAACTTGAACTTTTCAGTCATAATCTATTAATTGGAGATTTTTGTCAGTTTCCCCAATTATCATCTATAAAAATTATGTAACTCCAGAGGATATTGAAAAATTCAGCAGCCACCTTAATGAACTTAAATCTGAGATGAAAAAACGAGTTGAAGATATTTTTAACTTAAAGATGTACGACTGGATGAAAAATCCATTTACAGCAAATGTTAAGGAAGCTTATGCAAAGTGTCAAGAAGACCTCTTAGATATCAAATATGATGAAGAAAGTAAACAAATTTCGACAATGGTAGATATGAAAACTTATGGCAAAATAAAATAATGCCTCCCTTATATCCAAATATGTGGAAACTGGCATTCAATTTATAGATACATTTTCCTACCTCATATCTAGTGGAATCAGGCTTTAGTGGTGTTAACCATATTATGATCAAAGAAAGAAACCGCCTGAACATTTCTGTGTCGAAAAATGTTGGAATTACCTACATATAGATTTAATTGATTTGTTTTACAGTTCTTTTTCACAAAAATGTTTAATTTTGGTATAGGAATTGCAGTTTTTTAATGGACGATTCGCAAAAATTATTTTGACGATTAGGCAATTTGTGGACCTCCAATTTGACGATTTTTGACCAACTCTGTCTGAGAACACTGGTTACAGTTGATTTGAGGATAGTTTATCAATTATACAGTTGAATTTCTATGTAAGATAGCTTTTCGAATGACTGGCCTAGTGTCAGTTATGTTCGAATTTTCATAAGTCTACAACAGAATTCTCTCAACGAAGTGGGTGGTGTCGTGCCTAGTTAAATTCGAAATGTATCTTCACACGTATTGAAACTATTATATTCCACTTTATATTCAATTTGAGTCTTTTTATTGATCTGCTCATGAAAAAAAATTATTTTGTAATATTTAATTTATTTGTTTATTTAAAAAGATCAACACTACATAATGGGTGTGTTTTCTTCGCCAGCAAAAATAAAGTGAGAAAATCGAACTGAAAAGGCGGAAAAATCTACATGATACTCCATTTACGATAAGTGCAAGAAGGAGGGAATTTTTTGCGGTCTTTATTTGTTATAAACATATAGGAAAAAGTGAAAACATTTCGAGGCGAATTTTGTTCCTTTTAGTTTTTGCTGTTTTCAGCCCGGTATTCAGTGCATTCAACATTTTCGTGGTTGTTACGCCAAATTTATTTCGTTCGAAAACAATTGTTTGATAATTGTTTGGTTCCGTAATTTTGACATTTCGATAATTTTAACAATGAAAAGTAGCACCACATGCGTTAAAAAATAAAATCGTGTGTATGGAGGAATTATAAATTAAATATTTGCAAGGTAAATCAAAGATAGGTGGTAAATCTCCGCAACAAAATAGTCCTTTTAGAGAGAAATTTCAAAATTTCCTGCGAAAATTTCGCAAGAACTGAATACGGAGCATAAGACTTTTCAAGACATTAACGTTTTGAACTTATTTTTTACACTCATTTACGTTGATTGGGGCTTGTGTAGCAGTAAACGTGAATCATCCTATTATCGTAAAATGTCACATCAACCCTCCACATCAAAAATGTTATAATTACAACCCTTATCAAAGGACATAGATACATTTGTATGCATCTTAACCTCCTACCTTTTGTTGACTGACATTTTGTAGACTTTTTCCGCTCTAAATTTCAAAAAGAAACAAAAACCATTTATTTAAATATCAGCCACGTGAAGGTATATTATGGTGTAACTTTTGGCCAGTGTTTGATGGTGGTACTTTAAGGTCATATAACAAAAAAAAACGTTCTAGCAAAATAGAAAAAACAGCTTAAGGACGGTCGCAAAGACAGAAGAGCATTTTTTACTGTAACTAAAGTTTCGCTTGGCAAAAGTTCTAAAACAATTTATAAGTATTTTCTGTCAAAGTTGGAAGAAAAGAACAAAAAACACAAAACCAATAATGGCAACAATAAAGTAGATAAAAGTCAAACACTTTTTGTTGGGAGTGTGGGAGTTGATTACAGAATTAGTTGGAAGGGAATTTCAATGGTATGCACATGTTGCCTAGCCAAATCCGTAGTTGATGTTTTGTTTTTTTTTTGTTTTTGGGTTGCATAATAGTTTCTTTATTCATTTTATTGGTAAAATACTTCCTCCTTAACAAGATTCAATTAAAATACATGTTAGTCACATGTTGGCAAATGGTTAGTGTTTTGAATAGTTTATTACATGCTGCGACAAAACAAATTGTTTCAAGCAGCTGTAAACATTTACATTATCGACTAATCAAGTATTGAACTTCGGAGGCTATTCCCGGACTTTTGCCATGGATGTCATGGACCTGGTTTGTTCAAAAAATTCTGCAACTGAAAGTTCCCAATCTATACCAGAAGTTGACATCTTAACTTCCGTTGCAATAAATCTAAGGATAATGATAATCCACTATATCTAAGGATATATCATAGGTTTTGGATGGAGGTTCCTAATCGCCCATTGCTGGATGGGGGCCAAATGAAAAAAAATCAACAACTTTTTTTTAACACTACTATGCTACAACCCAGTATTATGAACTCTATTGGGTAGTTTTGCTTTGGCTTGTGTCTAGACTACCAGATATTGGCATAGATAAATAAAAACCATAGATGATTCATTTGATTAATCACCATTTTCACCAGAGAGCACATGTTGTTTCCGTACGACTATTTTTCACATGGATGCGACGAAAAAGCACCCAAACATAATTTTTATATCGATTCTGTTGTTTAAATTTGAAAATATAACTTTTGATATTTGCTTTTGATATTTGTTGACAATTCAAAGAGCAATAAAGCATGGTTATATAGATTTTTCAATTGTTTTAGTTTCCAGAGAAATTTGCCCATATCCACCACTCCGGCGCCATCTAGAAAATTTCCCTTTTCTTTCACATCCACCACTTATCTTTCACCATCTATGCTTTTTTATTTATCTATGATTTATCTATGATTCTTGTTTAATGAGAAGTTTTCTAGGTGGAGCCTGTAACCAATATTTAATATATATTGTAGTTTTGAACCCAATATAAAGTAAATTTAGAAAAGCCAAAGTGAAAGAAGTTTTTTTTTAAAAAAGTGCCTTTTATTAAAAAAAGTAACTTTACTCAAAAAAAATACCTACTCAGATTCTTAACCAAAGTACCCTTTCTCAAAAAACAGACCTTATCTTAAAGAAGTATCTTTGCTTTTAAAAAAAGTAAATTTTCTTATAAAAAGTATCTTTTCTTAAAAAAGGATATTTTTTAAAATAAGTAAATTTTCTTAAAACAAAACAAAATAAACAAAATAACTTTTCTTGAGATTAGTACCTACTCTAAAACTGTACATATTCTTTAAAAAAGGACCAATTCTAAAAAAATCCCATTTCTTATAAAAAAAAAACCTTTTCTCCAAAAAATACTTTCTCTTAACAAAAATACATTTTCAGGATACCAAATCGGATTCCCTCAGGCAGGGTGTCCCCGATCGAGTATACAAGACTTATCGCTGTCGAGACACTGGTTCGGATTCCCTCAGGCAGGGTGTCCCCGAACAAGTAACCAAAGAGGATAACTACAGAATTAAATACAAGGATAACGAGGGCTAAGGCTAAATATGGTCCGGATACCAAATCGGATTCCCTCAGGCAGGGTGTCTCCGATCGAGTATACAAGACTTATCGCTGTCGAGACATTGGTTCGGATTCCCCAGGCAGGGTGTCCCCGAACAAGTAACCAAACAGGATAACTACAAGTCTAAAACTACTAGTGTACAATGCTACGAGCTACTATGACTACAACTAGCTACGGTGTGTTAGAGTCGCCGGCTATCCAACGACTGACTTGTTTGAGCTGTGCGCGCCACTTAATATGCTCCAGTCATGTGTGTGTGAGTATGGTTGTGCGAACAACACATATACCGTGGTACAAATATAATGGTAGCTGCAGTACGACAAAAAATACAACTAGCCAAAAACAACAGGCATTTTGTTTTTGTTCGGTGTCTGTATTGTGTCAAGTCAGCTGATTGAAAAATAATGAAAAAGCAATCAAAATAGGAAAAAAGTGTCATTTAGAAAATTAGTGTTTTTTAATTGATATTATGAAAGTGTTTAACAGTGAAAATTGTGATTTTTACAGAGAAAACATTTCAAAAAGAGCAGTTGCTGTCGAACGTGGTTTGCAGACAAACAAATGTAAACAAACTTTGACATAAGAGAAAAACCCACTCAAAACTTCAAATCAGCTGGGCTAGTGCATCTACCATTTCTTTGTACCATGACATATACTGTCGCTCAGTGGTTTGTGCGGCCCAGCTGTTCTCACTCAGCTGTTGGCTGCTGTCACTCTCAGCTGATCGTGGTGAGTTTCTCATAGGTGTATAAAAGAGGCATAAAAAAGGGGCCTTTAACAAAACGGATTTATATATCTAAATCAAAATAACTCCATATATAACTGTGTGATGTGGATGGAAACAAGTTTACGACTTCCATCCTCACAAAGTACGTTAACGTTAGTATTTTTGAGGACCTTATGAAGGTTAAATCTTTGTATGACCGGATTTGTTAGTTTTAGTTAATGTAGGAGAAGTTCATTGTACATGCTTACTAGTGAGGACAATTTTTCTAAATGTAAAATGGTGGGTGTTTGTGGAAATAATAGACATTTTAGTTAAGTGCAACAAGTTGCGAAGTCCATAACAAGTTCATCATCAGATGCTTAACTACTGTGCCTGAATGAATACCATCATTAATCGTATATATGTATGTATATATGAATTGATCAAAGATTCCTAAGTACACTTAAAGATCAATTATTCCAACACAAGAACTGAAATTTTTATTCCTCCTTGTTCTTCTCTCCTTGTACGTATTCTCGCAGAGCTGCAATACTTTGAGGTTAGATTATTCTGTACAACACAGTTACATTTCCGTTGACTGTCTATACCTTTCAAATAACCGGGCTAATGTCAGTTACGTTTCTGAATTAGATTTTTTTAATTGCCGATGAAAAGTTAGTTAATACATGCAAAGTTCATATTAAATTACCAGCTACAAGGTCAGAAATATTTTTTTAAGGAGATTTTGTTGGCTTGTAAGCGAGCCCATTGCGGAATGATTTACTTTTTTGATCTATTTTGAACTACTAATTGAACATCTGTTTAATATTTTCACTTCATCTGTTTTACAATAAATACAAATACAAATGTATTTCAAGAAAAATTGTATTCAAGAAGCACTTCAACAAGTGTATTCAAAAAACCGTGGTTTCAAAAATTTCGATTTTCGGTTTCTTCGAATATTCCGATTTTGACGAAACCGGTTTGCGGTGAAACCGAATGGTAGAACCAGGTTAATAACCGGTTTGGGGTTTTATGTCAAAATGGTAAACCATGCCTTTTATAAACATCGTTTATTTTGAAATCGTCTCTTTGAATTTTGATATCGACTATCGAGGCAGCTTGTCAAAATACCGCTCGGAACCGATGTAAAACTGCAGGTCCCAATCAGAGTGTGTAAGCCCATGCCTTCATGGTATGTGATGGGAAACTAAAGTGTGGGCCATGTAAAGTTTGGAATTTAACTTCGCTTTAACAAAAAAACTTATATAGACACAGTACATCATTCGACCAACCCAATTTTTCAATACCTGATTGAAAAATGTTTGGCCCTCTATTTCCTGTTTTAAGGCCTCAGTGGAGTAGGGATTGTTTGCGTAATATTTATCTTTCACGGCGCTCCAGATATAATAGTCTAACAAGTTCAAACCGCAGCTGCGGGGCGGTCAATGGACTTCCGAGTTTCGGCTGATTACTCGGTTTTCGAACACACTACGCAAAAGATCCATTGTAACGTTGGCTTTGTGACATGTAGCGCCGTCCAGTTGAAACCATACTTCACAGCCTACTTTTCAAATTTAAATTCACCATTCTACACATTTGACAGCGATGTCACATGTAATTTTCGAATCTGTTAAATTTTAGTAGGCGTAGGGAACCTAACCTAACATATAGTTATTGACAGTATTTGCTGTTTGGAGTGTAAAGGAGTTACATTAGGCTGTGATCAAACGGTGTGCGCCTTGTTGTGATCGGGTTGAAAATACCAACGCAGAACAAACAAACTTTAGTGTGCGGTGAATAGGGTGGCCTATTGGATTTTAAAAGCTCTATAACGTTTTTGTTTATGGATAAAATTAATTACTTTAAAGACAAAACTTTGGTATATTTTTTAGTTCTTTACGGACGTTTAAAAAAATAGGCAACAATAGGGTAATGAAAACGATCTACAAGAAGTCAGTTGTCAAAATATGTGACCCTTGAATAAACATGAACAACGATATGCATCTTGTTTTGATCAGAAGTCAAATGCCAACGTAGCACAAAAAAAACATTTCGGGGGGCCGAAGGTTGCACAGATCAAAAAAAATTTTGTGTTCTGAAATTGTAATGCGACAATCTTTAAAACTAGGGGGTGACCGGGTGAACTTTTGTGTATGAGAATATGGGTTCGATCCCTGCTCTTTACACCTTACATTTATTTCGACGACGGTTAGCTCGCTTAGTGATGGCGACACTACCGAGTACATAGCCATGAAAAAGCTACCGAAAATTCCGTTCGGAACCGGTGTAAACTCAGTGAGTGTAAATACTACAAAACACATAGCTCACTGGTTGTGAGAAGCTCTCCTTAATCCCTTCATGGAATGTACTGGGAAACCATTTTTTCCCTACAACCAAAGCATAATCATTGTTCAAAGTTAATGAATGTAGTCTAAAGTGTAATAATTTCGTTTTGCCGCGATTGAAAACTAGTCCATTAAGTCGCATATTCAAAAATCATTTCCGAATCTCGTTGCGTTTGAGTTCTAAATAACGGCCGGAAAATATCAATTTGTTCAAAAACATCTAAATTACCAATAACATTAAGATATTTGTTGTAACGTCTCTTAGAAATAGATCTATGACATCAACTAACTTATGCAGATTCACGACTCTTCATTAGTATTCAAACGGCATTCCATTCAAGAGGCGGGTAACATTCTCACAAACACAAAAATACAAATCGCTCGATTATAAACAGTTTATGATAAACTTAAACCTTTTTGGAACGAAGTTCCTTATCGTACGTTGCGGGATGGGGGCTAAATGACAAAAAAATTAAACAACTTTTTTTTAACACTATTATGCTACAACCCAGTATTATCAACTATATTGGGTACTTTTGCTTTGGTTTGTGTCTAGACTAACATATGTTGGGAAATTTCGTGTTTAATGGGAAGTTTTCTAGGTGGAGCCTGTAACCAATATTTAGTATATATCGTAGTTTTTAACCCCATAAAAAGTAAATTTAGAAAGGCCAAAGTGCAAGACTAGCAAACCCATGGAATACAACCCTGAGCATGGAATTACATTTGGCAGCACACTTTCTCTTACACTCTTGTTTAATGGGAAATTTTCTAGGTGGAGCCTGTTTATTACATATTGTAGTTTTGAACCGACTAAAAAGTAAATTTAGAAAAGCCAAAGTGAAAGAAGTTTAAAAAATACCATTTTCTTAAATAAGTGTGTTTTCTTAAAAAAAGGAAATTCTCAAAAAAAATACCTATTGATATTTTTCAACAATGTGCCTTTTCTTAAAAAAATACTTTATCTTAACGAAGTACCATTGCTTTAAAAAGTAAATTTTCTTACAAATTGTACCTTTTCTTAAAAAACTACATTATCTTACAACAAATTGCCTTTTCTTAAAAACCAACGTTTTCACTAAAGAGTACCTTTTATGTAAAACAAAATAACATTTCTTGAGATAAGTACCTACTCTTAAAATTGTACCTGTTCTTGAAAAAAGGATCAATTCTAAAAAAATCCCCAATTCTTAAAAAACAACCTATTCCTCAAAAAAAATACCTTCTCTTAAAAAAAAATATCATTTCTTACAAAAATTCCTTTTCTTAAAAGTACCTTTTCTTAAAAATAAAATAATACCATTTCTCTCCATTTCTTTTCTTGAGATAAGTAGCCTTTCTGAAAATAAGTACATTTTCTTAAAAAAATAACCTTTTCCTAAAAAGAGTACCACTTCTTTAAAAAGTATCTGTTCTTAAAAATAGTACTTCTTTGTGAAAAAAAATTCATACTCTTATGGCTTTTTCTTACAGAAAGTATTCTCTCTTAAAAATAGTACCTTTTCTTAAAAAAAATATTAGCTTTTAATGAAAGAAGTACCTCTCTTTAAAAAATGAACTTTTCGGGAAAATATAACATATTCTTACAAAAAAGAAAGATCTAAAAATATGCTTTTTCTTTTAAAAAGTACATTCTATAAAAAAAATTTTCTTAACAAAAGTTTATCATTTTACAAAAAGTATCTTTTGTTAAAGATCCATTTAAATTATCGTATTATACGTCTTAGGCGTATCGGAACCATCTAGTACATAATATATAGTGAAAGGAACTTCGTTCCAACCGGGTGTCCCCTGACACCTCATGTGTTTTTTTCTTGTTTGGATTTAAATATAACATGTGTTTGGAGCTTATCGCAAATATAGTATACTTGTGTCCGAAGACATTGTGTTTACTATTCAATGTTACATGTTTGAGGCACAATGATTACTATGTTACTAATATGTGTGTTTTTGATCCAAATACAAATGTGTTTGTGAAACAAATACTATATTTACTTAATTTTTTGTTATCGCTATGCTCTGCCGGGAGAGGAGGAAGAGACGAACAAAGAGAGACTGTTGCAACCATAGAGTAATGATGTATAGAGTCGCCATTTTTCTCATCTGACATTTCCTTTCACACTATTCGTGTAACGGTCTGTACGACAGAGAGTTATTTGACGTAAATTAACTTAAATCAGGTGGAATTTCAAAAATTGTTGACTTAAATTTTTCATGTCGTTTTGATGAACGACTTTGAAATTTTAACGCATTTTGGATTTGTTTGTTATACTTTATTGTTAGAATATGTTTGTGGTGTATTTACACAAAAATTTTAACGCACAAATCGAAATGCCGTTGCTGATTTATTGTTGGATGGTTTGAGCCATTGCCTCTATCTGGTGTTATTAAAGCAATACCTTCCAACATGCAACAGTCCATATGCAACACACTAAATGTCATCCAAATACTGAGAGAGATGGCGTCTCTACACATCATTACTCTATGGTTGTAACTGTATGTTGTAGCTGTATTTTTTCATTATTCCTCCATTCAGTTATTCATAAATACACCTGGTGTAAATACATTGAGTGTTTCTTATGTTGACTGACCTGTTGCGTTTCAGTTTCATGCATTCAGTTGTCAATCGTTTGTTTGGGAGGAAACACACGAATAGGCGCTTAAAGTAGCATGCACTAAACTTCCAACACTTGTAAGACTTGAAAACTATTATAGGAAACTTGCTCGAATTTTGGATTTAATTTCCACTACGATGCTTCGGAACACATGTAGTTACAATAGGGATATGGCTTTTTTTTGTAACACTATATTTACAGGCGGTGGCCGTCGGTGGTACAATGGCTAGTGTGCGCGCCTCCTGTACATGAGATCCTGGATTCGATCCCGGCTCTGACCACCTTGATTTTCTTTCGGCGGCGGTCACCTCGCATAGTGACGGCGACATTATCGAGTATTTAGCCATAAAAAGGCTTCTCAAAATATCGTTCGGAACCGGTTTAAAAGTTCCCTTATGGGATGTAATGGGAAACCATTTTTTTATATTTACATGCCCGCACGCTGAAAATCCCCCGCCGCTGTAACATATTCTCCCAAATACATTCTGGAAGAACCATGTATATATTTGGAACACACTGTAAATATTCATATACTTGCATGTCCTAAACTCACTTATATTTAACTGCAAACATTAGCATGTTTACTTGCAAAGATGTTTACTTTTATATGGAGCCACACACGTATTTCATTTCAAACATGCACATACTTACACATATGGCTCCATGTAAAAGTAGGCATATTTTCAAGTAAACTTGCTAATGCATTTAGGCATTTAATATAAGTGAGGTGAGGTGATGCAAACATATGAATATTTGGAGTGTACTCCAACTATATTCATGGTTCCTGCAGACTGTATTTGAGAGAATATGGTACAGAGGCGGGCATGTAAATATAGTGTTACAAAAAAGTCATATCGTTATTGTACATGTGTTCCGAAGCATCTTAGTTGAAAATTAAATCCAAAAGACGAGCAAATTTTCAAAAATTGTTTTCAAGTCTTACAAATGTTGGAAATTTAGTGCATGTTACTATAAACGCATGTTAATTATATATTAAATTTAGTTTTCTTGTTAAATAAAACAAAAAGATTTCAAATCAAGCCTTTTATTTTGAGGCTTATGTCCGAATATATTTTACTCCCCCCATTTCTAGAGTGGGTATTATTATTATAACCGGATACCACATCATAAATGTAGTCAATCTCTTCTCAGATAGTTACAGGAGTTCAAGAACTACAATGTTTATCGCCTTATTCCGCGCTCCTAGAGTCTATTACAAATTTGCGAAATACTAGAAAGACTTTACTCCTTACTGCTTTCCAATTTTTTTTCCAGACATTACCACGCCAACTCCCCTCACCTACCAGCATTTACATCGACTCCCAATTTGTGATACTGTAAATTAACACAAAATTGTTGGTAACGAATAGTGTCGTCTGTGCGCCAACTTCCTAAATTTCAATGGTTTTTGCCAACACTTTGTTTTGCGGTTCTTGTTATCTAATGATGAGTTAGCAAATTATGTCACGTATTCAATTTATACTACCAAACATGGTACTGTTGACTTTTGGTGATTTACATGCACATGTAAAGTTACGACATACGGAACGGATATGTTTGTATATCCAATTTAATAATGGGTAAATTTATGTTCAAAAGTATGTGGTAGTTAACCAATATTTAATATATTCTACGCGCATGTAGGTCCTCATAATTTATAATATTAAATTATAAAAATTCCTTAAAGTCTGGTGACCCCTTAATACAAGTGATTTATGAATTTCGTATATAGATTGTAATGGGTAGTTAGAGGCGGTAAAATATGATGTGTGGTATCCCTTTTTACGGAATATAAGGAATATAAAACGTATGCAAAATAAAACGTATTTCGCCTAAACAAAATCTCAGACAAATTAATTTCGTTTGGAGAGCGCAAACGAACATTTGTTAAATCGAATATATCATCACCGTTAAAACATAAGGTCAGAAATATGTTTGTACTTGTTATGTGGTAGGGTTTTATTGGAATATCGGGCAATTCAGTCAAGCATACTCACTGTCGTTAAAAAAAGACCCCTGTAACATATTCCCTTAAACACATTCTGCAGGAACTATGTATATAGTTGGAACACACTCCAAACATTAATATATTTGCAAGTTATAAACTCACTTGCAAGTTATAAACTCACAAATATATGAATATTAAGAGTGTCTTCCACATTATAATGTTTGCTTGCAAAGATGCATAGTTTTACCTGGAACCATAAGTGTGTTTATTCACAAACATCCATATATTTACGTTGAAGCATTCATATGTTTCCTCCCATACGAACGAATAATGACTGAATGCATGAAACTAAAACAGAACAGATCAGTCAACATAAGAAACACTCAATTCATTTACACACGCATTCAGACACGCTGAAGAATTTGTCTTTTTTGTTGTTTGAATGCATATATAACGTGTCTGTAGCTTGTAGCAAATATAGTATACTCGTATGGAAACACATTGTGTTTGCTATTTAGTATAACATGTTTGGGACACAATGGCTTTGGTTGTTGAAAACTGTTGAAAACAAAAGCGTGACAGACAATAAAGAAACAAAAGGCAGCAGGTCTTCAAATCACGAAAACAATGCTTGCAAACATGTACATACACGGTTCCTGCATTATGTTAATGGGGCCGATATTTTTCAGCGTGTAGTATTTATGAAACACTGACTGAAAGAATAATACAGTGCGATAGTCCAAAATACCTGGGAAGTGAAACTGTGGCCCTTGTAAGTGTTGGCGAGTAAAACAAGAATATATTTGTGTGACTTCCCGAACACTTCCAAAATCTTGACTTATGGGTAAACCCCGGGGTTTTCGTACCCTTTGCGGTTATAAGACTGCAAACTAGGTAGTTGTGAACCGATTTGCAGTTTCTCAAAGGATTTGGAAAGAAGGAACTTAGTCCTTTCGAACGATATGTACAGAAAACTTAAGCACTCTGTGTGTATTTGTCCAAGAAACAACTTTTTTTAATTTTTTCGCAATTTTTTCAACTATAGCGATATTTTTGCACAATATTTAATAAGGAACCCGTACTCCTTTTGAATTTGAATAAGCTGCGATTTTGGGGTGTTTGGGAAATTTCACAAATTGGTTCTTGTTTTACTCGACAACGCCTACAACAAAAATAGTATCATCTTTATTTGAACTTTATTACTTTTCTGTATTACTGTGTAATCCAAAGATACTATTATAAACTTGTAACAACATTAGATTAGACTGCGAAGAATCTCTTTCTATCCCCCCCCCCCCGTATTATTTTTCTATCGACAGTACATACCGACAAAACAAATTAAGTAAACGGTGCACTAAACACAGCTGAATTTGTATCCCAAGCAAACCTGTAATTGGATTACAAACACATAATTTATAACATATTAATAAATGTATCTCGTGGCTTCTCAAATTAGCGCTCGGAACCGGTGTAGAACTTTAGGTTCCAATCAGTGAGTGCAAATTTAGAACGCGCACAACTCACTGGTTGTGACAAGCTCGTCCTAATCCCTTAATGGGATATAACTAGAAACCATTTTTTTTTGGTGGATCCTAATGAAAGGACATGGCTGAGCTTACCTCAGCCCCCGACAAAACCACGTTACACATTAGATCCACTCCCATAACACTAATGTTGCATGAACACTTAGCCGCCAAAAATGTATCTTCCCGTTCGACACCACATTATTTTGGCAAACGTTTAAAAAAAGGGTTGCGTCGATTGATGCAAAGAAATGTTACAAAAATTCGAAAGATATCTATCAAATTTTGACAGGCGACGAATCATGGGTCTTTGAATTCGAACCCAAAACTAAATAGTAGCGCTGGAAGCACCTCGAATAAATGGTCGCCTATTTCTTCGAAGACCCCAGACATGTCGCCACCGTACCATTAGAGCACAGTCGGGCAGTCTGAGCGGAATGGTAAACCGCCACAAGTCTTTGGAAAAGTAAGGGAAGCAATGACAAAAACACGGATCATTCTCCACAATGACAATGCGACCTCCCACCGGTCGTCTGAAACAAGTGTCTTATTGAGCATTGAAAATATCGAATTCTGGGTTACCTGTCGTACTAATTTTATTGCTTCATTTTAGAAATACATTTCATGCTCAGTGATATTAGATGCCTTAAGATGCTGTTACTTACTTACTTATCCCGTCTCGGACAACCCCGGGGGGTCAGGGACCTTACAAAACGAAGATAACATATTTCGCCAACCAGTTCGATCTTTTGCTTTATCTCTCGAGTTGGCAATACCAAGTGTACGCAGGGATTCGTCAACCTGATCCCTCCAGCGGAGTCTTGGTCTTCCTATTTTTCGTCTTCCTTCGAGTTCGGTTTCGAAAAGCCTTCGCGCTGGTTCATCTTCATCCATTCTACTGACATGGCCTAGCCAGCGCAATCGCGTTATCTTGATCCGCTTAACTATGTCAATGTCAGGATAAAGCTCATACAGCTCATGATTCATGCGTCGCCGATACTCGCCGTTGTGCACTATAGGGCCATAAATTTTTCGGAGTATTTTTCTCTCGAAGACTCCTACAGATGTTTCGTCTGCTTGCGATAGGACCCAGGATTCTGCGCCATAAAGCAAGACAGGTTGAATGAGAGTCTGGTACAGCTGGACTTTTGTTACTCGAGAGAGGGCTTTATCTCTAAAGTGCTTGCTTAGCCCAAAATAACATCTATTCGCAAGCACAATTCTCCGTTTGATCTCAAGGCTGACGTTGTTGTTTTTGTTCACGGCAGATCCGAGGTATATAAATTCGTCCACTACCTCGAAGTTATAACGGTTATCAACGTTCACGCTTTGGTC
Source organism: Phaonia tiefii (assembly GCA_963931995.1). Classification (NCBI taxonomy): domain Eukaryota; kingdom Metazoa; phylum Arthropoda; class Insecta; order Diptera; family Muscidae; genus Phaonia; species Phaonia tiefii. Next base: position 67,342,726 of record OZ008367.1, read on the forward strand.
TAATCGCGTGGAGACCCTGTTCGTTGAAACCATTAATTTTGTCTTGTCCTCATTCACCGTCAGACCCACTTTTGCTGACTCCTTCTCAATTCTCGAAAAAACCGCAGTAACTTCTCTAATTGTGCGCCCAATGATATCTATATCATCAGCATACGCGAGCAGCATGTGACTTTTGCTGCTGATGGTTTTATTCATATTGACTGCAGCTTTTCTCATAATGGTCTCCATTAAGATGTTAAAGAGATCGCACGATAGGGTGTCGCCTTGCCTGAGGCCTCGCTTAGTTTCGAAAGGTTCGGTAAGATCGTTACCAACTTTCACTGCGGATTTGGTGTTCGTCAAGGTCATCCTGCAAAGGCGTATGAGTTTTGCAGGAATACCAAGCTCAGACATTGCTTCATAGAGTTTCTCCCGTGTCGGACTATCGAAGGCCGCTTTATAATCGATAAATAGATGATAGGTGTCGATTTGTTTTTCGTGTGTCTTCTCCAGGATTTGGCGTAGCGTGAAATTCTTGTCAGTTGTCGATTTTCCAGGCCTAAAGCCACACTGGTATGGTCCAATCAGGTCAGCGATAATTGGTTTTAGTCTTTCGCATATTATACTTGATATAACCTTATATGCTATGGATAAAAGACTTATTCCACGGTAGTTGGCACAGATACTCGGGTCACCTTTTTAAAATATGGGACATAGTACACTGAGAGGGCATGCATTCATCTAACCAAATTTTGCTAATGAGCTGATGCATGCACCTTATCAGCTCATTGCCGCCAGCCTTAAACAGCTCCGCCGGTAATCCATCGGCTCCTGCGGCTTTGTTGATCTTAAGCCGGGCAATAGCTGTTCTGACCTCGTCTTGGTTAGGAGGGGGGCAATCGACGTCGTCGTCCATATTGTGATCGATTGTCCCATCGTCATCGGATATCTCAGGTACTAGTAGCGCGGAGAAATGCTCTCTCCATATTCCCAACATGCTCTGCACATCTGCGACGAGATTTCCCTCTTTGTCTTTACAGAAGAGGGGCCCTGAACCATGTCCATTAGTTCCGTTTTTAACTTTTTGGTAGAATTTTCGGGCTTCGTTCTTCCTTCTGTATGTCTCAATTTTCTCACTCTCGCGTTTTCTCCACTGCCGTTTCTTACGCCTAAAGAGACGGTTTACCTCCTTTCTCTTCTCCCTATACCGCTCAGTTGCAGCTCGCGTTGCAATTGACTGAAGCATTACCATACGTGCAGCGTTCTTTTCGTCATTTGCTATGCGACACTCTTCATCGTACCACGGTTTATTGCGAAGCGGTTTTTCGAAACCAAGTACGGTTGTTGCGGCAGTTTTTATAGAGTCGGAAATGGGTTTCCACTGCGTATCAGGATCGTCACCGGGAGGGGGTGGGTTCTGTGCCAAAAGTTGCGAGAGCTTCCTTGAGTAGGCTGTGGCTACCTCTGGTAATTGCAGCTTTCCGATGTCCAGCTTCCTCTGCGTCTGGTTTCGTACGATTTTCGCTCTACTTAATCTTGTGCGAACCTTTGCTGCTACCAGGTAGTGATCAGAATCGATGTTAGCTCCTCTGATCACTCGTACGTCCATTACACTGGATGAGTGCCTTCCATCAATTACCACGTGATCAATTTGGTTCCTAGTTCTTTGATCAGGGGATACCCAAGTAGCCTTGTGGATGTCTTTATGCTGGAATCTTGTGCCACTGATGACCATGTTTTTTGCCGCGGCAAAGTCAATCAGTCTCATACCGTTGTCGGAACTGTCAGCATGAAGACTGAAATTGCCAATAGTTGGATTAAACACATTCTCCCTTCCTACTTTGGCATTAAAATCTCCTAGTACAATCTTAATGTCATGGCCAGGGCAGCGGTCATACGTTTCCTCTAGGAGCTCATAGAATATGTCTTTGGCATCATCATCTTTCTCTTCTGTCGGGGCATGCACACAAATTAGGGAAATATAAAAATATTTCGCTTTTATGCGGATTGTGGCTATTCGTTCACTCACAGGATTGAACCTAGAGACTAGATGTCGCAGTCTTTTGCCAACTACAAATCCACAACCAAATTCATGTTTTTTTTCATGGCAACTGTAGTATATATCGCAGTTTATTTTTCTTGTGCAGCCATGTCCTGTCCATCGCATTTCCTGGATAGCGGTAATGTCAGCCTTATAACTTTCGAGGACATCTGCCAGTTGGATACTTGCACCGGATCTATATAGAGTTCTTACATTCCAAGTGCATATCCGTAAATCGTGGTCCTTATAACGTTTGCGGGGGTCGTCAACAAATAGGGGTTGTTTATGTTTTCTGTTTCGTTTTTGTATTTTCACTGCCATTATGAACGGTGGCGGGAGGCAAACCCAGCCCACCGGCTTTTTGCATTTTACCTACTGCCAGGATATTTGATTGCAGCCGCCCATTATGGATCAGACGCTGACCAGGATGCGATATGTTGAACCTGGATTTTCTTCTTTTAGTTTCTATCCGCCGTTGGCCCGTATGTTTGGCTCATCCGCCTTCTAAGGACAAAAGAATATGCCCGATTGTCTGATGAGCTTCAGTGACATCAGTCACCTACTATACCTGATTTGATGCTCATTTGTTTCGCCTTCTCACTCTAGCTAGCTAACGGAGGTTTCCGAAAAGCCATTGCCCAGGACATACTGCGTGGAAGTAGTGAGCTGCTTGGACTGCCCAATGAAGGAATCATTTCTGGTCACTCCCAAGTGAATGGCAATCAGAAACTTTCCACCTCCACGGACAGTCCCATGTCCCTAAGATGCTGTTAATATATGAAAATCTCAGGTTTTGGAGTTACCTCGTTCGGTGCGGAAAAGAGCATCGAAAATGAGTTTGAACGCGTGCACCGCAGACTTGTCATCTATGAGCATGAGCGTGGTCGATAACTTTCTATCTGGCTGATGAATTTGACAAAAATATTACAACAAAATTTTGCGAACGACTTCGATTACATTGTTATTTGATATTAAGAAGGGCGGTAAAACGACAATAAACGTCAACGATAGGTGACGGTCATGCTCATGAATGACAGGACGTGGGTTCGCTTAAGTTTATCAATCTTTGCAAATCTACCATTTTCGGTGGTAAATATTCGTCTGTTCTCCCAATTTGCGTAGAGGTTTGCTATTTATATTTCGGGTCCTGGCAGTACTAGTGTTGCCAGATGAAACCTGGAACTTTCATTGGAAAGTTTGATATTTTTTAGCATAAACATGCATAGAACGTTTTCACTTACGAGCACTATATGTTGTATCTACAGTGTGTTGAAAATGCATCTCTGTCAAAAAATTAAATTAACCCGTAAAAATTTCCGTGCGATGATTTTTTACGATTTTAGGCGTCGAATATCGGGACAAGAATGTCTCAATCAACTTGTTTAGATTTGTGGCGATGAAGCCCCATCAAAATAAACTGTAAATCGCTGGTGCCCAGAGTTCAGTCTCGGACGCCGTTCGCTCCAGGATGCATTTCGTGAAGGTCGTCCAAAATTGGTTGTTCTGCCAAAAAATATCGATGCAGTGCGTGAACTGATAAAGCAAGATCATCATGTGACATACAGTAAGATTGAGGCTTCCTTGGGCATTAGTACCACTAGCATCAATAACATATTACATGTTCATTTGGCTGTGAAAAGGATTTGTTCTCTTTGGATCCCACATAATTTTAGGAATGCTCAAAAAATGCTCGTGTCGATTGAAGCAAAGAAATGTCGAAAAAATACAACCGCAGTAACTCAGGATGCATTTCGATAGTGTATAACATCGACACAGGTGACGAATCATGGATCTACACACTGGAAAATTTGTCTTTTTTGTTGTTTGGGTGCAAATATAATGTGTTTGGAGCTTGTTGCAAATATATAATACTTGTGCCCAAACACATGGTGTTTGTTATTCAATATAAATTGTTTGGGACACAATGATTAATAGTTTGTAATATTTGTATTTGTAACCCATATGTGGTTTTGTTTATTGAAAACGGTTGAAAACAAAAACGTGACAGACACTAAAGGATAAAACGCAGCAAGTCTTGCTGCTTTGTGGTTGGAGTTTGTCGCAAATATATAATACTTGTGGCCAAACACATTGTGTTTGCTATTCAATATAACATGTTTGGGACACAACGATTAATTGGTTATAATATTTGTATTTGTGACCCAAATGTGATGTTGTTTATTGGAAACTGTTGGGAAAAACACGTGACAGACACTAAAGGAAACAACGCAGCAAGTCTTCAATTCACGAAAACAATGCTTGCAAACATGTACCTGGTTCCTGTAATATGTTACAGGGCCCGTTATTTTTCAGCGTGTATGCATATGAGCCCGAAACAAGATAGCAATCGACCGTATGGGTCCTTCAAAGACAAGCTAAATCCAACAAAAGCTGTTCGTGGAAGAAGCACATCGAAGCAATTGATCGCGTTTTTTTTTAATTCTTTACATTAACTTCACCTGTCTGTATGCATGCCGAGGAAACTTTGGATTGATTTGTAACCCTTTACCCATGATCCTATCGTACTGAAACTTCGTAGGCAATCGCCGACAAAAATGAACTGTCAAAATATGGGCGGGATTGGCCAAAGGGGCGTGGTACCTCCCATACAAGTCACAAATTAAAAATCCCTTATATCTGCTCCTGTTAACAATATTTGAACAAAATTGGGTATGTTGGTTAGGTGTACATATTCTAAGATCTGCTGCAAATATGGGCAAGATTGGACAAAGGGGCGTAGTCATATATAAAGAATTTACAGTCAAAAACTATAGTTTTTAGGGGTTGTTTTTTTTGGGTTTAAACGGTCTTGTGGCCACAGTACCTTCAGTGGAACGTAGGACGGTCAATTCTGAGCGATCTGTTTGCCAACCGTGTTGGAAAAAATAAGGAAGAACGACAAGAGAAGACGTATCATTTTGCATCAGGACAATGCAAGCTCTCACACATCAGCTGAAATAATGGGCTAGTTGAGCACTCAATGACTGATTTTTACTTGAAAAACAATAAAACCATTTCCAATGATAAATGACTGTTTTTTGTATTTCTGGACCCGATATATAAATAGCAAGCGTCTACAGCTCAAACAATTTTTGGAACGAAGTTCCTTATCGCACGTTGCGGGTGGGGGCTAAATGAAAAAAAATTAACCAACTTTTTTTAACCCGTGGCCGTCGGTGGTGCAATGGTTAGTGTGCGCGCCTCTTGTACGGGAGATCCTGGGTTCGATTCCTGCTCCGACCACCTTAAAATTTCTTTCGACGACGGTCACCTCGCTTAGTGACGGCGACACTATCGAGTACTTAGCCATGAAAATGCTTCTCAAAATACCGTTCGGAATCGGTGTAAAACTGTAGGTCCCAATCAGTGAGTGTAAAACTAGAAAGCGCACATCTCACTGATTGTGAGAAGCTCTCCCCAATCCCTCCATGGGATGTTAAGGGACACCATTTTTTTTTTTTAACTTTTTTTAACAACTTTATTACATCCCAGTTTTATCAACTATATTGGGTACTTTTGCTTTGGTTTGTGTCTAGACTAACAACATATGTTGGGAAATTTCTTGTTTAATGGGAAGTTTTCTAGGTCGAGCCTGTAATATATAGCATATATTGTAGTTTTGAACCGAATAAAAAGTAAATTTAGAAAAGCCAAAGTGAAAGAAGTTTAAAAAAATAAAATTTTCTTACATAAATGCCTTTAAAAAAAGTAAATTTTCTCAAAAAAAAACCTATTCTTAAACAAAGTAACTTTTCTTAAAAAAATGCTTTATCTTAATGAAGTTCCTTTGCTTAAAAAAGTACATTTGTTTCCAAAAAGTACCTTTTCTTAATTTTTTTTTTAAATAAGTACCTTTTCTTAATAAAGTACATTTTCTTATAACAAATTGCCCTATTCTAAAAAACTACCTTATCTTTAAAGAGAACCTTTTTGGTGAAACAAAATAACTTTTCTTGAGATAAGTACCTACTCTTAAAAATTTACCTATTCTAACCAGTTCTAAAAAAAATTCCCATTTCTTAAAAACAAATACCTTTTCTTAAAATAAATACATTTTTGTTACAAAAATTCCTTTTCTTAAAAGTGCTTTTACATAAAATAAAATAATACCTTTTTTTTCTTTTCTTGAGATAAGTAAGTAGTATCTCTGAACCTAAGTACATTTTCTTAAAAAAATAACCTTTTCGTAAAAAAAAGTACATGCTCTTAAAAAAAGTACTTCTTTGTAAACAAAATTCATACTCTTATGGCCTTTTCTTACAGAAAGAACTTCCTTTTTTCTTAAAAAAAACATTAGCTTTTTCATAAAAGAAGTACCTCACTTTAAAAAAGAACCTTTTTGGGAACATATAATACATATTCTTACAAAAAGGATCAAAAATATACTTTTTTTGCAAAACAAATAGTATATTCTAAAAAAAAAAATATTAAAAAAATTTATCATTTTACAAAAAGTATCTTTTCTGATCGTACTTTTCAACGGGCGGCTTAGGTGTGTTGGAACTAACTGGTACATAATATATAGCGAAAGGACCTTCGTTCCAACTTTTGACTTTTTTTTTGCTTCTGCGACTTTTTTTTGCTTCTACGGCGACTTTTTTTTGCTTCTGCGGCGAATTATAAGCACTACATTGATATTTGAATGTACCCCAGCAAGCACTATATCTTAGTTCCATATTTTTTCCCGCTCTTTTGACATTTCTCTTCAGTAAGGTTTGCCATTTCATCATGGAAAGATATACGAGCCAACAATTGAGCGTCTAGTGGAAAAATTTGAATCCACAGGCACAGTACAAAATGTTCCCGTGCCAGTGAGACAAAGAAGTGCCCGTAGTGTCGAGAATATTGCTGCCGCTGAGGCTTCAGTTCAAGAAAGCCCAAATGTGTCTCTCACGCGTCGTTCTCAAGCGTTGGGCATCTCTGTGACGTCGTTGTGGAGAATTTTGCGAAAAGATCTTGGCCTACATCCTTACAAGATCAAATTGACGCAAGAACTGAAGCCGCTTGACCACCATAAGCGTCGTATGTTCGTGAATTGGGCTGAGCAACAACTTGAAAATGATTCGGATTTTCATGGGAAAATCATCTTCAGCGATGAGGCTCATTTATGGCTGAATGTCTTCGTCAATAAGCAAAATATGCATTATTGGTCCGACAGCAATTCACACGTAATCCATGAGTCATCATTGCATCCCGAAAAATTTACGGTATGTCGTGCGATTTGACGCCGTCAGATTATTTCCTGTGGGGCTACGTCAAGTCTATGGTCTATGCCAACAAGCCAGCGACGATTGATGAACTTCGTACGACTATCGAACGTGAAATTGCAGCAGTATCGGCCGATTTATGCTTGAAAACCGTCGAAAATTGGGTTCAGCGTCTGGACTACATGCAAAAGAAATCGTTCCATACATAATGGCATCGAACGTACTTTCACAGGAATAAAGAATTTTATTGGTATCTAAAACCGGTTTTGTTTTATTTAAAAAAACTTTTGTAGCGCTGTTATTGAAAAATCCGTTATGTAGTACATTCTGTAAAAAAAAAATTATTAAAAAAAATTTATCATTTTACAAAAAGTATATTTTCTTATCGTACTTTTCAACAGGCGGCTTAGGTGTGTTGGAACTAACTAGTACATAATATATAGCGAAAGGAACTTCGTTCCAGCCGGGTGTCCCCGGACACCTCATGTGACTTTTTTTTGTTTCTGCGGCAAATTATAAGCACTACATTGATATTTGAATGTACTCCAGCAAGCAGTATATCTTAGTTCCATGATGGCCAATTGGCATGACCAAAATTTCTATGTAGCCGATAGTCGCACTTCGGGCTATGTGGAATGTCGCGACATACGAAAGTTTATGCAAGACATTGTTGTTTGATTAATTTTACATTTCATTCAGCTATTTTCCTTACATTTTCTTCTAACATTTAAGTTTTGTAGATTTGTTTTGATTAATGAGGCAGCACAAATACAGAAGAATTACTAGACTCTCAATAAATCATTCGGAAAATCAATTTCCCCCTACGAAAATGGTAAATAAATAACATATGTATGTATTCTACATTGTTACTTCATAAAGATAATGTACACGAGTCGCATATGGTCCACGTACAAGGAAAATCCACACTGTATCTTTCACTAATCCTCCATACAATCTATTGCATATAGATCCCAGATTAGCGCATCTGTATTCGTATGTATGTATGTGTAATTTCTCATTTGTTACGACATGTTCGGTTGCTTGTTTGTTTATCTTTCGTATTTTTGCCCGAGTATAAATGTATGCAAACATTTGTTTGGCTTTTGGCATTTTTCCACTTGTGAAACCCCCCACGTAAACATGGCCATCACAACGTACTCAACTACATATCGTACAAACATTCAACATTCATATAAATATTCATGCACATAATAGACAAACACGTTTGAATTCTATTTAGTTTACGGCTACAGGACATTTTCACTGTCACACTCAGGAACCGACAACTCAATGTCAATATAAACGAAACGAAAAGGGACGTAGCCGCACCGAGAGAGAGAGAGAGAGTGAGAGTAAGAGAGAGAGAGGGATAGAGAAATATTATGGCATATTTAGGCAATTTACACTTATTTTACGTGAATGGCAGTGTCAACAGGATGTACACGAGAAATATGACAAACTTAGTTAGCCTTCTTGTAGAAGGGTAATATGGTCATAACCTTAACCTTTCGTATAAATATTTATAGAGGACTAAGCGAATGCAAACACAACTTTCAGACACTAAAACTTACGTAGCTTTTAATTAAAGAAAAATAAACCCTTGAACACCCGCTTTCGTTCCATGAACTTTGGAAAGTTAATAATGTCAGCCTCTTGGAAATCCACAAGCCACGTGCTGTCGCACGTTGCAGAAAATATCGTGACAGATAGAAGACTACTCTGGGCAATAGGAAGAGTTAAGCCCAACAAATCACCAAGTCCTGAAACTTACTTTACTATTATTGACTATTTTACAACCTCATAAGGTCAGACGTCTTACACATATAAATTAAACAAACAAATTAAACAAATTTCAACATATTCTTCCAACTGGCTCTATCCTTCACCTTTTCTCACCAGTTGCTAACACTAAGGATACGGAGGGAATCTTCTGCCTGGTCGTTCCAGCGGAGTCTTGGTCGTCCTCTTTTCCTGATTCCATTGGGTACGTTATCAAAAACTTCTCGCGCTGGCTCATCTTCATCCATTCTGATAACATGCTATGTTCACGTTAGAATAGAGATTATATAGCTCTGCGTTCCAGCGACGTCGGTACTCGCCGTTTTCGCTAACAGGACCATATATTTTACGAAGAATTATTCTCTCGTATACTCCCAGGTGTTTTTCATCCGCTTGCGATATGACCCAAGTTTCGGAGCCATATATCAAGACAGGTAAAATGAGAGTCTGCCCTCATTAACAGCAAGACCCACCTTCGCTGATTCCTTTTCGATTCTGAAAAATACTGCAGTAACCTCTCGCAAATTTCGCCCAATGATGTCTATGACGTCAGCATGCGCCAGCAACATATGGCTTTTCGTGTTAATGGTCTTGTTCGTATTTACTGCAGCCTTTCTCATTATTATCTCCATTAATATGTTGAAGAGATTGCACGAAAGTGTGTCGCCTTGTCTAAGTCCTCGCTTGGTACAGAATGGCTCAGTGAGGTCTTTCCCCACTTTCACTGCTGATTTGGTGTTGGTCAGCGTCATTCTACAGAGGCGGATCAGTTTCGCCGGAATACCAAGTTCAGACATAGCTTCGTACAATTTTCCCCGTCGAAGCTATCGAAAGGAGCTCTATAATCGACAAAAAGGTGGTATGTATCGATTTGCTTTTCGTGGGTCTTTTCCAGGATTTGACGTAGCGTGAATATTTGGTCAGTCGTGGCCTTGCCTGGTCTAAAATCACACTGATAAGGTCCAATCAGGTTTTCAATAATTGGCTTTAGTCTTTCACATAATACGCTCGACAAGACCTTATACACGATGGATAAAAGACTGATACCGCGATAGTTGGAACATACACACGGATCACCCTTTTTGAATACAGGACATAGTACACTGAGACTCCAATCGTCGGGCATAGATTCCCCCAGCCATATACAGCATATAAGTCGATGCATGTAAGCTAGCAGTCCTTCGCCAGCTGCCTTAAAAAGTTCAGCGGGTAGGCCATCCGCACCTGCGGCTTTATTATTCTAAAGGCGGGAGATCGCCGTTCTAATCTCGTCTTGGTTGGAGGGGGGGGGGGTACAATCTACACTATCTTCCACTATTATTACCACCTGATCTTCAGTGGAAGAATCTGGGTGGAGTAGTGCTGAAAAGTGGTCTCTCCACAATTTGAGCACACACTGCTTCTCAATCACCAGATTCCCATTCTCGTCCTTGCAGGAGGGCAGCCCATTATTAGGCCTGTTATTCGATCTGCTTACCCTCTGGAAAAACTTTCGGGATTCACCATTCATCCTGCACATTTCGGTTTTTTCACTCTCTCTCTCCTCCCACTGCCATTTTTTTCGCCTAAATAGTTGGTATTCCTCCCTCCTCAGCCTCTTATACCGCTCACTCGCAGCACGCGTTATAACTGACTGTTTCGTTGCCTAACGTGCAGCGTGTTTTTCATCAGTTGCAATGCGACATTTTTCTTCGTACCATGGCTTATCCTTCTGCGGGCTTTGATAGCCAAGTTCAGTCCTTGCATCGGTTTCCAAAGAATGGGAGATGTGCTTCCACTGCGGTCTTCGGGTGGGGGGGTATTCTGCTCTAGCAGGAGAGAGCGCTTCAATCGATGACATCTCCGGTATTTGTAGCTTGTCAATATCCAGCTTTTCCTGTGTTCGGCTTCGTACATTTTTCGCCCTGCTTAGTCTTGTGCGAACTTTAGCAGCCACCAGGTAATGATCCGAGTCGATATTGGCACCTCGAATCACACGTACATCTCATCTATTCTTCTGAAGGCATTGGAGAGGATGATTGACTCATATCTGCAAATAACCAAAGGTACTTCTCGCATGACCACATGCCAGCACGCGTACAACAATGGCAAATCAACGGAAATCGCTCTGCACCCTCTACAGAGCTTAATAGAGAAAACTCATCTGGATGATAAAAAAAAAATATAGAGAAGTCTATGTACATGAAAAATACACTCATGTTGCATTAATCAATACGAGTGTTACTATTTGAATTTTGGGTCCTGGTAATACTAGTGCTGCCAGATACAAACTGAAAATTCTATTGGAAATTTTTAAATTTTTTAGCTTAATCTAAACATAGAACGTTTTCACCTACGAGCACTATTTTATGTATTTGCAGTATGTTGAAAAATGCATCTCGGTCAAAAAATGGAAGTAACCCGTGAAAATGTTCGTTCGATGATTTTTGGAACGAAGTTCCTTACCGCACGTAGCGGGATGGGGGCAAAATGAAAAAAAATTAAACAATTTTTTTTAACACTATTATGCTACAACCCGGTGTTATCACCTATATTGGGTACATTTGCTTTGGTTTGTGTCTAGACTAACATATGCTGCGAAATTTCTTGTTTAATTGGATGTTTTCTAGATGGAGTTTTTAACCAATATTTAGAATATATTGTAGTTTTGAAACCAATAAAACGTAAATTTAGAAAAACGAAAGTGCAAGACTGGCAAACAATTGTATTGGATTTTATTACAATTCCTTATAGTAGCTTCTACAACCCGGTTCACTTATTTAAAGGAACTGAAAATTCCATATTCAGCAGACTGTATCTTCTGCAATTTGTAACCGATTGCAGAATTTTAAAATGGAAATTGAAGCTAGATATCTTGAGATACAAAAAAAAATCATGAGAAAAGTGGTTTCTTATCTAAAGACCTTTTTTTGAGCAATTTATAAAAAAAAGTCCAAAAATGTCTTATTTTTTTGGTTCACTTGAATTTTAATGAAAAACAGTTGTTCTTGTTTTTTTAATTTTTTTTACTTTATTGTTTTTATACTTTATTTATTTAACTATTAGTAATGGGTACAACCCCCTTTGTTTTTAATAACTTCAAATATACGGGGTTTCATTGAGAGATAAAGAGAATTAATGTAGTCCAACGAAATTTGATTCCAAGCATCCTTAATGGCCTGAACTAGTGACTGCTTGTCATCAAATTGTCTACCTTCTTCATAGACCTTACGAGATAACCAACCCCAGACATTTTCGATAATCTTCAGATCTGTCGAATAGGGTGGACAGTCAAGAATATTAACATTTTGGCTTGCAATGAACTCCTTTACTTCTCTGGCGTTGTGTATAGGGGCATTATCCAATTGCAATATCCACGATATGGGACCAAATAGTTCACAGAACTTCGGAAAAGCCGATTCCAATAACGTTTTATAGCTTGCACCAGTCATTTTTGCACTTTGAAATTCAAGATCGATGGTGCCATAGTATGTAATAGCACCCCACACCATAACCCCGCCCTCTCGGCTGTGATGTCGGTTCAAAAAACGCTTTTCTTTGCGCAGATCATGGAAATAATATTTGTAGCCATCAGGCCCATCCAAATTTAACTTCTTCTCATCTATAAATGCAACGGTTCTCCAGTCATTTACATGACCTCTTGGCTGCACATCACATACCATGTAGTCTCTTGCGAATTGAAGCCGCTTTTCCTTACGAGGAGCATTAGGTGGCGGCTTTTTTTGTAAGTTCAGGAATTTGAGATACTCACAGCTCTTAATTACTCTGCGTACTGATGACAAGGATAAAGCAGAATTTGAAGCAATTCTCAGGATTTTTCTTTTCTCATACGTAGATAAAGACAATGAAACCCTTCCTTTAAAATTTTTTCCATACCCCTCGGGGTTGTTGATGTAATTGTCGACAACTGTTGGGCTCCGTCCATTTTTTTTAGTTATTGCGTGGTTAGAATAACCTTGAGAACTGTAAAAATCGGCTTTAGTTTTTCCGATAGATTTAAAATATTTTGTTTTGTCATTTTGACTTTGACAACTGATTAAGATATAATGAATTGTAATAAACAAACGCCCCTTCAAAAAATCATCGCGTACTTTAAAAAAAATAAAAAAAGTGAACCAAGACAAATAACACATTTTTGTACTTTTTTATAAAGTGCTCAAGAAAAGTTCTTTACTTAAGAAACCACTACTGTCATGATTTCTTTTATATCTCACGATGTCTAGCTTCCATTTGCATTTTAAAATTCTGCAATCGGGTACAAATTGCAAAAGATACAGGCTGCTGAATATGGAAATTTTAGAGCCTTTAACTAAGTGAACCGGAGGAATTTGAAAAAAATTTATTTTCTTAACAAGCTACTTTTATTCAAAAAGAAACATTTTCTAAATAAGTGACTTTTATTAAAAAAATCAAAAAAAAAAATACCTATTCATATTCTTAAACAAAGTACATTTTCTTAAAAAGAACCTTATCTTAAAGAAGTACCTTTGCTTAAAAAAAGTAAATTTTCTTACAAAAAGTACATTTTCTTAAAAAAAGTATTTTTGATGTGTTAACATCTATAGGCACGGGTAGGGCAATCTATCAAAGTGAACACATGTAACCAACACACAGCGTTACCATCACATACGTAGTTGATGTACAACAATAGTCTCTGCCTGAAAATAAGTATGATGGTATTGATGTAGCGTCAGCGAACAAACAAGCAGGTCATGGTCACCAAAGAGTATTGAATAGTATAGAGAACCCATGGAGCAAATGGTATAACTCAAACGCACTGGCGACATCTGGCGAATGATTCAAAACGTATTACTCTCTTTTTGTCATAACTTTGTCCATTCAAAATTTTAATGTGAAACATTGATATCTTTTGAAACATTTTTGCTTTTTGTATAGTTCTATGTAATAACATTGTGCACATGGTACATTTATATTGAAATATTCTATAAAGAGAATAAGACTCGTTTATGATCTTTACTCAGACTCTCTACTTGAGAGCGGCAAAAACAGTTCAATAAGTTCTCTATACTATTCAATACTATTTGTCGTCGCTCTGTTTATGACAAAACAAAAACAAAATTGCTGTTTTTATTTCAATAATATTACATCTAATGTTAAGGTAGATGTAAGAATGAAGAAAGTGCAATAGCCTTCAGCACAAAATCTATTCTTTTTTTATTTTCCAATGTAACATGTGTTCATAGAAATCGAACAGGTACCGTGTAACAAAACGGTGTTAACACATCGCCCGTGAGTTCGAACACTCATTGATTGTTTTTTTAAATAAGCACCTTTTCTTAAAAAAGTAAATTTTTTACAACAAATTGCATTTTCTTAAAAAACTCTATTTTCTTTAAAGAGTACCTTTATTGTGAAACAAAACAATTTTCTTGCGATAAGTACCTACTTTTAAAAATTTATCTATTCTTGAAACAAAGAACCAATTCTAAAAAAAATACCCAATTCTTAAAAAAACTTTTTCTTCAATATATTGTTTTCTCTTAAAAAACTACCTTTTTTACAAAAATTCCTTTTCCTTTATTTTTTAAAAATAAAATAATACGTATTCATTTATTTTCTTGAGATAAGTAGCCTTTCTAAAAATAAGTACATTTTCTTAAACAAATAACCTTTTCCTAAAAAGAGTACCACTTCTTTAAAAAGTGCCTGTTTTTAATAAAATAATTAATTAATCAACTCATGGCTTTTTCTTGTAGAAAGTACTTCTTCTTAAAAATAGTACCTTTTCGTAAAGAAAACATTAGGTTTCAATAAAAGAAGTGACTCTCTTTAAAAAATTACCTTTTCGGGAAAATATAATACATATAATCTTTTCAAAAAAATACATTCTATAAAAAAAAATTTCTGAAAAAAAGTTTATCATTTTGCAAATTGTATCTTTTCTTTCCATTTAAATTATCGTATTTTCAACGGGCGCCTTAGCCGTGTTGGAACTAGCTAGTACATAATATAAACCGAAAGGAACTTCGTTCCAAGCGGGTGTCTCCTGACACCTCATCTGACTTTATTACGCTTTTCGGCGTGGATTATCGAGACAAGAGTGTCTCATTCAACTTTTTTCGAGTTTCGCTCCGTTAGCTCCAGGATGAATTTCGTGAAGGTCGTCCAAATTCGGTTGTTCTACCACAAAACATCGATGCAGTGCGTGAACGACATGTGACATACCGTGAGATTGAGGCATCCTTGGGCATTTGTATGACAAGCATCAATCAGAAATATACGAAACATAGCAATCCTCGTATAGAGGGTGCCTTTAACAACGTCTTACCAGGATCAATCAAATCGGCTTTATCGGCACATTGTGTTGGCCAAAGGATTATAAATTGTATCTATGAATTGCTTATGAGAAGTCGCAAAACCTCCTAACTAAACTGCATGAAATTTGCTATTAGACAACATCTACTCAAATGCCACTTTGCAATGGAAAATGGGTAATGTTGCCAATCCCATTCTTCCAAAAGTTAGGCGGCTGTCCATTTTATTGGCGCCATATCTCCGTAAACCGAACCAATGTCAATGAAATTTGGTACTGGGCAATGTTTTGTCAAAATCTACATTGTAATTAAAAATGGGCAACTGTGCCACGCCCATTTGTGTGCCAGCGGTTAATCGATACGATATGTCCCATAAATCATAACCGATTTAAACGTCACTTACTAATGGACAATGTTTTGTCTAAAGCTACTTTGTAAATCTCCAAAACCACTGCAGATCTTAACTGAATTTGATATTAAATTTGGTATTTTCTTTTGTTGTTTGGATATTGGATACAAATATAACATGTGTTTGCAGTTTGTCGCAAATATAGATTACTTGTGTCCAAACACATTGTGTTTGCTATTCAATATTACATATTGGGGTCGCATAGATAAATATGTTATAATATATGTGTTTGGGACCCAAATATATCTTTGCTTGGGATATAAATATAACTGTATCTACTACTGTACGGTTCATATTCAATCGAGAGCAAGAGAATAAAAGAGGGACAAGGAGAGATTATTCAAAGTTAAAGTTCTGAGTGTGTAGCTATATTTCTACATTATTCATTCAGTCAATGATTCATAAATACCCTGAATGCGTCTGCAAATTGGAGCTGAAGTGAATCTTTCATATGTTGACTAATCTGTTGCATTTTAGTTTCATACACGCTGAAATATCTATAATTTGTGTAGTTTGAATTCAAATATAACGCGTGTTTGGAGCTTGTCGCACATATGGTATACTCTTGTCCAAACGCATCGTGTTTGCTGTTCAATATTACATGGTGGAGACAAAATGATTACAATTTTATAATATATGTGTTTATGCACCAAATATATCTGTGTTGGTGATACAAACACATCTGTGGTTGTTGCACTGTTTATGCTCTCACGACAGCAAGAGAATAAAAGAGGTACAACGAGAGATAATAATGTAAGTGTGTAACTGTATTTTTTCATTATTCTTGAAGTCAGTGACTCATAAATGATATAAATATTTTGAAATCAAAAAACTATTCTTTTCTAATTATTACAATGTTTGGGACGACATTCGCCCATGTCTCCACGTAAGTGTATGGATGTTTGGGAGGAAACGCGCGAGTGCTTCCACGTAAACGAATACATGTTTGTGAGTAAACATGGTAATGTTTGCATTTAATTACAAGCGAGTTTGGGACAGGCAAACATATGAATGGTTGGAGTGTGTTCCAAACATATACATGGTTTTTGCAAAATATGTTTGGGAGAACATGTTACAGAGGCCGTTTTTTCAGCGTGTATAAGTATGTACCAGGGCGGTACCAAAACTAGACGGCATTATTGATAGATGGTATTAGTAGGTTGAAAAAAATATTTTGGTGAAAAGTGGCCACCTTATAAAACATAAGTTTTGAAGTTTCAAGGTGCCACGTTGTTGAGTATGTTTATTTAATCATAGACAAAATTGGTCACCGTTATGTAAATCAATATTTCCAATTGAAAGGTGCTGGGAATATTAAAACCGAGTTAGATTCTACTCTGAATGTAGTCAGCTCCTTCATTTACGACTGTAAAATATAATATTGGGTAGCAGAGCTTAAACGAGGCCGTACGAGCTGCCAAGACGAACACCGTGGTGATCGATCAATTGAGGTGTCCACACCACACACGGTTAAGAAAATCCACCCAATAATATTGGATGATCTTCGACTGAACTTGCGTGAGCTAGCTGAAATGATACGCATTACAAAAAGTGCTGTACATCGCATATTGACCGAAGATTTGAAGATGAGAAAGCTGTGCGCAAGATGAATGCAGCGCTTGCTTTCAATACAGCAAAAAACTGTGTCGTGAAGATGTTTCAGTAGAGTGTTTGGCGATGTTTCACCGTAATAAAGCCAAATTTTAGAGTCGATTTATAACCATGGATGAGACATGAGTCTACCACTTCACACCTGAGACAAAGAAACAGTCAGAGCAGTTGACTGGAATAGAAGAATCGTGTCCAAAGAATGCCAAGACAGTTTCATCTGCAGGCAAGGTCATGGCGTCTGTTTTTTGGGATGCGCATGGGATAATTTTTATAGATTATCGTCAGAAAGGAAAAACCATTAACCGCGAATATTATGCGAATTTTTTGCAGCCTTTAAATGATGAAATTGTGGAAAAACCCCGCATTTGGAGAAAAAGAAAGTGTTGTTTCGTCAAGACAACACTCCAGTTCACAGATCCACTATTGCGATGGCCAAAATTAATGAATTAAAGTTCGAATTGCTTCATCACGCACCTTATTCACCAGATTTAGCTACCTCGGACTAGTTTCTATTTCAAAACTGGGAAAAAATGGCTGAGTGGTAAAAGGTTTGCCAACAATGAAGAGGTGCAGTCTGCGGTTGATGGCTTAAGGAGTTTGACAGTTCTTACCACAAATATGGTATCGAAGCCTTTGAATGTCGCTGGAAAAAGGGGATCGGGCTAAAAGGAGATTATGTTGAAAAATAAAGAACATTTTTCCCAACTTTTTAAAGGACATTTTTTTGACAGTTCTTACTATAAATATGGTATCGAAGCTATTGAATGTCGCTGGAAAAAGGGTATCGAGCTAAAAGGAGATTATGTTGAAAAATAAAGAAAATGTTTCCCAACTTTTTTGTGTCTTCTTTGTTAGGTCGGCTATTTTTGGGACCACCTCATAAGTAAAGGACATACCGCTCGCTTTGTGCCACCCCGTCACATGTCATAATCTATCAGTTGTGAACTGAGTACTAAAAATGTCCCGGAATTCGGATAATTTCTTTCGGATAAATTCATTCCAATATGTAAAATGTTAAAACTTTTGCGTGACAGAAATTTTAAAATAGCATTTTGCTTACAATCCTATACAATTTAAAACTTTCAAATTCGATTTACTCGCAACTACGTTTTTTTGAATTGTGACGGTCTTGCACGAAAAATGCGACACGTATATAATGGAATTCTGACCAAATGGATGGCTTAGGGTGAGGGTATGTATGTACATAAATGTGTGTTCACCCAACTGAAGTTGTTTACATGTTTTCGTGATACATATATGTATATACAGGTTACGGAAACACATTGATGTATTTTCCCATATTATCATCTTTAAATTTATAGAATTTTCTTGAGCACATTTTAGTGCCTGTCCAGTTTCAGCTATATTTGACATATTTTATATTTTATGCAATCGTGGCAGCAACATTCAGAGTTTCCAAATGTAATCTTTGTTAATGTTACGCCGGTTTCTAAACAAAAATTATGTTGTCCTTATTCAGCAGCTCAATCGGCGTCGTTGAGTCACTAGCAATGAAATTCACTAGCAAAAAAAACTATGAGTGACATAGGTAGGTTTTATTACTGTAACGTATTAAAAATTTAAACAACTGTTTCCTTTCAAAACCAAATCACTTCAAAATGTCAAATACATCATTTGAACTTTGAAACCAGTAACAATTTTAAATTGAAAACAAAAAATGCTACACCATTTCCAATTGAAATTTAAAAAATATCAAATTAATTTTGAAAAGTTAGAAATTGAAATTTGAAAATTATATTTGAAACTTGAAATATGTATATCAATTGAAATTTAAAAAATTCTGTTTGAAATTTGAAATATATCAATTGAAATTTAAAAAACATCAATGGAAATTTAAAATTCATCAATTGAAATTTAAAAGACATCAATTGAAATTTCAAATTCGTCACTTAAAATTTAAAAATTATTAACCGATTTTTTTCTTCTCGAAGTTTTCAAAATCAAGATCAAGGCCAAGGGTTCCCCCAAAAAGTTAATTAATAAGTTGAATCTTAATTTTGTTTTCGATATTTCGCCTTTCATCGAAAGCCATCATCAGAAATATAAATTGTCAAATAACAACAACTTATTGCTCTCTACCGCTTCGACTGTCTCCTAACTCTTCAAACATTGCATTTTTGGGGAAACCCTTGGCCTTGAGCTTGATTTGGAATACTTTGGGAAGATTAAAACGGAGGCCGAATAAGGACAATATAACGACACATAGTCGATTTAACGTATTAGATTTTTAAATTTCAATTGGTGTCTTCTAAATTTCAGTTGATTTCTTTTAAATTTCAATTGATGTGTTTTAAATTTCAATTGATGTGTTTTAAATTACAATTGATGTTTCTTAAATTTCAATTGATGTGTTTTAAATTTCAGCTGATGCATTTCAAATTTCAATGCATGTGTTTCAAATTTCAATTGCTGTATTTTAAATTTCAATTGATGGTTTTCAAATTTCAATTGATGTATTTCAAATTTTAAATAGAATTTTTAAATTTCAATTAATGTATTTCAAATTTTAAAATTCAATTGAATTTTGTCAAATTTCAATTGACAATGGTGTAGTACAAGTGAGGGATCAAAGCTCCGTGATTTCTTGAGCCCTATCCGCTCGAAAGGTACCCGCGTGATGGGTGCCGCGATTACTCACGCTCGACCATAACCGCAACCATGTGACCTCTTCAAAAAAGTGTTCAACCTCAACCCGGAAAAGGTTTTCAGTGGACTCCTCCGGGCCAACGTGTTCCACAGAAGGCCACAGTGAGTGTGTCGGCCCGCAAGACCATGACGACAGTTTTTTGGGTTACATGCGGTGTCATTCGTATCGACTAAATTGAAAAGGGTAAAACGATTACTGTCAAATATTATTCACAGCTGTTGGATAAATTCAACATTGATTTGAAGCAAAAAATTACCTCAATTGGCGAAGGACAAAGTGATCTTCCACCACGACTACGCACCATTCCACACAGTGTGCCAAAGTACTTCGACGCGAAAAGTTTCTTCTCAAAGAGCGTATTCGTACTAAAGTCATTTCTTTCCCTAGATGAAGTAAGAGCTTTCGGTCATTTGCAAGAAGAGTGAAGGATAGTTCTTCCTATATCTCAACTCTTCTTAAATATAAAAATAAAAATAAATGGTTTCCCATTACATCCCATGAAGGGACCGGGGAGAACTTCACTGACAATCACTGAGCTGTGCGCTTTCCAGATTTCACTTACTGATTGGGACCTACAGTTTTACACCGATTCCGAACGGTATTTTGAGAAGCTTTTTCATGTCACTGTGCGAGGTGACCGCCGCCGAAAGAAATTTTTTTTGACGTAGAATACGTCTTACTTTACGGTATGAGGAGTCATGTTAGGTTTTTATTTTATTGTTGTAATCTTTATTTCATTGAATTTGAGGAAACGGCTAAATGAATTTTTTTAAAATTTTTTTTGTAGGTAGATGAAGATGTTATCTTTCGTTTGATATACATTTCATATTGGTTGATATATTTCTAGTATTTTAATTTCTCAAATGAAAATTGTTTAAACACATACACTCAAACATATGTGTGGTGTTTGGTTGAGTGTTTTTGGTTGCTCAACATTGCTTAGGAACATGTATCTAGTAAAAAGTGAAACGAACAGCAAGCTAATGTTGCTTGGCAACATGTATCTAGTAAAAAGTGAAACAAACAGTAAGCTAACGTAATAAAGCTTTTTTGCGAAAGCTTCAATAAAGCTGTTGTAACATTAATTTTGAATTGTAAAGCGTAAAGCTTTCACACAACGCTCGAATGCTAATGCGAAGACTCGATAAGGTAAACCTTTTTTAATATTAGGGCGGCCCTCTCAACATTCGCAGAACTTATTTCAATAAAAATATTAATTAAAATACATAAATTAAATTAGGTTTAAAAAAATTGAACATAATATTTTTTTTAAACGGACTTGAATCAAATGCCGTTGGTAAATATAAAAAAATTACAGCAGACACTTGTCCGAGGTCTTCGGCCACGGACTGTCCCTGCAGGCTGTGTCAGAGACACAGCCATTAAGTTTAACGTAGAATACGCCATCCGATAAGACAGAAAACATATATAACAATAAATGATAAATAATATAAGCAAATGAATTTATTGTTATATATGTTTTCTGTCTTATCGGATGGCGTATTCTTCGTTAAACTTAATGGCCGTGTCTCTGACACAGCCTGCAGGGACAGTCCGTGGCCGAAGACCTCGGACAACTGTCTGCTGTAATTTTTTAAGGTGGTCAGAGCAAGGTACAAGAGCCGCGCACACTAACCATTGCACCACCGGTATAACATTCACTGAACCTGTTGATAAAGCTAACCTACTGGCTGAAATGTTTACTAGGAACTCTTCCTTGCCGGATACCAATCAACCACTTCCCATGATCAATTACGTATCTTGTTCCGTGCTCAAGATATTTTTTCAAACACGAGGAGTTAAAAAGGTTTTTGCAAATCTCGTCGTAAATAAATTCTCGGGCCCGGATGGCATATCTGCACTGGTCTTGAGTAGGTGCTTTTCGATGCTGGCGCGTCCACTGCGCAACCTTTTCAACCTTGCATACCGGCGGGGATTCTGCCAAGCGCGTTGGAAGGTTGCTAATATTCAGCCAATCCCTAAAAAATATGATGCAAGTGACCCTGAAAATTACCACCCAATTGCAATTTGTTCTGCGCTCTCGAAGGTTATGGAGAGCATGGTTAACCACCATCTCGTGAAATATCTTGAGTCCAATGACCTTCTTAATGATTGGCAGTATGGCTTCCATAGACTGAGATCTACTGGAGACCTGATGGCGTTCCTTTCGGATCAATGGAGTCGATCCATCCACTGGCTTGGTGAGAGTAAGGTAGTGGCTCTTGATATTTCCAAGGCCTTTGACAGAGTATTGCACGATGCATTCTTGTCAACGCTCGCTGCTTTTGGTGTCGGTGATAACTTCACTCGATTTATATCGAGTTTTCTCAGAGATCGTACTATACGAGTTGTTGTAGATGGGGTTTCATCCGACGAGCATAAATTGACTGCAGGTGTACCACAGGGCTCTATTCTTTCTCTTTCTCCTTCTCTTTTTCTTATTTTCATTGACGATCTCCTGGGTCAGACTGTGAATCCAATATACTCTTTTGCGGATGACAGTAATCTCTGTCATTCATATTCATTCGACCGTAGGCCAAGTCTTCAAGAGATTGAAGTCAAACGCCGGACGATGAATGAAACACTCGGCCGGGATTTGGTGTCCATTGTTGAATGGGGTCGAATGAATAGGGCAGATTTGAATGCGGGTAATACCCAGTGTTGTTTGTTGTCGCAAAGTGGATTGCTGACCCAGGTGTGTCGTCATTGTCTATGGACGGTGTGGATATTGACCAATCAGACGCTCTTGATGTTCTTGGCATGGAAATACAATGGGAAGTCCGTTGGGCAAAACATATACTTGAAGTGTCGAAAGATGCATTCAATTGTCCAGGCTTTTTAAAGCGGTTCAAGAATTACTTCACTCCATTTGATCTTCTTAATATGTACACCATCTACATCAGACCGACAATGGAATATAACTCCCATATATGAAAAGGTGATGCTAGGACATCTTTGCAGCTTCTCGACCGTATCCAGAGGAGAGCGACGGTGTTGGTAGGGGACAGTATGGTATCCAGCTGTATTGCCTTCCTTGAGCATTGTCGAAATGTGGGTTGGGTGTCGCTGTTCTATCGGCACTTCCACGGTATGTGTTCCTCGGACATCCGTCAACTTATACCAGATATTTAGCTGAGGTATGCGGCATTCCAGGAATTCTCATCCGTTTTTTATGGAGTGGCACTGCACTGCCCACTATAGAGAAAAGTCGTTCTTCAGCCGTACAGTCCGTATGTGGAATAAACTTCCGACTAGTGCATTTCCCAACAACTGTGACATACAACGATTCAAGGCGAATGTCAACAGATTCTATTCCCTCTTTCCACCCTCTACTACCTCAATTTTCCTTCCCCAACACAATGCACTGCCTTTATAGGAGGCATCCCCTGAGTGTTGGTTCATCATGGCAAAAAAAAACATAGACTGGACTACGAGCTATTAAAGGTCTAATTTCCTTTAAGGCTAAGAGATCATGTTTTCTCCCATTAGTGAAAAAAAAATGTAAATGCCGCGGGTGGGATTCATTTACTTACTTAGGCGGCCTCAAACAACTCCGAGGGTCAAGGGCGTTTCAAAGTATTCTTAGGTTTACGATCTTCAGATTTTTTCCTGCAGCGAGTAATACTAAGCTCTCACAGGCCATAATCCACCTGGATGTTCTGCTTGTCGAAACCATTAATGTTGACTTGTCCTCGTTTACTCCAAACCCACTTTTGCCGATCCCTTTTCAGTTCTCGAAAATACTGCAGTAACTTCTAGCAGATTTCGCCAATGACGTTTAAATCATCAGCATACGCCAGCAGCATGTGACTTTTGCTGCTGATAGTTTTATTCGTGTTGACTGCTGCTTTTCTCATGATGATTTCAATTAATATTATGAAGAGATCGCATAGTAACGTGTCGCCCTGCCTGAGATCTCGCCTCGTACTAAATGGTTCGGTGAGATCCTTACCAATCTTTACTGAGGATTTCGTGTCGGTCAGCGTCATTCTACAAAGGCGTCTCAGCTCAGCAGGAATACCATGCTCCGGTGTAGCTTAGTACAGTTTTTCCGTATCGGGCTATCGAAAGCTGCTTTATAATCTACACAGTTGGAACATAAATATTCTTACTAAATTGAACATACCCTTTAGAATAGTAAAATTGAACATACCCATTTATTATCATATGATTTTAAAAGTTACCCTCTATAGCGCTAGTCAGTTACAATTTTCACCATGGAGTAGTCAGATAAGGAAACCCGTATCGCAGTTATAGCACTTTTTAAGTGTGGAAACAATATATTCAAAACGCTCTGCCCGCTCGGCATTAGACGCATGTTCGTCTATAGGTGCATACAATTGTTCGAGGAGACTGGAGATATAAAAGTCGGGCCGCCCACGTACCGTTCGGACACAGCAAGTCATCAAAGCCGTCAAAGCAAGAATTCAACGAAATGCTCTCTGGAAACAGAAAATCATGGCTCGTGAGATGAAAATCACGCACAAGTCCACGAGTCGAATTATTAAAAAAGACTTGGGACTTGAAGCTATCAAACGGCGTACAGGACATTTGTTAACTGCAACTTTAAAAAAAAATAGGATACAAATATCCAAATATCTTTTGGTGAAGTGCGCTGATAATTTGCATGGAAAAATCTTGTTCAAAAATTTTTACCGTACAGGAAAAATATAGGAAACAAATTGATAGGGTTTATGTTTCATCATCTAAAGAAGCATCTGAGCCTATCGCACGGGTCAAAAAGGGTCATCATCCATCTGCACTCATGGTTTGGTGGGGTGTCTTTTATGATGGCATAACTGACTTGCATTTCTGTGAACAAGGGGTCAAAACATCGGCCAAAGTTCACCAAGAAACCGTTTTGGAAGCAGTTGGGAAGCCGCTTAACAATTCCCTGTTCCAAAAGCAGCCGTGGACTTTCCAGCAAGATTCAGCACCAGCTCATAAGGCTAAAACGACACAAACCTGACTTCGAAACAATTTGCCAGCTTGTAAATGCTCTGACGATGGCCTTCTGGCAGCCCTGATCTGAACCCTCTGGATTACAAATTGTGGACCGTTTTAGAGGACATGGTCTGCCACAAAACATACACCAACATTGATTCTCTTAAGACAGCTCTGGTTCGTGCTATAGCCAATTTTCCAATGGATGAGGTGCGTGCAGCTATTGATGATTGGCCAATGCGACTTAAAGCATGCGTGAAGGCCAAGGGCAGACATTTTTAATGAAACTTAGCTTTTTGTATACAATACATATAAATAAATATATAAACAAAACTTTGGTCCAAAACGTTCATTAGTTTTTGTTTTATAGCCCAAAATATAAGTAACAGTATTTATGTCCCTACAAGTACAGAAGGGTGGTAGGTGTCGATTTGTTTTAAGTGGATTTTCCCCATTATTTGTCGCAATGTGAATACCTGGCCGATAGTTGGATAGTTGGCTTTCCAGCACTAAAACCACACTGATACGGGCCGATAAGGTCTGCAACAAACAGCTTTAGATTTTCGTACATTACGCTCGAGGGGACCTTGTATGCTATGGATAGGAGGCTTATTCCACGATAGTTGGTACAGATATTTCGATCGTCTTTTTTGAGAGCAGGACACAGTATCCTAAGGCTCCAATCAGCTGGAATGCATTCGGCTGTCCAGAATTTGTGTAAGAGCTGTTGCATGCACCTTTCCAAGTCATACTCGACGGCCTTAAACAGCTAAGCCGGTAGCCCATCATCACCAGCGGCTTTGTTGTTCTTAAGCCGGGAAATTTCAGTTCTAACTTCGCCGTGTCTAGACGGGAGGCAGTCGACGCCATTTTCATGTGCGTACTCAACACCTTCATCTATATTGAAGTCTCCTTGGACAAGTAGTCAATATTCCGAGGATGAAATTTTAAATATAAGATATTGATATGAAGGTGCTCAGCATTGGACTCGAAAAAGAATATTGACATACAAAATTGCTGAAATCAACGACTTTTTTCTTCAGTCCCAAAAATAAATTAACCTTTAAAAAATATTCAGGAAAATTAGAGTGTTTCAACCTTTCTGGTTACTATTTAACATCAATTAGTGTCTTGGGACACCGTTTTGCATACCACATCACTGCGGGCAGTCTAATGTACAATGTCTATATCCCACCTGTTAATCGGAGATACCTCATTAGATCCCCTAGATATATCTCATGTACCTCAGTGATATTGTGTAGGAAGAGACGACCTGTAGTCTTTAGGCGTCTATTTATTAGAGCCAGACAACTGCAGAGGAGATGTTCCAACATCTAGTCCTCCTCTGCGTCTTACCAGGCACGGCAGTGGTCATTGTATGAAAGATTTAGCCATCTTGCGTGATTACCTATTGGCCAGTGCCCAGTCAGCACGGCAATTAGCCTTGATATGTTCCCCCAATTTTGGCTAAGCAGGGAGTTAGTCCGTTGAATGTTATATTCTGGCCATGTGTTTCTGGATAAGCGGCACGTTACCGTTCTATCCCATCTGGCCTTAGCTCATTCAAGGAAAATACCTCTTTTAACAGACCCTATAGGCGTTGCGACTGACAACATATGGAGTTCAGTGGAAAAGGATCCTGCCCTGGCTAGTTCGTCTGCCCTTTCGTTCCCAAGGAGACCTTTGTGGCTTGATATCCAAGTAAGAACCACATTGGCCGAGTAGACCTTGCTCGACAAGTTTTTCTCTACATTCACTAACGATTTTCGATGCACTATTGTAGTGGAGGAGAGGGGGAAACAGGTATGTTGCTCTTTACTGTTGTAAAGGGGCGATAGGAAAGCGCTGGGGACTGTCTCCTAAGATCACCATGTGGATTTATACTGCAGTAGTCAGACCAATAGTTTTCTATGGTATCGTAGTTTGGTGGAGATCCCTCCGAAGGAAATATATTCTGAATTCCTTGCTGAAAATTCAAAGATCATCACTGATTAGCGTTAGTGGTGAAATGGGCACGACGTCAGGCACTGCACTCAGTGCTATCCTGAACATCTGTACTCCTGACATCATGGCCGAATCGGCAGCCGCTACATCCCTGGTGGGAATCAGAGATTGTGGTGTTTTGATATCGGGGCATTCCGGACACGCTGAATTACTACACCGGATTAACTCTATTCCCGTAAAAACGGACTACTGTATTCCCTACCTTCTAGCAGCGACAAATCTAAGGACTTCTATTCCGAACTGGAATACCTGGGAAAGTCACTGGAAGGGCATACCAGTATTATCAGATTTTTCACGAATGAATGAAAGTTGGATGAGCAGGACCTAAATGTAAATATCTCCATCAAGCTGCCTGATCACTGTAGTATATTTCAGGCGGAAGTTGCCGCTATACTGGAGGTTGCTGAACTACTGAAAAGTAGTGTCACAGCCCTCCGGAGAATATGTGTCTACACGGACAGCCAGGCTGCCATATAATCCCTGGAAGCCATGTTTGCTACGTCCCTGAAGGTGAAAGAATGCCACTCATCACTTAGGGAGATGGCAGAGTATTTTGACATCAGGCTCATCTGGGTACCGGGACACAGTGGCATTCCAGGCAATTGCGTAGCGGATGCGTTAGGTAGACAGATCACTACGGCACAGGTTCTTCCGGCAAAAGAAGGTGTTAGTATGCCAATCTCTACCTGCTGTTTGCAGATCAAGCAGAGGGCCGATAATATGTTCCAGGACAAGTGGAGACTTACTTCAACTTACAAACAAGCCAGGGTTCTCTGGCCACAGGTGGATAGGAAGAGTACTAGGCAACTACCTAACTTGCCGAGAGGCAGGTTATCCACAATGATAGGAACACTTACGGAAAATTGTCTTGTGGGAAAACACGCCCTAAGATTGGGACATAGAAACTCCACTCTCTGTGGATGCTGCATGGAAGAGGACGAGGAAACTACGAAACACCTTCTCTTGGATTGTCCTGCTCTGGCAGGACTGAGAAGTAGGATATTCGGTACACATTTAGTTGGCACCGTAGCCCTACAGGATATTCCTGTAGGTCTCATAGACAAATTTATTGAAAGGGGAAATTGGCTAGACGACTAGTCAATAGTTGCTATGGAGGAAACTGCAGGTATCACAATGGGCTTTTTTAGCCTAAGTGTGCTAGACAGCGTGCTGTCTTGCAGCCTTTTCAACCAACAAACCAACCTTTGATAGGAGAGCCACCAACAAAAATCCCAATTCGCTCTGTTCTCCGCTGTAGTATACGTTCGGCGCAGGCTTCCTTGATGGCCAGTACCTGTGCTTGGAAAACGCTGCACTTGTCTGGGAGTTTGAATGGTAAATTGAGGCTTGCCTCTTCGGAGAAGGCACCCGAGCCGATTCCACATTCTATTTTGGGTACGTCATAAATACGTTGGTGTTAAAACCTGTCAGTAGTTCCCCTTTATCCCGCTCTATTCTTCTGGGAAACCTGACAGCGAATAGGTTGTCGAACTTAAATGAGGGGGTGCAGTAATCGGTGATTATATTGAGTTCTGTTGGAATTGTCTGTAGTACACTCGCATGTCCATATGCTTTGCTCTTCCAGAGTCCAAGAGCGTTTAGTCGGGTGGCACTCCAGGCCGCACTAGCTGTTATGTGAGGTGTCAATTGGTATAATATGAAGCATTACATTAAGGGCTTCATCTGGACACGACCTCATTGCCCCTGTTATGTCGTGGCAAGCCGATCTCTGAACTCTATACAACCTTCCTTCTCTGCTTGTTGACTATTCTTATTACTATGGCTAATTATTTCCACTGTCTCATATATTTTTGGGCGGCACAACAAAAACCTTTTCATGAGTATGACATGGCGTATAAGTATTTCAACCGATATTAAATATTAATCATACGCTCCAGACAGTTTACTCGAATTACAAGTGAAAGTTGGAATGATATTTAACAGTTCTTTGTATTTTCATTCCTTTTCTCCGGAATTGACAATATTGCCTGAAATAATATGTTTTTTATGTTGTTTGTATTAATCTTTACCCTCTCTTTTTGTCTCTTTACAGCCATACCTATAGTTTATATACTGGCCATTGTTCCTGGCCTTATGCCATGGGAAAGTGGCTATCGTTTTCTTTCCTTTTGTCATGTCTTTGGCTCGGTGGCTCCTTGGTGCGGCAGTTTTGTTTATCATCTATTCATGAACATCGAACGAGGTGAGAGTGTCTACTACACGTTGCTGAAATTGGATATGGTTGGAATTTGGGTCAGCCAAAGTTTTGGTAAGTCACTAAATACACACAGCCCACACAAGGAAAACCAAATTGAAAACAGAAAACAACACAAAAAAAAACAAACACTTGAAATGTAAATTCTATGAGGGAGCAGGTAAAAATTGTTTGCCATTGGCGGAAATCGGAAGAGATTTTGAATTTTATTAAAGCGTCCGGAAATACACATGCACACACACACAATACTATGTAAATTATTTATAGCAGTTAGATGAAATTGAAGAACTTCAGATTTATTGCGCTTAACTTTGTAATCTGATATATTAAGGATCCTTTACAGTTATTTTTTCTACCATAATTGCACATTAAAATCAAAACCTAGAAGCCCTACTGTATCGGTATTAAATTGCACGTTCCAATTAATTAGTCACGAAAATAAATCGCTTTATTTCGAGGTCACAGGTTATCCCCAATCCTGTTAGAGCACAGTTTGCTTAAGTGTATTCCTTCTAATTTATAGAAGGTTATATCAAGATATAATGCAAGTGTTTATTGGGGCTAATATTTGTTTGCTGCCTATCTAGACAGCTATAACATTCCACCTACATTTATTTGTATTAAAAAGAAATCCTTTCCTTTTTGTCTACAATATTATAATAAATGGTTCGAGATAACATTCGTTTACAAGGCTATAAATCATTTGAAATCCTTAGAGTTAAAATGTATCTTCAAGATCATGCCAGCCTAAACGGGGTAAACACTAAGGCGTTTCTTTTTGTTGCAAAAAAAAATCTCAGCAGCTGCAATTTACGCTACAGCTTCTCGACGGGATAGTATACTTATATATTTTACAGTTTCTCGCTGCGATAGCATATCGGCAAGTGTTATCTGTTTAATTATTGAAAATTATTCAAAATTTGTGTTTGTAGTTGCAATTTATATTAATTTCAAAATTTTTTTAATATTTACTGGTTTATTTACCTACTTACTTAGGTGGCCTCAAACGACCCAGGGGGGTCAAGGGCCTTACAATATGAGGTTAACATGTTGCTCCCAACGGCTCGTTCTTCAGCTTTTCTCCTCCAGTTGGTAACGTCAAGATCTCGCAGGCAATCTTCCAACTGGTCTTTCCAGCGAAGACTTGGTCGTCCTATTTTTCGCAGTACGTATTCTACTGATATCACCTGCCACCGTCAAAGCGTTATTTTGATAGCCATAACGACTTCGATGCCGGGATACAAATTATATACTTACTTATGTGGTCTCGAACAACCCCAGAGTTCTGTGACCTTACAAAACGACGATAACATATTGTTACGAATTTTCTTGTTCGTCCTTTTTGCGCTGTTTTATTCCCAATAATAAATAAAAGTTCGTTTTAAATTACGATAATTACAACAGTTTAACTTCCTTTTATTTTACTTATATAGTACAACCGTTTACTTTATTTACACCACTTTAAAAAGTTTTATATTTTTCTATCAAATCGCCTTGCTTACTTTCCGGTGGTTAATCACAAACTCACTCATAATGTAAAAACTCTCCTCTATTTATACAAGTTATGCTTCTCGTCACCCTGTTTCCAGACTGTTTTACCCTGTAGTAGAATAGTTTTTTAAAAATAACGTACTCGTAGCCGACTCGCTAACTGGTTTCTGGGAAGAGTATGCTTTTAGGCGCAGCATTAATCGTACTGTTAGTTACATAATGTTATTTGGTCATTAAGAGTAAGTAAAAGCTTTTACTTAATCGTAACAATATTTCGCCAACCAGTTCGATCTTTTGCCGTCTATCCAGTTGACAATACCAAGTCTATGCAGGGATTCGTCAACTTTATCCCTCCAGCGAAGTCTTGGTCGTCCTATCTTTCGAAGTCCTTCGATTACGTCTTCGAATACCTTACGCACTGGTTTATTCTGATCGATCCTACTGACATGCCCTGGCCAGCGTTAACGCATTATTTTGATTCGCATAACTATGTCGATGTCGGGATACAGTTTATATAGCTCGCGGTTCATCCGTCGTCGATACTCGTCGTTCTCTATTATAGGACCATGTCGTTTTCGGAGCATTATTCTCTCAAAGACTCCCAGTGATGTTTCATCGGCATGCGATATGACCCCGGACTTTGCGCAATAAAGCAAGACAGGTTGTATTAGTGTCTCATATGGCTGGATCTTCGATTTTCTCGAGAGGGTCGCAATTTTATGGGTCATAGGGGTCAAATCGAGTCAATTAGAGAATCGAAGACTACTATGATATTGCTGCCCCCACCCTCTCCTATAAATCTCCAATGGATGCATTGGCTATATCTCCTACAAGTGTCCAAAACCCTAGGACAAACATACCTGCCTGTAGTCGTCACAGGGTTAATCAATATCTCTTTCACAATGTATTTAGAGAAGATTTTGATTCACTATCACCTGCCCATTTTAAAGTAGTTTCATGAGCTTCTTTTAAAATAGTTACTGGCAGAAAATAATATAAAAATTTTGAAAACGTTTAGAAATATTTCGTTTACTATTTACTCTCATAGCTCACCGCACAAGTCTGTACTTCTCCCACAAGTAAAAAACTTTATCGTAAACCTCGGTTCTTTTGTAGTAATATGGATGCTTGGATATTGGATGTAGCTTGTCGCCAATATACTATACTTGTGTCCAAACACATTCTGATGGCTATTCAATATTACATATCGGAAATACAATGTTTTATATGTTATAATATATATTTTTGTGATCCAAATATGGCTTTGTTTGCTGAAAACTGCTGAAAACAAAATCGTGACGGACAACAAACTAAAAAAAACAGATCTTCGTTTCTTGAAAACAATATTCCAAACATATTTATGGTTCCTGCATAAAGCAGGGCATACACGACAAGCATGCTTTTCCGATCGGTGTGTGCTTGAAGCCATTTTTGTTGTATGTGGCGTTGTTTACAAACCGACCGCATGTTTTTGAAAAGTTTCAAATAAAGGGTGAGCCAAAAGTCAGCATGGGTTTTAAAAATTTAATAACTTTTTCAAATTTAGTTGTTTTAGATCCTCGTTATGTTTAAAATTGTAATTTCCTTTAAGGCTGTGGAGATCATGTTTTCTCCGGTTAGTGAAAAAAATGTAAATGCCGCGGGTGGGATTCGAACTCACATTCGCTGGACGATCGTTTCGATGTTTGTGAAGCATCATCTTCAGCAGCGTCTAGCCTGTTAAGCCACTGCGGTATGTATTTACACAATTCACTAACCGAAGATATTTATTGACTGTGTGCAGAGCGATTGTTTATATATTTTTTCGTTTCGTTTATATATTTTTTATTCTTTTTTTTAAGATTATAAAACATACAAAATGGAAATTTTTTTACGCTAAGTATGGACAATAATGTCATCCCCGTTTATACACTCAAAAAAAATATGTTAGTAAACACAGCAGAAAAGTCTGCTGAAAAGGGGAAAGCAAACATATATGCTATTTCAGCAAATATAGGTTTGTTGTTTCAGCAAACAGTATGTCAGATATATTATGAACCCTGCAAACAGTTTGCTGTTATGACACTACTTTTGATTTAATAACAAACAAATTGCATGCTGATAAACAGCATACATTTTTTGCTAATAATGGGCAATGATGGGCTAGTTTTACGGCATTTTTCAAAACATATTTCAAAATGTGTGGCTGTAGCGTTCAAATTTCTACAACAATGTTGGTCTTGAGTTCAAGGATTGTCTCGGGCGTGTTCACATTTATTTGCTTCTTTAAATAACCCCCAAAAAAATAGTCAGGTGCTGACAAATCTGGCGAACGAACTGGCTAATTAATTTCCGAATTACAGGAAATTATTCGCTCTCCAAAAATTTGAGTTAAAAGTGGCATTGTGTCTCGTACAGTGTAGGCAGAGGCTCCATCCTGCTAAAACCATATCTAAGGTCTCTCAAAAGAAGGACGTAACATATTTTCTATCATAAACCGATACCGCTCTCCATTTACGGTTACAGCACTTCCATCTTCATTTTCGAAGAAGTAAGGTCCAATGTTATTCTCAGATGCAATGTCACACCATACTGTACACCTAATGGGATACAATTGGCATTGATGAATGGCACTTGGATTTTCAGAACCCCAGACCCTACAGTTCTGCATATTAACAAAGACATTCAAATGAAACTGAGTTTCATCACTCATAATTAGATTTTCAATAAAGTTGATTTCATTTCTGGCCAAACGTTGAAATTTAACTGCAAAATTTGAACGCTACCACTGATGGACAGGTTTAAGTTCTTCGTCCAATTGCACCTTATGTGGGAACTAGTAGATTGGAACGCGCCTATGGCGCCCGTCGAAACATGCTTTAATTTTAATCGATTTTTAATAAAAGGTAATTCTGTAAGATGTCTTTTTTTTAGAAAAGATTCTGTTTTGTTAAGAAGAATCATTTTTTTAAAGAAAATTTTACAGTTTTAAAGAAAATTAAAGAGAATATAATTTTTTTTTAAAAAAGGTACTTTATTAAGATTTTTTTTTTTTTTTGAAAAAAATTTCCCTTTTTTAAGAAAGGGTACTTATTTTAAGAAAAGATTTGCTATGTTTAATGAAGAACTTCCTTGAAAACTACGTTACGTGTGAACTGTCTCTGGTCATTCAATAATCTTCCCTGCTGTGGGTTCGATTCAATATAATACGCCTTCACTAGACTTGTGAAAATACTGCTGTTTCCAAATAGATGCCAACGTGATCAAACGAGTGTCCTTGAGCCTTGTTTATTGTAATTGCATACGCTGGAACTATCGGAATTTGGCGGCGTTTTAATGTGAAAGGCAATGTTGTTTCGGTTGGAGCGAGATCAATCCTGGGAATTAAAATAATAGCATTGCGATTGCATGTCGAAATGATTTTAGCTTTTAACAAATTTCGTCCAGCCTCTTCCACAATCAATCGAGTTCCATTGCAGAGGCCTTTTTTCAAGTTCAAGTTTCTCAACAACATAATTATGACACCGTTTTTGAGCAACAGCACATGAGGTGGCATACCAGATGGAGTTTGCTCATTAAGAAATTCAACAGGAAAATTGAGGGCATCGTTTGGATCTTCACTAACAATAGAATCAGCACTATAATAAACTTGAGAGTCGCCTATCAATCAAATCGATTATCTTCCTATTCATTGCTAATGTTTGCGCATTTGTCGGCGCTACAATGACTCGTTTTGATAGTTCCTGCAATGGCATTTGTTGGATATCGCCAAAAATTGTCGCAATCAAGTCTCCTGTCGATATCATTTCCTTCGGAATTTCAACTATGTCTTCTTCATACATTCATGCCACCCGAGTCAATGCTACTGATCCTATTTTGAGAAGCCAGTCATTATGCGCATTTTGACCCTCACTTTGCATGTTTGTTGAAAGAGTTATATGTTGAAAATGACACCATAGTGAACTCGATTTAATGCGGCATTCAATAATATCTGTTCGTGTGCCTCTTGGAACTACTGGAAGCGTCTGTCGAAAATCACCGCCGACAACTATTGTTTTGCCTCCAAACCTCGCATCGTTATTCATTATTAAATCGAAATATTCTACCAATGGGGGAAAAATGTCAACGACGACACGCTACGCGAACAAACGACTGCAAACTCCCATATAAACATATGTATTCTATTTTTGACAGATTGTGGTCGGTAGTCTGCCGCACAGAGAATAAGCAGCTCAATTGGATCTTCCAACTAAGAGTGGCACAACAATCTATGGAATTTTTTGTTTTTTTTTCGTTTTTTTAGTTTTTTTCGTTTTGTTTCGTTTTTTTTTTTCGTTTTTATTTCGTTTTTTCCCGTTTTTTTGTTTGTTTTTTTTTTTTGTGTGGGATTTCGTGTCGGTCAGTGTCATTCTACAAAGGCGAGTTAGCTTACCAAGAATTCCAAGCTTCGATAAAGCTTGGTACAATTTTCCCCGTCTCGGGCTATCGAAGGCAGCCTTATAGTCTACAAAGAGGTGGTAGGTGTCGGTTCGATTTCCGGGTGTTTTCTTTCGGATTTGTCGTAAAGTGAATATGTGGTCGATAGTTGATTTTCCAGGCATAAAGCCACACTGATATGGTCCGATCAGGTCTGCTCCAAATAGCTTTAGTCTTTCACACATTACGCTTGAGAGGACCTGCAATGGATGAAAGACTTAATCCACGTTAGTTTGTGCATATACTCCAGTCGCCTCTTTTTTTGAAAGCAGGACACACTGGGCATGCATTCGTCTAGCCAGAATTTGCATATGAGCTGAAGCATGCACCTTTCCAACTCAACAATCAGTCAACTCCATCGTCTTGTATTTGCTCAATACCCTCATCTATATTGAAGTCACCCGGGGCAAGTAAAGCAGAGACATTTTCTCCCCGTATTCGCAACTTACTCTGCACGTCTGGGACAAAATTTCCATCCTTATCTCTACAAAAGGGGGCCCTGGATCCATTTCCGTTGGCGTGGCTTAAGAAGATTAAATTTTCTCAGTTTCACGCATTTTTCTCAACCGTATTTTTCCTCTCTTGTCTTCTCCTTATACCGCTGTTCCGCAGGTCGCGTTACAACTGACTGAAGTATTGCAGAGTTAGTTTCATCACTTGCCATGCGGCACTCTTCATCGTACCATCGTTTGTCTTAAGCGAGATTTCAGAATTTAGTACGGCTTTCGCAACAGGTCTCCAAGAATGGGAAATGTACCTCCACTATGCGACCATGAGGCGGGGGGTGCGTTCTGCGCCAGTATTTGAGTGAGCGTCTTCTCTGCAACGGCCGTGACTATCTCTTATTTCTATATACACTGGGCAGTTTCGTATGACTTTCGCATCGGCTTATCTTTGTGCGAACCTTTGATGCAACCTGGTAGAGATCCGAATCGATATTAGCTGCTCGATTCACATGGATTCACATCCGATACGCTTTTGAGTGCCTTCTATCAATTACCAGGTGATCAATCTGGTTCTTCGTCTGTCGATCAGGGGATATCCAACTAGTCTAGTGGATGTCTTTATGTTGGAATCTCATACTACTGACAACCATGTTTTTCGACGCAGCAAAATCTAGCAGTCTCATTCCGTTATGGAAAGTGATGATGTGTAGACTGAATTTACCTCTAGTTGGTTCAAAGACAGTTTCTCTGCCGACTTTAACATTAAAATCACTTAGAATAATCTCAATGTCATGGCCAAATCAGCGGTCGTTTGGTTTAGCTGTTCTTAAAAAAAACAGAGTGAATTTTTCTAAAGACCTGCAAAAATTGCGTTAATAACAAATCGTCTCAAAGCAAAGCGGCTGCCCTGCGGATGGAGTGTCACGCTCATATTGCAGTGTATTTTGTTACTGTTACAGTATCAAAATGTATTTCGGTTTGAGGGGCGCGCCCGGTCATATTTTATACCAGTTCCTGTCGAAAATAGATCATTTAATTACAAAACATGTCAGTTGAAATTTCAGAACACTTTATGCAATCTTAAATGCCTTCATTGAAATCCAGAAAACACTAGTGGACATTTTATTGATGGCGTTTGAAATATGAAGCATGTAAATTTAAAATTACACAGTGCAACAGTGAAAAAAGCACCAGGTACTCACTATGCAGATTCGATAGCGGTACCAGAGCTGAGTAAAACCCTAGTTTAGTTTGGCTGGATTAGTAGCCGTTTTTTTTTGCCCCTCAAAGTTTTTGAAAGTGGGTGTGACCACCAAAAAAAGGTGTCATCAGTTTTCGCCAAACCACTCCTTCAGTTTTGATGATAGCCGTAAACTATCATCGGCAAAGTTCTAGCTGACAGTCTGCCGAAGAAATTTTTTTTACAAAGGTTTTCAAAAAAAACATGTTTTCCGAGAGTTTTTCTAAAAAAAACTTTTTTGAAAAAACGTATGTTTTTACTTTTTCGAGTAAAACTTTAAAAAAATCAGAATTTTTTGCTTACTCTGTTCTGAAAAATGAAGCTTTTGAGATGCCAAACAAGTCTTCTGAACAAGGTTTTACAATCTGAATACTTCTACATCCTCTAAAATGGCCCCAAAAGTGCATATTTCCAAAAAAAAATTCACTTTTTTTGGGATTTTGTTCGCTTAATAAAGGAAATATTCAGAAAAATAAACGCTTTTTTATTTTGACGTTTTTTTTTGACGATTTTCTAATTTTTTTTGACGATTTTTTCGAAGATTTTGACGATTTTCTGCCCAACTTATCTGGGAACCTTGCCAAAGCTTTGTTTGGTGCAATTCTCTCTTCACTATCTCTTATCTTTCAGAAGTTAACACGTGTTACATATTTATAAGTAAACCAAGTGTTTACTATAATTTGATGATAATATTTATCACTCTCTTCAGCTTTGAGGACAGCTTTGAACCTTCTTATGCAAATTTGTTTCTTACAGTCAGTTAAAAGAATTCTCCTAACGAAGGTACCGAACAAAATTATTTTTTCCTTACTTTTTTTAAAACAAAAGACTTGAATGAAAGTGGAATTTTGTTACTTTTCGAGCATAACTTTTGAACATTCAAAGTTTTTTCTACACTCTTCAGCAAAAGTGAAGTTTTTGAATAACTAAAGCATTTCTATGAAAAAGTCTGTGGAATCTAAAACTCCCTAAAAGTAAAATCTTACAAAAAAATTCATTTTTGTTATTCTTTTTGAGAAAAAAATTTAATTTTTATCATAAAAATCATGATAATCGTTGTAACGCTCAACGTCATCGTTATGGGAATCTTGGAAGTCAGCAAAAATTTCCATTTCTTCTGTGCCTTTGTTAACTACTTTTACGTTTTCTATTTGCATAGGCTCAGAACTCCTTTGATATTCATCCTGAATGAATTTGTTGCACGCCAACAAATTTCTGCCATAATCGCATCTGGACGACCCTTTCCTTTATACCTTAAGAAAACAACGCTAGTTAGAAAATAGTGTATAACTACGGATAGATTTTGTTACCTTAATTCAAATGGTAAAGCTGTTTGGTGAAACCGGTCTCCTTGGTCGTCGGATTCAGTCGAGAGCTGGCGGCAAAAGTGACTTAAATGATGGTGCAGAAAGTGTATCTTCAAAGCCATTCTCACATGAATAGCCTCAAATGCATCCAACATGCAGCTGACCAATTTCTCATAGTCTTGGGAGCGATATTTCCCAAGAAAGTTTTCGATAACTTTTTTTAAAAGACTCCAAGCATTATTTTCTACGTCGAGTAAAATGTTATCAAATTTTTCGTCTTTCAGAAGTTCATAAGAATATCTGGACCGTTGAGTACGCCTACAAAGTATAAATACTTTTTTTGCTAAATATCAAAAAAAATTTACTGTGTTTCACTTACCTTCTTTTAATTTCTCAACGCTAATTTTTTCTTGGAAAACCTGACATCTTAAGAAATTCAGAACTTCGAGAGCATGATCTGGATTTTTCTTCTGCTTTTGTAATCCTACAACGGCCTTTATAAAATTTTTGACCACACCAAGCTTTATGTGTAGAAGTGGCATTAAAATGTTTCCCGTGGCACAAGCGCTTCTTTAGTTATATTCTTTTGGCCCAGTGTATTATTTATTCTATTTTCCCATGAATGATTTTTGTATTGATTGCCTTTGAACCGCGAATCCGAGTTACACATAAACCACATATGCTTCGTGTAGCCACCTTAAAGACCGCAAAGCATTGTAACTACCTTAAGATCGCTACATATCCGCCACTTATGGGCATTATATTGGACTGATTTTAAAATAAGCTCCATTTTTCGTAGGATTCTTTCCATGCTGTAGGCTATCGGGATAGATGGTTTTTTATTACTTTTGTGCAGCAAAACAGCTTTTAAGCTCTGCTTCGAGCTGGCAATAAATAACCGCCATTCAGCAGCGTCATATGATATGTGCATTTGTTCCATAAGTTTCCTTGTGTCCTGACAGTATGCTATTTATTGTTATTGTTATGCGTGTGACGATTTTAACATTGGGCTGCCATACAAAAAATATGCACTTTTGGGGCCATTTTAGAGGACGTAGAAGTATTCAGATTGTAAAACCTTGTTCAGAAGACTTGTTTGGCATCTCAAAATCTTCATTTTTTCAGAAGAGAGTAAGCAAACAATTCTGATTTTTTTAAAGTTATACTCGAGAAAGTAAAAACATACGTTTTTTCAAAAAAGTTTTTTTTAGAAAAACTCTTGGAAAACATGTTTCTTTTGAAAACCTTTGTAAAAAAAAATTCTTCGGCAGACTGTCAGCTAGAACTGTGCCGATGATAGTTTACGGCTATCATCAAAACTGAAGGAGTGGTTTGCCGAAAACTGATGACGAAACTTTTTTTGGTGGTCACACCCACTTTCAAAAACTTTGAGGGGCAAAAAAAACGGCTACTAATCCAGCCAAACTAAACTAGGGTTTTACTCAACTCTGGTACCGCTATCGAATCTGCAGTGAGTACCTGGTGCTTTGCAAAATGTTTCAATTTGTTCCACAGTGTTATTAGATATAATTTAAAATTCAAAAGACATCGATTGAAATTCGAAAGACATCAATCGATATTTAAAATGCATTGATATATTTGTTAAACCGTCGGTGGTGCAATGGTTAGTGTGCGCGGCTCTTGTACATGAGATCCTGGGTTCGAACCCTGCTCTGACCACCTTAAAATTTCTTTCGACGGTGGTCACCTCGCATAGTGACGGCGACACACTATAGTGACGGCGACACTATCGAGTATATAGCCATGAAAAAGCTTCTCAAAATACCGTTCGAAATCGGTGTAAAACTTTAGGTCCCAATCAGTGAGTGAAAACTGGAAAGCGCACAGCTCAGTGATTGTGAGAAGTTCTCCCCTGTCCCTTCACGGGATGTAATGGGAAACCATTTTTTATATTTGTTAAACATCCAATGAAATTAAAAATATATCAGTTGTAGATCAGAAGATATCAGTTGCAACCAGGCATGGTAAACTCATGCGAGCGTCCGTATAAAATCCCTCTCACTACTCAAACTACATATCGCGATATTCGAGTCGTATATTTCCGCACGCAAAATGCGGCTCAAAATTCGTTAGTTGTATGCAAAAGCCAGAGCATGCGAGTACTTTCGAAATTAAAAATTTTAAAAGCGAACAACGAGCAGTAAAACAACTCGCCATGACTTTTATTTCTGTACAATTTATTCGCTCTCGAAAATCCTTATAGTGAATACGATAAATATTTTGGAAACTTGTAGTACGTAATATGTAAAAAAAATATGTAAAATGTACATTGTACAAATGTACCAAAAAGTACAGAAAGTATGAAAATCGAAAAAATAAGAGGAACAAAATAACTAGCTTAGTCATCGATTTATCGAATGCTTAAAAACCTATGAAAAACTAAAAGTTTCACAGGTGGGTTAATTATTTTTTTGAACTTTAATATCTCCGGTCTTAAAAGGGTTATTGTTGAATATTATACATTAAAAAAAGGTTGAAAACTTGTGTATTATCGGAATCTTGGAAAATAATAATTATACTAGTGGGTTTTTAAAAAAACAAAAGTTAATTTTTATCATAAAAGTGAGGTTACAAAATCGTTGTTTTACTGCTTGCCTCCAATGGGTTAATAAAGACATATAGTTGTATATACACACTTACAGATTTTAGAAGGATATTTCTAATGAGATCTACTTCAATAGGATCGATTAATAAGTGGCTGAGTTATCCGCGATTATACATTCAAGTTTTGGGCACCATTGAGGGCAACGTTTTGGCATATCTTCAAATAAATACCGGCCGATGATTTCGCTGGTCCGTAAACTGTACACTCCGGTTCACTTATTTAAAGGCATTAAAAATTCCGTATTAAGCAGCCTGTATCTTTGTACAATTGTAACCGATTGCAGAATTTTAAAATGGAAATGGAAGCTAGACATCTTGAGATATGAAAAATTACAGCAGACAGTTGTCCGAGGCCTTCGGCCACGGACTGTCCCTGCTGGCTGTGTCAGAGACACGGCCATTAAGTTTAACGTAGAATACGCCATCCGATAAGACAGAAAACATATATAACAATAAATTCATTTGCTTATATTATTATGGATTTGAATACTTCCTTTTTGGAAATAGATCCGGCAGTATGGGATAATGACGAGACTTACAATAAAGCTGAAAAAGAGATATCATATATTAAAGTATTAAACGACCCTGCCGAAAGAGCATTATGTCGCATTAAAGATATACATTTTAAAGATTAGGGACGGATACAAAATGCCATTGTATAGATATTGTACCAGAAATAATTTTAAACTTTTCTTTTTTCAAAATTTATATTGTTTTTTGATTATTATTAACCTTATTATTTGATAAATAAATATCAATTTGTGAATTCTTAATTTTTCAATATTTTTGAAAATTCGATTTTTGTTTGAAAAATCATAGGAAACTCTACGTAGCGAATTTTTGGGTAGTGTAAAGGGGAAAAATGTTAAAAATGGATAGTACTATTCAGGAAAGATATCAACTAGTTCATTTGCGCCAGTATGTGCTAACTCGTGCTCTTGAAAGTCAGAATTTCAGCATGTTTTTTTTTTTACTTTTTTGACTTTGAGGTCCATTTTCTCGATTTCTGTTAAGCCCTTGTCAAAGCCATACTTAAAGATTATTTCAACGTTAATTTTGAGTAAAAGCTTATTTTACGGAATTGAAAAATATTGAGCCTCTTAAAAGTTATGATTTTTTAAGTGAAAGTCTAAATTCAAAACTCCACGAAACAGACATGAAACAGATAGTTTTTTTTAAATTCAAAAAATTGCAAAAAATAGGGTTTAAGCTCAGAAAAGTTCCAAAAATCGAAATCCGAGTGTGGTTTTTGACGTTTCCAAAATTTACCAAATTTGCCAAATTTTGGAACAGTCTAATCTACAAGCATTTTGTATTTGGTGGCAAAAGACAGTATTTTTGTGATAATTTTTTAAATTCAACATTTGATTTGTTAACCTTTAGGACTGCCATCAGTTTAAAAAAGATTACTCACTTTAAACTGTTAAAAATTTGGTCGGTATTCCTTATCTCTACAGTACACATAGCAAACTCTCAAAACTTGTTTTTTCATTTTATTAGATTCCGTTTTAAGTTTTCGATTTAGTTCATTTGAAATATTCAAAACGACCAGTTCATAAAGTGAATTTGAATACAAAGTTGCAAAATGTTTATCAGGCTCATAGGGACCTGTATGATTTACATAAT
This sequence comes from Phaonia tiefii, assembly GCA_963931995.1. Classification (NCBI taxonomy): domain Eukaryota; kingdom Metazoa; phylum Arthropoda; class Insecta; order Diptera; family Muscidae; genus Phaonia; species Phaonia tiefii. The sequence goes on from OZ008367.1 coordinate 67,385,048, forward strand.
TTTATTATGGACTGTCCAGGGAGCGCCAACAGATCTTAAAGAAAATGAAGAAAACTTGCGAAATGTAAAATCGAAGGAGATGCTGCAATATATGAACCAGTCAATGGATCCGTGTGATAATTTTTACAATTTTGCTTGCGGTAACTACCACAGATTTCATAAACCCATCAACCTAGAGGGATATGTGACTACAATACATTTGGCCCATCGTGATCTAAATGCAAAAGTATTGAAGATACTAACAACCGATGATGAAAATGACACTGACATCGATAGGAAAGTGAAGAACTTTTACCACTCCTGTGTGAGTTTCGATGCCTTCGGAGGGGCATTTGGAGACCAAATGAAATCAATTATCAGTGAATTTGGAAAAATGCCTGCTTTGGAGGGGGACAAGTGGAATGACGATGATTTCGATTGGTTAACAACGACTGCCGAAATTTCTCATAAATATGGCTTTAATATTATTATGGCTTATATCATCATTCGCGATTTGAAAAATACCACAGTGTCCCGTGTGGCCCTTACGGATCCTGAACTGGGGTTTGATAACCCAGAAATATATTTAGAAGAGGTCCATGAGAAATATCGCCAAGCTTACAGAACAGTAACATTTGAATTTTTAAGGCATTTGAGAATAACAGATGACGTAGCAAATAAGACTGCAAATGAAATTGTTGACTTTGAAATCGCTCTAGCCAAGGGTATGGTGGAGAATGAGGAAGAAGAGCATGAAGAGGAAGAGGAGGTGGAAGAGGAGGAGGAAGAGGAAGAAGAGGAACAACAACAACAAGGAGAAGACAATGAACAAAACGCAACATTGGAAGAAGGTAGAGAAATGTATGATGTACCATTATTTACCATAGAGGAAATGCAAACATACCTCGAACCTGATCTAGACCTCAAGAAATGGATGCGGATTTCCTTAGGTTCTCTGGCCCCCCGAGAATTTCATTATCTTGGTAAGGGCTATTTGAGGAACCTTATTCAAATCTTAAAAACAACTCCGAAAGCTGTACAGGCTAACTATATATTTTACAAGCTAGCTCATAACTTTCAGCAGTATAAAGTTAATAAAATGAATTGGGAAGCCGTCTGCTTGCATCATTTAAAAACCTACTTTTCTCCGAACCTGGCAAATATGGTCTATCGAAAATATGACATGCAAGACACGAAGCAGGGTGTCGAATTTGTGTGGCAACAAATTAAATCGACCTTCGCAAAAAACATGCAATCTTCATCGAATCTCGAATGGATGAGTAAAGAAACGCGCATTGCAGCTCTAGAGAAAGTAAACGCCATGTCCTTTAATATTCAGTCATACGATCAATACAATTTCACCAACGAATTCGAACTATTACCTTTTAAGAAAGATAACTATATCGCAAATCTACAGTCTATGTTCGCTTCACGAGCCATCAATACCAGATCAAGACTAACGAAGCCATATGTTGCCGAGAATCAAGTTTCGATTGGCGCAGGCTACTTTAAAAAAATCAATTCAGTCCAAGTTCCCGTAGTGTATTTGCTACCCAATTACTATTGGTCCCACTCATATCCCAACGCTGTGAACTTTGGAAATTTGGGTTTTACATTAGGTCATGAACTTATTCATGGATTTGATAGTAGTGGTCGTGCTTTCGACAAGACGGGCGTCGTGACAAATTGGTGGGATGATAAATCGTCAACTAAATTCCTTAATGAAAATCAATGTTTCCGCGATCAGTACAAGAGCTATATATATAACGGCCGGCCATTGACAGATAAGGAATTGCAAAATGAAAACATTGCTGATAATAGTGGGATACGTTTGGCCTATGAAGCCTACCTCGATTGGTATGCGAATAATACTAGCACGAACCTGGTCAACGTGGAATCGCTGCCAGGCTTAAATTATAACAATAAACAATTGTTTTTTATAGCCTTTGCTCAGGGTTTTTGTGGTGTCACATTTGCCGCAAAGAGTCATTTGTACGAAGCCACTGATGCACATACGCCATTAGAATTTCGTATCATTGGATCACTTTCAAATCTCGACGAGTTTTCCAAGGAATTCAGCTGTCCCTCGGGAAGTGTTATGAATCCCGTAAAGAAGTGTAAAATCTATTAAATGAAGACCAGATATTGTCAGCTGCAACAAATATTATTGATATTGAAATATTAAAACAAGTGTATAACATCATCTACCCAAACGTGTAAAAATATTTCGATTTGTCATATTGTAAATTAATTTGTAAAATAAAACAATGATATGTATGTCATGAGCAATGCGTATTTATATACAATAGGCACGTTGCTTTAGTTTTTGTTGCTTCATCCTCAAATTTAGCACAAATGTTGAGCAACAAAAAAAGAAGTTCAAAAGAAGTTCCAAATAAAAATGCAGACAGTTCAATGAATGCGAAATAAATCTCCTAAAGGGTTAATAAAAATTCATTTGAATTTGACAGTAAAGGCGCAGCAATCAATAAAATTAAATTAAATAAATTCACTTGTTTTATTGATACGAATTTTTTAGTATTTCCCCTCTTTAATGGCAGATTATTAAGTGGAATTTAACTAGCAAAGACACAAACCACTTTGGTTACCAGAGAGCTGTTGTTACGGTAACAGGTATCTGTTAAAGTACTAGAAAGGGAAGTAACGGGTTTTTCAATAAGAGCACTACAAAAGTTTTTTTAAATAAAACAAACCCGGTTTTAGATACCAATGAAATTCTTTATTCCTGTGAAAGTACGTTCGATGCCATTATGTATGGAACTCGATTTCTTTTGCATGGCCACCACGGGCACGCTTACAGAAGTCCAGACGCTGAACCCAATTTTCGACGGTTTTCAACCATAAATCGGCTGATACAGCTGCAATTTCACGTTCGATATTCGTACGAAGCTCATCAATCGTCGCTGACTTGTTGGCATAGACCATAGACTTGACGTAGCCCCACAGGAAATAATCTAACGGCGTCAAATCGCACGACCGAGGCGGCCAATCGTTCACCAAACTTGGTTTCCAATAAATTGATTGTAGCATTCGTTGTGTGGCTTGTGGCGCCGTCCTGTTGGAGCCACATGTCCTCCAAGTCCATATTATCCAATTGGGGCCAAAAATATTCGGTTATCATTGAACGGTAGCGATTCGCATTCACAGTAATGTGCCGGTCTTGATCATCACGGAAGAAGTACGGCCCAATGACGCCGCCGGCCCATAAACCGCACCAAACCGTAATTTTTTCGGGATGCAATGATGACTGGTGGATTACGTGTGGATTGCTGTCTGACCAATAACGCATATTTTGCTTATTGACGAAGCCATTCAGCCAGAAATGAGCCGACCATAATTTGGACGTAGCGCTCTTAAAGTTGAGGCCACTGACTTCAAATTTCTGTAGTAAATTTTAATAATTTCGACTCGTTGTTGGCTCGTATATATTTCCATGATGAAACGGCAAACCTTACTGAAGAGAAATGTCAAAAGAGCGGGAAAACATATGGAGTCGTTTGCTGTTCCTATCGATTTACTTTTGTAGCGTCTCTGTTGAAAGACCCTTTATATTGAAATTAACAAGGTTATGGGCGAATTAAATTAATAAAAAAATATAAAATTGATAAATCGTATAAAAAACATTACGAGCTTTCAGTATAAGTGGCACAAATCTTGAACAGCTAGCCAGCGAGCATTATATTTTAGTTCAATACATATAATTTTTGAAAGGACATTGAGCCTAAACCAAGGATTCTTCGCCAACTAAATGAATAACTCGCAATAAGTAGGAACATGTTCTTGTGGGTTATATTACTCCAAAGTTTCAGACGAATTTCAGAATGCAATAATTTTAAGCGTTTTCCTTGAAACACTTTACTATACTTTTGAACACTACACTGTGTCCAAACCAAGGACTCTTGGCAGATAGGACTTACACCAGATTAAAGTTGCTTGTTAGTACTTTCCAAATTTACCAAACCTTACATTTCAGAGGAATTTGAGAACAGCGATAGTTGGAATTTAGTATTACCCCATGTCTTAACATTTTGACCCACTGTGCCCAAAGTAAGGATTCTTCGCGGACCAAACGTATAACAGGTCAAAGTCCTTCATTGGTACTTTTCAAATTTACCATCCTCATATTTCAGAGATATTTCAGAACAGTGATACATGGAATTTAGTATTTTCCCATGTCTTAAGATTTTGACCCACTCTGTCCAAACTAAGGATTCTGCGCGGACCAAGCGTATACCAGATTAAAGTCCTTCATTAGTACTTTCACAATATACCATCCTCATATTTCAGAGGAATTTCAGAACAGCGATATATGGAATTAAGTATTTGCCTATGTTTTAATATTTTCACCCACTGTGTCCAAACTAAGGATTTTTCGGGGACCAAGCGTATACCAGATTAAATTCCTTCATTAGTACTTTTCAAATTTACCGTCCTCATATTTCAGAGTAATTTCAGAACAGCGATACATGAAATTTAGTATTTTACCATGTCTTAACATTTTGACCCACTGTGCCCAAAAGTAAAGATTCTTCGCGGACCAAACGCACTCTAGATTAAAGCCCTTCATTAGAAATTTTCAAGTTTAGAATCCTCATATTTCAGAGGAATTTTCAGTTGAGTTCAGCAATGTTTAAAGCAAATCCGATGCAAAAATGCCAAACAGTTTAAAATATGATTAGTTTCATAAAAAAAAATAAATAAATGGTTTCCCATTACATCCCATGAAGGGACCGGGGAGAACTTCTCACAATCACTGAGCTGTGCGCTTTCCAGTTTTCACTCACTGATTGGGACCTACAGTTTTACACCGATTCCGAACGGTATTTTGAGAAGCTTTTTTCATGGCTATATACTCGATAGTGTCGCCGTCACTATGCGAGGTGACCGCCGCCGAAAGAAAATTTGAAGGTGGTCAGAGCCGGGTTCGAACCCAGGATCTCATGTACAAGAGCCGCGCACACTAACCATTGCACCACCGACAGTTTCATACAATGGGTAAAAAAAGGTTTAAAACGGTATAACTGGAACAGTAACTGCAAATTCAAAATTTTCTCCAAAAAATTGCTTGGAACTTATCCGCCTATTGCTTAAAAATGTTGACTTACGAACTAAGAAATCGTGGTTATTGACGGAGTTTTAAGTAAATTTAACAAACGTGCGGAATACCCGATTTTTTGGAGTAAATTCATCTTGCGCGACCTCAAAATCTCTTCCGAAAATCTGGGGAAAAAAGCTTGAGCAAGAAATATTTTTAATTGATGGGACACCCTAGAGTGCACGTGCGTTGAGCAACTGCTCACTACTCGCACTCGCCTTAAATTCCTCATCGTGATTAAGATGAATATTTTGGAAATGTGTAGTACGTAATAAATAAAACAAAAATATGTAAAATGTACAATGTACAAATGTACCAAAAAGTATATCAAATATAACAAAGTTTACAAAAAAAATGTACCCAATAGTTCACAAAATGTAAAAAAATTACCAAAACATACATAAAAGGTGACAACGAGCAGATAAGCTGTACTTAAAATTGCATATATTTTATCAAGGTGTCCTAAAGTCTTTCAACAAGTAAATGGAATGTACCTAAAAGTACATAAAGTGTACCAAAAAAAAAACATGTGCGTCAAAATGTACAAAAAGTATGCCAAACAATGTACCAAAAAGTATATATTGTACTACAAATACTACATTATGTGTACCAAAAAGTCACATAGAATAACAGAATGTATAAAAAAGTATATTGTGGACGAAAATAGTACTTGGACAACACTTACCAAAAACTACATAGCGTAGCAAAAAAACCCATAAAAATAACCACAAAATTATTTTTGGTACCAAAAGTGATTTTGAAACATAAAAGTTACCAACATAAAAAGTGCCAAACAAACTTACTTTTGGAGCTAATAAAGTACCATACAAAATAGTTTTTGGTAGCAGAGAAACACGTAAAAAGTATCCTAAGGTATACCTTTTTGCATATTCTGTAGTAATCTTTACAATTTGTTGCCATAAAAAGTAATTTTATGAACTTGTTGGTACTAAACGTACATTTTATTTTGGTATCAGCAATGTATTTTTTTGGTATTTTTGGACAAAAGGTACATTTGGTAAATTGTTGGTTCATTTTATGTACATTATAAGTATGTTTATGTAAGGTTTTAGTACACTATGTACTTTTTGGTACATTTTATGTACTTGTTGTGCCTTTTTACATACTTTTGTGGCACTCTGTGTATTTTATGGTACATTTTATGTACTTTATTGGAGAATAATGTAGTTTTTGGTTCATTTTATGTATTTTTTTTTTGCACTCTGTACTTTTTGGTAAATTTTTGCTACATTTTATGTACTATTTTGATACACTATGTACTATTCGGTAGTAAGCTGCTTGGACTGCCCTATGAAGGAATAAATTCTATCAGAAACATTCCACGATCAGTCCAATAAGCCGTGATTATCGTGAGAAACGCTGCAATCAACTCGAATAAAACTATCGCAGCAAAACTATCGCAGCATGCTGTTCGCGTATGCTGGAAATTTAGACATCATTCAGCGAAATCTGCAATATTTTCGATAACTTATGTAGAAGGAATCACCAAAAGTGGGTTTGGCACTAAACCAGGACAATACAAGATCTACTGATTTCGACAGGGAGAACATCCGCCCGATTGTATGAAAGGGTGAATGTTGATAACCGTTATAACTTATTGGTAGTGGACGAGTTTATTTACCTCGGATCTGCCGTGCACAGAAGCTATAACGTCAGCCAGGACATCAAACGTAGAATTGTGCTTGCAAACAGTTGGTATTTCGGGCTAAGCCTGCACTTCAGAGATTAGACCCTCTCTCGAGAAACGAAGCTCCAACTATATCTGACTATCATACAACCTGTCTTACGCAGTATTCTGGGTCATATTGCATGCCACTGAAACATCACTGGGAGTCTTCGAGAGGAAAATATTCCGAAAACTATATGGTCTCATAATAGAGAACGGCGAGTCTCGACGTTGGATTAACAACGAGGTGTATAATCTGTAACCCGCCATCGAGGTAGTTTTGCGTATCAAAATAGCGCGTTTACACTGGCTAGGTCATGTCAGTAGAAGGGATCAGAATGAGCCAGTGCGAAAGGTATTCGAAAGGGAACTCGAAGGACATCGAAAAATAGGACGACCAAGACTTCGCTGGATAGACCAGGTGTAATAATGCCTGTGAGAGCTGGGTGTTACTTGATGCTGAAGATCGAACCGGCTGGAGAAACATGTTATCCTCATTTTCCAAGGCCCTTGAACCCTCTGGGTTGTTTGACACTACCTAAGTAAGTAAGTTAGTATGTGTAGAAATTCAAATATTCCTTCACACCAGAAACTCGGTTGTTCCAGGAATCACTTCCCTTTGGGCGAGTTTCTTACACGTCATTTAAAACCTCAATTTAAATGCTCACAGAAAATTTTCATATTCAATGACATTTAAATGACAAACGTTGGGCATTTAAAGTCTATTTAAATGGAGAATTTTCAATTGTGAAACTGGGCATTAGTCTTGAAATTTTTGTACCGCTTTGAAATATCAATTGATGTAGTATTTAATATAATTGAAGCCCGCAGTGGAAGAAGGTGTTAACTCACTTTGTTTGAAAAACAATATTTTCCTTCTTTTAATGTTTCCATGGTATCCGATTTAAAAAAAAAAGCAATATAATTTTAATAATTTAAATATCAGATGTTGACGTTTTTCTTATCTAAAACAAAATCAGATACCATGGAAACATTAAAAAAAGAAACTATTGTTTTTGAAAAAAACTGAGTTAACACCTTCTTCCACCAGGGGCTTCGATTGATGTCTTTTAAATATTAGTTGATTAATTTAGAATTTTAAATGCAATTCTATATTGAATTTCATATAAAAGTTTTCAAATTCAAATGACATCTTCAAATTTGTTTGACCGTTACATTTTTGCTACAATGGTTGGCGTGCGCAACTCTTGTTCGTGAGAACGTGGGTTTAATTCGAGCTCTTACCACTTTTCGTGCCTTTCGGTGACGGTCACCACTGTCAGTTACTGTGAAGTAATCGAGAAATTTGCCATGTAAAAGCTTCTTAAGGCATAATCGTTGGGATTCGGTGTAAAACTGTAAGTCCTGATCAGTGAGTATACAAACTAAAAAGCGCACAGCTCATTGATTGTGAAAAGCTGTCCTCTGTCCCTTCATGAGATTCAATAATTTGACGACCAAAAGAGAAAGTATCGCAAGTTAAACAATTAGAGTGAAATATTGTTGACTCTTAATTTCTTTGCCTCATCCATTGAATTCAAAACCCATTAATTTTAATACACAACTACAGGCTGAAAATCTGTCGTTTTTTGTTGTTTGGATGCAAATATAACATGTGTTTGAAGCTTGTCGCAAATATAATATACTTGTGCCCAAATGCATTATGTTTGCTATTCAATATTACATGTTTGAGACACAATGATAATATGTTACAACATATTTGTTTGCGAACCAAATATATTTGTGTTTGTGGTGCAAATACAGCCGAGTTTGTTGCACTGTTTATGCTCTCTCGAGAGACAGAGAATAAAAGAGGCGCAGCGAGTGTGTATATCTTGTAAGTGTGTATCTTATTTTGCATTATTATCTCAGTCAATGAGTAATAAATATTCCTGAATGTGAGTGTAAATTTTAGATGAAGTGTTTCATATTTTGGCTGATGTATTGCATTTTAATTTCGTGTATTCAGTCGTCAATGGTTCATCGGACAGAGGACATCAAAAGCGCTTAGTCAGTGAAAAAAGTATAAACAAACGCTCGGACTCTTAAATGGTTTGTGATGTTGCTTTTGATTTTGTGTATGTGTTTCGCATATATTTATGTGTGCTGATAAAATGTGAAACGATTTTGAAGAAGAAGAAGTGGAAAGGACCACAATTTGAATTCCTTTTTCTGCGCGAGCCCTTACTGAAAAAATCGGAATGGCGGACCATTTGTGAAATATAATAAAACAAACACACAAGTAATTAATATATGCTTGTCTTGCTTGAACTAGATTTGTATATATGTATATTGTTTGTGAACCAACGCATAGTGATAACCAAAGCATAGTTGAAACCTTCTGAAAAGAAACATATAAGAGACAACAACAAAAGGAGAAGCAAAAGAGCAGCAGATTGTCATTTTATAAAAAACGTAATGCATTCAATGCAAGTAAATGTGAAATGTAAATATTTTAATTTTTTGTATTAATTATTTATAAATGTGGATATATATTGAAAAAATTAATTATAATGAACTAGCTGTCCCGGCAGACTTCGTCCTGCCTTCAAAAGTATTTACAGCATCAGATGGTAAACAATGATTAATATCTCGACGTGGGCGCCATGTATTTTATCACGGTGCAACAACACAAAAAACTAAATATTGCGCCATCTGTCAAACTACACAGAAACACTACTCACGGCCCATAGAGTATGCATATAAAATTTGGTCAAAATCGGTCCAGTTGTTTTTGAGTTTAGCGATCACGAACATACACGTAATATTTATATATGTAGAGATAAAGAAAGAAAGAATAATTCGTTTCTAAACATTATTATGTTTGGGAGAAAATACGCATGTTTCCGCGAAAGTATATGGAGGTTTAGGGGAAACACGCGAATGCATCCACGTAAGTATATATATGTTTGGGATGAAGCACGCATATGTTTCCACGTGAAAGCATATATATTTGTCAGTAAACATGCTAATGTTTACATTTACATACACCTAAGTTGGGGACTTGCAAACATATAAATGTTTGAAGTGTCTTCCAAACATATACATGGTTCCTGCAGATTATGTGTGGGAGAATATGTTACAGAGGCCTTTTTTCAGCATATAATACAATACGAAAGGTCGGATAAATCATCACTTATTATAATCAAGTTAAGTTCAAAACTTATTAATTGAAATTCAAAAGAACTTCAAAACATATCAATAGATTTGAATCAACAAATTAAAATCAGCAAATTAAACAGTATTTTTGAATTTCTATTGATGCATTTAGAATTTCAAGTCATTCATTTTAACTTTCAACGGAATTTTATATTTAGCTGATAGATTTTAAATGTCTTGCAAAGTTTTTGAACTGGAATGATGTTTTTCGAAATTTAGTTAAAAATGGTGATCTGCCGAACAAAAATGCCTAAAGGGCATTTGTTCCACAAATCACCCGCTGGACAATCACTGTCGCGCTATTGTGGTTCAAAGCCTCTAACATATGTACTATTATGCCAAGCCAATTTAACTCGTTTCATCAACGACAGTTGGTGAACAATGTACATTCATACTCTTGTCATTTAATTACTTTTTTCTCCACCCCTCTTTCACATTTTTGTCACAACTATGTACTACTTTTTTTTAATAAGCATTTCATATCACCTAATAGAACATGGTTCGTTTATTCATTGCTCATTCAGATTATATTGAATGTGAGACAAACATTATAAATCGATAAATGTCCAGGTTATACAAACATTGTGTTCTTGCCACTTCCTCCTGACATTTGATGTCTCGTCTGGTCTCGTCCTTAGTCAAGGACTACTTTTTTTGTTATGATGGCGCTTAACGTAATGAAAAATTAATAATGCATATTTTGTATCACTTCAGAAACTTCGGGCGAGCGACCGAGACAAGGAGGAGAAACTGGTCATTACATGTTACTGTCAATATTATAATACCCGTACTACATGCTGGTATTAATAGCGGTGTCATAATGACATTTAAGGTCAGTCCTTTTATAAACTGTGGCGACAGGTAACATTAGATATTTAAACGAAAACAAAAAATAAACGTCTAACGCCATAATAAATTTAGTAGCAGCTGATTTTAAATTGCTACTTATATTTTGTGCACACATTGAGTTCAGGCTTTAAGCGAAACACAGACTTGTCATTCATGAGCATGAGCTTGGCCGATAACTATTTATTTGGCTGACGAATTTGAAACAATGTTAGCACAAAATCTGTAAAAATGATAGTGATGCGAACAACTTCGATTTCGTTCTTATTTGGTATCATGAAGGGTGGTACACCGACAATACACATCATCAATAGCTGATGTTCATGCTGATCAATAATAAGATGAGCTTTAAGAAAAATTAGCAAAATAATTAATTAAATAAATGTACACTAAGATCTTAATTCTATAGCAGTTTAACTCTGGAAGTAAATGGGTTAATGATTTGTAGCAGCGCTACTTTCGGTATATTTTTAATACCTGTCCATCTGTGCATTAAAACATTGAAATGGCCAAAGATATTCTAAAAAAATCTTGCGTTATCTTAGCAATTTCTAAATAAAAATCATACAATTTTATTTCGATAAAACCAAATGAAATCGAACAAAAACACCAATTTCAACTTATAAAATAAAATCCACAGGCAACAATTCTAATTGCGAAAACATTCGTTAAAATACCAATCACATCATTTGAATTCAGAAATATATAAATTCAAATTCGAAATAAATCAATTAAACTTAATACACGCGTCAATTAAAATTCAAATAATATCAAAAGACATGAATTGTAATTCGTAAGACATAAATTGAAACCCAAAAAACAGCAATTGAAATAAAAAAATTGGTGAAACAGTATTATACCAAAGTTTTTTTGGAACGAAGTTCCTTACCGCACGTAGCGGGATGGGGGCTAAATGAAAAACAGTTAAACAACTTTTTTTTAACACTATTATGCCACAATCCAGTATTATCAACTATATTGGGTATTTTTGCTTTGGTTTGTGTCTAGACTAACATATGTTGGGAAATTTCTTGTTTAATGGGAAGTTTTCTAGGTGAAGCCTGTGACCAATATTTAGAAGGCGGATCAATAAGTCCGTGACATTTCGAACTTCCCTCGTAGTTATATGAAATGCAACACTGCTCCCATCAAGTACCACCTGTTAATAGACTACTGTCGAATTTTGAGCAAGTTCCGTCATTTACTTTGCGTTTAACATCTGTTCAAATCATACAACCTCGTGCATTTTTATAAAAATCGAAAAATCTGAATTTCGAGTGCACATTACACATTATTTTTTGCGAAAAAAAAGTCAATCAAACCAAGCAAAAGCTTGATAAATACTATGCGTGAGATTGTTAATGCCACAGGCATTTGATATGGCAGTGTGATTTCGATTTTAAATGATCAGATGGGTTTAAGAAAGCTGTCTGCAAGATGGGTGCCACGTTTGCTCTCAATTGACCATAAACGGAATTGTGTTCCAACTTCAAAGGATTGTTTGAAGTTGTTTAATTGGGCTAAGAATTGGTACCTCGTCCGCCATATTCTCCGGATTTAGCCTCCAGTGACTATTTCCTAGTTCCAAACCTAAAGAAATGACTCGGACTAATGAGATTTAGCTCCAACGATGAAATTATAGATCAACCAAATGCATATACCACGAAAAACCCTATTTTTTGGAACGGATACAAAAATTGGAGAAACGTTGGACTAAGTGAATTGAGCTAAAAGGACATTATGTTGAAAAATATTTATTGATCCGCCCTCTAGTATAGACCGTAGTTTTGAACCCAGTAAAAAGTAAATATAGAAAAGCCAAAGTGAAAAAATAATATTTTCTTACAAAAAAGGAAATTTTCTCAAAACACACTATTCATATTATTAAACAAAGTACTTTTTCTTCAAAAAATACTAGTTCCTATTTCCAAACCTAAAGAAATTTTTTAATTTTTTGTTATTGCGGTTTATTCAAATGAATTTGATCATTTGTAAAGGGTCCGCCAAATAACTTTTTTTTTTGAAAATGCTATAAAAAAAACTACTGAATATTTTCTCAAATTTCTTTTTTTATTTGAAACTACAATCCTTCCGGTTAATAATGGAAAATAATTTCATTCAAATGGCTGCCTCGGCTGGCCATGCAGTAGCCTACACGATCGGTCCAATTTTTAGGCACATTTTCGATTGTGTGCAGCTGTATTTCACCAATGGCTTCACGAATATTGTCCTTTAAAGCGTCAATTGTCTCTGGCTTGTCGGCGTAACACTTATCTTTGAGGGCACCCCACAAATAATAGTCCAACGGTGTCAAATCGCAGCTCCGAGGTGGCCAAACGACATCAGCTCTGCGGCTGATAATGCGATCTTCAAAAACAGGGCGCAAAACATCGAGAGTAGCTTCGGCTGTGTGGCACGTAGCGCCGTCCTGTTGAAACCAAATGTTGCCAATATCCTCCTCTTCAATTTTTGTGAACAAAAATTCGTTCAACATGGCCCGATAACGATCGCCATTGACTGTAACGGCCACTCCTTGCTCATTTTCGAAGAAAAATGGCCCAATTATGCCTCTGGACCAAAATCCGCACCAAACAGAGACTCGTTTTGGGTGCATCGGCTTTTCAATGTATGCGTGCGGGTTTTCTGTGCCCCAAAATACGACAATTTTGCTTGTTTACATACCCGCCAAGATCAAAATAGCTTCAACTGAAAAGATGATTTTTTTTGGCAAAATCGGCATCTTCTGTAAGTCGATCGCAGGCCCACTTAGCGACCACTTGGTAAGCCGAGGCAGCCATTTGAATGAAATTATTTTCCATTATTAACCGGAAGGATTGTACTTTCAAATAAAAAAAGAAATTTGAGAAAATATTCAGTAGTTTTTTTTTATAGCATTTTCAAAAAAAAAAAAGTTATTTGGCGGACCCGTTATATCAATTCTTTTCGTTTCTAATTAATAATTGTGTTTATCTTCCTGACGATGCTACCCAATGGGTAGCGAAATATCGAAGAATAAAATTAATTTCAAATACGACCCAACGCTCGAACAATTTAATTTTTGAATATAATACGATAGGTCGGATAAAAAAAGTACATTTTCTACATCAAATTGCCTTTTCTTAAAAAACTACCTTTTCTTTAAAGCGTACCCTTTATGTGAAACAAAATAGCTTTTCTTGAGATAATTACCTAATGTTAAAAATTTACCTATACTTGAAACAAGGACCAATTGTAAAGAAATTCCCATTTCTTAAAAAAAAAACTTTTCTTCAAAAAAAATACTTTTTAAAAAAAATACTTTTTTAACAAAAGTACCTTTTCTTACAAACATTTCTTTTCTTAAAACTACCTTTCTTAAAAAAACAATCCTTTTCTTTTCTTTTTTGATATAGGTAGCATTTCTGAAAATAAGTACCTTTTCTTAAAAAAATAACCTTTTCCTAAAAAGAGTACCAATTCTTTAAAAAGTACCTGTTCCTAAAAAGTACTTCTTTGTAAAAACTTACAAATAGTAAATTTTCTATAGTGCGATCTCTTCAACATATTGAGATCATCGTGAGAAAACCTTATTTACCTCGGATCTGCCATGAATAGAAGCAATAACGTCAGTCTGGAATCAAAATTGTGCTTGAAAATAGGAGTTATTTCGGGCTATGCAATCAGTTCAGAGATAAGACCCTCTCTCGAGAAACGACAGACAGTCATATTATCTTGATTTATGGTGCATAATCCTGGGTCATATCGTATGCTGGTGCAACATCACTGGGAGTCGTCGAGAGAAACATCGTACGAAAAATATATGGTCCTATAATAGAAAACGTCGAGGATCGACGACGGATGAACCGCGATTCGTAGAATCTGTGTTCCAACATCGACATAGTTATGTGTATCCAAATATTAATCGGACTAAAACAGTAGGTCCTAATGAGAAGCACCCCACAGTGATAATAGTGACTGATTAATCATTTATGACTTTTATTTGAATGCGGGAGCAGCTGCAATCTATCCACCACCCATAGTTTTGGATAGCGGTCAGCATTGGCTACTGCAAACAGTAGGTCAGAAAAAAAATAAAAATGGTGTCCCATAACATCCCATGAAGGGATTGAGGAGAGTTTCTCACAATCAGTGAGATGTGCGCTTTCTAGTTTTTACGCTCACTGCAGCTTTACACTGGTTCCGAACGGTATTTTGAGAAGCTTTGTCATGGCTAAATACTCGATAGTGTCGCCGTCACTAAGCGAGGTGACCGCCGTCAAAAGAAATTTAAGGTGGTCAGAGCAGGGATCGAACCCAGGATCTCATGTACAAGAGGTGCGCACACTAACCATTGCACCACCGACGGTCACAGTAGGTCATGGTTCAGTAGGTCAGAAGCTACCGTCGAATTTCAGAACAGAAAATAGTTCAGAAACCTATTTTCATATTAAAAGTGATCTTGAACTACTGTGTCAAAATGTGAGCAACTGAAATTTCATTAAAATATGAAATGACTATAATCCGGTATGTGATGGAAATCGATCGATTTAAATCGAATACGGTATGACATAATAATGATGTTTTTTGTATAAATAATTGATATCAATTAATTTATTTATATTTTACTGCAACTAGATAATGTATATCTAAAATATTTGTTCCCCAATATTGGCAGTTATGCCAATAAAATTCGTCAAATAGTTAAATCGTATTCAATTTTGACGCGATCGATTACCATCACATGCCGAAATATTTATATTTTTTTAAAAAACTTTTTAATCTTTATATTCCTACAAATTATAACACATCAGCTTGCTAAGTTTTATGAATACACTTAAACTTAATATTCGTTGTTGTACATTCCCCACTGGGTCTGGCTGACCGACCAAATCGCTTAACTGTAAAATTATATTAAAAATGCAAAAAGAAATAAAAAATCACAAATGCCGAAAGGTTGTTAAAATTGCAAAACACAAACACAATTAAGGTTAATTTAGATTGTTATTATGAATTATTAAAACTTCAATGTACGTGCTAAAAACTAAAGCGTAACCATAAATACGCAAGGGTTTAAGGGAAAAGAGGTGAAGGCAATGCCACCCCTTTTTTTGTATTGTGGAAGAGTTGAACGAAGCAAATTCTAATTTTGAGAAGCTAATTTTATATGTTATATATAATATTATGTGTATATATTTATTTAATATACAGATTAGACTGGATAATTTTTAAATTTGTACCTCTCTCAACGGAATGGGGCAAGAAAATTTATTATTGAACTTTAGCCTTAGTTTCCACAAAGTACATATTTGTTTTCGAATAAGATAACCAGTAACAAAATATCACATTCGAACCACTCTAATGCACACACATACTGCTTCACCTTGGTCAGTAGCTCTTCATATAAAAGCTTCGTGACATTGTTGCTCTATATCACTGCCAGATTTATACATAATTGTTTATCTACACCAGAGTTCGTATTTACCCCCCCCCATGAGTAACCCATACACATCGTCGTGGGGAATGTGTAATGAGCGTTTACCAATTACCCGCAGGGTATGGGGTAAATAATGGGTAGCTACCCACGAAAATGAGGAATTACCCATCACGATTACCCATTACCCTCAGGGCAATGGGGAAAATAATGGGTAGCTACCCACGAAATGGGGAATTACCCATCACGATTACCCATTACCCTCAGGGGTAATTCGATCCCCATTTTTGATCGAAAATATCAGCAAATTAGGAAAAATCTCTATATCTCCGAAACGGAGCGTCCAATCGAAAAATCGTCCAAAAAAAATCGCTAAAAATAAAATTTTTCAAACAAAAAATAGTTAAAACGTCCTCATGTCTATATCTCGGAAACGTAGCGTCCAATTGAAAAAATAACCAATTTTTGTGAGTTTCTAAGGGGTTTTCATAAAGCGGTCAAATTTGTATGGAAGAATTTTTTTTCGAAAAATCACCAAAATGAAAAGTGGCTATAACTCGAAAACGGTGCGTCCAATCGACAAAATAATAAAAAAATTTACATCCGATTTTATTTTTTTTTTCGATTGGACGCACCGTTTTCGAGTTATAACAACTTTTATATTTTAGCGATTTTTTTATTTTGGCGATTTTTCGAAAAAAAATTCTTCCACACGAATTGGACCACTTTATTAAAACCCCTTAGCAACCGACAAAAATTGGTTATTATTTCGATTGGACGCTCCGTTTCCGAGATATAAACATGAGGGCATTTTAGCGATTTTTTGTATGAAAAATTTTATTTTTAGCGATTTTTTTTTAAAAAAAACTGTCGGTTAAAACCTCCTAAAGTTAAGTTTTTATTATTTTTTCGATTGGACGCACCGTTTTCGACTTATAGCCACTGTTTATTTTAGCGATTTTTTTTATTTTGGCGATTTTTCGAAAAAAAAGTTCTTTCATACGAATTGAACCACTTTATGAAAACCCCTTAGAAACAGGAAAAAATTGGATATTTTTTCGGTTAGATGCTCCGTTTCCGAGATATAGACATTTTTTCTAATTTTTTCATATTATCGATCAAAAATGGGGATGAGTTACTCTGGATAACCCATTGCCCATCGTCGTGGGTAGCTACCCATTATTTTCCCCATTTCCCTGAGGGTAATGGGAAATCGTGATGAGTAATTACCCATTGTCGTGGGTAGCTACCCATTATTTTCCCTATTGCCCTGAGGGTAATGGGAAATCGTGATGGGTAATTCCCCATTTCGTGGGTAGCTACCCATTATTTTCCCCATTGCCCTGAGGGTAATGGGTAATCGTGATGGGTAATTCCCCATTTTCGTGGGTAGCTACCCATTATTTTCCCCATACCCTGCGGGTAATGGGTAAACGATCGCTACTCATTCCCCACGGCAATAGTAATGGGTTACCCTGGGTTACCCATTACCCACGAAATACGAACCCTGGTCTACACATCATGCTACAAAAGAAAATGCATGTCATGAACAAAATTATTCAGCGAAATAGTTTCCAAGGGGAAAATCCTAGTCATTCCTCTAGTCTGTAGAATAATTTGTAGAATAATGGATTATTATTGTTTGATATTTCTGTATTGGATATACTTATATACTCCATCTTAATGGTATTATTAATCAAATTAAATACCTTTAATTATTTATAGCCACTCATGTATGCGTATATAGCAGCACATAAAGAATTATTCTAAAATTCTTACAAATCTCATAAAGACTAGTAGAGTAAACTCATTTATAATTTGTGAATGTCATCAAGCCCAAAAGTAGGCAATGCAAATTTGCACATAATTGTGCCTTAAAACTCTGAATGTTTTTCATGCCGTTTAGTTAAAGTACAGGGTGGCGCACCAATTGTGCTACAAAAAGAAATTCAAATACCTTTTTTCTTTAAATCAATGTATTATTCTCGACTAATTATTCCAGCTTAAGGTCTCTTCAGATTTCATAAAACTTTTTTTGTTTTTTTTCGATATTTCGATTTCTTTTGGAAATCTTCTTCAGGAAAGTTTTCAGATTAATTAATATTAATTAATAGCTGGAATAATTAGTCGAGAATAATTAATAAAATAGAGGTCGAAAAATTAGAAACAAATTATTAAATCAACGTATTTAATTTTTTTTATTGTATAGAAAACTAAATTTTATTATTACATGAGGTGTCAGGGGACACCCGGTTGGAACGAAGTTCCTTTGGCTATATATTATGTGCACGTTAAGGCGCCTGTTGAAAAATACTGTACTTTAAATGGATCTTTAGGAAAAGATACTTTTGTAAAATTAAAATTAAATTATACTTTTTACGAAATTTTTTATTTATTGAATGTATTTTTAAAAAAAAAGTATATTTTTAGGTTACTTTTGTAAGAATATGTATTATATTTTCCCGAAAAGGTCCTCTCTTTGATGAGAGGTACTTCTTTTATTAAAAGCTAATATTTTTTTGTAAGAACAAGCCTAAGAGTTTGCAATTTTTTTTACAATTTTATTTCTATTTTAGATTATTTTCTATTTTCATTTATTTATTTTTAGGAATTTACTTATTTTCAGGAACGCTACTTATCTCAAGAAATGAAAAGGTGTTACTTTATTTTTAAGAAAGGGTACTTTTAGGAAAATCAAATTTTGTAAGAATAACCACTTTTTGTAAGAGAAGGTATTTTTTTTTTTGAAGAAAAGCTTTTTTTACGAAAGAACAGGTACAATTTTAAGAGTAAGTACTTATCTCAAGAAAAGTTATTTTGTTTTATAAAAAAGGTACTCTTTAAAGAAAAGGTAGTTTTTTTTAAGAAAAGGCAATTTGTTGTAAGATAATGTAGTTTTTTAAGAAAAGGTACTTATTTCAAAAATGCATTTTTTTAAGAAAATTTACTTGTAAGAAAAGTTAATTTTTTAAGCAACGATATTTATTTAAGATAAGGTATTTTGTTAAGTAAAGGTACTCCATTTAAGAATGTGAATAGGTATTTTTTTGAGAAAATTTACTCTTTTTTTAAGAAACTACACTCATTTAAGAAAATGTTATTTTTTTAACTTCTTTCACTTTGGCTTTTCTAAATTTACTTTTTATTCGGTTCAAAACTACAATATGCAATAAACAGGCTCCACCTAGAAAATTTCCCATTAAACAAGAAATATCACCAATATGTTAGTCTAGACACAAACCAAACCAAAAGTACGAGTGAAAGAGTAAGTGTGCTGCCAAATCCATGCTCAGGGTTGTACTTGATGGATTTGTCAGTCTTGAACTTTGGGTTTTACAAATTTACTTTTATTGAGTTGAAAACTACAATATGTAATTAACAGGCTCCGCCTAGAAAACTTCCCTTTAAACCAAACCAAACTAAAAGTACCCAATATAGTTGATAATAATGGGTTGAAATAAAGTAGTTAAAAAAAGTTGTTTAAAATATTTTCATTTGGCCCCTATCCTGCAACGTGCGATTAGGAACTTCGTTCCAAAAGTCTGGTGCAGTCAGGTCAGGTGACCTTCACGGCCAGCGGAGACTGGAGTTTCTGGATATTAATTTGTTTTGAATTTTCGTTGGGGGATCCGCCATAACCGGTCTGGCTATGTGTACAGTTGCTCTATCTTGTTGGAACCAAATGGTGTTGAAAATTATACGTCTTGGGCGCAGTTCTGGGTAAAAAATTACAGCAAATTATCATTTGCTTATATTATTTATCATTTATTGTTATATATGTTTTCTGTCTTATCGGATGGCGTATTCTACGTTAGACTTAATGGCCGTGTCTCTGACACAGCCTGCAGGGACAGTCCGTGGCCGAAGGCCTCGGACAACTGTCTGCTGTAATTTTTATATTTACCAACGGCATTTGATTCAAGTCCGTTTAAAAAAAAATATTATGTTCAATTTTTTTAAACTTAATTTAATTTATGTATTTTAATTAATATTTTTATTGAAATAAGTTCTGCGAATGTTGAGAGGGCCGCCCTAATATTAAAAAAGGTTTACCTTATCGAGTCTTCGCATTAGCATTCGAGCGTTGTGTGAAAGCTTTACGCTTTACAATTCAAAATTAATGTTACAACAGCTTTATTGAAGCTTTCGCAAAAAAGCTTTATTACGTTAGCTTACTGTTTGTTTCACTTTTTACCAGATACATGTTGCCAAGCAACATTTGCTTGCTGTTCGTTTCACTTTTTACTATATACATGTTCCTAAGCAATGTTGAGCAACCAAAAACACTCAACCAAACACCACACATATGTTTGAGTGTATGTGTTTAAACAATTTTCATTTGAGAAATTAAAATACTAGAAATATATCAACCAATATGAAATGTATATCAAACGAAAGATAACATCTTCATTTACCTACAAAAAAAATTTTAAAAAAATTCATCTAGCCGTTTCCTCAAATTCAATGAAATAAAGATTACAACAATAAAAACCTGACATGACTCCTCATACCGTAAGATAAGGCGTATTCTACGTCAAAACTTAATTAATATCTGTAAATAACGGTCCCCATTGACAATTACTATTAGAGGGTGAATTTTATGTTTCGGGATTTGGCAACCCTAATGTTGCAATCTGGCAACTGACAGCTCTATCGTAAAGTTGGACATTTTTGAGGTTATGCGTACTCAGAACGTTTTGACATACGAGCGCTATTTGTGTTGTTTGCAGTAACTTAAAAGATTCATCTCGGCCCAAAAATGGAATTAAATCGTGAACATTTTCGTGCGATTATTTTTTACAACTTTCGACGTGGATTAACTCAGCAACAGTGCTTGGATAAACTTAATTCAATTTTTGGCGATGAAGCTGCATCAAGGACCAGTGTGTATCGATGGTATGGTGAACTCAACTTTGGTCGTAGTTCACTCCAAGACGAATTTCGTGAAGGTCGTTCAAAATCAGCTGTTGCTTCGAAAACCATTGATGCTGTGCGCGAACTGATTTTGCAGGATCGTCATGAGACCTATCGTGATATTGAGACAACCTTAGGCATTAGTGGGACCAGCATACATTCAATATTGCATAAACATTTGACTATCAAAAACGCAGAACAGTGAATTCTGAGTGGTACACAATCATTTGTTTGCTAGTTGTCTTCCAAGAAATCAGCAACCGCCGAAGACGGATCACTCTTCACCACGACAATACGAGCTCTCACACATCGGCTGAAACAACTGCATTTTTGAGCACCCAAAACATCGATTTGATGGGTCATCCGCCGTAGAGTCCTGAATTGGCACCGAATGACTTCTTTTTATTCCCGTACGTAAAAAACAAACTGAGGGGTCAACGTTTTTCGACACCTGAAGAAGCGGTTGCTGCATTCAGAATGCATGTTTTGGAGATACCTCAATCAGAGTGGCAAAAGTGTTTCGAAAATTGGTTCAAACGCATGCAAAAGTGTATAAATCTTCGTGGGGAATATTTTCAAAAACAATAAAGTGATTTTCGATGATTAATATTTGTTTTTGTTCTCTAATCCAGAAACATAAAATTCAACCAACATAAAATGCGCCATGCTGAAACTGCGCACCATAAAGTGAATCGTTCTGTGTGTAGTTCCGTCTCATGGAGTATTTCGGGATTAGATTTACTCCATATACAGCAATTTTGCTTGTTTACGTTCAAACTCATTCCCGTTCCAATATCATTTTACATTCCAGATCAAAATGGGCCTCATCAGACATAAACAAGCAATTTATCAAGTTGTGGTCTTCTTCGGTCATTTTAATAATTTGTTGACAAAATTCCACGCGAGTAGGCAAAAGCAGAGGGTTTAACTTGTTTGTAATTTGAACTTTGTACGGAAACAAGTTTAAGTCATTATGAATTATCCGTTGTAATGACCGTCAGCTAAATCCAATTTGGGACGATAAGTTTCGAGTCAAAACGCTTGTATTTAACTGAATTGACGCTGCTACAGCCGCGATTGAGTCTTTAACCCCAGCCCAGGGATCTCGATGGTACGGTCTTCGTGCTTGCAGATTTGGCAAACATGTTTGCCCACCTCATAACGGTCTATTTACCTGGGGGGAGTACTGTCAAACACCGGCCTAAATTCCCTTTGGACGGAAATGAAAAACTGCATTATCCATATCTTCTTTTCGGTATCCCAAGCATTCATTTTAATAAATCTCAATGAGTAGTAACTGCAAAATAAAAAAAAATAAGCCGATTACTCATACAGAAAAAAGTTATTACGTTTTGTTTTTGTAGCACAATTTGCGATCCACCCTGTGTTTGAAAAAATTATTCAATTTCAAAATTCTGAGAAAAGTGTAAGTAGATTAAATCTTAGTTAACTTAGTCTGTATTTAAATATAATACTGATTTGACAAAGTCTGGGATTTATTTTAGAAAAGGTTATGAACGATTTCGTTTTCCTTGAAACTTTTTTAACAAACAGGGGAGAGGAAAAATGAATTCTTACTTGCTAAATGTCGAAAGTTAGCAGTTTGCTGTTTCCTCAGAAATGCCGGTTGATATTGTAGTGGTTAACGTGTGTGCGACATTTGTACAAAATATAGGTCCCAAGAGAATGTAATGAAGGTCGTAATTTCCCTTGAACCTTTTTAACACATCTAGTTAGAGTTGCTAGTTTACACGCAGAGGAGAGACAAATTAATTCTTACATTCCAATAGACAAATGTTAGGAATGTGCTGTTTCCTTACAAGTGTGTTGCGATGTGCAGTGGTTACTGAGCACGACTTTTGTACAAAAGATCGCGGGTTTATGCCCCTTACTATTTTCGGCGACCATCACCTCGATTACTGGTGGCGACATAAGCCAAATCCGTTAGGAATCGGTATAATAGTGTAGTGTAAAAGTTGGTAAGCCTTAAAATAAAAAACGCACGGCTCACTGATTATACGACTCATTGCCAAATTGGAAAATATTTTTATCAAGACTCGTTACAAGTCCCTATTCTAGTATCAACGGTATTTAGAAACGGCTTTAGAAATGAACTAAGCAAAATCAGTGCACGATTATTTGTACCATACAACAACGTTGATGACGACTAAATATTCCATGCACAAAAAAGCAGGTGTCAAAGGAATGTGTCAAAATCAACCAAATATATGGTTACTAATTTACTCATTATCCTATCGAGTATTTAGGCATGAAAAAGCTTCTCAAAACCGTTCGGAACCGGTGTAAAACTGTAGGTCTCAATCAGTGAGTATACAACTAGAAAGCGCACAGCTCACTGGTTGTGAGAAGCTCTCCCCAATTTCCTCATGAGATGTAATGGGAAATCATTTTTTTTTATGTATAAGAAGTTGATAGTGTTTACGTTCTACCTGTTGATCTACCAGCAATCTCCATCAGCAGCTTCACGAACCATATCGAAAATAACGCCATATATTTTCTCATTACTTCAAGAAGGTCTGTTAGCGAATTCATCAACCGTTCGTGGTGAGTTTGTAGAAATATTAACTAGCGCCGTTAACTCATTAACACAGCTTTGTACGTGTAAGCGGTTTGTGTATTCGATTGTTAAATTCGGAATTGTTACAAAGCAAACTTTATGACGCTTATAGCGCATTTAATGCCCTAATTATCATTCTGCGGCAGAAAGATGTTTACATGCATTTGTACGTGATTTAGTTGTTGCCATTATTGAATTACACCAGGTGATGGCAGGAGGATTTGTATGTATTAGTATCATACAGTTCTGTCAGTCAGTAATTTTTTCTATATACTTATATGTAGAATTAACTTTCTATTTAATTAAAGAAATTTTTATGTGGATTTTAGTTAGAATTTTTGGAAATTTTGTTAGTATATGGAAAATAAAGAATGATAGTGAAATCAACTGATCATATTACACTACTTCTTATTTCAATCACTTTGTATGTATTGTCACTAATGTACATGTTCAGTGAAGTACGTTTCCCATACATTCACAATTCCGATTCATTTTCACACAGTCTCATACTGAAAGTGCGTATACAATTCAGCGTTTAAAATGATTTGTGACATGATAATAACATTATCGAGATAAACCTACTCGATCTTGGGTACAAAAATGTATGACAAATATTATGACAATAGAGTGAGTTGTCCATTATCGAGTCGATCTGCAAGATCGTGTGCATGTTAACGCCCTTTCTGACATACTTATACAATATATTGTTACGAATTTTCTTATTGTACATTTCCTTTCAGTAAAACAACGTTATTTTTAAATTCCATCAATTACAACAGTTGTCTTTATTTACACAAACTTATCATTCTCCATTACGTCCTTACTCAGTAACAATTATTAACAGTCACAACAATTTTAGTACACCCGACTATGTACGTTTGCAAACAGACTGCCTAGAGAATGCGCCCCTATCGGTTATTTATATCAGTTACACTTTGGCACAATGTAAGCTCGAAGTTTATTGATCCTTTTTGCAGTAACGCCATCTGTTCTCTATTTTACCCGAAAATTCTTCATCATCTTGGTGGTATGATCGCATAGTAGCGCCATCTGTTCTCGATTGTTCTACAAAGTTATTTCGTGATATCATCAAACATTTGTGGTGAATTGGCATGTGGTAGCGACGGCATATCGTTATGATTCACACTGCTGGACAATCAAGCTGCAACACACACCACAAATTGTTTATGGACATTCTAATGATATTTGGACGTACATAGTGCAGAGGATAGTTAAGCCAAAAATTTAAATTATTTTAATATTTGTTGCTATATTTTGCCCCTTTAGCGCATGGAGCAAGGGAGAAATACAAAAATTACATGAGAAAATAGCAGTGTTGGGATTATTTAAGTTGCATTGCAAAAGAATCACGAGGTTGGTATTTATATTTCGGGTCCTGGCAAACTAGTGTTGCCAGATGAAACCTATCTGTGTGAAAATAAATTCGAATTTAACTAGCAGAGACACAAACCAATTATGTTAGGAGAGCTCTGTAATTACATTAACAGAACTATGTAAGATAGCTAAATTTTGAAAAGGCTATTGAAATTACCAATATTTTCGCGATCAGACAAATATATAGAACCAAAAGTTATACATTTTATACCAAGGACTTATTAAAGGATATATCGGGACTTCAAATAAACTTATTCTTTGGCATGGTGAAAAATATGAGGTTTTCTTACATAGAAAATCTTGGAAAGATTTTGGGGCCATAGCGCCTAATTGGGAAGAGTTTAGTGATTAGTACTAGTGTCAAATTAAAGCTATTGACATCTGTTTGCATTATTTAGTTCTCTGCTAGTTAAATTCGAATTTATCTTGACATTTTTTAGCATAAATTACAGTTTTTGTATTTACTTATACAGTGTGTTGAAAAATCCATCTCGATCAAAAAATAGAATTAACCCGTAAACATTTTCGTGCGATAATTTTTTACGATTTGCGGAGTGGAATATCGAGACAAGGGTGTCTCAATCAACTTATTTCCAGGATGAATTTCGTGAAAGTCGTCTAACTTCTGACGTTTTGCCGGAAACCATCGTTGCTGCGCGTGAACTGATACAGCAACACCGACACGTGGCACACCGTGAGAATGAGGCTTCCTTGGGCATTAGTACCACTAGCATCAATAAGATATTTCATGTTCATTTGGCCGTGAAAATGATTTGTTCTCGTTGGTTCCCACATAATCTGATGAATGGTCAATCGATTGGAGCAAGGAAATGTTGAAAAAATACAACCACAGTAACTCAAATGCAGTATATAATATCGTCACAGATGACGAATTATGGATCTATGAACACTGTTGGCAAGATTTGGCACCGAATGACTTCTTTTTACTGCATGTTCAACGTTTTTCAACACCCGACGCAGCTATTGAAGGGTTGAAAATCCATGTTTTGGAGCTGTCTCCATCGGAGTGGAGAAAGAGTTTCGGAAATTGGTTTGAGCGCATGCAAAATATACTGAAAATATGAGAATATTTTGAAAAACAATAAAACCATTTCCAATGATAAATGATTGTTTTTTTCTTGCTGGACCCGAAATATAAAGAGCAACCTTCGTACCATTGTTCGCAATGCCTAATAAAAAATGTGGACTATCCATTTGTTCAGGCAATGCAAATGCAGGTTATGGAATCGGAAATCAAATACAAAGATAGTGAAATTTAACGATAATAGAAATACCCTAGATGGTGAGCATTCTAATATCTATTTTCCATGATATTTTCACCACATGGCAAAAGCTGTTTCCGTACAACAATTTTTCACTCGGTTATGACGAAAGGGCACACTAAAATCATTTTTATTTTGCTTCTGTCGTTTGAATTTGAAAATGAAATATAGATAGTAGGAAACCTATTGCTTTTGTTATTTTCTAACAACACAAAAGGTAAAACAGAAAGGTTAAATAGTTTTTGTTTTTGGGAAAATTTGCCCTATTCCTCTATTTCTGCCCCATCTAGAAAATTTCGCTTGACTTTAAAATCTACCTCATATATTTCACCAATTAGGGTTTGCTTTCGTCTTTGTTTTGCTTTTGATTTAGATTTTTGTTTGACTGCTGGCAATTCTGTTTTTGAAGTATTTTATATGCCGAGGTTTGTGACTTCGATTGGTGTTGCCACGTAATTCTTTCCAATTCATAAACCTGTACATATAAAATATTTGAAACCCGACACTGCCAGATATGAAGAAAATGCTTTAAAATTATGTAAAGGGTTCGCCATCTAACGTTTTTTTTTCAACTAGTGCTTATTTCGTGAATGGTAACACTTAGCTCATGTCTCATTTGACATATAATTAGTTTTATCCTTCCGCTGAACGAATATGGTTGTGTATACGGTTGAACAACGCTGGGAAATATGGGAAAAATGGGCCTGCGATCGACTTACAGAAGATGCCGATTTTGCCAAAAAAAAATCGTCTTTTCAGATGAAGCTCATTTTGATCTTGGCGGGAATGTAAACAAGCAAAATTGTCGCATTTGGGGCACAGAAAACCCGCACGCATACATTGAAAAGCCGATGCACCCAAAACGAGTCACTGTTTGGTGCGGATTTTGGTCCAGGGGCATAATTGGGCTATTTTTCTTCGAAAATGAGCAAGGAGTGGCCGTTACAGTCAATGGCGATCGTTATCGGGCTATGTTGAACGAATTTTTGTTCACAAAAATTTAAGAGGAGGATATAGGCAACATTTGGTTTCAACAGGACGGCGCTACGTGCCACACACCCGAAGCTACACTCGATGTTTTGCGCCCTGTTTCTGGACATCGCATTATCAGCCGCAGAGCTGATGTCGTTTGGCCACCTCGGAGCTGCGATTTGACACCGTTGGGCTATTATTTGTGGGGTGCCCTCAAAGATAAGTGTTACGCCGACAAGCCAGAGACAATTGACGCTTTAAAGGACAATATTCGTGAAGCCATTGGTGAAATACAGCTGCACACAATCGATAATGTGGACCGATCGTGTAGGCTACTGCATGGCCAGCCGAGGCAGCCATTTGAATGAAATTATTTTCCATTATTAACCGGAAGGATTGTACTTTCAAATAAAAAAAGAAATTTGAGAAAATATTAAGTAGTTTTGTTTTTATAGCATTTTTAAAAAAAAAAAGTTATTTGGCGGACCCGTTACAATTCCCAACAGTAATTAAATTTTTTGATTTTGCATTTCTTGAGGTAATTCAAATTCAACTACAAATTCCAATTATCCTATAATTAATTTGCCCCCCATGCATAGATATATAAAAAACCATAGATGGTGAAAGATAAGTGGTGGATTTGAAAGTAGAGGCAAATTTTCTAGAAATTCCCTGGAAACAAAAACTATTGAAAAAACTATTTAATTACGCTTTCTGGCATTTTGTATTGTCAACAAATATCAAAAGCGATATGCTTTTCTATTATTTATATTCTATTTTCAAATTTAAACAACAGAATCGAAATAAAAATGATGTTTGAGTTCTTTTTCATCGCATCCGAGTGAAAAATGGTCGTACGGAAACAGCATGTGCTCTCTGGTGAAAATGGTGATTAAGCAAATGAATAGTCTATGGTTTTTATTTATCGATGCCCCATGTATGGACAATATTAATTTATAAAATTGAAATCTAATTGGATTATTTGTAGCAAACTGTTTTAAATTAAGGCGAAGCCTCTCTCATACTGCCTGTATATTTTATACTCATCATACAGGTGCCACCGTTGGCTTCCTAATATGATTATCCTGCCATAGGAGAAGGACCTCACAAAACATTACAATTACACTAGGTCACAAATAACAAAATTTTCTCTGTGATTTGTTTCTAGCATACTTTTTCTCATTGATTTTGACCTACTAAACACGAAAATGAGTTTTAAAAATTTTTCTGTTGATTGGTTTTCGAGATACAAATTTTTGAACTTTTTTTTTAAATTTTTGGAGGTACACTTACAATTTTGAGCATATCTTTCGTCTTCTTTGACGTATTTGATCCTACTACTACTCAAATTAAAGCAAATTGAGCCGTCTACAACTCATTCTCAGAAAATTTTCAAATCGGGTGAGTAGTTTTGATGTTGGCGGCTTAAAAAGGTTAAAAAACTGCGTTTTTTTAGTAAAAATGTGGCAGAAAAATTCATATAAAAATTCATATAAAATATAAAACGCGATGCTAACAGCGATTTTGGTTTTTTTACGTATAGCTGGCATTTTTCCAAAGAAAATAAGCACTTACTTAACAAAATCTGACAACAAATGGCGGACTTATAATTTTTTTGGTAAAACACCGAAATTCCGCTATTTCACGATATTTTGATTTTCATTATTTGCACAGCTAACCTACTAGGAGGGATCGAAAAAGCAAGTTTTTTATAATCCTTTTGGAATAGAACGGAACAGTTGCTCCTATACATAAGTTACTTCTGTTCAAAATTTCACCACCCTGGGTTAATGTCTTCTGTTCTGGCAAGGGACGTGAAATTTCAAAAATTTAGTGAAATCAGCAATTTTTTTTTTTGGAAATTTTTTTCAAATGTCACAGCACTTAGCAGTTTTGATAAAATTTTTAAATTAATATTAATAACACAAATATTTCATAATTGTAAAAAACCTATTTACAATACCGTAGGGACGTTTCGTCGATGTTTTTAAGAAAATGGTATAATGAAAATGCAGAACATAGAAACACAGGTGCATTTTACGATACGAATTTTGGCAAACCCACTTTACATGTGCAAAATTGTTTGGAAAAATTGTTTACGTAATTTTTATGATTCTCAGAATTAAAAAAAATAAGTAATACACAAATAGTTATTTAATTTTTATGATTGTGGTTGCAGAGTAATATACGCTTCTGAATGTGCGTGGACGCTCTTCGTGTTCCTTTATGACTGCTACTCCGTTCACAGTCAATTAAAGGGAATTACACTTTTTTATTGATGTGTGTTTTCCCGATGGCTACCTGTATCGGTTTTTTTTACAGAAATTCCCCCCACATTTGTGAGTGGTCATTATTTGGTGTTATTTATAGCTGTTCATTTATCGTTTTTTGTCATTCAACAAGTGTCTACGAACGCGAGTAGTACGAGTAAAAAGTGAAACAAATTGAATTTAAGTGCATATAATACCTACCCAACAAGTAAGACAATGAGTAAAAGACTACGTGTGTTCGAGTGTTTGAACAATCCAGACAATTTCTGCAATGTTTGTGGCGAGTTTATAAAGAATAATCACGCACACACGTTTACTCCAGCAGTGCAATTGCACTATTTGAATTATTTTGGTATTTCACCAAATATCACAGAATCATGGACACCTAAGTCGCTATGTCATCTTTGCTATATAATCCTAACCAACTGGGCAGCTGGCGGAAGGTAAGAATTTTTATTTAAACACATTAAGCAAAGCAAATATAGTAATTTATTTTAATTTTAGGCGCCATATGAAATTCGATACACCAATGATGTGGAAAAAGCCGCTATGCCATTCCACAGACTGTTATTTTTGCCTCACCACAAACAGTGGGGTAGGGAGATTTTTAAAATGGAACTACGCTCAAGTGGGATCGTTTGCACTTCCAGTACCACATTCGAATGATGTACCATATCCAGTGTGCCCTGGTGCATCTCTTCAAAAAGCAGAATCGTCAGATCAAGAGTCCGAGTCAAGTGCAAGCGAATTTGGGGCGTGCAGAAAGCGAAAATTACTGTCACAGGCCGAACTAAACGATTGGGTGCGCGATTTTGGTCTCACTAAGGAGAAATCCGAACTTTTTGCGTCTCGGATGGTACAGTGTGGATTTGCGGATTCAGAAGTGAAAGTAACAGCGTACAGGAAGCGTCACCAGCAGTATGCAAAATTTTATACAAAGAAAGACCAAATATGTTTTTGCAGCGACATTTCCGGCTTGTTCCAAGAGCTTCACCAAATTCACAACCCCAATGAATGGAGGTTGTGCATATATACACAAAGCAAATATAGTAATTTATTTGACAGCAACAAAGAGAGCTTGAAGGCAGTTCTCTTACATATTGGGAATGAAAAGCCATCTCTTCCTATTGCTCATGCGGTTCATTCAAAGGAGAACTATGAAACTATGAACATTTTGCTGAAATGCATAGAGTATAGCAAATATAATTGGAAAATATGCGCCGACCTCAAAGTTGTGGCCATTCTGTGTGGACTCCAAGGAGGCTATACGCGACATTGCTGTTTTCTGTGCCTTTGGAATAGCCGCGCTGATGATCAGCATTATATTTAAAAAAATTGGCGGAACGAACGAAACCTGTAGTTGGAGAAGCGAATGTTCAGCGCAAACCACTAATAGAGAACCGTGAAAATATAATACTTCCGCCGCTGCACATAAAATTGGGTTTGATAAAAAATTTTGCCAAAAAATTGGACAAAGAAGGTGAAGCTTTTGCCTATTTACGGTCAATTTTCCCTTACCTTTCGCTGGCAAAAATTAAAGAAGGAGTCTTCGCAGGACCCGATATAAAAAAAATGTTGAAAGATGAAACATTCCCGAAGCTGTTATCACCCATCGAAGCCGCAGCATGGAATTCCTTCAGGCTTGTTGTGGAAAACTTTTTAGGAAACAACAAAAGCCATAATTATAAGGACATAGTTGAGGATCTGGTAAAGAACTATGAAGCAATGGGTAGGTTTGTTTTGAAACAAATGTTAATTTAAATAGCGTTTTAATTCTCGTTTTTTTTCATTTTTGGGTAGGAGTGCACATGTCACTTAAAATACACTTTCTGCATTCTCATTTGGATTTTTTCCCTGAGAATTTAGGAGACGTGAGCGACGAACACGGCGAGCGCTTTCATCAGGAATTGAAGGCTATGGAACGACGCTATCAGGGCATCTATGACACGGCTATGATGGGTGACTACATTTGGACCCTAATACGTGAGACCAATTGCAGCGAATACAAAAAACAAAGAAGAAGTCAGCTGTTTTTCCACATGGCATAAAATGTACAGTTATATCTTTGTTTCTACTCATTTTTTATGGGCGTTGATTTGGTTAATTTCGTTAGTTTAGCTAACCTGGCACATCCATTTCTAATTGTGCCATACATTGAGTATGTAGTGCTCTAAATAAATTAAAAAATAATATACTAAGACTAATTTGTTTATTTTAAATTAAGTTCAAATGTATTTATTCGTTTGCGTTGGGTAGGTAAGCTGTGCAAATAATGAAAATCAAAATATCGTGAAATAGCGGAATTTCGGTGTTTTACCAAAAAAATTATAAGTCCGCCATTTGTTGTCAGATTTTGTTAAGTAAGTGCTTATTTTCTTTGGGAAAATGCCAGCTATACGTAAAAAAACCAAAATCGCTGTTAGCATCGCGTTTTATATTTTATATGAATTTTTATATGAATTTTTCTGCCACATTTTTACTAAAAAAACGCAGTTTTTTAACCTTTTTAAGCCGCCAACATCAAAACTACTCACCCGATTTGAAAATTGAGAATGAGTTGTAGACGGCTCAATTTGCTTTAATTTGAGTAGTAGTAGGATCAAATACGTCAAAGAAGACGAAAGATATGCTCAAAATTGTAAGTGTACCTCCAAAAATTTAAAAAAAAAAGTTCAAAAATTTGTATCTCGAAAACCAATCAACAGAAAAATTTTTAAAACTCATTTTCGTGTTTAGTAGGTCAAAATATGAACGCCAGGACTAACGGATTTTTTATAACAATTAATTACTATTTGAATTTTGTACATGGTTAAGCCCAACAGCCAGTTCTTGCGACAAGTTCGTATGAAAATTTGTAATTTATTCCTAAACGGAATAGAGAGTTTCCACCCATATCTGAATTACCTTGTAACTACTTCATTCCATTATATGGAATTTACCTTGTAACTATTTCATTCCACATGCATGTGGTGTTACTTCTGTTCGTTAAAATAATCGAAATGCCAAAATTTTGGTCCCAAACAATTATCAAACAATTGTTTTCGTACGTAATAACTTTGGCATAATTGATTTTATTTACGAAATTTCTGCCAGGAGCTGTGTGCAAAGCAAATCAAGAGTGAACGAAGTTTTCCGTTCACGAAATTTTCGTACTTCTTATGGGAATGAGAATATCATAAGAACTGAATACGGGGATTTAGTTTGAAGCACCCGAAAGTATGCAAAATATTTCAAGTTGAAAACTCATAAAAGTAAACTTGTAAAAGTATAAAGAAAATAGACAATTTTTTTTAATTAGCCATATGAGCCATATCAAGAGCTGTCACTTACGAAAACAATTCGCAAATTTCAAGTAGATTAACAAGTTTTAAAGAACTCTTCCCACTACAAATCCGAACAAACAAATTCGATTTTCAAATATTCTAATCTTAAAGCTTAAAAATCCCTTTGTGTTTAAATTTCAATACTACTCTAGATAGACAGACATTTATGTTTCTACATATTAATAGATTTCCTCTCTTTGCCACTTCATGGTATCCTTAAAGTCTGTAATATAGTAGCTATATTCAGTATTTTCGTTTGGTTAAATCAAATTGAACATGATTTATCTTGTAATCCTTAACAAAGACAACCATCGTTTTAAATAAAATAACCTTAATTTTTTCTTTCTATACACATTGTGGCAATATTTCACATTCAATTTACATTCTCAATAAATATATTGGCAATTCTTGATTTCGTCGTTCAAGCTTAAGCCTAAAAGTAGACAACGTTTGTGTTATGTGTGTGTGTAACAATCTTGATGTTGTACTTTGTTTTGTACCATTTTCCCTAATGTTTTTTTCCCAACATTTATGCTCAATAGAAAAGAAAATCTTGTCGAATTTTACCGTTTGCTCGACTGTTGATATTAAAGTACACTTAAGGGATTTTGCCAAGATTAAGTTGAACTGTACGTGAAAAACCAATGTGTATTAGCTTATTTATCACATGGTCGTAAGAGACAAGGCAATATATTTTTTGTGGCTCAGAAAAATGTCAAATATTAAATAATATTGATTTCTTTGCAGGGTTATTTATAGCTGTTTGGATTTTTAAGGAAAATATCTTAAAGAAATTATTAGAAAATATTTCTTCCATTTGTTATATTTCCATTGACTTAAGTTTTACATAAATTTACTGAATGACAACTTTTAGAGCATATTGGTAGAATATATCATCATCTGTCACTTCCGGTGAAGTGAAATTGTTCATTTCCGTTGATTTAGTCACATAACTAATGATGAACAATTTCCGCTTGAAGCCAACTCGAGCATTAAATGGGCAATGGGGAAACAGATATTACACTGGTCGGCAACTGTTTTGTGTCTCATGAGAGTCTTAAATACGAAAACGTTTAAAGCATTAATAAATAAATAAATGGTTTCCCATTACATCCCATAAAGGGACAGGGGAGAGCTTCTCACAATCACTGAGCTGTTCGCTTTGCAGGTTTCACTCACTGATTGGGACCTACAATTTTACACCGATTCCGAACGGTATTTTGAGAAGCTATTTCATGGCTGTATACCCAATAGTGTCGCCGCTACTATGCGAGGTGACCGCCGCCGAAAAAAATTTTTCTTTAAGGTGGTCAGAGCAGGGTTCGAACCCAGGATCTCATGTACAAGAGGCGCGCACACTAACCATTGCACCACCGACGGCATTAAAGCATTATAGTCCCAAAATTTATTCATTATGGCCCGTGTGTCAATATTGTTACCAAAAATTATTTACATTTAGGACTGAAATAACATTCAAACCCCACCGGACACATTAGGTGTGTTAAATCAACATATTGTTACGAATTTCGTTATTCGTCCTTTTTGCGTTGTTTTATTCCCAATAATAAAACAAGGTTCGTTTTCCATTACGATAATTACAACGGTATAACTTCCTTTTATTTTACTTATATAGTACAACAGTTTACTTTACGGCGGTTAATCACTTACTTTACGGCGGTTAATCACAAACTGAACTCTCCATTCCAAAGACCTCCGCTATTTATACCAACTCACCATACTCAAATGTAGTTATGTCTAGCGAATTCAAGAACCTTCTAGTCGTTGTGGTTAGTTATCTTTGTAGAATCATCTCGAATGGTGGAAAATTATCTTAACTGAGGCGAATTCATGCTACTGGTTTAGCGAACTGGTACGTTGTTACCAGCGTTCAGAATAACACCCAAACACTCAACACCGAACATTTTACATTGCGTGCATGTGTTGTAAATGATCACGCTACACAAGTGTTTAAACCAGGAAAGCACTTGTACGCAGTGAACACAAAAACAAAACGCTTTTGTGGGCACACAAGTCAGTGCAGCACTTATATCATACACCAAACCGTGCACAAGTATGTGACAAACACGGCAGCCTGAGTGCGATCAACGGTTCCGACACTACACCAAATCGTGCACACAAGTACGAAATACACGGTTCGGTGCCGTGTTTGCACTTCACAGTCTTAGATTATGAGTCATAGGCATGGCGCGTCGATTGTTTGGCTTTTGCCAAGGATGTATTATATTTCATTTTCTTTATATTTCTTTTTCTTACTTGCATTAAATTCAAATTTTCATATTGAATGCAATCTGTACCCCTGATAAATCAAATTTTCAGCGTTAGAAGCAGGAAAAAAGCGCTAGTTCTAATTTCCGAAAGATTCGAATTTAGGAGAATTCTAATTTTCGACCGTCAACTATACATAAAATATTAAACATAAAATATAAAACTTAACATTTACAACAAAATAACAATATAAAACGTAAAATATAAAATATAGCATAATGGCAATACAAAGTATGACAGAAAGAGAGCATCACGATTTATCGTCACCCATAATCACACCCACGATCATACGTTATCCACACAATACACAAGCTGCATAAAAAAACAATACATACAGACACAGAGCCGCACCATTTATCGCCACCCATGAAAACACGCACGATTATATTGTGTCCACGATACACACAAGCTAGACATTGAACTATGGTGTACACACATACTTTGTACAATTAAGTGTTTCTCTTGGTTTCAGCTCAACACTGACAGAGCAAAGCAACCGTGCAACGCGGCCAATAGACACCGAACAGAGAGTGTCAGCTTGCGAACACGCACCATCGCCGAGTGTTCGTGCCGCAATGAAGCACAAACACTCCACACAACAGCGTGTATCATACTTTTTGTGCACGATTTTGTGTTTCGTCCGAACGCTGGTTGTTACAATGCATACCTTCAGGCGCAGCACCAACCGCCTGTTATTTACATAATGTTAGTATAGTCATTAAGAGCAAGCACAACCTTTTACTTATTCGTAACAATATAAATGTTAATAACATGTCGCTGCACAGGTCGTAGCTGTAAATAGAAAGCTAGCGGTTGTGATCTCACCACGAACGGTTGTTGAATTCGCTAAGGAACTTGCGAGAGAACACTGAAGATGTAACTAGAAATAGATGGCGCTATTACTTTCGCCACAAATAACGATCTGGTTATTTAATTAAAACGCGCTAAAGTCAAAGATTTAACACTTCTACTATTACTCGTCGATAATAATTGTGAAATTAAAAACTATTATTGTCATTATAAGAACCCAATAGTAATCTCGTTTTATTTATGACAGAACAACGCTAAAAATGATAAATCGAAAATTTGTATCAACATTTTGTCAAATATTCTGAGTGTGGGCAAGAATAAAGTCTATTTGAGATAAGTTTACATTTTAGATAGCACCTATTATAATGCACTTACCAAACCCAGCCGTAGCATTCGACTTGAAATCCAATTTGGACTAAGATTCGCAAAGATAGCAATACATTATTTATTTATTTATTTATTTATGTCTATGGATTACAATCCTTACAGACTAGCTTAACTAAAAGTAATATAAATCCAAAATATTTTTAAATTTATTAAGTGAAAACGAAAAATCAATTGAACAATTCATATTAATAGTATTATATTCCTTAAGACACCTTAATATAGGCTCAAAAGAAGAGTAATTATTTCTATGAACAGATATATTAAAAAATTCATTATTTCTAAGACACCGTAAGGGAGTATTAATATTTACGCAGCTAAGAAGCAGAGGACAATCTACAAATCCACAAATTAATTTGTATAAAAACAATACAGAACACTTGGATCTGTGACTAGATAGGGTTTCCAAGTGAATTAATCTGCATCTAGCTTCATAAGATGGAATTGGACTATGGAAATTTACTTCAAACAATGCAAATTTAATAAATTTCTTTTGCAATGACTCAATACGATTAATACGTACATTATGATAGGGATTCCAAATAATGACACCATAATCTAATTTAGATCTAACAAAAGCGGTGTATAGTAATTTTCGTGTGTAAGGGTTCCGAAAGTCTTTACTATTTCTTTTCACAAAAGCAAGGGTGGAGTACGCTTTAGGCATTATATAATCCACATGCAAGTTAAATACCAGTTTTGGATCGAAAACAATGCCCAAATCTAACATTTTACTAACTTTAGGTATTAAATAAGTCCCAATGAAATAGATGGAGTTAACTAAATTTATGGAGTTAACTAATTTAAGTACCGCGGTGGCTAGGGTTAAGGTGGATTGGTCCTATGTTAGAAACAACCAATGTTATACTCATCTTGCTCCTATTATTTACAACCGCAAACTGTTTACAACAAATTTTGATTATTAGTATGTCAGTCATATCAACACATGAAACAATGTATCCTAATTTCAAATGCGAGTATAATCTTATATACAACATTCCATTCAAATATTTCTAACGTTTGAAGTCGATAATGCCAAAGTTGATGGGTACAATTTGTGTGCGGCCTATATCAAAATACAGAACGATATCATAATTTTTCATAGCCTTCTAGATAAAACGATCATCGGTATAGCTTCTACATAAGACATTCCCTCTGGCCTTTAGTCAGTTCACATATCTACGAATCACAGTGTCCCACCAAAACTGAAGTAACCATCGACATCTAGCGCCTTGCTAGAGGCGAAAGATTCATGTATCTCCTCCTATCCACTATAGGCCAGATTAGTCTTGCGATCGGTACCCCTCCCCCACCTATCCCGCATCAGCACATGAGAAGTTCGACATAATAACAATGCGCAATGTCCATTTTAAATATTCCAAATCTCATGGAACCTATAAATAGTTTCCAGTCTCGCAAGCTCTTCCACTCTGTAGTTCCCTGGAATGCCCCTATAACATTGCATCCATATGGGGTAACTGAACTAATTCCAAGGACTTGACCACAACCTGACTGTCGTAAAATATGCTGGCCCCAATGGCTGCGGGAATATTATCATTTAGTCAGCCATTCAATTGCCTAATAGCCAAAGTTTACGTCTGCCACATGTTACACATAACAGGAAATTTACGTGAAAGAGTCTACCCTAGTTCACTTTCGATCCAATCGTATAGAAATTGGCATATCCCGTTGTTCCAGGAACTCCATCGTTCCTGTGATTCCTGGAATTCCAGTATGAGTGTGTGGTATTCCAATCGAATAGTGGGCCTGCTTTCGAGTACTCGGCAAATGCAGGAACGTTGGGACCACCTTTCAGCAGTGTTCCATGACCAACTTCGACCGTGCCCCATTGTGAGTGTTGTCTTAAGCTGATGGAGGACATAGAACCACTGTGTATTGTCACCCGGCAACAAATATAACATTAAATTCAGTGCATCAGTGGGAGTGTTCCAGCGATTCACATCGTCACAATTTCCTGAACGCTTGTCGGTAATGCACAATAGGTAGGCTTCTAACGCACCTGCCACCACATAGTACATTATCGGTCTCATCACCGTTATATAGATCCAGTGGCCAATCGTCGGAAAAGGCCCCCATTTTTATCCTACGTATATCATCTTAGTGGCTGTCGTTGGTGCAATGGTTAGTGTGGGCAACTGTTGTACATGAGAACGTTGGTTCGATGTCTGCTCTGATCACCTTACATTTATTTTGACGACGGTCACCTCGCTTAGTGATAATGACACTATCGAGTTATTCAATTCAAACTAAAACGTTATACCAGGAAAAAAGTCAAAGTCAATTCGGTTAACATATTTTTCAGAGAAGAGTTCATTGGAAATTTTAAAGTGTGTTTTTGAAAACAGAGTTACAACATTCCCTCGCACCTATTTTGGTTCAGTTCGAAATTTCTTTCTAATTCTTTCGGAACGCCTAGGAATGAACTGATGATGTCGCTTGACACTGGCCGTTGTAAAAAGTTTTGTTGATGATCTATGGTTTCTGATTCATTTATTACAGTGGTTGGGAATTCAGATGACTCTGTAGGGATGGTATAATCAGATAAGTCTGTAAGAGGAATTTGTGCATTTGCTGTAGCATTTGCTGTAGCATTTTGTGGTTGATTTTGAAGTTGAGGAATGGGTTGATTTTCTGGAAGTATTATATCGAAGTCTAAATCCCTTGTATGTGATACTTTAAATCTATATGATTGTTGTTGATTTTCGTTAATTTTTTCTGTTTGTTGCTGTTGATTTCCTTGATCGTTTCGTTGTTTCATTTGATTTTGATGTCGTTTTATTAAACCTTTAGATGTTGTTACCAAATACTAAAATTACCTATTTTGTCTTTTACCTCCCCTCGAATCCATCCATCGAATGCTTCCAGAAAAGTTTCGGGCATAAACTTTTTGTCCAATGTTGAATTTTGAAGCTAAATCAATACATTCGTGTTGTTTGGGAAACATTGCTGTTAAAACAATTCTTGGTTGTCGCCCATGTAACAAGTCTGCGGAAGATTTACCTGTTATTGGATTCGGGGTTGTTCTGTACGTTGCTAGATATTTATATAAATTTTTTATATAAATTTAATTCACAAAACCTTTTGAATTCGTATGATGTAAACTGAGGGCCATTAGCACTGACTATGGTTTGCGGTAGTCCTTCAATACCAAAAATGTTTTGTAAGGCAATTATAGTTGATAATTATGTAGTGGAAGATACTTCTCTTACGAAAGGAAATTTCGAATAAGAATCTACGGCAATAAGCCACATCTTATTGCAAAAGGGACCGGCGTAATCTATATGTATTCTTTCCCAAGGAGGTTCGGCTTCTGGCCAAGAAGAAAACTATTGTTTTGGATTTGAGCCATTTTCCTGACATATTGAGCATGATTTTGATAACTGTTCAATTTCTTCATCCATTTTTGGAAACCATACATAACGCCAATGTATGTCAATGTTCTATCTTCATTAGTATATTTGGCAATTGTATTTGCGTCAATTGGACATTCATTTAAAACAGCGCGATAAATATGATTAACATTAAATATTTCAGATACCTTTTTATCAAATTCAATATCATCCCCAACTGGTAATCTTGAGAGTACGTCGGCATTAGCATGATGAGATGTTGATCTAAATTTTGTAGTATAATCATAAGCTTGTATCATAACGGCCCAACGTTGTAGTCTGTGTAATGTCATTGCAGGGGCCTTTTTAAGGGATGAAATAATGAGGTAAGAGCTTGATGGTCCGTTAATAATTCAAAATGTCTACCATAAAGATATTGGTGAAATTTTGTCACTCCAAAAATAATTGATAATGCCTCATTTTCAATCTGCGAGTAATTCACTTGACTAGAATTAAGTGTTTTTGAAGCAAAGCATATGGGCTTTTCAGTTCCATCCGCGAACCGGTGAGATAAAACGGCTCTAATTCCATATTTGGAGGCGTCAGTAGCGAGAATAATTGGATATTTGTCATCATAATGAACTTATTCTACTACTTTCCAAATGTCTTCCTTTAGTTTTTTAAATGCACTTTCTTGTCTTTCACCCCAAACAAACTTAGCATTTGTTCTTCTTAATTCATTTAATGGTGCTGCTGTCTTAGAAAAGTTCGTTATAAACTTGTTATAGTAATTTATTTTTCCTATAAATGCTTCGATTTCCTTTATATTTGTGGGTCTAGGCATTTGTTGTATAGCCTCTAAACGTTTCTCAGAGGGTCTGATACCACTTGAGTCAATGATGTGTCCTACATATTCAACAGAGGGTTTCGCGAAAGCACATTTTTCTGATTTACACTTAAGTCCATGAAATTCTAATCTTTCAAAAATTTTTGTTAAATTTTGTAGGTGCTCCTCGCTTGTTCGACCTGTTACGATAATATCGTCAAGATAAACAGCACATCCTGATATTCCTGCAACAACTTCTTCCATAAATCTTTGGAATATTGCAGGTGCGCTCGAAACCCCAAAAGGTAGTCTTTGATATTGATATAACACAAAAGGTGTGTTGACTACCATACATTTCTTAGAAGATTCCGATAAATCTATCTGTAAATAGGCCTCACTAAGATCTATTCTCGAAAAAAAAGTACCTCCTTGGAGTTTATGAAACAATTCTTTAATACGTGGAATGGGATGTCTGTCTATTTCTATTTGTGAGTTGACCGTCGTCTTAATGTCTGCACATATATGGATAGAACCATTCGGTTTTTTTGCTACCACAACTGGAGAAGCCCATTCACTATAGTTTATTGGTTTTAATACCTTGATATCTACAAGACGTTGGATTTCTTCACGAACTTTGTAATTCAAAGCAAATGGTATTATAAGGTTTCATAAATTTCGGAACATTGTTTTGTTTCAAGACAATATTATCTAAACTTTCCTGAGATTCAAATCCCATTTGCCAGCAATTTTCGTTTAGCACATTATTAGGAGGATATTTTATTTGAAAGCCCAATTGTTTAAACCAATCGTATCCAAAAATACTAGTAACATCTTCCATATCAACAACATAAAAGACTAAATTTTGTATTTGATTCACTAGCTCGACTTCAACATTAATTATTGGTAATATAAAATTGGTAATAGTGTACCACCATATGATTTTAAGATTTTGTTGGTTGGAGAAAATTTTGGACTGTGTAACTGTCTGTAGACATTTAAACCAATCAAGGAACACGTAGCTCCTCTATCTAATTGAAATGTGAAATTCTGTTTATTTACCTTTACTTGAATCATTAACTTTTCAGAATGTTTTTTATGTTTTGACGATTATTTCCTTGTTGACCCGCATTGCTTTCATCGTAAGATATTTGATCGACTTGCCGTATGTTTTGACGATTATTTCCTTGTTGACCCGCATTGCCCCTTCGTTGAAAAATGGATGGTAATTGGCATACTTTCGATATATGTCCTAACTTAAGACATTTGTTGCATTGGGTTTTGTTTTTGAAGTGGTAACAGTTAATTCGTTGATGTAACTTACCACACCCCGGGCATGACTGGAGTTCATTCTTTGATGACTTATTTTCAAAACGGGTTTGAAAATTTGATGAACGTTGTACAGCAAGAACTTCAGAAGAAGTACAAGGTGAACCTTCAATTTCTTTGTATGCATTGACAGTGGCTTCATAAAGTGTACAAATTTGTAAAACTTCATCCAATGTTGGTTTCGATTTCTGTAGGCAGGCAGACCTCACCTTATCATGAGGTGTATGTATGACGATCATGTCTCTTATTTGATTATCGGTGTATGAATCCTTGCAGTTCTCTTTTCCACATACAAAAAAACATTCTCTAGCAGCTCCCCGTAGTTCTGCTATCCACTCTGCATATGTTTGTTTTGGTTTCATCTTCGTATTGTTATAAAAATTTGAAAAGGGCGGCCAAAATATGCTGTTTTTTAAAAAAATGAATATCCAACGCACCCATTAGGTCTATATATGGCTTTCGGTCAGCTTTACCTTCAAAAATTTTTTGAAGTAATTGCAATGTATCACTTCCAACCCAACTCAAAAGACAGAAACGTTTTGTATCTTCATCAGACATGGCATTTGCTTTAAAATATTGTTCTATTTGGATCTGGTACGTGGACCATCTATCCGTATCAATATTAAATTTTCCAAATGGTGGCGTAGACAACCCCTGTTTGGTTCTTGAAACGACATCTTCCAAAACAGATTTGTTTTGGGTCAGAATTTGTGTAGCAAACTGTTGGTTCGATTCCTGGATCTGCTGCAGGATTTGCTTTAAAGCATTCATATCCATTTTTTGTAAAATCCTCGTCGCCAATGATAATTGTTGAAACAATTCGCTTTATATTAAAAAAATGTCAATCTTTATTTCAATTTAAACTACAACGTTATACCAGGAAAAAAGTCAAAGTCAATTCGGTTAACATATTTTTCAAAGAAGAGTTTATTGGAAATTTTAAAGAGTGTTTTTGAAAACAGAGTTACAACAGTCTGCATAAGGAACCCATTTTCCATCTGCATTTTCGTGAGTAACCAGTATTTCGTTCAAGCAAGATTTCCTGGAAGAGGTACCAGGACCCTCCTTGAGGTGCGGAAATGTTAACATGCTAAGTGAAGGTCAAGGTGGTCAGTTCGGCCGTAATAGGCCTGCTGATGATAATTTCGTATACATGTCCATAAGAACATGTCCCGCAATGTTCACCTTAAGAGCCGATAGCACCAGTTCTATCGCATTAGAAGTGATATAAATGCACACAGCCTCAATGTCAAGAATGGCCACCAACGTATAATTTCTATCAGTCAAAGAATTCTCTTTGAATCATATTTGTTCGTCCTGTTAATGGCCGTCGGTTGTGCAATGGTTAGTGTGGGCGGCTCTTGTATCTATCATTTCTTTCGATGACAGTCACCTCGCTTAGTGATGACGACACTATCGAGTATTTAGCCATGAAAAACCTTCTCAAAATACCGCTCAGAACAGCTGTAAAACTGTAGGCCCCAATCAGTGAGTGTAAAACTAGAATGCGTACAGCTCACTGATTGTGAGAAACTCTCCCCTATCCCTTCATGGGATGTAATAGGAAACAATTTTTTTTTTTTTTTGTTTCATATCTATCTTACCGGTGTATAGGGTTATTGTCGCCTTTTCGTCCTTTTGAAATTAAGAATGCTGACCAACACAACACCCAGGTATTTAGCACGCTCTGCTAGTTCCAAACCCATACTGATAGGTTCCAAGGTAGGTACTTTAAAGTTTCTAGCAAAAATGTATATGTGAGGTACAAAAATGTTTTTCTGTTTTTACACAGTATTACAGAAAATATTGATCAGAACCAAATTTTGTTAAGATCGGTTATGGTATACGGGAGATATCGAGTCGGCCAGCCGCCGAACTTTTGTATGGCAGGTACGAAAAAAATGTTTCTTTAATTTTTAGGAAAATATTGCCGACTTTCGGATTTCATTAGGATCGCTTGTAGTCTAGAAGAGTTATCGTGTCGATCAGCAGGTCACCCGCCCAACTTATGTGTGAATTTGACTCAATTTTGTGTAGTACCAAACTTCATAAATATCGGTTCGGTTTTGCGGTAGTTATCTTGCCGGCCGAACAACTTATGTATGGGAGGCACCAACATTGGCGTGGTAAAATCACCCTTGTCTTAATTGGTGAGTGGCGTTTGATGACACGAAACCTTTAGCCTAATTTCATTAAGATCGGAAGAGTTTCACGCGGTTTATCTCATTGGCAACCCGGACGACCACCAAGCATTAATATGGGAGGTACCAGAATGAGCATGGCAACCTCGCCAATTTTCTCCAGTTAAGTAGACATTTACAGATTACATATTAACCACAGTTGGAGTTGAAGCTAATTATATCTACGATTGAAGCTATCGATTTGTATGGGAGATTCAGAAAGGGTTGTGGCCGAAACGTTCATTTTCAATCCCAACCTAAGTTTGGACAAATAATGGTCACTAACAAAATATCATTGTGATCGGCAAAGATTTATGGGAGTTATCTAGCCAAACACCCAGCCGGCGGAACAACTTCTGTTTGAGAGTTACCAAAATGGGCGTGGCAAAACCACCTTTGTCATAATCGGTGATTGGCATTTACTGACATGAAGCCTAATACTTAATTTTACTAAGATTTGAATTTTAATTAACGCTAATCACATCTAGCAGAAAAAAGTTTTAGGAAAAATTTAATTTTGTACTAAATGTGTTAATTTGTATGGGAGATGCCAGAAGGGGCGGGGCCAAAATGCACATTTTCAACCCCAACCTAAGTTTGGACAAATAATGGTCACTAACAAAATATCATTGTGATCGGCAAAGATTTATGGGAGTTATCTAGCCGAACAGCCAGTCGGCCGAACAACTTTTGTTTGGGAGTTACCAAAATTGGCGTGGCAAAACCACCTTTGG
This sequence comes from Phaonia tiefii, assembly GCA_963931995.1. NCBI lineage: Eukaryota > Metazoa > Arthropoda > Insecta > Diptera > Muscidae > Phaonia > Phaonia tiefii. The sequence continues at coordinate 67,429,876 of OZ008367.1, forward strand.
CTTCATCGGTGACAGGCATTTACTGACATGAAGCCTAATACTCAATTTTACTAAGATCGGAAGTGTTTCACGCGACGTATCGCATTGACAACACGGACGACCACCAAGATTTTTCATGGCAGGTACCAGAATGGGCGTGGCGACTTCGCCTATTATCTCCAATTAAGTAGATATTTTCAGATTATTAACCAATGTTTGAGTTGACGCTAAGCACGTCTACTAGAAAAAGGATTTAGAAGAAATATGATTTCGTACTAAATGTGTCGATTTGTATGGGAGGTACCAGAAGGGGCTTGGCCAAACCGCCTATTTTCAATCCCAAACTAGCCATGGACAAATAATAGTCACTGATAAAATTTCACTGTGATCGATATATATTTGCGGCAGTTATTGTGTCAGCCAGCCAGACAGACAGATAGATAGATGGACATGTCTCAATCGTCTTAAAAAGTCCCAAAACGAATTTCGTCCAAAGATACTGAAGGTCTGATATGGCTCCTTCTATGCGTTACTTTTTTCCGTATTAAATGATATATTCCCCCATCCTATGGGTGAGGGTATAATTGTATGTCATCAATGTAGAGCTGAGTTTTTAAACTTCTTTGTCAAACCATAGATAAAAAAACCGTAGATGGTGAAAGATTTGAAAGTGGATTTGAAAGTAATGGAAAATGTTCTAGATGGCGCCGGTGTGGTGGATATATTTCCCTGGAAACCAAAACTATTGAAAAAACTTTATAACCATGTTTTCTATCGTTTTGTATTGTGAACAAATATCGAAAGCGATATGCTTTTCTATTATTTATATCCTAATTTCAAATTTAAACAACAGAATCGAAATAAAAATAATGTTTGAGTGTTTTTACGGAAACTGCTTGTGCTTTTACGAAATTGCATGTGCCCTCTGGTGAAAATGGTGATTAAGCAAATGGATCATCTATGGTTTTTATGTATCTATGGTCAAACCAACTATATCATTGAAATTTTTTCCCGACTAAATTTGACTAAACACTATCGAATGGGCATAACATGGCAGCACATTATGATCCTAGTAGTAGGGAGTTTGATTTATCACCACAGACTCGTCGTAGTTCATAAATATTATATTTCATTACAGTGTCTTAAAATCAACATGTCCGCTTACCTGTTGATTCGTTGATTCATTCACATGTGAACATTGTCTTTGCTATCTCAGACATTTTCAGGAAATCATGTATATTTTGTCAACATCTATTAAACATATCCCTTTGACTTCTCTAAGTGTCCTGGCAGGGATCTTTAGCAACCCTGTTATAAGTTATGAGATGACATGAAGATGTCCAGTTTTAGTTGTCGTCATCTGTCTAACCACAATACAATTGATATTGTGTTGAAGTAACGATTTCATGCTGTGTATTTTCACATACTCCTATGTATTAAAAATATCCCTTTGACTTCTTTAAGTGTCCTGGCGGGGACCTTTAGCAACCCTGTTTTAAATTGATATTATTTTGGTGTTACAATTTCGTGCTGTGTATTTTCACATACTTGCCAAATAAAAACAATAGCGCTGAAATCAAACACGTGTAATACAATGGCTTTGAAAAATACTTTATTTTAATTGTGAATGAAATCAATGACGTAAATTTTAACTTTGAGGTTTTAGAGAGAATAGGAAATACAAAAAAAAAGACATGATCAACATAGCAAAATTAGCCCCCATTAACAACTTGGCTACAACACATACGATCACTCTCTCGCTCTCTATCCCTCTCTTTTCGTTTTAGGAACTCTATTAGAGGGCATCTCACTCTCTCCTTATCTTTCGCTTAATATATAATACATTTTCGATGCGGATTCATCTGTGAACCCAACTCACACTCAAACGTCTCGGCAAATGCATCAAAATTGGCAAACATGGCACGTACCCGCACCTCTTCCGGCGGATGAACATCTGTCGACGTAACGATCCTATGCCAGTCGCGATTGATATCGGTGCACCATATCTGGGCGGCACTTATGAAGAACAGCTGGCGCGCTGTTACAGTATCCATGTGAGGCAAATGCTCTGGTGTCTGATGATGTCGCGACAGCCAGTCATCGTAGGCCTGATAAGCGATGCGTATGCCGACGTTATCAGCTATATTCTCGCCCTGAGCTTGTGCCTTGGGTAGAAAACGTCCGGCAAATGTATAACTGCCATATTGTTGGCGGAAACATTCTTTGCGCGTTTCAAATGTGACACTGGCATTGCGATCCCACCAGTTGTTAAGGTTCCCCTTGGCATCGTATTTACGTACGGTATCATCGAAGCCATGTGCCATTTCGTGGGCTATAATGAAACCCACAGTTCCGTATTGCAACGCTTTGGGATAGATATTGTCCCACAGGTAACGAGGCTGCAGAAATGCTACAGGCAGTAGCACACGGTTGTATTCCGCCGCATATGCGGGTGTATAACTAAGCAGCTCGTGTTCTTCGAGACGCGGCGGTTCCTGTACTTTCAGCCGATAATTTTGTCCCTTAAGTTTCAAAATGTTGATAACATTTTCGAAATAATAGGCCGTACTCATGGTCAGTGGACCAAGTTCTTTGCTGAAATCAACATTTGCATAACCGTTGATTTCAAATGACATCGCTGACAACTTCTCCAAAGCCTTATCTCTGGTCGTTTCCGTCATCCATTCGGTGCTGGAGGATTTCAGTATGTTCTCGAACGTTAATTTCAATTGTCGCCACACCGATGTAACTTCACCGATGATTTGTGGGTCAGAATTCACCAGATCTTTGTATATCAAGTGATCTAAATATTTGACAAAATATTTTCGAGTGGCCTCAACGCATTTGATTTTTTGTTTCTCATCGGTTTTTGCAGCTTCCATGCGAAAATCTTGCAAAAGTATCCACATTATGTAATTGGCCACCGTGGTGTTAGGTGTCTCCAATATGACCAATCGCAAGTTACGAATATAGTTCTCCACATATTCGTAAACGGGCAAACGATATTCATATCCCAGCCAGGTTTTGACAAATGCAGTGAAATTGATGGCGGGTCCATAGTTTTCAGTCATTTCATCCAACAAACGCAAACGCGTTTTATCTTCCATGCCCAGGCCCTCCAACGGGTCCGCCATGCCAGATGCCAGTTTATTGCCAAATTCTGCCATCTCGCGGGCGCTAATTAATGCTTGGGCAGTGGGTAAACCCAATACTGTTTCCATGTCCATTTGCCAGACGCGAGCTAAGCGATTGTAATATTCTTTTGATCTTCCCGGAACCATATCATCCAATTGCCCAATATACAAACGGTTAATTTCATTGTTAACCAAATCGGCATTGATATCAACGCCAATAATAATCCGTTTGCCATATTTTCTAAGGATTTCGCCCAACACCTGCAGCCAATCGAAAGACTCCTCATGCCAAGCCGCACCCTTCAACGCCGGCATACCACCAAATTCCTCCATAATGCTGAGAAGATTCTCGCGGTAATTTAGCTTAACACGATCCCGATCCAAACACGATTCATAGAAATACTTGACTTTACGTTCTGTTTCCGTGTCACTCGATTGTTTGTCTTCATTCAAAATTTTCGATAACTTGCGACTGTAGGCCTTCGATAAAACATTGAAGATATCCGTTTTGATTTCAGCGTTGGCGGGATTTATTTGCGCCCAATTGCCACACGAATACAAATAGAAATCGTCACAGGCTTTCACTTCCGTCTTCATGTAATTACGCATTTCCGCAGATTTTGCCAAACGCATAATTTGTTGCGCCAACGGAGAATCAAATTCATCCGGATCATCGACAACGGGCGCTACAGCGACAACGTTGGCTGTCACTCGCAGCCGCAATAAACACGCTTGAATCGTTAATAACACAAATAATTTCCCACAATTTCCCATTGTACTTTCTCGGTGTGAATATCGCGTCGGTCTTACACCGTCCGCTGTAAATTTCGTACTAATTTAGTTGTTTACATAAACCTAACAAAAATTGTGGTAGAACATTTGCGGAGCTCGTTTTTTTTCGACTGAAAGTTCATTTTGGAGGTTATCATTTGAGATTAGTGTATTTTGTATTAGACTGAAACAACATCTTTACTATTGTTTTTGAATTCACTTTCCGACCATTTGATTCATAACATTCCGAAATGAGAAAAAATCCAGCAATTTGTGGCGCATTGATACGTCATTGACATTGACACAATGAAGTTCACAATTATGGGATCGTTAGTCCCAGAGAGAGACCTTAGTGTAAAAAGCTTAATGTATCTTTGACTGTGAGAAGCTCTCCCCAGTCTCATCATTGAATGTAATGGGAAACTATTTATTTATTTACTTCAGACAATGCCTATTATTTTAACAACATGCTCATAAATCCCTACAGTACATTTACTAACCATTTGAATAGAACATAAGGTTGACATTTTCCATGAATCTCTAATGACGCAGATACTAACGAGCTTTATTACAAATACTGTAACCCGTTCCGAATCTGATATCAACTGTAGGTGCCGAATAGTCAGTCTAAAACAATGGTTACACGAACACCACATGAACGTTCATAGAATAAAGATGCCTACACTAACCATTTAGCATATGGACGTTGCATGTTGACTAATATTGCTTTAATAATAGCAGATAGAGGCATTAGTTCAAAACAACCAACAAAATAACAACAATGGAATTTCGTTTTGTGTGTTAAATTTTTTGTGTAAAATACAACACAAATGTATACTAACAATGAAAGATAACACAAAAGTGTAAAATACATTTAAAATTCACAGTTCTCCACCAAAACTATATGACAAATTTAAGCCAACTGTCTTGTAACTCAACCTGGTGTAAGTGAATTTACGTCGAACATCTCTAATCGCACAAACCTCACCACGAAAAGTGTGAAATGAACCGTCACACAAGATGGATGTTACCTCTAGGTATTTTTACTCCATGTGAACGCCAAAAAAAATCATAGAAACGAACGACCGAGAATAAAAATTCAAATTTAGTTTCAGCTTTCAACGAAGAAGGGTCACGACAATTGTGTTGAAACCCGAAATCCCGGAGATACCGGTTACCGGTTTCAATACCAGTAATCGTTTGGCAGGGTTTTAAAACCCCCATCTTTTTCGAATAACCGAATTTCCACAGCCATTAAATATTTAAATAAAATTTTAGATTAATTCTATTCAATTCAATATATTTCGGCGTAACTCAAGTTAATTCAATTCAATTCAATTCAGTACAATTTCATACAATTCAATTCAATGCAATTCAACTCAATTCAGTTCAGTTCAGTTAAATTCAATTCAATTCACTTCAATACAATTCAATTCAATGCAATTCAATTAACTTCAATGGAATTCAATTTAAGTCAATTCAATTCAATTCAGTTCCGTTCAATACAACCCAATTCAATTCAATCCAAATCAATTCACTTCAACCCAGTGCAAATAAATTCAATTTAATGCAATTCAATTCACATTAATTGAAATCCACTCAATTCAATTCGATTCATTCCTATTCGATTTGATTCCATTCGTTGCAATTCAATTGAATACAAAACAATTATATTCATTTCAATTCAATACAATTCGGATCAATTCACATCAATCGAATTCCATTCAATTCGCTTCGATTCATCTCATTTAAATTCAATTCAATTTAATTTAATTCACCTCAATTCAATCCAATGCGTTTCAATGCAATTCAACTCAATTCAATTCAGTTCAGTTCAGTTAAATTCAATTCAATTCACTTCAATACAATTCAATTCAATGCAATTCAATTAACTTCAATGGAATTCAATTTAAGTCAATTCAATTCAATTCAGTTCCGTTCAATACAACCCAATTCAATTCAATCCAAATCAATTCACTTCAACCCAGTGCAAATAAATTCAATTTAATGCAATTCAATTCACATTAATTGAAATCCACTCAATTCAATTCGATTCATTCCTATTCGATTTGATTCCATTCGTTGCAATTCAATTGAATACAAAACAATTATATTCATTTCAATTCAATACAATTCGGATCAATTCACATCAATCGAATTCCATTCAATTCGCTTCGATTCATCTCATTTAAATTCAATTCAATTTAATTTAATTCACCTCAATTCAATCCAATGCGTTTCAATGCAATTCAACTCAATTCAATTCAGTTCAGTTCAGTTAAATTCAATTCAATTCACTTCAATACAATTCAATTCATTGCAATTCAATGCAATTCAATTAACTTCAATGGAATTCAATTTAAGTCAATTCAATTCAGTTCCGTTCAATTCAACCCAATTCAATTCAATCCAAATCAATTCACTTCAACCCAGTGCAAATAAATTCAATTTAATGCAATTCAATTCACATTAATTGAAATCCACTCAATTCAATTCGATTCATTCCTATTCGATTTGATTCCATTCATTGCAATTCAATTGAATACAAAACAATTATATTCATTTCAATTCAAAACAATTCAGTTCAATTCACATCAATCGAATTCCATTCAATTCGCTTCGATTCATCTCATTTAAATTCAATTCAATTTAATTTAATTCACCTCAATTCAATCCAATGCGTTTCAATGCAATACAATTTTTTTTTTTTTTTTTCTTTTTTTTTTTTCAGTATTTTGAGCTTTATTGAACAAAAAATATTTTTTACATTTCATCTTAATTCAAATTCCCGCGAAGCCATTGCGGCTTGTCTGCAGGATGATAAATAGTTGTGTAAAGCAATGTTCATAGTATGCTTATTTCAGCTCAGCTGTGTGCATATTTCATGTATATTAATTTAATATAAAATATAATTAAATTCAATTTGGTTTTCTTAATTTTAATTCTAAAGATTTAATTTAATTTAGGAAGTGGTTTTTTATTAATTTTTTTCTACTTATCTTATTATGTATGCTTAATAGATTTGTTGGCATAATATTTAGAGTTGTTGGTAGAGTTACGGCTAATGACTTCTTTCCATAATCATTTCGGAAGCTCGGTACTTTATAGCGCCCTTGTGCCCTTCTTCGCGTGTTCTGTTGATGGTCAATATGTTCAAGCAAGTTTGGATCATTGTAAAATACATTTACTATTGAGGTTTTGTATATTCCCTCAATATTCAGTATTTGGTGTTGCTTGTATAAATTGATATCATTTTGTGTTGCTTGGGAGCGATTTATGCGAGCGTTGTTGTTTTGATTGGCTGTGTTGGTCGTTTCGGGATTGTTAGTTGTGTGAAAGTTTATGTTCGGAATATTTTGATACATGTAGTTTGTTTTATGTTGTTGGTTTTTATGTAGTAATTTAAGGAGTCTATTTTGCGTTAATTGAAGTGTCCTGCAGTATGTTGATGTTCCCCATGCAGTTATCCCGTGCCGTAAATAGGATTCCGCCAGTTCAATTCAGTTCAGTTCAGTTAAATTCAATTCAATTCACTTCAATACAATTCAATTCAATGCAATTCAATTAACTTCAATGGAATTCTATTTAAGTCAATTCAATTCAATTTACTTCAATTCAGCTCCGTTCAATTCAACCCAATTCATTTCAATCCAATTCAATTCACTTCAACCCAATGCAAATAAATTCAATTTAATGCAATTCAATTTACATTAATTGAAATCCACTCAATTCAATTCGATTCAATCCTATTCGATTTGATTCAATTCATTATAATTCAATTCAATACAAACCAATTAAATTCATTTCAATTCAATACAATTCGGATCAATTCACATCACTCGAATTTCATTCAATTCGCTTCGATTCATCTCATTTAAATTCAATTCAATTTAATTTAATTTAATTTACCTCAATTCCATCCAATGCGTTTCAATGCAATTCAACTCAATTCAGTTCAGTTAAATTCAATTCAATTCACTTCAATACAATGCAATCCAATGCGTTTCATCTCAATTCAGTTCCACTGAATTCAATTCAATTCCATTCAATCCAACTCAATTCAGTTTAATTTTATTTAATTCAATTCAATACTTTTTAATACAATTCAATTCAATGCAATTCAACTCTATTCAATTCAGTTGAGTTAAATTCACTTCAATTCAATTCAATCCAATTCAATTCAATTCAATTCATTTCAATTCAATTCATTTCAATTCAGTTTAACTCAACTCAATCCAATTCAATTCAATCCAATGCAATTCAGCTCAATTTAATGCAATTCAATTCATCTCAATTGAAATCGATTCAATTTAGTTCAATCCTATTCGATTTGATTCAATTCATATCAATTCAATTAAATACAAAACAGTTAAATTCAATTCAATTCAATACAATTCAGTTCACTTCACTTGTATTCCATTCAATTGGATTCGATTCAAATCATTTGAATTCAATTCAATTTAATTTAATTCACCTCAATTCTATCGATTTCGTTTCATCACAATTCAATTCAAATCAATTTAATTTAGTTCCACTCAATTCAATTCAATTCCATCCAACTCAATTCAATTCCATTCTTATTCTATTCAATTCAACACAATTCAATTGAACCCTATGCAATTCAACTCAATTTAATTCAATTCAATTCACATCAATTAATAGCCCTTCAATTCAATTCAGTTCGATTTAATCCAATTCGGTTTGATTCAATTCTTTTCAATTTCATACAATTCAATTCAATACAAAACAATTCAATTCAATTCGATTCGATTCAAATCATTTTAATAAATTTAATTCAATTTAATTTAATTTAATTCACCTCAATTCAATCCAATGCGTTTCATCTCAATTCAATTCAAATCCACTCAGTTCCACTCAATTCAATTCAATTCAATTCCATTCACTCAAACTCAATTCAATTTAATTCAATTCAATTCAATTCAATTCAATTCCACTCAAATCAACTCAACTCAATTTAACTGAATTCAATGCAATTCAATTCAATTCATCATATTCAATTCAATTCTATTCAATTCAATTAAGTTCAATTCAACTCAAATCAATTCAATTCAAATAAATTCAATTCAATGCAGTTCCATTCGATTTAATTCAATTCAATTGAATTCCATTCATGTCAATTGAATACAATTCGCTTAAATTCAATTCAATCCAATTCAATTCAATTCATTTCAATTCAATTCAATTCAATTCATTTCAATTCAGTTTAACTCAACTCAATCCAATTCAATTCAATCCAATGCAATTCAGCTCAATTTAATGCAATCAATTAAATACAAAACAGTTAAATTCAATTCAATTCAATACAATTCAGTTCACTTCACTTGAATTCCATTCAATTCGATTCAATTCAAATCATTTGAATTCAATTCAATTTAATTTAACTTACCTCAATTCTATCGATTTCGTTTCATCACAATTCAATTCAAATCAATTTAATTTAGTTCCACTCAATTCAATTCCATCCAACTGAATTCAATTCCATTCTTATTCTATTCAATTCAATTCAACACAATTCAATTCAACCCTATGCAATTCAACTCAATTTAATTCAATTCAATTCACATCAATTAATAGCCCTTCAATTCAATTCAGTTCGATTTAATCCAATTCGGTTTGATTCAATTCTTTTCAATTTCGATTCAAATCATTTTAATTCAATTTAATTTAATTTAATTCAATTTAATTCAATTTAATTCAATTTAATTCAATTTAATTCAATTTAATTCAATTTAATTCAATTTAATTCAATTTAATTCAATTTAATTCAATTTAATTCAATTTAATTCAATTTAATTCATTTCAATTCAGTTTAACTCAACTCAATCCAATTCAATTCAATCCAATGCAATTCAGCTCAATTTAATGCAATCAATTAAATACAAAACAGTTAAATTCAATTCAATTCAATACAATTCAGTTCACTTCACTTGAATTCCATTTAATTCGATTCAATTCAAATCATTTGAATTCAATTCAATTTAATTTAACTTACCTCAATTCTATCGATTTCGTTTCATCACAATTCAATTCAAATCAATTTAATTTAGTTCCACTCAATTCAATTCCATCCAACTGAATTCAATTCCATTCTTATTCTATTCAATTCAATTCAACACAATTCAATTCAACCCTATGCAATTCAACTCAATTTAATTCAATTCAATTCACATCAATTAATAGCCCTTCAATTCAATTCAGTTCGATTTAATCCAATTCGGTTTGATTCATTTCTTTTCAATTTCGATTCAAATCATTTTAATTCAATTTAATTTAATTTAATTCAATTTAATTCAATTTAATTCAATTTAATTCAATTTAATTCAATTTAATTCACCTCAATTCAAGCCAATGCGTTTCATCTCAATTCAATTCAAATCAACTCAGTTCCACTTAATTCAATTCAATTCCATTCACTCAAACTCAATTCAATTTAATTTAATTCAATTCAATTCCACTCAAATCAACTCAACTCAATTTAACTGAATTCAATGCAATTCAATTCAATTCATAATATTCAATTCTATTCGATTCAATTAAGTTCAATTCAACTCAAATCAATTCAATTCAAATAAATTCAATTCTATTCAATGCTGTTCCATTCGATTTAATTCAATTCAATTGAATTCCATTCATGTCAATTGAATACAATTCGCTTAAATTCAATTCAATCCAATTCAATTCAATTCCATTCAATTCTATTCTACTCTATTCAATTCAGTCCAGTTCAGTTCAATTCAGTTCAAATTAATTTCATTGAATTCGAATTCAATTCAATACAATTCAACTGAATTCAATGCAATTCATTCAATTCACATCGATTAAAATCCATTCAATTCAATTACATTCGATTCCATTCAGTCTAATTCAATTCACTCCGACTTAATTCAAATCAATTCAATGCAGTTCCATTCTATATAATTCAATTCAAATCCGTTCATTTCAATTCAATTCAATTCAATTTGATTCTATACTATTCAATTCCGTTCAATTCAATTTAATTCCATTGAATTCAATGCAATTACATTCAATTCAATTCAACACAATTCAATTGAATTCAATGCAATTCAATCGATTCACCTCAATTGAATTCAATGCAGTTCAATCGATTCGATTGAATTCAGTCCAATTCAATTAAATTCGACTCAATTCAAATCAATTTAATTCAGTTTGATTTAAATTAATTCAACTCAATTCACTTCAATTCATTCAGTTCAGTTACAACGAATTCAATTTAATTCAGTAATCCATGCCAACCAACCCCCACCAATTTTTTATATGTTTATAAGAAAATATTCAATTGAAATTTAACAACTATACTTGAAATTTAAAATACGTTAATTTAAATTTAAAAATGCTATTTGTGTGCATTAATTGAACTGTAGAAATATCATGTGAAAATTAAAAGACATCAATTTATATTTAAAAGGTATCAATTAATGTTTGAAACATATCAATTGAAATTTAAAAGAAACCAATTGAATTTTACAAGACAGCAATTGAATTTTAAAAGACATCAATTTAAATTTAAAACACATCCATTGAAATTTAGTACACATTAATTGAAATTTGAAACACAACAATTGAAATTGAAAGTACATAAATAGAAATTAAACCAAGTTTGTGGTATTTTTATTAAAGAAATGTGTATAAAACCGTACCTAGTTTATAAACCGAATAAAATATACACACATTGCGATGTGAATGGCAAAAGAGTACCATCACCTATTTCTTTCAGTGTAAACAAGCCAATACGTTCACATTTGCAGCAATTAAGTAATCATTTTCTTCCGAAATCGGTCAGAAATCTGTCAGAAACTCTTTACAAGTTTCCGTTTCTGATGTTGATGTTAATCAGACAATGTACAGAAAATCGTATTTGCGGTTGACAAGAATTCGAAAATATTTGTCTGTTGAAATTCTAAAGAGTATGCAGATTTCTCGGACAGATGTCTGCGAGAATTCTGAAGGATTTTTGTTTCGTTGAAGGAAATCGGCATTTAGTCTAGCTGAAAACAAATGGTTTCACATTACGTCCCATTAAGGAATTGGGGAGAGAGCTTCTCACAACCAGTGAACTGTGCGTTTTCTAGTTTTATTCTCAATGATAGCGACCTACAGCTTTACACTGGTTCCGAACCGTATTTAATAATACGTAAATAATCGATAGTGCCGCCGTCACTAACTGAACATCCGCCAATTGTCCGACCGTTTGCTGATACTTTGTCCGATTCGTTGCACCAATTTCAGAGTGATGCCCGAACGAACAGCCGAGCATTTCGCGACATTTCCAGAGAATACAATTTAAATATTTTTTTTATCTATTTTTTTAAATATTTTTATTTTCAGTATTATATTAAATATAGTTTATTTTTATAAAGATTAAAAAATAAATATTTTTGAAAAAATATTTCACGGTAACAAAAGACTAACTTAATAATTAATTCTTGTCATAAATTGTTAACATTACTTAGCGACCTGGTAAGTGTCAACCACTCGTTAACTCAATTGTTACTGAGACGGAATGGAAGAAAACAAACAAAGGAATGCAGACAAAACCAAAATACCAATTCAGTTCCCTGAGAATGTAAAGTTGGCTTATTGACGCATAGTTTCTGGATGAAAGCAAAACCAAATGCAGGGTGGCGCACCAATTGTGCTACAATAAGAAATTGAAATAACTTTTTTTTAATCAAGGTATTTCATTTATTTTTTTTTTCTATTATATAGAAACTCCATTTTAGATATTTTGGATAACTAACTAGTTTTGAAGATGATAGACCGTAAATGACCTCCATGCTCATCCACGCATATTCATTGGGGCCTGATGGGTTGATCGCCTCAATTATTGTCTTAATGGACTGCTTCATTTCATCCAAATTCCTTGGTTTCGTTTTGTACACCTCTTGCTTAACATGACCCCATAAAAATAAGCCTGGTGCTTATGGATATTAATTTGTTTGGAACTTTTCGTTGGAGGTACGCCATAACCGGTTTAGCGTAATCGGCGTAAATTCCCTTTGGATGGAAATGAAGGACTGCAAAGCATGGCACCATCCAAATCCTCTTTTTGGTATCCCAAGAATTAATTTTAATAAATCTAAATAGTAACCTTTAAAATAAAAAAAATAGCCGATTACTTACACAGAAAAAAAGTCATTACGTTTTGTTTTTGTAGCACGATTCGCGCGCCACCCGTACGTTTCAAAGAATGTGGGTAAACCTCGCATGATTCTCGTGTTTATAAAGAGACAAAACGCCCCATCAGAAAATGTACCGACATGTCTTACAAATATCGTATGAAATTTCGGAGAATGCTCAGAATCGGCTGACAGAATATGTGCAGTAAAGTCGTTTAAATGTTTCAAGTAATTTCGAACAATTCGGTTGATTGACTGATAAAATTGAAAAGAATGTACATAAATCTGACATTGTTTACTGGGATATTCTCTTTGTGGCGATCACTGGTCCAAAAATATAAAGTGCAGAAAAATAGATTATTTTCACGTCCGGAAACTAAATCCTCTAACAGTTTCGCAAGCAAATCTTCGCGATGAATCGCCAGCGAATCACACTGATAAGTATTTGGCGAACTTTCTGAGAATTAAAAATGTCACGTATTATTGATAAAAAAGTTGTGCAAGATTTGAGCGACGTTTTCCGTATGGTAAATCGTATGGCAAAATAAGTAAGGTAGGAGCAGCAGGAATTTAAGGCATTTTGTTATTATTTCAGGGGCCGACCTTGTCAAATTTAGCTTGTCAAGATGTATTTATTTCAGGTTATATCAGGTGTTATTGTTGTAATTTCCGGCAACAACCACAAGGACAAGAAAAAAAATAATCTGGTGTCTTAACGCTACCACCTGTACTAGATACATCTTGGAAATTGCTATAAACGGCATTTGAGAAGGTCGGACCACAACGACGATAAAAAATTTAAGTCAGCTGTTCTAACGCTACTACCTGTAATAGATACATCTTGGTAAATCATTTCTCAAACCTCTCATAGCATTTGATGAATAAGGCCCTTAATCAATTAGTTTTGTAGTTTCTCTCTTGTATTATTGGACAACATTTTAATTTTGTTGTTATTATTTCTTAAATAAACTTGTCAATGTAAAATACAAAATTAAATCTTACTAATTTCTGCTTCTTTGTTAGTTTTCTTCCCAAAAATATTACTGTTATGATTGATCGACAGAAAGAATCGCGGGTGCATCGCGAAGTCTTGCGCCCAATCAATCACAATAAGAATCTATAAAAACAACTCTATTCACTTTCATACAGAAGTGTATAACTTGCGTTATTTTTCTTCAATGACTGTTACGTTCGTTGGGAAAAATGACGGGTACATCGCGAAATCTACTAAATAAAATAAATGTTTGCCGTTACGTCCCATGAAGGGATCAGGGAGAGCTTCTCACAACCAGCGAGCTGTGCGCGTTCTAGTTTTACACTCACTGATTCGAAACTACAGTTTTACACCGGTTCCGAACGGTATTTTGAGAAGCTTTTTCATGGCTAAATACTCGATAGTGTCGCCGTCACTAAGCGAGGTGACCGCCGTCGAAAGAAATATACTTTAGTCATGTATAATAGCCGTATTATATTACCTTATTATATTACTCTTCCAATAATCATCCTGTTGTTTGCGGGGCAAAGTACCATGGTATAAATATACACGGTACACGCAGGGTGACAACCAATACAACATGAAAACTAAAATGGGAATTTTGTTTGCATTTACTTTCTGTTTAATGTAATACCAACAATAAAAGTAAATAAAAAAAACTCGAAAATTAAACACATATGAATTTGCATAAAATAATAACACAGTAAAAAAACATCAGCTGTTCTAGTGCATCTACCTTGATTATTATACCAAGCCAAATACACTTTACGAAACCCGAGAGAGTTACACCAATACTTTTAGTAATTGCCGCTTTGCATGATTTTGTGTGATGAGAACTTCTTCTGATGTATCTCAGAGAACTTCTAAACAATTTTTGAGTATTGGTAGTCTAAACATAATCAAACACGCTACAGACGACAACGTTTTTTCTTCATAGGTTTCTTATGGCAGGAAAATCATCACGAAAATCCGCTGCGGCTGTCGACTCGCCGCTAGAATAGAATCTTTTCTAATTTCTTGGCGGCACTCTCACGAAATGTCTCTATTGAGAGAATGAAGTTGCCGCATGTTTCTGGAAATCATAAGAGAAACCATAGAGTAATCTCATACTAGAGAAAATATTTTGCTTATCTGACGTTTCATTTCACACTCTTCTTGATGTTTGATGAAAAGTGACATACACCAGGTGGAATTACAATAACTTCTTGCTTTAATTTTTCATGCCATTTTGGTGAAAAACTGTGAAATTTAAATGTGTTTTACACTTTTTTATTGACTGTTATTGTTAGCATACATTTGTGTTGTATTTAATACAATAATTTTAGCACACAACACGAAATGCCGTTGTTGTTATTTTGTTCGTTGTTTTGAACCATTGTCTCTATCTGGTATTAGTAAAGTAATTCTTTTCAACATCGAACGTAAATATCACACCAGACCAAATGTCATAAATTTGGTGAGAGAACTATTAGATCTACTATAAGTATTAGTCTATGAGAGAAACCAACACATACATACGATGTTGCATGTGAATGCATAAGAAAATTCAAGAAAATTGTTCAAAATAATTCATTGTTAAACACAATACAATAAAAGTGAATACATTTTTAAATGCAGTAAAAACAATTTAATTCCTATTCAACTACAATATTAGTTTTCCAAACTTTCAAACAAATTCCCGAAAAGAGACGCAAATATATACGACGCAGAGAGAAAAAAATCAACCGAAGTCGTCAGACGCCCTCTCTTCCATTTCGTTTAGACGCTAGAGATTTTTTTCATCGTCATCTGAAGCGTTTCTGGTTCTGTTTGGACTCTGATGCTGATCTTTTCTTTGTTACCGTTTGCAAAACGTCATTCTCAAGTTCTGTGGGGAATTAACGACAAATTCTAGCATAACTTTTAAAATCTCAGCGAAAGTGAATTGGTACTAAAAAGCACACAAGTCGCGAACAACTTTTCAAAAACAATCAAAAACAATAACCACAAATGAACTTGTGCGCAAATTTTATTGTTAATATTTGTAGTTTCTTTCTTTCTTGATACAATTTTAACAAATAAAAATAAATTTAAGATATTTATTTTTAAAGTTTCTACTTAAGTCGCATGTATAGAAGATATGCACTTATGTACAAACCAAATACAAACACAAGCCCGACTACAACTATAAGAGTTCCATCACTCCGACTTCTAACATCAATTGTTCTTCTCTGTTCAGAACATTCACTTATCATTTCCATTAAATTGTACCTCATGTTCTACAAATCATTAATTTGTTGTTGTATTGAGTGGTCTTCATCACCCAATTCTATCGTACAAAACAATAACTAAAAATTAGCCCGGCCCTAAAAACTGTACTCACAAAAATGCAACAATGTGTAGTGATAGAAACTCACCTCAAACTACACTGACAGCATTGCCAGATAGCGCGAGAGGAAAATAACAGTGAGGGTAGAAAGTATTCTGCCATACAACATTTTATATGTAAATTTCATTCGAATTTTCTATATCCGTAAGTAAAATGCTAAACAACGTAACTACAGTTGTAATTTTTTGTCGGAGGAAGCAAAAAGCTTTTTAAAATTGTAAAGAACAAAATAGTAATTCCTAATATAACTTAAGACACGACGACGTACTTGTACAACGGTATAGTGGTTCAGATGTTCGCAATGTTTTTGTCCGGTTATGGGAGATGTCCGCTTATGGGAGCGACAAAAAAAGATTATATTTAAAATGCATCCAAGGGATCATATTTTAAGTGATTACATACATTTATTTAAAAGTATAGATATAAAGTGTTTTGTATTTTAATTTTCCTTTGGTTGAAAAACTGTTTTTACCCGTTGATTGTTTAAATTTTGATTGTTTTAGATTAAAGTGTTCATTCTCAATATGTTCATATGTTGAAAAGCTACGAAGTCACTTTTGGCACATTCTTTCAACCTAGCAACAAGTTTTAACGCCTTATCGTACGTTGTTATGGGCTCACTGATTTCTTCTGCATAAGGTTCTCCTTCGGAATCACGTATGTCCATTAAGTTGTTTTGTTCTCCAAATAGAACTTCCATGTTGTTGTCTTCAGTGCAGACATTTTTGTCTATTTGAAGGAAATTGTCAGAATCATTTGCCAAGTTGAGTTCTTTCTGAAATTAAGCATAGATTGCCAGCAGAAAATCATCCTCGGGATCAAAATCGAGAAGACTGTCAGGAATTTCCGAAAATCGTGCTTTACCGAAGCAGTTTTGGATTGTTGTTGCTTCTACTTTATTCCAAGCTGCTTTGATGAAATAATCAGCTTCAAGAACATTAATTGATTTCGACAGCTCTGTTGCTGAGCTGGCAGCTTCAATTTCTCATAGCAGGTGTTTTAAAATAAAGCTTCTATAAATAATGTTAGAATTTTGGATTATTGCTTGGTCCAGTGGCTGGCATACTGCCGTTGAATTTGGTGGCAAAAAAATAATGTTTATATAAGATAATTTTAATTCCCTTGGATGAGATGCTGCGTTGTCTAAAAGTAAAAGAATTTTCCGGTTCTGGTTAGTCATTTTCCTATTGAACTGCTGCATCCATTCACTCAATACTTCTCGAGTCATCCATACTTTTTTATTTGACTTCCAATCCACTGGTAGTGCCGTGATAGGAACATGTTTAAATGCGCGAGGGTGGGCTGCTTTACCTATAACCCAAATCAACTCTTTCTCTCCTGCCATGTTTGCACAAAACAAAATTGTGAGTCTTTCCTTAGAGAATTTATCGCCAATGCATTCTTCGGATTTAAGAGCGAGAGTTCTGTCCGGTAATGCGCGAAAGCAAAGTCCGCTTTCATCTGCGTTGTAAATGTCCTGAGACTTGTATCCGCTCAATAGAGATGGCAGCTTTGCCTTTAACTGCTCGACATCCTCCTGTCTTACATCTGCTGCTGCTCCAGAAATTCACTCACTTGAACGCAACATTATTCCTTATGCGCCATCCATCTGAAGCACTAAAAATAGTTACACTTAATTTGACTGCTATTTCTATTGCCTTTGTTTTTAAAATAGGGCCAGATATATGAATGTTTTGACTTCTAGCATTAGCGAACCAATCAAAGCACATTTTGTCTACTTCTGAGCCAGCTTCTTTGAGAAAACTTAGCTTTTGATGTTCATTAACTCCAGATTGCCATTTAGAATGAATTGTTTCCATATTTTTTTGATGTCTCCAGCTTGTGTTTTTCCAATATTGAACCTTTGAAAACCAAAAATTGTACGGAATTTCATTAGTTATAGCATTAAACTACCGCAGTGAAGTTGGCCCACCATGGCTGGCCCACTTTTCTGTACAACGTTAAAATAGCCCAAATCGATTGGAATAGTTCTAAAGTCAATTCTAGTTAACTTATTCAGGATGCTATGTGTAATCTAAAATTCAGGACATTGATATGTGAAGAGATCCTTAACAAGGATGAAACTTAAAATGTTCTTTGATTAAGACATCCCTGTACTGTAATTATAAGACATTAGATCTTGTTGTACGGGTTAACAAATAAACAAATAAATAAATGATGTACATTTCAGAAAAAGTTCACAAAGACTAAAATAGATAAAAAAAAATTACAGCAGACAGTTGTCCGAGGCCTTCGGCCGCGGACTGTCCCTGCAGGCTGTGTCAGAGACACGGCCTTTAAGTTTAACGAAGAATACGCCATCCGATAAGACAGAAAACATATATAACAATAAATTCATTTGCTTATATTATTTATCATTTATTGTTACATATGTTTTCTGTCTTATCGGATGGCGTATTCTACGTTAAACTTAATGGCCGTGTCTCTGACACAGCCTGCAGGGACAGTCCGTGGCCGAAGGCCTCGGACAACTGTCTGCTGTAATTTTTATATTTACCAACGGCATTTGATTCAAGTCCGTTTAAAAAAAAATATTATGTTAAATTTTTTTAAACTTAATTTAATTTATGTATTTTAATTAATATCTTTATTGAAATAAGTTCTGCGAATGTTGAGAGGGCCGCCCTAATATTAAAAAAGGTTTACCTTATCGAGTCTTCGCATTAGCATTCAAGCGTTGTGTGAAAGCTTTACGCTTTACAATTCAAAATTAATGTTACAACAGCTTTATTGAAGCTTTCGCAAAAAAGCTTTATTACGTTAGCTTACTGTTTGTTTCACTTTTTACTAGATACATGTGGCCAAGCAACATTAGCTTGCTGTTCGTTTCACTTTTTACTAGATACATGTTCCTAAGCAATGTTGAGCAACCAAAAACACTCAACCAAACACCACACATATGTTTGAGTGTATGTGTTTAAACAATTTTCATTTGAGAAATTAAAATACTAGAAATATATCAACCAATATGAAATGTATATCAAACGAAAGATAACATCTTCATTTACCTACAAAAAAAATTTTAAAAAAATTCATCTAGCCGTTTCCTCAAATTCAATGAAATAAAGATTACAACAATAAAAACCTGACATGACTCCTCATACCGTAAGGTAAGACGTATTCTACGTCAAAAATTTAATTATTTTATACGGTTTTACAATTACTAGAAAATTTAGAAATAAAAACTCAAGGACTATGAAACAAGACAAGATCCTTAAAATCGGTGAAAATTGGAAAATTTTCACACTTAATATTCGCGTATGCTGTTGGAAATTCGAAGCTGAAATTTCATAAAAAATGTCACGGACATTGAAACTGACTAGGTCCTTAAACTCGAAGAAAACCAATGGCCTTTGAAAATGCTATAAAAAAAAAAACTACTGAATATTTTCTCAAATTTCTTTTTTTATTTGAAAGTACAATCCTTCCGGTTAATAATGGAAAATAATTTCATTCAAATGGCACGAATATTGTCCTTTAAAGCGTCAATTGTCTCTGGCTTGTCGGCGTAACAATTATCTTTGAGGGCACCCCACAAATAATAGTTCAACGGTGTCAAATCGCAGCTCCGAGGTGGCCAAACGACATCAGCTCTGCGGCTGATAATGCGATCTTCAAAAACAGGGCGCAAAACATCGAGTGTAGCTTTGGCTGTGTGCAACGTAGCGCCATCCTGTTGAAACCAAATGTTGCCAATATCCTCCTCTTCAAGTTTTGTGAACAAAAATTCGTTAAACATGGCCCGATAACGATCGATCAAATTTCTCAGAAAATTTTCATATATGTAGAGGATATTGGTTTTCTTCGATTTTAAGGACCTAGACCTGTTTTAATGTCCTTGAAATTTTTTATAAAATTTCTACTTAGTATTTGCAAACATATCAGAATATTAAGTGTGAAAATTTTCCAAACTTTTTTTAATTTTCTGAGAAATATGAATATAACGATAACGATCGATCGATCAAATTTCTCAGAAAATTTTCATATATGTAGAGGATATTGGGATTCTTATATTTTAAGGACCTAGACCTGTTTCAATGTCCTTGAAATTTTTTATAAAATTTCTACTTGGTATTTGCAACAACATATCGGAATATTAAAGTGTGAAAATTTTCCAAAATTTTTTCAATTTTCGGAGAGTTTTCATATATATAGCGGGAATTGGAGTTCGTGGATTTTAAGGACCTAGTGTTTTTCAATGTCCTTGACTTTTTTTACAAAAATTTGTTATCATTAACACTAGAGACATGTATGGAAATAAAGGTGGGAACCTGTTCGATAAAAATATCATACAATTTAATATATAATGGCATATATAAAAAAAAAAAACCGTTTCCCATTACATCCCATGAAGGGATTGGGGAGAGCTTCGCACAACCAGTGAGCTGTGCGCTTTCTAATTTTTCACTCATTGATTGGGACCTACAGCTTTTACACCGATTCCGAACGGTATTTTGAGAAGCTTTTTCATGGCTAAATACTCGATAGTGTCGCCGTCACTATGCGAGGTAACCGCCGCCGAAAGAATTTTTTTTTTAAGGTGGTCAGAGCAGGGATCGAACCCAGGATCTCATGTACAAGAGGCGCGCACACTACCCATTGCACCACCGACGGCCACATATATAGGGCAGGATAATTGCATTTAAAGGACGTTGTGTCCTTTCGATATCTCCAATGTCTATTTTGAACATTATGACACTATTAATGACCAGTGCAATGAAATTTATATGCTTGGTTTGATTTAAATACAATAAAATTAGAAGGTGGGCCAACTTCACACTACTTCATACTACTGTGAAGTTAGCCCACCCTCGAAATATGTGGGCTACGATGGTGGGCTAACTTCACGCTAGTATTAAACTTTACCTTTTTGCAACTTCACGAACAGACACACACACATTAACACTATCCATTTTTTCTTTAATGAACAGTACGTTTTTTGGTGCCTTAATATTACGAGTTTACAAAATCACAATTCACATGCAACTTACTTGACAAACTAAATGGAACTGCCGGCCGCTATTTGACACACTTGTCATCAATGTGGGCACACATGTTAAAATTACAAATTTGAAATTACAAATTTTTAAAATCATTGTGTGGATGCTTTTTGATTCCTGTCCGTTTATGAGAGATTTTTTGATCAAAATGGTTGGAAAAATAGCGTCCGCGTCCTGTTATTAGAGCGTCCGGTTATTAGAATGAGATTTGTATTTAAAAAGTAATACAAAAGCTATTCCCACGAAATCTGTCCGGCTTTTGAAGCTGTCCGTTTAAAAGGACTGTCCGTAGTGAGGAATTTCACTGTATATCGGCCAAAGTTACGGAATCAAGTATTATTTGGAAATTTTAAGATTAAAAATCGGATAATTTAATATAACGGTTGGTCCAAATACAGGTATATTTTTAAATCATACTTTATTTTGACACTGATAGAGTTTTTCTGTTTGAAATATTCAGCCTTACTACGAATGTCGTTCTCGTATTTCGACTACGACAGTTTTGTAAAAGATTAAAGACAAAGTTGTCGTGTTATCTTTAATCTTTTACAAAACTGTCGTAGTCGAAATACGACAACGACATTCGTAATAAGGCTGAATGACTACCAATCAGTACCATATATAAAATAAGAGTCGCTTTACGCTTGAACTACACTGAGAAATATTGCAAATTTACTTCGAAAGTAAGTGCTGTGTTACACAAACTGTGCGTTTGTTGAAATTAAATTTTGGCAAGTTTTTTACGCAAGTTTTTGAAAACATTTCATGAGATTGGCTTGCCAGTTGACAAAACCCATGATCGCCGTCATCGTACCGTGCACAAAGATCTCGGACTCATTCACTTCGTTACATCTCCTCAATTTGGGTCTTATAGATGCTCCATTCGGATATCAAATTTGGACTAAAAACCACGTTTCATACATCTGACGAAAACATGCGCATTTTCATCCCGACGGCTATGTCAACAAACACAATTGCTGCATTCGGGGATCGGAAATCCCACACGCCATTATCGAGACTCAAATTCATCCACAAAGAGTGACGGTTTGGTGCGGATTTTGGACTGGTGGCCTATTGGCCTATTTTTTAGAAAATGCTACTGGAAACGCCATTTCAGTTAACTGCCAGCGCTGAAGAGCCATGATTACGAACTTTCTATGGGCTGAAATGGAAACAATAAATTTGGATAATCTTTGGTTTCAGCAGGATGGCACACCACGTCACACAGCTCATAAAACCGTCGATATTTAGCGCACTAAGTGCGAGTTTATCCATTTAGACTTTTCTTGTGGGGTTCCTTAAAGGACCGATGCTATGCGAATAATCCAGAAACGATCCACACCCATAAGAACAATATCGTCCGAGCCATTTGTAAGATAGATCCAGAAACCATCAACAAAGTTTTGGACTGGGAAGACTGCAGTGGCTGACACATGAATGAAATCGTGTTCCTTAAATAATGGGAATATTTGGTATTTCAATTAAAACCATAATATTTATACAAAAAGAAATAAAGTGCAGTTAATTTTATTTAATTTGTAAAAGATACTTGTAAATATAATATGTAAAATATTGTGTAGGTTTTTTAGGCAATATTCCAAAGTTGACAACATTTCCATTGTTTATGGCCGTCGCTTGTGCAATGGTTAGTGTGTGCGCCTCTTTTATATGAGATCCTGGGTTCGGTCCCTGCTCTGTCCACCTTAAATTTCTGTCGACGACGCTCTCCTCGCTCAGTTACGGCGACACTATTGAGTATTTAGCCATGAAAAACCTTTTCATAATACCGTTCGGAACCGGTGTAAAACTTTAGGTCCCAATAAGTGAGTATAAAACTAGAAAGCGCACAGCTAACTGGTTGTGCGAACCATTTATTAATTTTTTTATAACTTTTCTAATTTCTCAAATTTAAAGAAGTAAAATATTGTGGTATTTTTCTTTTTGTTTTAACATATTTTGACGTAATCGTTCATAATGCGTTTCCAACATTTTTTAAAAATCGAAAAAAATTGATTTCTATATTCGACTTTCTTGACATATATCTCACACGGTTTTGGAAATATAGCACTCAATTTTCCTGTGTTAGATAGTGTGATTTCTTGGCTTTAATATGACGGCTAAATTTTGTTTATACCGAATATGTAAGTAGTTTGGTTTTACTAAATATTTTAAAAAATGTAGTTTCTGAAACAAATTTTTATTTTGGCCCCCACGCATAACTATTTTGTATCAAACACCTTCCATGAGTATTCTCACTCACAAAAAAAAACCTTTTGTCCACTCCTAAAAATGTACCTTGGTTTGTTTTCTGATGATTTAGAAAAAAAAATCGTGTCTAGCATTAAGATCCCGTGAGCTGGACCATTTTTAAAAACGGTATTTTTTATAGTTTTTCAAAGACGTTTGTACTTTACCTAACGACAAACCATTATGCTAAAATTGCCATTTTGGTTTTTTTGAAAATTTAAACAGCGTTTATACCTAACCTGATGAACTAGTTGCGACCAAAAAGCGGTACACAATGGGTAAAAAACACAGATCTTTTCGGTAAAAATCTCTAAATAAAAATATCACAAATTTTGGTCCTTTTTGCGATTAGACGCACCGTTTAGAAGATACGGCCGTTTTTATATTTTTATGGGGATGATCACGAATTTTGGTCCTTTTTGCGATTAGACGCACTGTTCAGAAGATATGGCCATTTTTATATTTTTATGGAAGTGATCGGCGTACCGTCATTTTGCCCAATGTCATTTCGCCCAAAAACGGAATTGACATATCGGTCAAAAAATTGCAATGTTATTTGTTGTCCAAAACAATCGGATTTTTGGGCGTTATGACATGATTTTTTGGGCAATATGACATTTTCCCAAGCCAACAACGATCACATCCCCCAAAAATAATATAAATGAGATTTGTAAAAGAAATATAGGTAAATTTTCTATGTAATTTGTAAATAATACATATTCATTTCACATTGTTAGTAGAAAAATAACAAAACGTTCTTGTTCGATCTGGAGTGCCTCTATAACTTCTTGAGGTGTTTTTGGGGATTTTAAAAAAGTTGGCGATGCAAGTCTCTCCGGAGTTCTTTGTACCCGAGAGTAAACCAATTTTTGAGTACTTTCCTGATTCCTGCAGAAAAATTTTTATTTAAAGACAATTATTTTATTTGACTCAATACTGTAGAGCCCGCGGGCGCGACCCATCCTCCCACACTTCATTGGGTTGGTCATTCGTTTTCACACCATATCTTAGTAGCCCATGCCTACAACGCAGGGCCTCTGAGGTGTATTTGTACAACAAATGTGTACGTCAATGTTTTTGGCGATATGTCATTTTGTTTTGGGTCTTATGTCATTGCTATTGGGCGATATGTCATTTTAGTAACTAGAGCGAAATGACATTGGGCGAAATGACGGTACACCGACATTATTATAATGTTGTTACACCTGAATACCAATAAAATACATGAGAATGTAGGTTCGATCCCTGCTCTAACCACTTTACAAGTCTTTCGGCGATGATCACCTCGCTTAGTGACGGCGACCCTATCGAGTACTTAGCCATGATAAAGCTTCTCAAAATACCGTTCGGAACCGGGGAAACTGTAGGTCCCAATCAGTGAGTGTACAAACTATAAAGCGCACAGCTCACTGATTCCGAAAAGCTCTCCCCTATCCCTTCACATGATGTAATCGAAAACTGTATATTTTATATGTTAAAGTACAAAAACATTATAATAATGTCAATGTTTCTTCCAGATAAGTTGAAGGAAGTACTTGTACTAGTTATACCCAAATCGGAAAAAACTAGTCATGTATATCCTAAAGGCTGACTGCCCGATCAAATCTAACGATTTGTGATGTGTCTATCTACAATAGTATATGAGGAAAATAGTATTCTTGACACATCTAACGATTGTATCCAATAGTCTGTCACCACCTTAAGGAATATAAACCAATTAGTATCTCCGCATTTCTGGTGAAGACATTGGACAGATTGATTGACTTTTATATTAAGAATCGAATGAACTCGTTACAATATCCTTCGATTATTGTGAAAAAAATATATGTTACAGCGGCATTTGTGCAAAATGAGGGACCTTTCAAATTTCAATAAAAGATAAAAGCTTTAAATTGTGAAAAATCCATATAACTATCATAAATTATATTTAAGAATTAAAATAAAATCTTTCTTTTATTAAAAGTTATGACATGGTGACATGCCACTTGGAAAATATTTTGTTTACCTGGGATTACCCCATATACACTCCGGTCACTTATTTAAAGGCACTAAAAATTCCATATTCAGCAGCCTGTATCTTTTGCAATTTGTAACCGATTGCAGAATTTTAAAATGGAGATATAAGATATATAAAAATCATGGCAATAGTGGTTTCTTGCCTAAATAACTTTTCAAAAATGTGGTATTTTTTTTGGTTCACTCGAATAAAAGCACTTTAATATTTTCAAAGTAAGCGATGATTTTTTGTAGGGAGCGTTGGTTTATTATAATTTATTACATCTTAATCATTTTACGTGTCAAAATGTCAAAACAAAAAATTTTAAATCTATCGGAAAAAACTAAAATCGATGTTTACCGGGCAATAGCTAAAAAAAATTGGACGGAGCCCAACAGTTGTCGACAATTACATCAAGGACCCCGAGGGGTAAGGAAAAAATTTTAAAGGAAGGGTTTCATTGTCTTTATCTACGTATGAGAAAAGAAAAATCATCAGAATTGCTACTAATTCTGCCTTATCCTTGTCAAAAAAAGAGCTCAAGCTGGAGTGGAAGCGAGCAAGTCATAAGTACGCAGAGCAATTCGGAGCTGTGAGTATCTTAAATACCTGAAATCATAAATAGCCGCCACTTAATGCTCCTCGTAAGGAAAGGCGGCTTCAATTCGCAAGAGACTACATGGTATGGGATTTACGTTGTATTTACGGATGAGAGGAAGTTTAATTTGGATGGGCCTGATGGCTACAACTATTATTTCCATGATCTGCGCAAAGAAAAGTGTTTTTTGAAACGACATCACAGCCGAGAGGGCGGGGATATAGTGTGTGGTGCTATTACGTAGTATTACGTATTTCAAAGTGCAAAAATGACTGGTGCAAACTATAAAACGTTATTGAAATCGGCTTTTCCGAAGTTCAGTGAACTAGTTGGTCCCATATCTTGGATATTGCAACAGGATAATGCCCCTATACACAACGCCGGAGTAGTAAAGGAGTTCATTGCAAGCCAAAATGTTAATATTCTTGACGGGCCACCCTATTCGCCAGATCTAAACATTATCGAAAATATCTGGGGTTGGTTATCTCGTAAGGTCTATGTAGGAGGTAGACAATTGGTGACAAGCAGTCACTAATTCAGGCCATTAAGGATGCTTGGAATCAAATTTCGTTGGATTACATAAATACTCTTTATCTCAAGTTATTAAAAACTAAGGGGTTGTACCCATTACTAATAGTTCTTAAATAAAGTAAAATAAATTTTAAAAAAAACAAGATAAACTGTTTTTCATTAAAATTAGTTAAAGTGCCTTTATTCAAGTGAACCAAAACAATAGCACATTTTTTGACTTTTTTTTATAAATTGCTCAAAAAAACTCCTTTAGTTAAGAAACCACTATTGTCATGATGTTTTTATATCTCAAGATGTCTAGCTTCCATTTCCATTTTAAAATTCTGCAATCGGTTACAAATTGCAATAGATACAGGCTGCTGAATATGGAATTTTTTGTGCCTTTAAATATGTGAACCGGAGTGGAGTGTACATACATATGAACGTATATTGAGTCCAACTATCAACTTGGGCTATTATAGGCCATATTTTGGAATTTAACCCGCCGGAACTGAATCTGGTCCTGTTCACGGGTAGATGGAAGAGTTTTATACGAGTTTATATCTTCTGAGGCCAAGTATCTCGCTGTTATCCTTGACTGTAAGTTAAACTGGAAAAGGAATATTAAGGAACGGACGAAGTGGTTTATAATAGCTGTATATCCCTGTCGAAATTGAAATCACCGGGCAGAGATATGGAAAAAACATAATGGGATTTCAGAACTGCAACTTGGACTGCGGTTTTGTTTGTTTAAAAAAAATAAGCTAGAGTCCCATATTATCCGTAGTTTGTTTAGGTGGTTTATACAGTTTGTCCCTCGTATTGGTGGATGATACGCATTGTTGTCAGATTTAGCAAGAAGTGTTATTTGTCGAAAGTACACAGTTCTATTACACGGGCGACTTCTGCATTTGTCCGACTTGCTGGTACTTCGAATTTAATGGCATTTAGCTTCTCCACTGCGTAACTTTTGGCATCAGAATGAATCCAGTCATGTTTGGGTGAATTCAGGGCATCTTCAACGGACAACTTAATATCGATTCACATCACTTCCAGATTGTTTTGTGTCTGATTTGTTGTGTACTTCCGATATATACGATGTTTTCAAAGACACTTGAAAATAAAGGAGAGAATTGAGCCCCGTATGGCTGATACAAGTTGCGCCATGTTCCGAATACATGAATAAATATTTTGCAGTTTTTCCAGAGTTCTTGGAATGTAAATATCTTGCAGCTGTAAGCACAGATTCTTATGCGGACAACCATGCACTAAGGAAATGTCAAAGGCGAAGTTGTATAAGATGATATAGTGAAATTGTGGCCGTCGGTGGTGCAATGGTTAGTGTGCGCGGCTCTTGTACGAGAGATCCTGGGTTCGCACCCTGCTCTGACCACCTTCAAAAAAAATTTCTTTCGGCGGCGGTCACCTCGCATAGTGACGGCGACACTATCGAGTATATAGCCATGAAACAGCTTCTTAAAATACCGTTCGGAATCGGTGTAAAACTGTAGGTCCCAATCAGTGAGTGAAAACTGCAAAGCGCACAGCTCAGTGATTGTGAGAAGTTCTCCCCGGTCCCTTCATGGAATGTAATGGGAAACCATTTATTTTATAGTGAACAAAGTGCTTAGAAACATGTCTGACTGACCCATTTAATTTAGAAACATAGTTGCCGCTCCCAGTTTAATGTTTGCAAGAGATATGTAAAAAAAAAATATACATTTTCCCTTTGGAGAGCTTCTTCCAATCAGCAAGCTTCCTATTTTAAGCCTCACTATAAGAGACCTACTGTTTTACGCCGACTCCGCGCGATATT
Organism: Phaonia tiefii; assembly: GCA_963931995.1. NCBI lineage: Eukaryota > Metazoa > Arthropoda > Insecta > Diptera > Muscidae > Phaonia > Phaonia tiefii. Next base: position 67,458,468 of record OZ008367.1, read on the forward strand.
GAGAATATTTTTCAGGGCTTATTACGAAAAAATATAACCACCACTACGCGATAAAAGACCAAAAAAAGACCCGTGTCTCCCAGTTTTGCCCAAAGTCAGACACTTTTTGTATGGGCCCCCAAAGATTTGCGGCCTCGGCTTCATTTTTGCAAAAAAGTGATCACTTTGACTGGCACATATCTTGCAAACCGTTTGGAATTTTGATTTACTGTCTGAGGGAAAGTTGTAGCTCTTGTCATAAAGAACATATAGAATCTTAAATTCACCACTTAAAAGATTATTTTCCTTTTGAAATATTGTAGAACTTTTTTTTCCGATTTAATGACCGCAAACGTTGGAAAATAAATCAATATTTTCACACTGCATATTGAAATTGTCAGTTGCCAATGTTGTGTGCGATTTATACTGTAGCACTTACTCTATAACTTTCACCGCTGAGCTCTCCTTGACGTCGCGCTGTGTAATGCCTCGTTGTGAGCATCGTGACGCTTTTATATTGTGTGCTGCGTCCCTTCTTGCGTGTGCTGAGCTTACTGCTTTGCCTGTGCTGCGATCGGTGAGATAGCATAGTATCTCAATGTTGAAGTAAACGATGTTAAGACTCATTCCTAGGAAGTGCATATGTTCTAGAAAGTTGTTTATTGAGATTTTAAATACATTTTTGTGGTTGATTGTTTCCTTGAATTTTGAATGGTTTGCTACCTATGGACCGGAAGAGGGGAAAAAATGTACAAAAAAATTCGAATTTTTTAAAGTTTTTTGCAATTTTGACTTTGAATGTGAAGTTTTTTGATTTGAGTTGACAATTCTTTATAATAAGAGTTACAACTTTCCCTTAAAGAGTAAATCAAAATTCCGAACGGTTTGCAAGATATGAGCTTGACAAAATTATCACTTTTTTGCAAAAATGACACCGAGGACCCAAATCTTTGAGAGCCCATAAAGAAACTGCATGACTTTGGGCAAAACTGGGAGACACGGGTCTTTTATCACGTAATGGTATCCGTATATGGTTATATTTCCATGACTTAAAAAATTACACACAGTGTTATTTAATGGGGCCGCCGTCACTAATTTCTGCCTTTTTTTTGTTTTGTTAGCGACATAATTTTGTCCACTGATGTATTTTATTTTTGCTGCTACTTTCAGTAATTTCCATATTATTTTGCGAATTCCTAATTTATTTTTGAATGATAGTGCCGATCTTTTCCCTTATCTTTAAAATGATACGGAATCCCCAAGGTCATTCGCGATTTTATGACAAATTCCAAGCGAAACTCAGTGGTCCAATAGTAAATACATAAGTTCAAAAACAAATTCGGCACAAATTCAATTTAAACGATAACCCAGAAGTGAACCCAGCATTAAATTTCATTCCAAAGAATTTGTTACTTTCTTTGGCAGAAATTTTAAAAATAGGAATTAGTGCCAAAATATCGATGGACGGCAAAAGAATTACAATAAGTTTACCAGAAAATTTTCGAAACATAATGGCCAACTATTTTAAAATATGTGTTCTAATCTTGTTAACATTGACTTGGAGGCTACGTTGTACAACTGCGCAGATTTATCCTGCGACCAACCATAGCGATGATTTTGAATCCCCCGTCGCCCGACAAATTATGCGTTTGGCCAAATCGGCGGAAATTCGTAATTTTATGAAGCCGGAAGTGAATCCCTGTGATGATTTCTACACGCACGCCTGTGGTAATTGGGGTCAAATTAATCCCGCAATTGGCAAAAGTCCTAAGAGTTTAGCTGGCACTTTAATGGAAACCTACGATCGAAAAGTCACAAAATTTCTAAACCACAACAAAGAGTCGAGCGACACTGAATTGGTACGTAAAGTGAAATATTTTTATGAATCGTGTCTGCAACGGGACAATATCAATAAGCGCCAGCGCTTGCTTAGCATTATGGAAGAGTTTGGTGGAATGCCAGCGTTGAAAGGAACCGGCTGGGATGAGGAGGCATTTGATTGGTTGCAGGTCACAGCCGAAATTCTAAGGAAGTATGGCAAGCGTATAATTATAGGAGTTGAAGTCGAGCCAGATGTCAATAACTCCGAAGTGAACCGTTTATATATCGGCGAAGTGCAGGGTATGCCACCAGCAAAAATGGAAGAATTCTTTCCATTTTTGACAAACTTATGGAAAATTGAGTTGCAAACAGTTTTTGGCTTATCACCAGCTAAATCTTTAGTCACTGCAAGCGAGATGGCAGAATTTGCCCGAAAGCTGAGTGAAGGCGTGAGTGATCCATTGAATGGTCTGGGTTTGCAGAATAAAATAAAATTAACCAATTTGAATAACATGACCGAAAAATACGGTCCCACCCTAAATTTTACTTCTTTTGTCGAAACCTGGCTGGGCTATGATTATCGTCTACCCGTCTATGTATATGTTGATGATTATGTTCGAAATTTAAAGAAAGTCATTCCAGAGACACCAACTACCACATTGGCCAATTACATCATGATGTTGCTGATACACAATTTCAGCTTTAATGTTGAGCATACGGAGGACGAACTTAAGCGCAGATGCGTTAAAGCAACTCAACGCCATTTCTTTAAATATCTAGATCATTTAATGTACAAAGATTTGGAGAAATTTCATCCGAAAATTCTGGGCGATGCCAGGTCTATGTTTCAACATTTGAAACTAACATTCGCAGATATTCTCAAATCCCCCAGTATGTTGTGGATGGCGGCGTCTACGAGAGACAAGGCTTTGGAGAAATTGTCAGCAATGACATTTGAAATCAATGGATATACAAATGTCAACTTTACCGAGGAGCTCGGTCCTTTGACCATGAGTTCGGGCGACTATTTTGAAAATGTCATTAGTCTGGTTAAACAACGAGGTAAAAACTTTCGTATGAAAATAAATCTACCGCCCAGTCAAGAAGCCTCCACGGGAAGTTTCAATAGTCCCATGTACTTGGTCGACTATAACATTGTCACAATGCCCGTATACTTCCTCCAGCCCCTACATTTGTGGGAAAACGCTTACCCGAAAGCGCTACACTACGGCACCGTTGGCTACATAATCGCCCATGAAATGGTTCATGCGTTCGATGACACCTCGCGCAAACACGACGCCAAAGGCAATCTCAACAATTGGTGGGATCGCAATTCCAGTGCGATATTCGAAACACGCAAAGAGTGCATGCGCCAACAGTATGGTAGCTTCAAACATAGCAGTCATTTCCTGACGAAGAATCAAGACCAGGGTGAAAATATAGCCGATATTGGTGGCTTACACATTGCTTACCAGGCCTACGACGAGTGGCTTTCGAATCACCATCAGACGCCGGAACATTTGCCTCACATGGATACAATTACGGCACATCAGCTGTTCTTTATTAGTGCCGCCCAGGTCTGGTGCACAGTGACAGGTAGCGATTGGAATGAACTGGATACTCATTCTCCCGCGGCGGTGCGAGTGCATGGTATGATGTCAAATTCGGATGCTTTTGCGGAGGCATTCGAGTGTGAGGTGGGCTCAGAAATGAATCCACCCAAGAAATGTGTTATTTATTGAGGTAAAGCGCTTAATAATTGTGGATATGAATGTTACTGTTTTATTAAATAAAACACAAAATGTTGTTTCTCCTGAATTTAATTAATTCTAATTTAGTTAAATAAAAATAATAATTTTATTTGTAATTTATTGGGATGGGTGACTTTTTTTATTTGATTAAATTGAGTAGATTTTGGACGTATAGCACCAATATCACCGATTGTTGGGTATAGCACCAATGGAAGAGTAAATTGATGACTTTCTGAAATAACTAACTCTGTCGTCGTAAGGGGCTTTGGAGAATATAACACCTATATCCTTTGTAGCTCTATTTAAATGACCAACGTAAATGGATCAAAAAGATAGGGACTTCGCCAACCGAAAGCAACCACTTCAAATAGACCAGGAATTTGTGGCTATATATCGACGGATGGCAAAAGATTATAACAACTAAGTGCAAGAGCAAATTTTGGAACCTAATGGAAATCTATTTTAAAAACTGAATCTAACTCTTGATAACTTATAGGCCATGGTGTACACCTTCTCAGATTACTGGCCCTGCAGCCATCCAAGACTATGCTTTTCATTCCCAAATTTTAAGCAAGGTGCATAATTATAGTAAACACAACACCCGAAACAATTAAAAAGCAATAAGTGCGTTTTTATTAGCCCGCTAAAGTTAATTATAGCTTAATATATACGGGGCAGCTAAGCGATATTAAGCGTGGTTTCCATTTCCCACTTAAATTCCGACTTGAGCAATGACAATGTTGCCACATGTTCAATTTCAAGAAATTGCAACAAAAAGCTATCTTAGATAAATTTTGATATCATTTCTTATGATTAAAAATATTATCAAGAAGGAGAGACTCAAAAACAGAAATTAGAAAAATGACTTACACATTGTAAGTTCATTTCAATTATTTTACTTTTTTTTCTCTTTTTATCAAACCAACACTCAGGGGATGCGCCCTATAAATGCAGTGCATTGTGTTGGCGAAGGAAAATTGTGGAAGTGTGGATGGAAAGAGGGAGTAGTGTTTGTTAACATTTGCCTTGAGTCTTTGTATGTCACAATTGGTGGAAAATACACTAGCGGGAAGTTTATTCCACATACGGACAGTACGGAAGATATTAGTAGAGATATTGTAATGAATTTTCGCTTACATTTAGTTTGATCAATTTTTCTTAGCATAAATCCAATAAATTGCTGATGAAGATCTGAGGCTAGATCTGGAATAGCTATATGGTTTGCCAGAAATCATGAGGATGCATTTTGGTAAACTTCCTTTTTTAAAAACTATATCTCTACTAATAGAGATACAGAATGGTCTTGAGCTCAAATAATAAAATAAAAAGTATTAAAAATAAACTTACTTTTCTTGACTATTTTACAACCTCATGAGGTCAGACGTCTTACACATATTAATTAAACAAAGAAATTAAACAAATTTCAACATATTCTTCCAACTGGCTTTATCCTTCGCCTTTTCTCGCCAGTTGGTAACACCAAGGATACGGAGGCATTCTCCTGCCTGGTCTTTCCAGCGGAGTCTCGGTCATCCTCTTTTCCCGCTTCCATCGGGTACGTTATCAAAAACATTTCGCGCTACTTCATCTTCATCCATTCTGATAACATGGCCTAGCCAACGCAATTGGCCCACTTTGATTCGTCTAGCCATGTCCACGTCAGAATATAGGCTATATATCTCTGCCTTCCAGCGACGTCGGTACTCGCCGTTTTCCCTAACAGGACAATATATTTTATGGAGAATTTTTCTCTCGAAAACTCCCAGGTGTTCTCCATCCGCTTGCGATATGACCCAAGTCTCGGAGTCATATGTCAAGACAGGTAAAATGAGAGTCCGATATAGCTGGACTTTTGTCCGTCGAGAGAGGGGTTTGTTCCTAAACTGCTTGCTGAGCCCAAAATAACATCTATTTGCAAGCACAATTCTCCTATCTATCTCCAGGCTGACATTGTTGTCCTTGTTCACGGCGGATCCAAGAGACAAATTCATCTACCACTTCAAAATTAAATCGGTGGTCAACGTTCAAGTGCGGACCAAGTCGAGAGGTTTCCCCACTCGTTGACACCATCAATTTTGTCTTGCCCTCATTAACAGCAAGACCCACCTTCGCTGACTCCTTTTCGATTCTTGAAAATACTGCAGTAACCTCTCGCAAATTTCGCCCAATGCTATCTATGTCGTCAGCATACGCCTGCAACGTATGGCTTTTCGTGTTAATGGTCTTGTTCGTATTTTCTGCAGCCTTTCTCATTATTATCTCCATTAAGATGTGGAAGAGATTGCACGAAAGTGTGTCGCCTTGTGTAAGTCCTCGCTTGGTACATAATGGTTCAGTGAGGTCTTTCTCCACTTTCACTGCTGATTTGGTGTTGGTCAGCGTCATGCTACAGAGGCGGATCAGTTTTGCCGGAATACCAAGTTCAGACACAGCGTCGTACAGTTTTCCCCGTATGGGGATATCTTAGGCAGCTTTGTAATCGACAAAAAGGTGATATGTATCGATTTGCTTTTCGTGGGTCTTTTCCAGGATTTGGCGTGGCGTGAATATTTAGTCAGTCGTGGACTTGCCTGGTCTAAAACCACACTGTTAAGGTCCAATCATATGTTCAGCAATTGGCTTTAGTCTTTCACATAATACGCTCGACAACACCTTATACGCGATGGATAAAAGACTGATACCGCGATAGATGGAACAGACACACGGATCACCCTTTTTGAACCCACCCATTTACACATAATGTAAAAAATCCTAAAAGGATTTGATTACCTCAGACAAAGTAATTTCGATTATGTCAGGTAAACGCACCAACCTCATAAAAATCAAAACACATTTTATCGGAAACATAAAAACTAACTTGAATTGATACTTTTTTTTAATGTAACCACTCATACAATATCATGTCCGTTTTTGCACCCCAGAAACTTTTTCATTTCATGCATATTAAATTCAAGATATACTAATAATTGTTTATTTAACATTTTCATATTTCAAATTATAAAATAATTGAAATAAATACAAATGCTCCATCATTAAAACCAACATTTATTAGTCCAATTAGAATCTTCATACAAATTTCAGAATTAAAAAATATTATAAATGGCATTGGGTCATTGTGGCATGTAGGTCAAAAAACCACAATTGCATTACATCCTTGTGTGACTTCAAGCCAATTCACAGCACAACATTTGCAACAACATCAAATCGTATAAACGCAAGAAAAACGCTCATAAATTACCACAACGACAAATGTGGAGGATTACTAGAAATACAAAACTGAAAAGAAATTAAAATTGTAATTTAAATTATTGCATTGACCTTTAAATAACTGTTAGAGGTCAATTGTGGTTTGGTTGCCTTCAAGTTATTAAAAGGGGGTTTAATGTGTTGTGTTATCTGTGTGCCAGCCAAATATTCAAATAGTAAACAATTTGAATAGAGCAGGTTTTAACATTCGTTTAACACTGGTTTAACATTTTTAAAATGATGGTGGCTCTTTGACTTTATGCGCTAATTACAATGGAAAAGGTTTTAGGTAAAACCTCAATATCAAGTAAAAACGCTTTCAAACAACATTGCGTTTCTACCTTTGTTAAGGCGTATTACCCTTAGGGTAATTAAAAAGAGCACAGTTCGTAAAAAACCAATGGAGATTTAAAAGGGTAACGTGTCCTTTACAGTTATAGGGTAATTGAATTAAAATTTCTTGCAGTTACCTACATACATATTTAATTTTTATAGATTATTATCCTTTTTTTGTTGAATGTGAAATTGTTAAAAGTAATGAGGTTATTTTTCGGTTAATTGCATTCAAGTTCGTCAAATTTATGTTACGTCGGTCTCTTCCCAAATCAACGCTCTAGCTCATCTTACCGAAGTGAGGCTGGCCCACCATGGCTGACCCACTTTTCTGTACGACGTTAAAATAGACCAAATCGATTGAAATAGTTCTAACGTCAATTCTAGTTACGTTATTCAGGATGTTATGTGTAATCTAAAATTCAGGACATTGATATGTGAAGAGATCCTTAAAAAGGGTGAAATTTAACATTTTTAATGTACGTTTCAGAAAAAGTTCACAAAGGTTAAAAAAGATAAAAATTTTTTAATTTCTTTATATGGTTTTACTATTATGTACTAGAAAATTTAGAAATAAAAACTCAACGTCTATGAAACAAGACAAGACCCTTAAAATCGGTGAAAACGGGTTTTTCAATAAGAGCGCTACAAAAGTTTTTTAAATAAAACAAAACCGGTTTTAGATACCAATGAAATTCTTTATTCCTGTGAAAGTACGTTCGATGCCATTATGTATGGAACTCGATTTCTTTTGCATGGCCACCACGGGCACGCTTGCAGAAGTCCAGACGCTGAACCCAATTTTCGACGGTTTTCAAGAATAAATCGGCCGATACTGCTGCAATTTCACGTTCGATATTCGTACGAAGTTCATCAATCGTCGCTGGCTTGTTGCCATAGACCATAGACTTGACGTAGCCCCACAGGAAATAATCTAACGGCGTCAAATCGCACGACATACCGTAATTTTTTCGGGATGCAATGATGACTCACACTTAATATTCACGTATGTTGTTGGAAATACGAAGCAGAAATTTCATAAACAATTTCAAGGACATTGAAACATAACTAGGTCCTTAAACTAGAAGAATACCAATATCTGCCATACTTATGAAAATTTCTCAGAAATGTAAAAAAAATTAGGAAAATATTCACACTTTAATAGTCACAGATATCATTGTTAAATATTAAGTAGAAATTTTATAAAAAAATGTCAAGGACATTGAAACAGGACTAGGTCCTTAAAATCGAAGAAAACCAATATCCTACATATGTATGACAACTTCTCAGAAATTTAAAAAAAGGTGGGCCAACTTCACAGTACTATATACTACTGTGAAGTTAGCTACTGATGAGTTAGCACGCTAGTCTCATCTTTATGTTTACCATCTATTATATATAAACTAATGGCCTTATTCATAAAAAGTTGTGAGAGGTTTGAAAGACGATTTACCATACAAAAAAACGTCTCTCAAATCTCTCACAACTTTTTACGAATAAGGCAGTAAATATTTAAATTAGAATGTATACAGCAGCTGACTAGCTCTGAAATCGACTTGGTACTTGGAAACGGATTTGACGGATTAAATATAACCTACAACACCTGTTTGGATTGTTAGGGCTGATGATTATATCACGGATCACCTCAGAATCGTATTCTGATATGATTGTACTATATTCGTCCATGTGCATACTTCAGATCAACTAGTAGCTCATTAAGGATATACTCATAGAAAAATTCAGTAGAAGCAACCGTAGAGTATAGTCTCCTACGCGCTGGAAAAAAATGGCCTCTATAACATATTCTCCCAAACTTATTCTGCAGGAACCATGTATATGTTTGGAACACACTTAAAACATTTATATGGTTGCAAGTCCCAAACTCAGGTATAATTAAATACAAACAATAGCATGTTTACTGGCAAATATGTATGCTTTTACGTGGAAATATATGCGTGCCTCATCCCAAACATCCATATACTTACGTGGAAACATTTGTGTGTTTCCCCAAAACCTCCATATACTTACGTGGAAACATATGCGTATTTTCTCCCAAGCATACTAATAATTAGAGACGAATTATTCTTTCTTTCTTCATTTATTAATTTTAATTTTATCGATATATATCCACATTTATAAGTAATTAATACAAAAAATTAATATATTGATTAATATTGATGGTTATGGCAAAGTGGCCGTCGGTGGTGCAATGGTTAGTGTGCGCGGCTATTGTGCATGAGATCCTGGGTTCGAACCCTGCTCTGACCACCTTAACATTTCTTTCGGCGGCGGTCACCTCGCATAGTGACGGCGACACTATCGAGTATATAGCCATGAAAAAGCTTCTCAAAATTTCGTTCGGAATCGGTTTAAAACTGTAGGTCCCAATCAGTGAATGAAAACTGGAAAGCGCACAGCTCAGTGATTGTGAGAAGTTCTCCCCTGTCCCTTCATGGGATGTAATGGGAAACCATTTATTTTATTATGGCAAAGTATTGTTGTAGATTTTTTCGCACAAGTAGGAGTTTAGGCAATCCTCGCTTAGTTGAGACTTGTTTATCCCTATAATGTGTGATGATATACGAGGGAGGAACAATAAGTCCGTGACTTTTCGAACTTCCTTCCTAGTTATATGAAATGCAACACTGCTCCCATCAAGTACCACCTGTTGATAGACTACTGTCAAATTTTTGAGCAAGTTCCATCATTTACTTTGCGTTTTACCGCTGTTCAAAACATACAACTTCGTGCTTTTTTTTTGTAGACAATAGTGAATTTCGAGTGCTCATTAAACATTATTTTTTGCGACAAAAAACCGTCAATCAAACAAACGAAAACCTTGAAAAATACTACGGGGACTCTGCACCATCGATTTCAATGATAAAAAAGTGATTTACTGACTTTCGTTGAATCTAAATGTTCTGGACGGCCAATTGAGGTCAATACACCCGAAAATGTCGAAAAAATCACGATATGGTGTTGGCCGATCGAAGAGTAAAAGTACGTGAGATTGGTGATGCCATAAGCTTTTCATAAGGCAGTTTGGTTTCGATTTTAAATATCAGTTGGGGTTAAGAAAGCTGGCTGCAAGATGGGTGCCGTGTTTGCTCTCAATTGACCATAAACCCACGGGTGCACACGTTTGTAGTCTCAATGGCAAAAAACCATGAATTGGGCTACGAATTGGTACCTCATCCGCCATATTCTCTGGAATTAGCCCCCAGTGACTATTTTCTATTTCCAAACCTAAAGAAATGGCTCGGTAGAAAGAGATTTAGCTCCAACGATGAAATTATTGATCAAACAAATGCCTATTTTATGGACCTCGAAAAATCCTATTTTTTGGAAGGGATACAAAAATTGGAGAAAAGTTGGACTAAGTGTATTGTATTGTATTGAGCTAAAAGGAGATGTTGAGAAATACATTTTTTCCCCAACAAAAACTATGTTTCTTTCAAAAAGTTACGGACCTATTGATCCGCCCTCTACCTAAATACTTGTGGAGAAGGGAGCTGATGCTATGTCTTGGTCGGCATTGAAATAGCTATATTCCCAACCATCCATCATAATAATCAATTTCACATAATTTGTTTAATACTATATTCTATGAAAATCTAATTGTTGTTATAAAAGTTCTTTTTCATAGAAACTGATCTTGAACCGGAAAAAATTTAAAAAATATTAAAATATTTAAAATTATGTAATTAATTAAAATATTTAAATTTATGTATAAAATCATGTAAAAAATGTACTTGCATTGAATGCATTCCTTTTTTGTGAAATGAGAATCTGCCGGCCTTTTGCTTCTCCTTTCTTTTGTTGTGTCTCACGCTTTTGTTTTCAGAAGGTTTCAGCTATGCCTTGGTTATCACTATTCGTTGGTACACAAACAATATATTTGTATACAAATTTAGTTCATGCAAGACAAGCGTGTATTAATTACTTGTTTTTTTTATTATATTTATTAGTAGTGGTAAAAGATTGGAACTCCATTATCTTTTTGAAAAACTTTTTTTTGATCAAGGTGCAAAAATGAGTCAGGTGGAACATATCCGTTATTAATAGTGTTTATGATATATGCTTCATTAGTATAGTATGGAGCCATAATCAAGTTGAATTCTGCACTCTGAGCGCATCTTTGAATATGCTCTCGTATGAGATGTATCGTAAAATTATCAATTCGGTTAACATTAGCTGAATTGTACAGCCTTGTATTTGAGATAAATTTTAAATAGTTACTGTTTGGTGATCTATAGAGGGAAGTACAGGTCCGTAAACATTTTCTTTCGAACTTTCCATATAAGAAGGTGATATATTGAACCAGATTGGACAAGCGCATTTTATATTCATTCCGACACTTAATTGTCAAATAAAACGTGTTGAGTCAAGATTTTGTGAGACTTTCCGACCACTGTTACTCTTTATGTAATAAAAAAAAGGGTGTCCACTAGGAGCATGACTTTTTTACATTGCTGTTAAAAAAATTATTGGCTACAAAAATAAATTAACCGGTATTCTTGTTTAATTAGGGGACTAGAAATGAAATGACTAGAAATGGAATGATCTAGAAAATTTTTAAATTTTGATTTCATTTTTGCTTTTTGGTCGATGTACGCTACACGCTGAAAAAACGGCCTCTGCAACATATTCTCCCAAACATATTCTGCAGGAACCATGCATATGTTTGGAACACATTTCAAACATTCATATGTTTGTAAGACCCAAACTCACTTGTATTTAAATGCGAACAGTAGAATGTTTACCGGCAGACATATATGCTTTCAGGTGGATGCATATGCATTCTTCATCCCAAACATTCGTATACGTGCGTGGAAGCATTCGCGTGTTTCCCCCAAACCTCCATATATAAGTACTTACGTGGAAACATATGCGAATTTCCTCCTAAAAATAATAATAGTTAGAAATAAATTATTTTTTGAATTAAATATATGTACATGTAGTATTTATTATAATTACTCTGAAGAATATAGTATATTAAGAATATATTATAAACAATTAATACAACAAATTAAAAGATTTCAAACAGCCCTTTTTACATTTACTTGCATTGAATGCATTATTTGTTTCCTTTTCATGAAATGAAAATCTGCTGCTCTTTTGCAACTCCCTTCTTTGTTGTCTCTCACGTTTTGGAACTAAGCTCCTTATCGCACGTTGTGGGATGGGGGCTAAATGAATAAATTTTAAACAACTTTTTTTTAACTACTTTATTACAACCCATTATTATCAATTATATTGGGTACTTTTGGTTTGGTTTGGTTTAAAGGGAAGTTTTCTAGGTGGCGCTTGTTTATTATTATATTCTAGTTTTGAACCCAATAACAAGAAAAATTTACAAAAGCCAAAGCGCAAGACTGGCATAAATCCATGAAGTACAACCCTGAGCATGGAATTACATTTGGCAGCACACTTACTCTTACACGGATACTTTTGGTTTGTGTCTAGACTAACATAAACATTTTGTTTAATGGGAAATTTTCTAGGTGGAGCCTGTTTATTGCATATTGTAATTTGAACCGATATAAAAATTACATTTAGAAGAGCTAATCTGAACGAAGTTTAAACAAATAACATTTTCTTAAATAAGTGCGTTTTCTTAAAAAAAGTAAATTTTCTCAAAACAAAACACCTATTCATATTCTTAAACAAAGCTCTTTTACTAAACAAAATACCTTATCTTAAAGAAGTACCTTAGTACATTTTCTTACAAAAAGTACCTTTACTTAAAAAAAGTAAATTTTTAAATAATACCTTTTCTTAAAAAAGTACATTATCTTACAACAAAGAGCCTTTTCTTATAAAACTATCCTTTCTTTAAAGATTACCTTTTTTGTAAAACAAAATAAATTTTCTTGAGATAAGTACCTACTCCTAAAATTGTACCTTTATTTGGTAAAAAAAAAGCTTTTCTTCAAAAAAAAAATACCTTCTCTTACAAAAAATAAATTTTCTTACAAAAATTCCTTTTCTTAAAAGTACCTTTTCTTAAAAATAAAATAATACCTCTTCTTTTCTTGAGATAAGTAGCCTTCCTGAAAATAAGTAAATTTTCTTAAAAAAATAACCTTATCCTAAAAAGAGTACCACTTCTTTAAAAAGTACCTGTTCTTAAAAAAAAGTACTTCTTTGTAACAAAATTCATACTCTTAGGCTTTTTTTTACAGACAGTACTTCTTATTAAAAATGGTACCATTTCGGAAAAAACATTAGCATTTAATAAAAGAAGTGCCTCTCATTAAAGAAAGGGCCTTCGAAACTAAGCGAGGCTTCAGACAGGGCGATACCCTATCGTGCAATCTCCTTAACATCTTAAAAGATAGTATTATGAGAAAAGCTGCAGTCAACATGAATAAAACCATCAACAGCAAAAGTCACATGCTGCTCGCGTATGCTGATGATATAGATATTATTGGGCGCACAGTTAGAGAAGATACTGCGGTGTTTTCGAGAATTGAGAAGGAGTCAGGAAAAGTGGGTCTGACGGTAAATGAGAATAGGACAAAATTAATGATTGCAACGAGCAGGGCCTCCACGCGATTAGACCAAAGCGTGAACGTTGATAACCGTTATTATTTCGAGGTGGTGGACGAATTTTTATATCTCGGAGCTGCCGTAAACAAAAACAACAACGTCAGCCTTGAGATCAAGCGGAGAATTGTGCTTGGGAATATATGTTATTTTGAGCTAAGCAAGCACTTTAGTGACAAAGCCCTCTCTCGAGTAACAAAAGTCCAGCTATACCAGACTCTCATATAACCTGTCTTGCTGTATGACGCTGACTTCTGGGTCTTATCGTAAGCAGACGAAACATCTGTAGGAGTATTCTTCGAGGGAAAATACTCCGAAAAATGTATGGACCTATAGTGCACAACGGCGAGTATCGGCGACCCATGAACCATGAGCTGTATGATCTATATCCTGACATTGACAGAGTTAAGCAGATCAAAATAACGCGATTGCGCTGGCTAGGCCATGTCAGTATAATGGCTGAAGACGAACCAGCACGAAGGGTTTTCGAAACAGAACTCGAAGGAAGACGAAAAATAGGAAGACCAAGACTCCGCTGGAGAGATCAGGTTGACGAAGCCCTGCGTACACTTGGTATTGCCAACTGGAGGGATAAAGCAAAAGATCGAATTGGTTGGCGAAATATGTTATCTTCGTTTTGTAAGATCCCTGAGTCACAGGGGTTGTTCGAGACCGGATGAGTAAGTAAATAAGTATATGCAAAAAGTGTTTACATTATGTTCACTTTCACTGAGTCATAGAAAAGTGGCCCTTACTAGATTTTTTTGTAAAAGCGGTCTTATGAAAGCGTTTCACTTTCACTTACAAACGAAATATAGAACAGGGGTGATACACTGAAAAATTATACAGTGTCTCAATTTATTTTAGCACCGCGCTAAAGTGCTTTTTGCTGTTGAATAAATCGATATACATGTGAATTTCAAAAGTACGTACAGTACAACAATAAACATTAGACCGACTCACATTGTATGGTGGGGGAAAAAGTGTTTTTTGTCGACCCCTAAAAATGTTCCTTGGTTTGTTTTCTGATAATTCCCGAAATACACTCCGGTCCACTTATTTAAATGCACTAGCAGCCTGTGTCTTTTGCAATTTGTAACCGATTGGCAGAATTTTAAAACGGAAATGGAAGCTAGACATCTTGAGATATAAAAAAAATAATGACAATAGTGGTTTCTTAACTAAAGAACTTTTTTTGAGCAATTTATAGCAATTTATTTTTTTGTTAGTTCACTTGAATAAATATTCTAACCGCGCAATAGGTGAAAGAAATTGGACGGAGCCCAACAGTTGTCGACAATTACATCAAGGACCCTGAGGGGTATGGACAAAATTTTAAAGGAAGGGTTTCATTGTCTTTATCCACGTATGAGAAATGAAAAACCATCAGAATTGCTACTAATTCTGCTTTATCCTTGTCAAAAAAACAGCTCAAGCTGGAGTGGAAGCGAGCAAGTCATAAGTACGCAGAGCAATTAAGAGCTGTGAGTATCTTAAATACCTGAAATCACAAATAGCCGCCACTTAATGCTCCTCGTAAGGAAAGGCGGCTTCAATTCGCAAGAGACTACATGGTATGAGATGTGCAGCCAAGAGGTCATGTAAATGAATGGAGAACCGTTGTATTTACGGATGAGAAGAAGTTTAATTTGGATGGGCCTGATGGCTACAACTATTATTTGCATGATCTGCGCAATGAAACGCATTTATGGTGTGGGGTGCTCTTACGTACTATGGCACCATCGATTTTGTATTTCAAAGTGCAAAAATGGCTGGTGCAAACGTTGTTGGAATCGGCTTTTCCGAAGTTCAGTGAACTATTTGGTCCAATATCTTGGATATTGCAACAGGATAATGCCCCTATACACAACGCCAGAGTAGTAAAGGAGTTCATTGCAAGCCAAAATGTCAATATTCTTGACTGGCCACCCTATTCGCCAGATCTAAACATTATCGAAAATGTCTGGGGTTGGTTATCTCGTAAGGACTATGAAGGAGGTAGGCAATTTGATGACAAGCAGTCGCTGACTAAGGCCATTAAGGATGCTTGGAATCAAATTTCGTTGGATTACATAAATTCTCTTTATCTCTCAATGAAAACCCGTATATTTGAAGTTATTAAAAACAAATGGCGTTGTACCCATTACTAATAGTTCTTAAATAAAGTGAAATAAATTAAAAAAACAAGAAAAACTCTTTTTCATTAAAATTAGTTAAAGTGCCTTTATTCAAGTGAAGCAAAAAAATAGTAAATTTTTGGACTTTTTTTTATAAATTGCTGAAAAAAGTTCTTTAGTTAAGAAACCACTATTGTCATGACTTTTTTATATCTCATTTCCATTTTAAAATTCTGCCAATCGGTTACAAATTGGAAAAAAAAAAACATGAATATGGAATTTTTATTGCCTTTAAATAATTGAACCGGAGTGTATTTCGTGTCTTGCATTAATACCATTTTTAAAAAAGGTATTTTTTTTTAGTTTTTAAAAGAAATTTGTAGTTTGGCTAATATGAACGGGTTTTTATAGCCCATCCAACCATATATAGAACATGTCCTGACACATCCATTTTTCAGAGATATTCTGCAAATAAAAGCATTTTTAAGTTTTGTGTACGAGATTTTTCTGATTTAAATGTCAGATTGGAGTAGTTCTAAATATTCAAAATTTGGTCCGGAGCACCTCGGACAGTGTATTGGAAAATAAATGAAATACATCCATACAACAATAATCTCCTTGTAAAAGAAAAAGTTTGATTCCCATTTTGCCCTAGTTAGAATGTAATGTTTTTGGTACATTACATTGAATTTTTGGTAAAACAAGAACTATTGTGAATTTCAGAAGAAGCTGAAACACCTATTTACTTAAATTGACTAAAGATTAAAATATGTCAATCTGACATTTAAATCAGAAAAGTCTTCGTGCTAAGAACTTAAAAATTGTTTTTTCTTTGGAGAATATTAGTGAAAAAAGGATGTGTCAGGACATGTTTTGACATCTTTTATATAGCATTCGACGAGCCTTAAAAAATCTTTCATATGATACTAATACTGTATACATTGCCTTTAGTTAAAGCACTTAATTCTTTGGAAAACTAAAAAAATACCTTTTTTAAAAACGGTCCGGAATCTTAATGTAAGACTCGAAGTATTTTGAGAATCATCATAAATCAAACTAAGGTACATTTTGAGGGGTGCACCAAAGGAACTTTTTTGTGAGTCGGTCTAATATACATAATACGTTTTTTTTATTTCGTGGTCGTTTTTTGTTTTAAAAGGACTTCACATTTTCGGAGGATGTCAATGACGACGTGGGTATTATATGACAGACGAGCAAAAACTCTGCATTGTTAAACAATTTTCAGTGTTTTTGTCCAACGAAAAAATTGCTTACTGTACATCAACGAATTTACTGTTGTGTGGTGTTAGTTAAAAGTGCAAATAGTTCCTATATTTACATTCAGAGTAAAATATTGTTACGCCTGTTTTACAGTTTTGGGTTAACTAACTTTTACATCTGAAGTATCTCAAAATAACATTATAATGTCAACAAACAGTTTGTGGTAAATAAGTATAGTGCATCTTTATTGTGTAACAGTTTAAATCGTACTGTCAATTACGCCTAAAAGTATTCCGTGGCTGCAAGGTGTAAAGCTATCACTGTCTGTTAGGAAATCTGGTGGCAAATATTCGGGAGCTAGTTCCACGATCACTTCATTGCAGAATTCGTGCAATAATTTGCACACCATCGATTTCGAAATACCAACCAGCCTTACAATTGTTCGGTATTCCGCTGAGGAGCCAAGAGTGTAATGGGAAACAGCGATCCGTTTTTCTAAAGGGATAGTGCACAGTGCAGACAGGCGTTGTGCCAACATTTGAAACAGGCTCCTCTCTACACGGAAACTTTCTTTAAACATGTCGTCCGAATTTTGAGGCACGTCTCTTTCCCAAAAGACACCATGACGTTTCTATTAAATAAATCAAACGAATAATTTTAAAGTAATAAATATGGTTTCTCACTTACAAAATACCAGACACTTCGTGGATTATTCACTTAATATGCGGCGCTGCTTCCACTGCACATGTCCATTAGGTGCAATAACTTTTCGTCCTCATTTTCTACTGCAGTCAGCAAAAGAATAGCATTTAAATCCATTATTTGTCCGGTATACGTATAAAACTTTTCTCGCCACACAAAATATACACAATCAGCAGTTTGGATGTGAACGCGAACGCGAAACATAGTGGAAACGACATTGTGTTTAATTCGATAAATCGTTAACACGATACCAACCGCTGCCTAGTGGAAACTCCATATAAGGTAGTCACCAGTCTGGCAAGTTCATCTGCATTGCAGTTCGCTCGTATGTCCCTTTGACCCAGCACCCATGTAAGGTGAATATTAAATAGTTCAACCATCTTATTAATAAATCTGCGACAATCGATGACAGTTCTCGAATTTAGGAAGACAGTTTCCTGGGACTTGAAAACCTCGCAATTTAATATTATGCCAGGCGTTAGCACATCACTAGTACTTTCTAAATTGATATTAACTATGATCGTAGCGAACTTGGGAACACACTTATATGAAATTTTGAAATTGACAATACTAAATTCCATATATCGCTGTTCTGAAATATGAGGGTGGTAAATTTGGAAAGCACTAAGAAGGAGCTTTAATCTGCTATAAGTCTTATCTGCCAAGAGTCCTTGGCATGGACACAGTGAATGGTTCAAAAGTAAAGTAAAGTGCTTAAAGGAAAACGCCCAAAATTATAGTATTCTAAAATTCGTCTGAAACCTCGGAGAACATGCTCCGACCTAGGTCGAGATATTCATTTAGTTGGCGAAGAATTCTTAATTTCAGTGCAATGTATATTGAACTAATATATAATGTTCGTTAGTCAGCTGTTCAAGATTTGTGCCACTAATACTGAAAGCTCGTAATGTTTTTTATACAATTTGTAGGTTTTGTCTTTTTTATTAATTTAATTCTCCAAAAACCTTCAATATACATACTTCCTTCTCTACGAATTTAACAGATACCTGTTAAGGTGATAACAGCGCTCTGATAAGCAAAGTGGTTTGTGTATTTGCTAGTTAAATTCGAATTTATCTTCACGCACATGTGCGCAAGATGGGTGCCGTCCTTGCTATCAATACAGTAAAAAACTGCGTCGTGAATCTATTTCAGTAGAGTGTTTCGCGATGTTTCTCCGCAATAAAATCGAATTTTGGGTCGATTTATAACTATGGATGAGACATGGGTCCACCACTTCACACCTGAGACAAAGGAACAGTCAAAGCAGTAGACTGGATTGGGAGAATCGTGACCAAAGAAGGCAAAGACGGTTCCATCTGCAGGCAAGGTCATGGCGTCTGTTTTTTGGGATGCGCATGCGATAATTTCTATTGATTATCTTCAGGAAGGAAATCCCATCAACGGCGAATATTATGCAAGAGGGCGGATCAATAAGTCCGTGACTTTTTGAATGCAATAAGAAAATATTTTTCAACATAATTTACTTTTAGCTCAATACACTTAGTCCAACGTTTCTCCAATTTTTGTAACCCTTCAAAAAAATAGGATTTTTCAAGGTCCATAAAATGGGCATTTGTTTGATCAATAATTTCATCGTTGGAGCTAAATCTATTTCCACCGAGCCATTTCTTTAGGTTTGGAAATAGGAAATAGTCACTGGAGGCTAAATCCGGAGAATATGAATTCATGGAATTTGGCCATTGAGCAAACGCGGCACCCATCTTGCAGACAGCTTTCTTAAACCCAACTGATCACTTAAAATTGAAACCACACTGTCATATGAAATACCTATGGCATCAACAATCTCACGAAATTTTACTCTTCGATCGGCCAACACCATATCGTGGATTTTTTCGACATTTTCGGGTGTATTGACCTCAATCATTTGTACTTGTGCGACCACAACGAAAGTCAGTAAACCACTTTTTTACCCTTGAAATCGATGGTGCAGAGTCTCCATAGTATTTATCAAGCTTTTTCTCGTTTTGATTGACGGTTTTTTTCGCAAAAAATAATGTTTAATGAGCACTCGAAATTCACTTTTTTCAATTTTTAAAAAAAATGCACGAGGTTGTATGTTTTGAACCGCTGTTAAACGCAAAGTAAATGACGGAACTTGCTCAAAATGTGACAGTAGTCTACCAACAGGTGGTACTTAATGGGAACAATGTTGCATTTCATTTAACTACCAGGGAAGTTCGAAAAGTCACAGACATATTTATCCGCCCTCTAATTTATTGCAGCGTGTAAGTGATGAAATTGTGGAAAAAATGGCGCATTTGGCGAAAAAGAAAGTGTTGATTCATCAAGACAATGCTTCAGTTCACACATCCGCTATTGCGATGTCCAAAATTAATGAATTAATGTTAGAATTTCTACATCACGCGCCCTTTTCACCAGATTTATCTCCCTCGAACTATTGTCTATTTCGAAACTTGAAATAATGGCTCCGTAGTAAAAGATTTGCAAACAATGAAGTGGTGGAGTCTACGGTTGTTGGCTATTCTAAGGAGTTTGACAGTTCTTACTATAACCAGGCTATCGAAGCTATTGAAAATCGCTAGAAAAAGTGTCTGCACCTAACAGGAGATTATGTTGAAAAATAAAGACAAGTTTACCATTTGTTGTGTCTTCTTTGTTAGATCGACATGTTTTGGGACCGCCCTCGTACTTAATATTAACATAAGATTTTGCTGCAGGTATCGATGTTAAACATAGTTGCTTATATTAATGATGTTGCTCTTTCCATTGGTATTGACGATATTGTTGATTAAAGTGTGGTGGTTGTTGTATGAAATTGTTTGGCTGTTGATTGTAGTTGTATTTTCTATAGGGGGAGGTTTCTTGCCGACTCTATTATATCCTTTGTGTATATTTGCATTGGATTTAATAAATAAATCCATGAAAATTCTCCTTCACTTAAGTTATTTGCATTAATTCAGTCTTTTGCTTTACAACTACAATAAAAAAAACAGGCAGTAACAACAAATATTTGTTACGAAAAAAAATTGTATTTTTCCATTTTAATGCCAACACAAGAAGAAATTTAAAAAAAAAAACTTTATTGATTACAGAAGAAAAGTTTTGAAATTCTTGTGGCAAACGAAAATCTCCAGCACTACAGATGTTCGTATATATGCAGTAAATGTATGTTCATTTGTGTCCACGTACATACAAAGGCAAAAATCTCATTTCTCCTATAATTTGATGACGATATAAAAAAATAGTTAATGGGTTCCGGTAGACCATAAAAAAAATCGTCGACCAATTCATAATATTCACTAGAAATCATATGACTGAGGAAAATTTTATTGAAATTCAGTATTTTAGCGAATTGTAGGACATTTATATAAATTTTGTATAACGAAGTTCAAACCAAATTTTATAATCTAACAAATAACTTACTTAAGCGGCCTCGAACAACCCCGAGGGGTCAGGGACCTTACAAAACGAAGTTAACATATTTCGCCAACCAGCTCGATCTTTTGCTTTATTTCTCCAGTTGGCAATACCAAGTTTATGCAGGGATTCGTCAACCTGTTTCCTCCAGCGGAGTCTTGGTCTTCCTATTTTTCGTCTTCCTTCGAGTTCGGTTTCGAAAACCCTTCGTGCTGGTTCGACTTCATCCATTCTACTGACATGGCCTACCCAGCGCAATCGCGTTATTTTGATCTGCTGAACTCTGTCAATGTCAGGATATAGATCATGCAGCTCATGGTTCATACGTCGCCGATACTCGCCGTTGTGCACTATAGGGCCATACATTTTTCGGAGTAATTTTCTCTCGCAGACTCCTAGAGAGTTTTCGTCTGTTTGAGATAAGACCAAGAATTCAGCGTCATAAAGCAAGACAGGTTATATGAGAGTCTGGTATAGCTGGACTTTTGTTACTCGAGAGAGGGCTTTATCTCTAAAGTGCTAGCTTAGCCCAAAATAACATCTATTCGCAAGCGCAATTCTCCGCTTGATCTCAAGGCTGACGTTGTTGTTTTTGTTTACGGTAGATCCGAGGTATATAAATTCGTTCACCACCTCGAAATTATCAACGTTCACGCTTTGGTCAAATCTCGTGGTGGCCCTGCTCGTTGAAACCATTAATTTTATCTTGTCATCATTCACCGTCAGACCCACTTTTGCTGACTCCTTTTCACTTCTCGAAAACACCGCAATAAATTCTCTAACTGTGCGTCCAATGCTATCTGTATCATCAGCATACGCGAGCAGCATGTGAAATTTGCTGCTGATGGTTTTAGTCATGTTGACAGCAGCTTTTCTCAGAATAATCTCTATTAAGATGTTAAAGAGCTCGCACTATAGGGCGTCACCTTGTCTGAGGCCTCGCTTAGTTTCGAAAGGTTCGGTAAGATTCTTACCAACTTTCACTGCGGATTTGGTGTTCGTCAAGGTCATCCTGCAAAGGCGTATGAGTTTCACAGCAATACCAAACTCAGACATTGCTTCGTAGAGTTTCCCCCGTATCAGGATATCGAAGGACGCCTTATAATCGACAAATAGATGATAGGTGTTGATTTGTTTTTCGTGGCTCTCCTCCAGGATTTGGCATTGCGTAAAAATCTGGTCGGTTGTCGATTTTCCAGGCCTAAAGCCACACTGGTCCAATCAGGTCAGCGATAATTGGTATTAGTCTTTCGCACATTATACTCGATAAAACCTTATATTCTTTGGATAAAAGGAATATTCCACGGTAGTTAGCACAGAGACTCGGGTCACCTTTTTTAAATATGGGCATAGTACACTGAGACTCCAATCGCCGCGCATGCTTTTAACTAACCAAATTTTGCTAATGAGCTGATTCATGCGCCTTAGCAACTCATCGCCGCCAACCTCAAACAGCTCCGCCGGTAATCCATCGGCTCCTGCGGCTTTGTTGTTCTTAAGCCGGGCAATAGCTGTTCCGACCTCGTCTTTGTTAGGAGGGGGCCGGCCAATCGATGTTGTCATCCAAATTGAGATCACGACCTATATATACTCAAAAGATGTGGAGTGACAAAATGATCACTATTTTGTAAAAATGACACGAAAGCCCCAAATCTTTTGGGGGCCCATAAAAAAAGTGCATGGCTTTGGTCAAAACTGGGAAACACGGGTCGTTTTTTTTTTGGTCTTTTATCACGTAGTGGTGTCCGTATATGGTTATATTTTTTCGTGTTGCACTGTATAATAACAAACAAAGAGAAAGACGAAGCGATACCATGCTATAAACCATTTCACAACTGTTTTATCGCTTACACTCGCTTCTCTCTTCGCTCTCACTGTGACATCTTTTGAGCGATCGCACAAGAAAATAGAGGCAGAGGTTTGTAGTGAGTTGTAGCGCCATATTAACGCATCGCTTCTAGCTATATTAGTTACAGATTCCACATTGTCTATCCTATTAAAGCGAGAGTTTGATGATAATAATTGATATCCAATGGAATATGCCATAATTGAATTACGGGATAACAGAGCTGTGGCACAAGATCTTCACATGTGTAGAGAAATTACGTGAATATTCCAAAGAGGCAGTTTTTCGCTTAAGTCGTTCATAATCCTATTCTTAATGAGCAAGAGTATTTTGTTCTCTTATTTTCATCATATGTAGCATCACCGTGCAAAGGGTGGGGGAGTCTTAAAATTTCAAATTTTTAAAAAGTTATCAACTTTTATAAAATTTTGCAAACTTTACATATTTTGTTTTAGCTTTTTTAATTTCAATAAATGTTCAAAATCACCCGTGGATGTACAGTTGTGATCCCCATACATTATTCCGTGAAAAAATTTTACTTTAAATCACTGTATTCCCACACATTTTGGAGGACGTCATTAAAGCGACTGCATAGAAACTGTCAAAATAAATATTAATCAATGGCAGTTTCATTGCCTTATGGAATATTCACACGGTGGTTAGGTTAGGTGTTGGTGGCCCTCGATGAACGACTCACTTAGGCTTATTCACCCATACTCCGCTAGCTTTTTAATGTCAACATCACTTCGTTTCAATGTCGTTGTCACATCAACGTTGTTTTAGTATTCTGTAACTGTCTTGAGGCGACGTCAACTGTTTATCGATAACAGATTAAAAACATAAACAAACTTATCAATCTTACAGAATTAAAGCAGTAAGAAGAAGAACATTTAAGCTTTCTATGCCTTCTATTCACAGGACAAGCGCGTGGACACGATGAATTGACAAGAGCCCTCGAGGGCACACACAACCTTTACTTACCCAAGAGCTGGGTGTTTTGTGAAATAAAGGACGACATGATGAGCTAGAAATGATTGCAGTAAATTCACTATGGACCATATGGATATGTTAAAGGATTTCGACAGTACTTTTCTTTACTGACCGGTAGTTCGGCTAATTTGACAGTAAATTGAAGACATCAATTTCTGGACTGAACGCGAGCAGATGAGACATGGGTGATATAACAAGCAGACACCTGCCATTGAACTGTCGTTCTGAGTGATATCCGGAGAATGAGGCCAGTAGTTCTAATGCCTTCTTTTGTATCTCAATACCAACAGCTAAATTGGATTCTTGGCAGTGACCGTGTTCAGGCCTCAGTTGCTGGCAGTGGCAGCAATTGTAAAACGGGCAGTTACAAACAAAATCGATTCGGTTGTGACAACTGAATCTTCAATTATATTCGTTCTGTTAACTGAAGGTTATATAATTTGAACAACCGAATTTAGAACTAATTCGGCTGCAACAACCAGTGTTGCTACCAAATTATGTTTGCAGTTACCGAATGTGGAATCAATTCAGCTGCAAACACCGAATTTGGCATCAATTCGATTGTAGCTGCCGAATTTGGAATCAATTCGGTCGTAGTATTCGAATTTGGCAGTAAATCGGTTGCAACGACCAAATTTGGCGTTAATTCGGTTGCTGCAACCGAATTTCTCTTGAATTCTGTTGGTACTACCAAAGTCATTTTCAATTCGGTTACCACACCATAATTCAATATATTTCACACCCAACGTTTATAATTCTAAAAATAAATTTTATATTGAATATATATGACATTAAAATTTTTTCGTGGTTAGAAAAAATAATTGACTATTAATACATTTATCATTCACAAACAGATGTCACCAGTTCTGGAATTTTTCAATGTCGGTCGTTTGAGATGTGTGTGCTGTAATTGTCTTTATATGTGTATGCAACGGTTTGGGACCTAAATCGACAGACACAATACGTTGGAATTGGTGCGGTTACCTATGATGGCTGGGAATTCAAAATTGGTCGGATGTGGCATATAAAAGGAATAAATATGCATTATTTCCTCGCTTCATAATTATTTAGAGGAAACAGGGAAATAAATCATCACTAAATAAAAAGAAGAAAATTAAAAAGTTCAGCTGAGGCAACCTCTAATTCGGCTGTGACAGCCTCTAATTCGGTTGTGACAACCTCAAATTCGGTTGTGACAACCTATAATTCGACACCGACAACCTCTGCTTCGTTTGTGACAGTCTCAAATTCAGTTATGAGAACCTCTAATTCGGCTATGATAACCTCTACTTCAGTTGAGACAACATCTAATTCGGTTGTGACAACCCCAAATTCGGTTGTGACCACCTCAAATTCGGTTGTGACAACCTATAATTAGACAGCGACAACATCTACTTCGGTTGTGACAGCCTTAAATTCAATTGTAACAAAAAGAATGGTGTCCCATAAAATACCATGATCTAAGATGGTCCATTAGGCGACTTTTCAACAAGGCCAAAAAGAGCGGCGACCAAAGGGATTGAGAAGTTTACAAGATTAGTCTTAATCTATATAAAGGTGAAATCAAGAAGGCCAAACGGAAATCCTGGCGAAACTTCTGTGAATCTATTGAGGGAACCAACAAGACTGCACGCTTAAGATGCGTGCTCGCTAAAAACCCACCGTGTGCGGGGTTCTATAAAGGTGAAATCAAGAAGGCCAAACGGAAATCCTGGCGAAACTTCTGTGAATCCATTTAGCGAACCAACCAGACTGCACGCTTAAGATACGTGCTCGCTAAAAACCCACCGTGTGCGGGGTTCTTAATGAAAGACCATGGAACGTGGACCAAAAGGCCAAAAGGCCAAAAAGAGCGGCGACCAAAGGGATTGGGAAGTTTACAAGATTAGTCTTAATCTATATAAAGGCGAAATCAAGAAGGCCAAACGGAAATCCTGGCGAAACTTCTGTGAATCAATTGAGGGAACCAACCTGACTGCACGCTTAAGATGCGTGCTCGCTAAAAACCCACCATGTGCGGGGTTCTATAAAGGTGAAATCATGAAGGC
Source organism: Phaonia tiefii (assembly GCA_963931995.1). Classification (NCBI taxonomy): domain Eukaryota; kingdom Metazoa; phylum Arthropoda; class Insecta; order Diptera; family Muscidae; genus Phaonia; species Phaonia tiefii. The sequence goes on from OZ008367.1 coordinate 67,484,473, forward strand.
CAAATGGAAATCCTGGCGAAACTTCTGTGAATCCATTGAAGGAACCAACCAGACTGCACGCTTAAGGTGCGTGCTCGCTAAAAACCCATCGTTTGAGGAGTTCTTAATGAAAGACGATGGAACGTGGACGTATTTATCTGAAGAGTCCCTTGGGATCCTCCTGGATACCCACTTTCCCAACCATGACCGGAATGCTGGTCATCAGCCAGAGAGCTAGGCGGAAACTCACCTAGCTTAGAAAAAGTTCGCTCAATAGTGAGCACAAAGAATCTGATATTGGCCATTAGATGCTTTAAGCCCTATAAATCAGCCGGACCTGAAGGGATACTCCCCGCGCAACTACAGGAGGCACCATACCTATCTTGTAGTTGGTTGGAGTCAATCTTCAGGGCCTGCCTTATGCTGGGAATCATTCCTAGCATTTGGAAGCAAACCAAAGTGGTTTTCGTCCCGAAAGTGGGCAAATGCTCTCATGTCAAACCAAAGGACTTTAGACAAATCAGTCTATCATCCTTGGCTCTTAAGACATTTGAAAGGTTACTGGACATTCACGTTCGAAGTAATCTTCCACAGAATCTACTATCGAGTCCTCAGCATGCCTATATCAAGGGCAGGTCAACTAAGACGGCTCTCCACTCTATAGTCAGCATAATAGAAAACTCTCTTGGGAATAAGGTCTTCGCTCTAGGGACCTTCCTAGACATCGACGGAGACTTCAATAACATTCCACATTCGGCGCTTCTTAGGTCGTTACAGAATGTAGGAGTCGATAGCTTAGTGACAGGCCTAATTGGGAAGCTTCTGGTGGATAGATCCATCAAAGCTGAATGGGGTTGCTAGGAACGTTAACAGGGGGACACCGCAGGGGAGAGTTCTGTCTCCACTATTATGGTTAACTTCTGTCAATGAACTGCTTCTTGAATTGGACAGGGCCGAATGCCAGGTCTTTGCATATGCCGATGATATTGCTATCGTCTGTACGGGTAGAAACCTCACTTTACTTAGCATTCGTACAACCAGCCTACTTAGTCTGATTTCGAACTGGTAGCGGTCCAGTTCACTTAACCCACTTAAAGCCGAGCTTATCTTGTTCTCTCGGAAATATAAATTACCCGCATTTGAACTTCCGTCAGCTAATGGGGTGCAATTACAGTTGACGGAAAAGGTCAAGTATCTGGGGATAATTCTCGACAGAAAACTGTCTTGGAAACCGAATGTGGTGGAGAGTGTGAAATAGACGTCTGTTGCTCTTTACTGCTGCAAAGGGGCGATAGGAAAGCGCTGGGGACTGTCTCCTAAGATCACCATGTGGATTTATGCGGCAATACTCAGACCAATACTTATCTATGGCATCGTAGTTTGGTGGAGGTCCCTCCAAAAGAAATATATTCTGAAAATTCAAAGATCGGCACTGATTAGCGTTAGTGGGGCAATGGGCACGACGTCAGGTACTGCACTTAGTGTTATCCCGAACATCTGTACTCCTGATATCATGGCCGAATCGGCAGCCTCTACATCCCTGGTGAGAATCAGAGATTGTGGCGTGTTGATATCGGGGCATTCCGGCCACGCTGAATTACTACCCCGAATCAACTCTATTCCTGTAAAATCGGACTACTGTATCCCCTACCTTCACCAGCGACAAATCTAAGGACTTCTATTCCGAACAGGAATACCTGGGTAAAGTCACTGGAAGGGGATACCAGTAGTATCAGATTTTTCATGGATGGATCAAAGTTGGACGAGCAAGTAGGCTATGGGGTCCATTCACCGGACCTAAATATAAATATCTCCTTCAAGCTGCCTGATCACTGTATTGTATTTCAGGCGGAAATTACCGCCATACTGGAGGTTGGTGAACTACTGGAAAGTAGTGTCACAACCCTCCGGAGAATATGTATCTACACAGACAGCCAGGCTACCATAAAATCCCTGGAAGCCATGTTTGCTACGTCCCTGACGGTGAAAGAATGCCACTCATCACTTAGCAGAGTTTTTTGATATCAGGCTCATCTGGGTACCGGGACACAGCGAAATTCCAGGTTTTTTGTGTAGCGGATTCGTTACCTAGACAGGGCAGGACGGCACACGTTCTTCCGGCAAAAGAAGGTGTTAGTATGCCAATCTCTACCTGCCGTTTGCGGATCAGGCAGTGGGCCGATAATATTTTCAAGGACAAGTAGAGACTTACTTCAACTTGCAAACAAGCCAGGATTCTCTGGCCACAGGTGGACAGGAAGATGACTAGGCAACTACTTAACTTGCCGAGAGGCAGGTTATTCACAATGATACGAACACTAACGGGACATTGTCTTGTAGGAAAACACGCCCTAAGATTGGGACATTGGAACTCCACTCTCTGTAGATGATGCATGGAAGAGGACGAGGAAACGACGAAACACCTTCTCTTGGATTGCCCTGCTCTGGCAGGTCTGAGTAGTAGGATATTTGGAACACATCTAGTTAGCAAAAGACTTAAGTTCAATAATGTACCCTTCTCCTGATAATCCACGGAAAATTGTGAAATTTAAAGGCACGAAAGTGTTTACCAGTTTCTCTTTTCTGACGTAGATGAATTTTTCGAGTTACCTAAAAACCAGAAATAACGCTCGCTCATCAATACGTTTTGAAAATCCTTAAAATTTTCCAGTGGTGTTGCCAGATTGCTCCTGGCAACACACAACATTACGTTCGCCAGAAACATAAATGGCAACCCTCGTACAAAGCTTTTGTAGTATGATGTTTTTAACATCGATATCAAGTTGTTCATTTATATTGAAACAGCATCCGATAAATTGTTCGTGGACGGCCCTCGGTGGTGCAATGGTAGTGTGCGCAGCTCTTGTGCATGAGAACGTGGGTTCGATTACTGCTCTGATCACTTTACATTTCCTTCGACGATGGTCACCCAGCTTAGTGACGGCGACACTATCGAGTATTTAGCCATGGAAAATCTTCTCAAAATAACGCTCGGAACCGGTGTAAAACTGTAGTCCTAATCAGTGAGTGTAAAACTAGAATGCACACAGCTCACTGCTTTGTCAGAAGCTCTCCCTAATCCCTTCATGGGATGTAACGGGAAACAATTTTCTTTTTTTAAATCGCCCTATAGCTGAATCTTATATACATTTTCATTTGACAACTAATCTGTTTGTAAACGACATTATTATGAGATTAGTAATCGACACTTTCCTTAAAGGTCAAGTCCCAAAATCTTACACGAAAAAGTTGTAATACTTCCTACATTTCCCCTACCCTCCCCGTAAATTTGTAACAACCCTCAATATTAACCCATTCAATTTGTCGAGGATTTAATGTCAGTCAATCTTTTGGTTAAACCCTTTTTGACACCCTATTTGTGTGTATTGTTTAATTACCTATTTGACTCTATAAACGTACGTACAAAGCACCACACACTCACTCTTGCAAATCTTTTGAACAAATTACCTATTTGTACTTATATATATTTATAACATTTTCTATCTTCTGTATTTTTCAGGTGCTTTACCTTTGGTAACGGCTACAACATTTTGCTTTAGCGCCAAATGGAAATGGTTAATTATAATATCATATTGCCTTTTCTCGCTGTGGGGTCTTTATAAGGTAAGAAGTCTCGCTTATAAAAGTGTTTAATAATATGTTACCTAAATTCTAATCCCAGAGTATCAGCAGGCAAGCAAGTCATTATTTTGTTTAACCTCCCACAACATTTATATTCACATGGCGTATGATTAATATTATTTGTAAGGGGAATGATTAATATTAATTAATATAACTAGGAGGCTGAATATTTATATGTAATTCAAGAAGTGTTAATAATTGAGGAAGAAATTAATTGATTTTGTGCAATGGCAGCATGTTTATGTAGTTTACGAATACTGGAGAAAAACTTGAATGATATAAATTTTTTGTTATTTGCAATATTTGCAGTAGATACAACTAAAATTTGTTGGAATAATCTTTTTAGATTGCCACTATTATAACTAACGTATTTGGATTTTTTACCTAATCCTGAAAGCTATAACGTCTTGGGGGAAAGAGGTATGGAATAGGGCTCTTTCTGTATTCCTGATAAGAAAAACCCTTAGCTCCCCATTACATTCCATGGACGGATACGGGAGAACTTTTCAAAATTATTTAGCAAAGAGCTTTTAATTTTTTGGACTCTCTGAATTATAACGGACACACGATTCCAGCATAAGAACATACATTCGAGGTGCCAATATCGACTCGGATCATTACCTGTTGGCTGCGAAAGTTCGCACAAGACTGAGCAGGGCGAAAAACGTTCGAAGCCGAACACGGGAAAAGCTAGATATTGGCAAGCTACAAATGTCCTATCAACAGAAGCTCTCTCTCTCTCCTGCTAGGGCAGAATAGCCCCCCTCCCGAGGACCCAGATGTGCAGAGGAAGCATATGTCCAATTCCTTGGAAACAGTTGCAAGGAAACAAGACTGAGCAGGGCGAAAAACGTACGAAGCCAAACACGGGAAAAGCTAAATATTGGCAAGCTACAAATGTCCTACCAACAGAAGCTACCTCTCCTGCTAGGGCAGAATACCCCCTCCCGAGGATCCAGATGCGCAATAGAAGCATATCTCCAATTCCTTGGAAACAGTTACAAGGACTGACCTTGGTTTTCAAAAATCGCACAAGGATAAGCCTTGGTACGACGGAAAACGTCGCATTGCAATTGATGAAAAAGACGCCGCACGTCGGGCAACGAAACAGTCAGTTACAACGCGTGCAGCGAGTGAGCGGTACAAAACGGAGGAAAACCAACTACTTAGGCGAAAAAAATTGAAGTGTGAGCAGAAGGAGAGGGAAAAATCGAATTGTACAGGATGAATGGTCAATCCCGAAAATTTTTCCAGAGGGTAAGAAGACCGAATAAAGGGCCTACTAATGGGCTGCCCCCCTGCAAAGACGAGAATGGGAATCTGGTGACTGATAAGCAGTGTGTGCTCAAAATGTGGAGAGACCACTTTTCGGCACTACTCCATAGTGGAATATATATATATGTCTATGGAAACCAAGACGACTTTAAAACGGCGATCTCCCAGCTTAAGAACAATAAAGCAGCTGGTGCCGATGGGCTACCCGCTGAGCTTCTTAAGGCTGGTGGCGAAGGAGTGCTAGCCCACATGCATCGACTTATATGCGGTATATGGCTGGGGGAATCTATGCCTGACGATTGAAGTCTCAGTGTATTATGTCCTGTATTCAAAAAATGTGATCCGTGTGTCTGTTCCGACTATCGCGGTATCAGTCTTTTATCCATCGCGTATAAGGTCTTGTCGAGCGTATTATTTGAAAGACTAAAGACTTGTTTTAGACCACGCAAGTCCACGACTGACCATATATTCACGCTACGCCAAATCCTGGAAAAAAAACCCAAGAAAAGCAAATCGATACATACCACCTTTTTGTCGATTACAAAGCTGCTTTCGATAGTCCCATACGGGGAAAACTGTACGAAGCTATGTCTGAACTTCGGATTCCGGCAAAACTGATCCATCTCTGCAGAATTACGCTGACCAACACCAAATCAGCAGTGAAGTGGGGAAATACCTCATTGACCCAATCTGTACTAGGCGAGGGCTGAGACAAGGCGACACACTGTCGTGCAATCTCTTCAACATCTTATTGGAGATAATAATGAGAACAGCTGCAGTAAATACGAACAAGACCACTAACACGAAAAGCCACATGTTGCTGGCGTATGCTGACGACATAGGCATTATTGGGCGAAATTTGCAAGAGATTGCTGCAGTATTTTCAAGAATCGAAAAAGAATCAGCGAAGATGGGTCTTGCTGTTAATGAGGGCAAGACAAAATTTGTGGTGTCAACGACTAGACAAACCTCTTGATTTGGTCCGCACTGGAACGTCGGCAACCGATTTAATTTTGAAGTGGTAGATGAGTTTGTCTACCTTGGATCCGCCGTGAACAAGGACAACAACGTCAGCCTGGAGATAAATAGTAGAATTTTGCTTGCAAATACCCAGCGGCGGAAGGCAGGACCTGGAAGACCTGAAACCATGACCAAACAACACTTCTTTAAAATACAGAAGGCCTTCCCTACACATTACCTCCTCCTTTCTTTTTGACATTGTGTGAGATTGGGAGGCAAGGCCTTCCTTCCCCATTGCCTAAAGAAGGCATTAGAAGGCATGCAAAGAGGAAGGCCTTAGAAGGAATTACTTTAATTTAGTTTTTTTAAATAATAATTTATATTATCACAAAATTATTATCCACTTCTACATATTAATTTATAAGTGTGCATGTATCTATCTTAGAAAGTTGCACCACGCCCAATTTCAAATTGAAAATTTTAAAAATACCCTGAAAAGTATTAAATGAAATAAATAATTTTAAAATTTGTATGAAATTTTCCAATTAAAATGCGGTTGAAAAGAATCGGAAAAGAAATTTCTCAAAATTTTAAAAATCTTCTTCTTGGTTATATGTGATGGAAAAATGCATGCATTCCGCAGGCATTGATTTAGGAAGGCATTACAAAAGAACCATTCCGCATGCCTTATTTCGCCGCTGGGTAGATGCTATTTTGGGCTCAACAAGCAGTTTAGGAACAAATCCCTCTCTCGACGGACAAAAGCCCAGCTATATAAGACTCTCATTTTACCTGTCTTGGCATATGGTTCCGAAACTTGGGTGATATGGCAAGCGGATGGAAAACACCTGGGAGTATTCCAGAGAAAAATTCCCGACGTCGTTGGAACCAAGAGCTATATAATTTATATACTGACGTGGACATAGCTAGGAGAATCAATTTAGGCCAATTGCGTTGGTTTGATCGTGTTATCAGAATCGATGAAGATGAATCAGTGCGAAAAGTTTTCGATAACGTACCCGATGGAAGCTGGAAAAGATAATGACCAAGATTCCGCTGAAAAGGCAGAACAATCCCTCCGTATCCTTGGTGTTACCAACTGGCGAGAAAAGGCGAAGGATAGAGCCAGTTGGAGGAATATGTTGAAATTTCTTTAATTTGTTTGTTCAATTAATATGTGTCTGACATCTGACCTCATCAGGTTGTAAAATAGTCAATAAAAGTAAGTAAAGATTTCTAACGGTTTTAAAGAAGCTTGTTCATAGCTCATTACAAGATAGTATCGCCGCCACAAAGTCAGGTGACGGTTGCCAAAAGAAATTAAAAGTGTAAGAACGAAGATTGCACCCACTAGAGTCGCAAACGCTATTCATTGCTCCACCCACGGCCACATATTATTACAAAAAAATATTAACCTAAAAGAAATAAATAACTTCTTCCGTTCAATTTTCATTCATAGCTATGAAGCCATTTGGTTTAGTCATAGAATAACACATACCATAGAAGCTTTTATTCGCTCAATAAATTAAACGTCATAGGTACGATGGAAAGTAAACATTGGATGGTGGAAAATATGGGTTCAATAATACCAGATAGTGGCAATAGTATAGAGCGATCCACAAAGGAACAACAACCGAATTTCGTGTTTTTGTGACAAACTAGTTGTGTTAAATACAATACAAATGTATACCAATGATAAAAGTCAACAAAAAAGTGCAAAATATATTTAAATTTGTCAGTTCTACACTAAAACGACATGAAAAAGTTAAGTGAACATATTTTGTAACTCCACCTGGTGTAAGTTAATTTTAAATTTAATTGCTCTCATTTCCACAAATCTACGATGAAGAGTGTGAAATGAAACGTCAGATGAGAGAATAAGTTTATCTACGTATGTATTATTCTATGGCGCCACGTTGTTTAATATTTGTATTTGAACCATCAAAAGTAAACGATATCAATGAATTTGTCAACAGGGAAAAAAATGATCACCGTTATTTTATTCAATATTTCCATTTGAAGGTATCAGTCCAAGCAATACTAAAGCCGAGCTAGATTCTACTCTGGGGGAGTCTACTCCTTCTTTTAGGACTGTAAAATATTGGGTAGCAGAAATTAAACGAGGCCGTATGAGCTGCCAAGATGAACGCCGCACAGTGGGATTTCTTCATACAAGCCGCGGCAAAAATTAGAAGGAATCGAGCTAGGGCTTTGAAATTTCGCACACATCTCTCATATTGCTAAATTAGGAAAAAAACAAGTTTTTGTTCAAATCCGCCAACAACCACGCCTACCTCCCATATAACGTAAAATAAAAAGTCGTTGTATTTTCCTCATTTTCATATCTATGTCAATAAAAATTACTGCCAGTGCTTGCAGTTGAGTCCTCAATTATATTAAAAATTTAAGTGCCACGCCCAACGCCCATATACAAATTTTCATTTTTCAAAATTTTCGAAAACACAGATATAATTCTTTGTAGTTTGTGATAGGTGTAAATCAGCACTTACATCTATATAAATAACTAAAGCCTAATATGTTAGCTGAATATTTGCAAAAAAAATTAGGAGGCCATAGTTTACCTTTTTTTTTAACCAATCATTCCAAATAAAAGTCAAATTTGTTCATAAAATTATCGAAATTTATTCATTTTCCAGCTTTTCTCAGTGCATACTTTTAGGGATATGATATACAGCTGTAAAAAAAACTTTAACTAACGTTTCTATGCATTAAAACACATATGCCTAAAAGTATACACCATTTTATATGGTGTTTTCATCCATTTTTGTAATGAAATTTCGTGGCACTTTTTTTATAAAATTTATAACTTTGTTCAACAGTATAAAATATTATGGGAATTTTATTTATGAAATCAAAAGAATACACTCCCACCTTTCACATTTTAGCAACCAGACCACAACGATCGATAACGACCACCTTTTTTTAGTCCAAGAAAAACTAAAAACACTTAGTTTTTTGAGTGTCATCATAAAAGCATGAATATATTTTAATCTGTTATTGTTATTCAATTAGTTTTTCTTAAAACTTAATGTAGAAATACCATATTTTTCAAATATACATATACCAAATCGATACGACAAAAAGAAGTTATGTTTCCAGCCCATTGAAATGCATGAAAATCTGAGGCAGGTTACTGCAGAGTTTCATTTTGTTGACTTGCCGCATTTTTTTGTAGAAAAACAAAATTTCTTGAAAAAAACTAATGTTTTCTTTCTCTTAATTAAACAAATCTCTACAAAACTGCATCATTACATTTTTGATATTGGACACTCGAAAAAGGGTATTTTTGCCGGCAAAATCCCTCTGTGCGCCGTGGTGGTCGGCCAATTGAGGTGTCCACGCCAGACACGGTAGAAAAAATCCACAAAATGATATTATACGATCGTCGGCTGAAGGTGTGTGAGCTTTGCTGAAATGATAGGCATTTCAAAAAGTGCTATACATCGTATATTGACCGAATATTTGAAGAGGAGAAAGCTGTGAGCAAGATGGATGCCGCGCTTGCTTTCAATAGAGCAAATACAGCGTCGTGAAGATATTTCAGTAGAGTGTTTGGTGATGTTTAACCACTTCACACCTGAGACAAAGGAACAGTCAAAGGAGTGGACTGGAATGGGATAATCGTGTCCAAAGGAGGAGAAGACGGTTCCTTCTGCAGGAAACTTCATGGCGTCTGGTTTTTGGGATGCGCATGGGATAATTTTTATTGATTATCTTCAGAAAGGAAAAACCATCAACGGCGAATGTTATGCTAATTTATTACAGCGTTTTAAGTGATGAAATTGTGTACAAAATGCCGCATTTGGCGAAAACGAAAGTACTGTTTCATCAAGACAATGCTGCAGTTCACACATCCACTATTGCGATGGCCAAAATTAAAGTTCGAATAGCTTCATCACGCGCCTTATTCACCAGATTTAGCTGCCTCGGACTATTTTCTTTTTCAAAACTTGAAAAAATAGCCGGCTGGTAAAAGGTTTGCCAACAATGAAGAGCTAGAGTCTGAGGTCGATGGATGTTTTAAGGAGTTTGACAGTACTTACTATAAACACGGTATGGAGCTATTGAATATCGCTGGAAAAAGTGTATCGTGCTAAAAGGTTGATTATGTTGAAAAATAGAGAAAAATTTTTCCAACTTTTTTGTGTCTTCTTTGCTAGTTTTGGGACCGCCCTCGTAGCAAACTTCCACAAACATTTGGTAAATTTTCATGAAAAATATTTCGCAAATCCCTCAGAATTTTTCACGTTTATGTCCTTAAAATAAAAGTTGTCAATGCGTTACTGCATGGTTTCTTGTCACAACATTGATGTTCAGTTATTTATACTTTATTTACATCCAATTTTGTCTTGACACAAACGATATGAATATTTAAAATATTTAATGAATAGTAAAACTTTCACCGAATGTTTGTGTACTGTCAAATTCTTGGAAAATATAATTTATGGTTTACAGAGGAAGTTACTGCTAATATCGTAGGTCACAATATTTGAATTTACAATAGTGTGGCTCATTATAGCAATATTTTTCAAAAAACCCTCATTTCAAACACATATCTTCCATGTTAACATCGTAGATCGATATTATGTCCATACGTTCTCCTACTAGTCCAAACATTCTTAGCAAATAACTCAAGTGTTATGATGCACAGTGTGGGAATTAAAATGTTTTTTTTTACACTTGGGTTTGTAGGCCACAATTCCTAATGGATTTCAAAATCTGAATCAAATCTGCATTTTTTACCTAATTTTGCTAAAAGTTTATTGGTAAAATTTACCAATTTTAATTAGTTTTTAACTCCATTAAGATCATGTAACAAGTTTTGTCTCCAATCAGAACTTATACAACGGGTAAATTTGGATACATAGTAGTTGCAAAATATTACCAACAATAAAGAAAAATATTTATATAATGCTAATATTTTAGCTTAAATGTATTATCAACTGATGGAATGATGAACAGAACGCTGCACGCATGGTAATGCTTCAGCCAATTGCAACGCGAACTGCAACTGAGCGGTATAGGGAGAAAAGGAAGGAGTTAACCCGTCTCTTTAGGTGTAACAAACGGCAGTGGAGAAACCACGAGAGTGAGAAAATTAAGTCATACAGAAGGAAGAACGAAGCTTGAAAATTCTACCGGAAAGTCAAAAACGGAACTAATAGACATGGTCTAGGGCCCCCTTTCTGTAAATACAAGGACGGAAATCTCATCGCAGATGTGCAGAGTCTGTTGGGAATATATAAAGAGATCATTTCTCTGCACTATTGGTACCTGAGATCATAATTTGGACTACGGTGTCGATTGGCCCCCTCCTAACCAAGACGAGGTCAGAACAGCTATTGGTCGGCTTAGAAACAACAAAGCCACAGGAGTCGATGGATTACCGGCGGAGCTGTTTAAAGCTGGCGGCGATGAGGTAATTAAGTGCATGCATCAGCTCATTAGCAAAATTTGGTTAGTTGAATGCATGCTCGGCGATAGGCGTCTCAGTGTACTATGTCCCATATTTAAAAAGGTGACCCGAGTCTCTGTACCAACTACCGTGGAATAATCCTTTTATCCATAACATACAGGGTGTTTCAAAACTGCAATTAGCCAAATCCTGGCGAGACCCACGAAAAATAAATCGACACCTATCATCTATTTGTCGATTATAAGGCGGCCTTCGATAGCTCGATACGGGAGAAACTCTACAAAGCAATATCTGAGCTTAGTATTCCTGCGAAACTCATACGCCTTCGCAGGATGACCTTGACGAACACCAAATCCGCAGTGAAAGTTGGTAAGGATCTTACCGAACTTTTCGAAACTAAGCGAGGCCTCAGACAAGGCGACACCCTATCTCTTTAATCTCTCCTTCACCTCTTTACCATCTTAATAGGGATTATTATGAGAAAAGCTGCAGTCAATATGAATAAAACCATCAACAGCAAAAGTCACATATGCTCATGATATAGACATCATTGGGCGCCCAGTTAGAGAAGTTACTGCGGTGTTTTCGAGAATTGAGAAAGAGTCAGCAAAATTAGCTCTGACGGTAAATGAGGACAAGACAAATTTAATGGTTTCAACGAGTAGGACCTCCACGCGATTAGACCAAAGCGTGAACGTTGATAACCGTTATAAATTCGAGGTGGTGGACGAATTTATATACCTCAGATCTGCCGTAAACAAAATCAACAACGTCAGCCTTGAGATCAAGCGGAGAATTGTGCTTGCGAATAAATGTTATTTTGGGGTGAGCAAGCACTTTAGAGATAAAGTTCTCTCTCGAGTAATAAAAGTCCAGTTGTACCAGACTCTGTATTGCTTTATGGCGCAGAATCCTGTGTCTTATCGCAAGCAGACGAAACATCTGTAGGAGTCTTCTTCGAGGGAAAATACTCCGAAAAATGTATGGCTCTATAGTGCACAACGGCGAGTATCGGCGACGCATGAACCATGAAAAAAAATGGTGTCCCATAACATCCCATGAAGGGATTGGGGAGAGCATCTCACAATCTTTATTCACTGATTGGGACCAACAGTTTTACACCGATTCCGAACGGTATTTTGAGAAGCATTTTCATGGCTAAGTACTCCAAAGTGTCGCCATCACTAAGCGAGGTGACCGTCGACGTAAGAAATGTAAGCTGGTCTGAGCAGGGATCGAACACACGTTCTCATGTACAAGAGCCGCGCACACTAGCCATTGCACCACCGACGGCCACGCATGAACCATGAGCTGTATGATTTATATCCTGACATTGGTATTGTAGTTAAGCAGATCAAAATAACGCGATTTTGCTGCCTAGGCCATGTCATTAGAATGGATGGAGACGAACCAGCACGAAGGGTTTTCGATACAGAACTTGAAGGAAGACGAAAATTGGAAGACCAAGACTCCGCTTGAGGGATCCGGTTGACGAATCCTTGCGTACAGCTGGTATTGCCAACTGGGGAAATAAAGCAGAAGATCGAACTGGTTGGCGAAATATGGTGTCTTCGTTTTGTAAGGTCCCTGACCCTTCGGGGTTGTTCGAGACCGGATAAGTAAGTATTCTCAACATATACATATCTACATTAACCAAATTCAATTCGATATTGATAGACCATGAATTCCGAAAAATATTTCCATTTAAAATCAAAATATTTTGTTTGAGCATCCTGTCTGACAAAATAACAAAAGTTGGGTACTGATTTTAGCAGTGCTGTATTCTCGGAGTTGGGTCGGAGTTTTGGAGTCAGAGTTGAATCAGAGTTTTGGTGTCGCAGTCCGGGATATTTGTCCGGATTCGGAGTCGGAATCGTACAAATTTAGACTACTCCGACTACAAATCTAGCTTTTCGATGAAAATATATTTTGGAAAAAGCTTCTAAAAATACAGTTCGGAGCCGGTGTAAAACTGTAGGTCCCAATCAGTGAGTTTAAAAACTAGAAAGCTCACATCTCACTGATTGTGAGAAGCTCTGCTCAATCCCTTCATGGGATGTTATGGGAAACCATTTTTATTTTTAATATTTATTTTGACACAGTATTAGATAAAATCGGTTTGCCTTTGGTCTAAACCGATTGGTCGTGGGTGCGTGAAAATGTGGTAGAGGAGCCCGAAAGGTTCACTGGAAAAAGTTTTCAATAATTGCACATTTCGCGGTGTTCCCTGCTCTGCATTTTTACATTGGACTTGAAAATGTTTCCATACAAAATTCCGGTTGTACAACAGTTGTTGCCATACGACTGTGGAGCCTATTTAGAATACAACCGAAAACTTTGGAACTCAACGGCGAGTTGCATGATTTTCCATCAAAATTGTTCATGGGCGACGAAGCTCATTTTTATCTCAGCGGCCACGTCAAAAGCAAAATACTTATCCGGTCAGACTCACAATGTGGTTTGCAGTTTCGTCAGAAAAGGTGATGGGACCTAATTTTTTCGAAGGAACCATCGGCAAAACTGTTACTGTGAATGGGGACAGCTATAGAGGCTTGCTGACTCAATTTCTCTTACCGAAAGTTGACGATCTGGATTTGTAGGATATGTGGTTCTAACGAAGACACTTGTTATACTGCACGCGACATAATGCGAATTTTTGCAGGATGCCTTCCTAGCGCGTATAATCTCGCGTTTCGGTGATTAGGTTGGGCAGCCAGATCACCAGATTTAACTGTCTCGGACTTCTTCTGAGGACAATCGTGTTTATAGCTTGTCGAAAATATAGTATACTTGTGGCCAAACACACAGTGTTTGCTATTGAATATTACATGTTTGAGACACAATGACTAAGAGGTTACAATATATGTTTTTGATCCAAATAATAGTTTTCGCATCCTATTTGATCGGGAATAAAGATGGTAAGCAGAAACGTTTCTTATCAATGAATGTGCCAAAGACTTTGCTCAATATGAATACCGAAACCTATGTTGACCAGAAACTTGACGGCACGATGTTTATATCTGGAACGAAGTTGTGCTGAGAGCTTATTAGGTTTTGCCTTTATCGCGAGCCCCGGATTAGAAGTCGAAAGATCGTAGCACGAGATCAGGCGTTTCCCGGGTAAAATTGTTTCGAAACGCTGCTATACAATTAAAAGAAAATTTGGCAAACATGGGCTCATGATAACTGGCTGCCAAGATCATAAGATTTAACGCCGCACGATTTTTTTCTTTGGGGTTTTATGAAATCTCGGATTTATGTGAATAACCCAGAAACAATTCCTGAGCTCAAATCCGAGATCCAACGCATCATCGGAGAGATACAGCCACTTTTCTGTGAACAATCATTCAAAATTTCATGAAATATTTTATCCCAAACTTAATTGGAACATGTCTTGTTTAAAATCCAATAAAAAAATTACAATTATCTCAAAAAATACGTGTTTTTATTTTAAGATGAAAAAGTGAATTCTTACTGAGACACCCTTTATTTCCACTGTTGACTGTCTTTTTGTACTTTTGTGTAACAATTTCGTTTTATAAGAAACCTTCTCATGGCGTTGTAACAAAAATCCTAAATTAAATTGAGCATATTTCAAACCACGAGCCTCCTTAACACACAACTCTCTACAAACTATCACAAACGTCTGACGATTCCAGTTTATCTAATGGCTATAATTCTATATACAGTTGTAAAAGATAAATGTTAAAGTTCGTAACAAGGTTTATTTTCAGAAATATATTGTAGGGTTTTAGTGAAATTCGATTTCAAGAAATTTTATCAGGTTTTACAACTATTAGGAAAATATTTTAAAATGAAATACATAAACTTTAACTATGTTAACATTTTATTAAAATGTACAAATTAGAGATAAATAATCGTACCTGCTACAACAACAGTTTGCAAAAATATATATTATCTTTATTAGTGACCTTAACTCATAAATGACAATTAAAGTAAGTAAGTCTCTTGACAGTCTTTATTATTAGTTATTAACTTGTGTAGCTGGTGAATTATATTGAAATCTCATCTTAATTAAAATTTACATTTGACATTTTCTGTGGCTGTGAACAACGTGTAGATATTTCAAATGCACCGTATACCATTATACAGCCTGTAGTTACTTTAGTCTCATTAATGCAGTTGAAAATAAAACATAATCAAAGATGTCACTTTTTATTACGTATAGCAGATGTATAAAGGAGTCAGATTTCAACACAAATATCTGCTTTAGACTGATTAATTGAGGTCAATATGTATTCGAGTAGAGCCTGGCAATGGCGGCGTGTGATAATAGAATAAAGTTGTGGAAATGTTTTTTCAATATATCTTCTCAAACTTGCGCACCGGATTGTACGTGGTGCCCAAGTTCAAATTTTAAACGGTTGCGGTACAAAATCCGTTTTAACTTTTAAAATCGGAACAAAACTGATGACCCTGCAATTGTGCAAATGAACAAAGTCACCAAGTCCGATTTTTGGTGATTACTCAGTTGTTTGAGATTGTATTGATCATTTTGAAAACCGTGTTGCAATCTCCCTAACTAAGCCTTCGACAAGATCGTTTCGCATGTGAATTTATTTTAAATCCTTGTTAAACTTCTTTAAGGGCATGTAATGTTAAGAAGTGCCAGGATATGTTAGGATATATTAGGTTGAAGTTGTTGGCACTATTGACACACTTCGTCCAAAGAAGACCATGGTAATACCACGGTATGTCATGTTCATTCCCATCTTTGAACCAATGAATTGACCTGGTATTGTTAAGGAGCGTTCAAAAATTATCCTGGTGTTCCCAGAAGAGACCGAGAGAGATAGATAACACTGTGGAACAAAATGAAACTTTTTTGAAAGTAACGAGGTTCTGACAACGAATACTGGTAGAGGAGGTAAAAATATACGCATATCGGCGTTTTGAAAGTTTTGTTAGTTTTACAGATTCTTATGATGAATCGGCATAGGAATCCATGTTATCCTTACATTTTAGGTATAGAATGTGTTCAGCAATTTTATGTAAAAATTTACCAGAAACATAATTGTGGAATACTTTAACCATAGAGTAATGTCATATAGCGCTGCCATTCTTCTCATCTGACATTTCCTTTCACACTATTCGTGATGCGGTCGGTGCGATAGAGAGTTATTTGACGTAAATTGAATTACAAAAATTGTTGACTTTAATTTTTCATGTCGTTTTGATGAAAAGCTGTGAAATTTAAACGTATTTTGGACTTTTTTTTTGATATATGTGACCTGGTCTACGGAAAGGGGGCTTAGGTGTCAAAAAATCAATTTTCACTTTTTGGTTGATTCGGATGGAAGATGATATGCTTTTTCACGTGGTGAAAAACAGAAAATCGTAACTTGCTTAGAAGTGTACTAAAAATGTAGAGAAAGAAGAGTAAAAATACGATAAAATATAATTTATTGGTAATGCACAAAATACATTGAATTATAAGCTATAAAGACATGATTATTCAGTAGAAAAACGTATTATGGGCCAAAAATAATAATGCTGAGTAGTTTATGTATTTTTCTTTGTTGTCGTTTTCCTTGAGCTCTTTTTACGTGTTGATCCTGAGGAAGATGGACCTGGTTCCTCGTCTGGTTTGAGAACATCTTCACTAGTTTTTGCCTTCCGTTTCTTCGATGGCAAATCTTTCGGCAATGGAGCCACAATATCTACTTTAGATATATCCGAAACTAAGCTGCGAAGATTGTGATAGATGTACCACTGACGTTCCAAAGATAAACCGGCTGGTTGTATAACTTTCGGCATTTCAGGATCGATGGGTTTTAACAGAAGCTTAAAGGACTGCACTTCTTCACTGTCTGCGAATTTCTTTGTTTTTACACAATCTGTAGAGTTTATGAAATGATGGAATTGCGTTATTCCAACAAGTGACTTGTACAGTGGTTTAAAATAGCTGTCCCATTCATACCAGACGACTTTTTCAGCCGATACAGCTTTATTATAACCCCCAGGTGATGATGCCTCGACACACTGCAGTAAATCTGCATACGTGTCGATGTTACTGACGGCATACTTACTTTTGAAAATACCGAAGTAACGATCAGGCGCGAACTTAGTGTGCCCGGTAAGTAGAAAATTGAATAAAATAGTTTTGTTAAGACCCCGAGCCAAACACCATTGCAGGTATGATAGTACAGTGTTATTCTTATTCTGCCCAACACAATTGTCACAGAAAAGAACGAGTGTTTCAATGTCTTTATAGTAGGTTTGCAGGTGATAATGCAGGATGCTCACAACACAGTTAGGTCCTTTACCAACGTCATCTTTTTCGTCTATCATGTAATTGTACTGTAAAAAAAAAATATAAGTAAGATCCTGTAAAGGCGAGCAATTTGAGTTCCTATGATTCAGTTTGAAATTCTAACCTGAACGTTTTGTTTTTCGTCTGTAATTCCGAAGACTCCGCACTTCTTGGTTGCTTTGAAGTATGCTGTACCAGGTTGTTGTGGACTGACAGGGTAGTGAACGGTTTGGGCAAAATCAAATGACAGAACGACTGCTGTAGGGTCAGTATTTCTACACCAACTTTGATAATATTCTCGTTGATTTCGGGCTCGGTGGAGGTGATCAAGAAATTGATTAAGCTTCTGTTCGCGTTCAATGTCAAGTAACACCTTTGCCTTGCGCAATCGATATTGTGTTTCCTATTAAAAGAAAAAATACTGAATTTAATCTCAACGTTTGATACAACTATAAAATGAGAAAATAATGAGCTACTTACCACGGCAGACATCGCAGAGATCATCCGCTGGTTTCATAACTGTAACATGGGGTATGTATTTGGACCATATCCGTCGAAAACTGCAATTACTCATCTTCAATTCGTCATCACTGAGTGAAGAAATGTATTTTCGATAAATTGAGGACTTCGTCTCGCTGGATGGCAGTTTCATTATCCGAAAATCCTTAAATTTTGGGAGTCGTCCGGGCAGTGGAAGAGCCATTAAATCGGCTATAGACTCGATGAATTTAACAGCTTTTTCGATGTCAGCCGGTTTAAATGACTTTGGATGTGTACTCGGTTTATTTGCCAGGCCGTGTCGGCGCACTGTTACACCCTGTGCGTGAAAATGACGTACTAAATTTTCGTAACGCTTCGTCGTACAGGCATGTACAAAAAGGAAAAACGAACGACAAACAGGTACTCTGTAGAAGGTAAATTGAATTCTATGCCTCATAACTTCTGTATCCTGTCTCTGTCCATATTTCTTCCGCCCAGCAAGCTTTGCGTATACACTTTCTAGCTTTTCGTTACTCATAATTCCAGCTTCGATGTGACTTAGTATCACTAAATCAAGTTAATTTTCGACATCTCTAAACAATTGTTCCGCGTACTTTCGATCATTTCCCGTGGTATCAGTGTATGGCATTCATTATTACAACAATCTTTTGACAGAAATTTTGTTACCAGCTCCTCCTCCTTTACATCAACAACATACAGGTCCATGTTAACAAAAGTTTGTTCGGTATCATCTTCTGCCTGAGATACACATACTTCGTCTTCATCATCATCGCTCTCTTCATAGTTTTCATCATCGTTTTCATCATCCTTTTCATGGAAATATTGTCCGTATACGGCACTGAACTCCTCATCAACACTCATGTTTCATTTCATGCGAAATGCGAAGACGATAATCAACAGAAACAGTAAACGTCACTTCTTCAGTGTTACTTTTTTAAATGTTCCACACTAGCAACTTACACGATGAACTATAATAATATTCCGACCAACAACAACACTTACTGGACCAACAGTTCTCCGGCGCGGAGAACAATTAACGAGATAATGAGAAACTGACGAAACGAATTGCTTACTTTTAACAGCTTTTTCACAGAAAACTAGTTTTCGCACGTAAGCTCTCTTTTCGTAGACCACGTCACATATTTTATTGTTAGTATATATTTGGGGCGTATTTATACAAAAATATTAATACACAAAACGAAATTCCGTTGCTGATTTCTTGTTCGTTGGCTTGAGCCATTGCCTCTATCTGGTATTATTAAAGCAATACTTTACAACATCCAACCGCCAATCTGCAACACACCAAATGTCATCAATTTACTGAGAGAACTGGCTACTCTATACGTCATTACTCTATAGCTTTAACCCACTACCGCCTCAATATATGGGTCTTTTTTGTGATTTTAGTGAAAAAGGGGAAACCACACCACTAAAACAGGAGTGTGACGGGTTAGAATGTACTACGAAAATATTTCTCATAAAATTATACCATAAGTTTCTTAACACCCCAAAGCTGAAACTCATCTTGAATGCTTAAAAGTAGTCAAAACTTGAAACCCCTTTAAGGGATAATTTCGTACTTATTCCGTTTTGGCGTTAAAATGTCCCACAAAACTGCATTTTAGGGGGTTGGTGTGTATTGAAAAAATATTCTACATAATATTTCACTACAAGTCACCGAACAAAAGAAAGCTGTAGACATAATATCTTTACATAAAAGACCAGTATACATTTATTTATTAAATTTTTGTTTTAGCTCTTGGTAATTCTGTCGTTGTCACACAATGTCCAGCATATGTCATCTATAAGTATAAGAAAATGAATACTCTTCCCTTTATAGAGTTCTTCAATAGGTGCACAAGTTTGATGAAATCGTTCACAAAAAAACTGATATACGTATATTTTTGTATACCCCCCCCCCCCCCCCCCTCTCCCAGAATTCGTTGTCAAAACCTTGTTATTATTTGTTGTGTTCCACAGTGTAATTATTAACTCACTCTGCTGTACTTTATTTTAGATTCAAAAGTTGAAAAGAATTGCTTCAATTATGCCAGACAGAGGTAATGGTTCAAAGCAACCAACAAAATTACAGCAACGAAATTTCGTTTTGTGTGTTAACATTATTGTTTTAAATATGATACAACACAAATGTCTGCTAATAGTAACAGTCAATAAAACAGTGTAAAAATGACGTACTAAATTTTCGTAACGCTTCGTCGTACAGGCATGTACAAAAAGGAAAAACGAACGACAAACAGGTACTCTGTAGAAGGTAAATTGAATTCTATGCCTCATAACTTCTGTATCCTGTCTCTGTCCATATTTCTTCCGCCCAGCAAGCTTTGCGTATACACTTTCTAGCTTTTCGTTACTCATAATTCCAGCTTCGATGTGACTTAGTATCACTAAATCAAGTTAATTTTCGACATCTCTAAACAATTGTTCCGCGTACTTTCGATCATTTCCCGTGGTATCAGTGTATGGCATTCATTATTACAACAATCTTTTGACAGAAATTTTGTTACCAGCTCCTCCTCCTTTACATCAACAACATACAGGTCCATGTTAACAAAAGTTTGTTCGGTATCATCTTCTGCCTGAGATACACATACTTCGTCTTCATCATCATCGCTCTCTTCATAGTTTTCATCATCGTTTTCATCATCCTTTTCATGGAAATATTGTCCGTATACGGCACTGAACTCCTCATCAACACTCATGTTTCATTTCATGCGAAATGCGAAGACGATAATCAACAGAAACAGTAAACGTCACTTCTTCAGTGTTACTTTTTTAAATGTTCCACACTAGCAACTTACACGATGAACTATAATAATATTCCGACCAACAACAACACTTACTGGACCAACAGTTCTCCGGCGCGGAGAACAATTAACGAGATCACAAAAAAACTGATATACGTATATTTTTGTATACCACACTTTCGGTTGAGACAGCCGAATTAGCCGGATTTTGAGGTTGTCACAACCACACTAGGTAATCACAGCTGAATCAGAGGTTATCTCAAGACGAGTTAGACGTTGTCACAACCAAATTAGAGGTTGTCACAGCCGAATTAGAAGTTGTCACAACTGAATTAGGTTTTGTCACAACCGAATTTATAGGTTGCCATAACCGAATCAGGGGATAAAAACGATGTCGTCACAACTGAATTAGGTTTTGTCACAACCAAATTTATAGGTTGCCATAACCGAATCAGAGGATAAAAACGCCATAATAAATTTTCCATAAGATTTATTTATTTTATTATTTAATTACAAAGCAAGGAAATAATGCGCTTGATATGAGGTAATATTTACATGCCACTTCCGACCGATCTGAAGTCTCGCTCCAATTCTGTGGTGTTGAGTTTGTTGATTTAGGCCATAAACCATTCTATATAAAAAACGATGGCTGCACATGTCAAACGACCAACCTTCAAAAGGTCAGAGCTATTAATTTGTGCTTGCACTGCACGCTAACAAAGATTGACATTTTCTGCAAAATATTCGGAGGATCTCCACAAACTTTAAAGTATGTGGCGTTAAAAGCAGAAAGAACACCCATCCATCTGTTTCTGAAGATGAATCCATCTACCTGCCGTCTGTCGATTACCGTCATAGTGAGCTTCCTTGAGCTCCTCCTTAAGCATCTTCAGTCCAGGTTTTCCGATGATGTTAAAAGAAAATAGATAAATATTTTCCCATTACGTTCCATGCAGGAACTGTAGACAATTCTCACAATCAGAGATCTGCGCGCAGTCTATTTTTGCACTGACTGATCTACCGATTCTCACCGCTTCCGAATAGTTTTTAGAACAGTTTTTCATGGTTAATTACTTATGGAAAATTTCTCGCCGTCAGTGACCGAGGTGATCATTGCTGAAAGAAATGTGAGGTGGTCAAAACAGGTATCGAACTAACATTTCCATGTAGAAATGATGCACACAATAACTACTGCACCACATACGGCCCCTTTGCTAATGCAGTAACCACGGAGCCATAAAATAAATGGTTTCCCATTACATCCCATGAAGGGACTGGGGAGAACTTCTCGCAATCACTGAGCTGTGCGCTTTCCAGTTTTCACTCACTGATTGGGACCTACAGTTTTACACCGATTCCGAACGGTAATTTGAGAAGCTTTTTTATGGCTAGATACTCGATAGTGTCGCCGTCACTATGCGAGGTGACCGCCGCCGAAAGAATTTTTTTTTTTTTTTTTTGAAGGTGGTCAGAGCCGGGTTCGAACCCAGGATCTCATGTACAAGAGCCGCGCACACTAACCATTGCACCACCGACGACCACGGAGCCAGTCACCTCACAATTATGGTGATACTTCTTTGTGTATGATAAAATCTTTGGCTTCCTGCATCTCTTATACACCCTTAGATGAATCTAACCGAAGCTAAAGGAAACGAAACCATCAGTTTTACTAAGAATTAGAAGTGATAAGATGTTGATAACAGGCATGGCTTGCCACCAAAGTCCTTTCGAGATCCATAACTTTCCAACCTCCCAATTGGCAGATGGAAGATTACTGACTTTAGTAGGAGGAGGTATAGCATAGGAGAGACACACATCTCACGGTGGTTGGTGGGTGCATGTATCAATTAGATATTTGCACCAGACGTTTTGACAAGACATTTGCTTTTTTCAAGACATTTACTGTGACGAAGTTGCGACAACCAAGTACTTCGGTGTACTGCCAATAATGCATTTCTCAATGTGTGTATGTGTATGGATTTTTTAACTGTTATTCGTTATTATATTATTTATATTTTTTAACAATATTTCGAAACTGACTGGAACTACCTGTTTAACCAGGCTGTGATTAAATTGGCCTTTCCAGACCCAATTTGACACTACTTCAAAATGTTTCTGTTCGCGTTTTTGAATTCCTCGATCCCATGAAGCATTTTGGTGTCTATTTGAATATCTAGTTATAAGTATTTTATTTTTGGAATGGAATACTAGACCTCAGAAAGCCAGAACACACACATTTAATAGCGTGGTGTAGTAACTTCCATCTAACCGATTATCTTAGGGCTAATAGGTCGGCTAGAATTAAAAAAAAATCCAACAAATTCTATGATACCCAGGTAAACGGCCAAACCAAATATATTTTTCATATAACTTTTAAATATTAATAAATGTAATAATGTAGGCTGTTTCAAGTATTTATATTGCTATGTATTATCTTTGCACTCAAGTGTCAGTACCAAGTGGCATTCACTTTAATGCCTTAAAACAAATACCAACTTTTACTTCACCTTTTCATGAATTCGTGGCCGTTATAAATTTTCTTTCCGCCAAGCATTTTTTTACCAAGAAAATAACACTCATTCATATTTATCTTTGCAAAGGACAAATGATTTTGAAATCCTTTTTTATTACTGTTTAAGTTATTTATGGTCGTTCATATTTTTTTTATATTTTCTCTCTCTCTCTCTGTCTGTCTCTTCGCCGCCATTATAGGCCTTAACAGCAAGTTCACCTTGGCAGCGCCGATTATGTTTCGCCTTACCTTTTACCATGCGATCGATTTTGACGTTCTTCCGCACACTGGGAGTGGTGGGTGGCAATTCAATTGCATTGCCGCATGTATACCTGCAGGTAAGTGTTGTTTTTTTTTTGTTGTTGTTTGCAACTGTTACATTCTATTTTCATTCCATTCCATTTTATAACCATGAAAAGATTTTTCACGAAAAGCGAATCTGAACAAATAAACTCAAATATTAACACAAAATGTAGTACAAATTCTTATTGAAGCCAAAATAAAAATACAAAAAAAAACAGAAATAAACGATTTTACTTCACTGACTGCCAATCTAAAAAATTTATGATAACTGCAGTGAATGTTGGCCCGAAAATGAAACGGAAGTACAAGTTGAATATTCCGTTTCCAATAGCCTTGAGGCTTAACGTAAGCGTGTGGGGAAAAAAATGTTAGGATGCTGTTATTTTGAGGAATTTGAAAGTTCTTAGGGTTAAGGTAAAAACCAGTCCAGTCCATGATAATCAAAATTTGTCGGTAAAAGAGTAAGCTCCAGAATGTTGTTACCGATGGACAAAGGTTTATTTTCGTGCCGGTTATTGTCTTAAGCAATTTAAAGATAGAAGCTAAATATATTTCATTAAACTGCTTCCTGTTATCACTTGACTTGGGTGAAAATCAACCCAGGAATTGGCTGGCCTTCTTTTAGAAGTGGGTTAAAATAGCCCGAAAATTCTACCAAAATATTAAAAATGGAACTAATGGACATAGTTCAGGGCCACCCTTCTGTAAATACAAGGACGGAAATCTCATCGCAGATGGGCAGAGTATGTTGGGAATATGGAGAGATAATTTCTCTGCGCTATTGGTACCTGAGATATCCAATGAAGAGACAATCGATCAAAATTTGTTCGACGACGTCAATTGCCCCCCTCCTTATCAAGGCGAGGGCAGGACAGCTATTGCCCGGCTTAAGAACAACAAAGCCGCAGGAGCCGATGGATTACCGGCGGAGCTGTTTAAGGCTGGCGGCGATGAGCTAATAAGGTGGATGCATCAGCTCATTAGCACAATTTTGTTAGATGACTGCATGACCGGCGATTGGAGTCTCAGTGTACTATGCTCCATATTTAAAAAAGGTGACTCGAGTCTCTGTGCCAACTAAACTTTTTATCCATAGCATATAAGGTTCTATCAAGCATAATGTGCAAAAGACTAAAATGAATTATCGCTGACCTGATTGGACCATATCAGTGTGGCTTTAAATAAAATAAAAAATAAATGGTTTCCCATTGCATCCCATGAAGGGACTAGGGAGAACTTCTCACAATCACTGAACTGTGCGCTTTCCAGTTTTCACTCACTGATTGGGACCTACAGTTTTACACCGATTCCGAACGGTAATTTGAGAAGCTTTTTCATGGCTAGATACTCGATAGTGTCACCGTCACTATGCGAGGTGACCGCCGCCGAAAGAAATTTTTTTTTTTTTTTGAAGGTGGTCAGAGCCTTGTTTGAACCCAGGATCTCATGTACAAGAGCCGCGCACACTAACCATTGCACCACCGACGGCCACTATCAGTGTGGCTTTAGGCTTGGAAAATAGACAAAGGGCCAGATTTTCATGCTACGCTAATTCCTGGAGAAGACGCACGAAAGACAAATCGACACCTATCATTTATTTGTCGATTATATAAGGCGGCCTTCGTTAGCCCGATACGGGAGAAACTCTACGAAGCAATGTCTCAGCTTGGTATTCCTGCAAAACTCATACGACTTTGCAGGATGACCTTAACGAACACCAAATCCGCAGCGAAAGTTGGTAAGGATCTTACCGAACCTTTCGTAACAAAGCGAGGTCTCAGACAACTCGACTCCCTATCGTGCGATCTCTTTAACATCTTAATAGAGATCATTATGAGAAAAGCTGCATTCAACATGAATAAAACCATCAGCAGCAAAAGTCACATGCTGCTCGCGTATGCAGATGATATAGATATCATTGGACGCACAATTAGAGAAGTTACTGCGATGTTTTCCAGAATTGAGAAGGATTCAGCAAAAGTGGCTCTGACAATAAATGAGTACAAGACAAAATTAATGGTTTCAACGAGCAGGGCCTCCACGCGATTAGGTCAAAGCTTGAACGTTGATAACCGATATTATTTCGAGGTGGTGGACGAATTTTTATATCTCGGAGCTGCCGCAAACAAAATCAACAACGTCAGCCTTGAGATCAAGCGGAGACAAGTTTCGTTTAGCGTGGCAAATAAAACATGTTAAAAAAGCAAAAGGAAGAATACAGCTGTTGGAAAATGCAATATTTCTATGTTCTTTTCTCACCCCAAAAAAGGTGGAACTTTAAAGGGGTGATGGCAGCATTTTTTAAATGTTGCGTCATGCAGAGGCAACGTTATTTTTTAAAAGCGAATGCGTAGAAAGCGAATGATTTTTGAGGAAAAATAAATATTTTTACGCCAAATGCGCTCTAAACATTATTTGTTTTGCGTGTACCACAAGTGGAGATCTCGTTTGTCGCCTCCTTGCCCTTGAGTACATTTAGCAAATTCACTATTTGCGATGAAATCGCCGCTAGGTTATCATTGAAGATTTTCACACTAGTTAGTCATTAGACCGAAATATAGAATAAGTACACTCCCGCCATGTAACGTAATGGTCAGTTTTTTGAAAAACAGTAGTATGGTCCTTCGGTCTTACTTTGGGAACGATCTACCCAATAGACTATTTGTGGGATGAATGTGCAACAGTTTTTTATAACAATGTTCTTTAGAATGCGGTCTCTTTTCTTTTCGATGGTAATTTTTGCATTTCTCGGGAAATGAATCCCTGCAGTCGTTTCGTCGCCATGGAGCTTGTGTCATGGAGACCCGACTTTAAGCCTATAACCCCTCTTCCTAAAGACCTACACCTGTGAGACTTTTTCACTCCACTTATTAGTTTCCCAAGTAGTTTCTGTCCAGGACTACTTACTTACTTATCCGGTCACGAACAACCCCGAGGGGTCAGGGACCATACAAAACGAAGATAACATATTTCGCCAACCAGTTCGATATTTTGCCTTATCTATCCAGTTGGCAATTCCAAGTGTACGCAGCGACTCGTCAACCTGATCCTTCCAGCGAATTCTTGGTGTACCTATTTTTCGTCTTCCTTCGAGTTCGGTTTCGAAAACCCTTCGTGCTGGTTCGTCTTCATCCATTCTACTGACATGGCCTAGCCAGCACAATCGCGTTATTTTCATCCGCTTAACTATATCAATGTCGGGATAAACCTCAGACAGCTCATGGTTCATGCGTCGCCGATACTCGCCGTTGTGCACTATAGGGCCATACATTTTTTCGGAGTATTTTTCTCTCATAGACTCCTACAGATGTTTCGTCTGCTTGCGATAAGACCCAAGATTCTGCGCCATAAATCAAGACAGGTTGTATGAGAGTCTGGTATAGCTAGATTTTTGTTACTCGAGAGAGGGCTTTATCTCTAAAGTGCTTGCTAAGCCCAAAATAACATCTATTCTCAAGTACAATTCTCCGCTTGATCTCAAGGCTGACGTTGTTGTTTTTGTTCACGGCAGATCCGAGGTATATAAATTCGTCCACCACCTCGAAATCAACGTTCACGCTTAGGTCTAATCGCGTGGAGGCCCTGCTCGTTGAAACCATTAATTTTGTCCTATCCTCATTTACTGTCAGACCCACTTTTCCTGACTCCTTCTCAATTCTCGAAAACACCGCAGTAACTTCCCTAACTGTGCGTCCGATGATATCGATATCGTCAGCATACGCGAGCAGCATGTGACTTTTGCTGCTAATGGTGTTATTCATGTTGACAGCAGCTTTTCTCAGATTAATCTATATTAAGATGTTAAAGAGATCGCACGATAGGGGGTCACTTTGTCTGAGGCCTCGCTTAATTTCGAAAGGTTCGGTAAGATCCTTACCAACTTTCACTGCGGATTTGGTGTTCGTCAGGGTCATCCTGCATGAGTTTTGCAGGAATACCAAGCTCAGACATTGCTTCGTAGAGTTTCCCCCGTATCGGGCTATCGAAGGCCGCCTTATAATCGACAAATAGATGATGGGTGTTGATTTGTTGTAGCGTGAAAATCTGGTCGGTTGTCGATTTTCCAGGCCTAAAGCCACACTGGTCCAATGAGGTCAGCGATAATTGGTTTTGGTCTTTCGCACATTATGCTGGATAGTACCTTATATGCTATGGATAAAAGGCATATTCCATGGTAGTTGGCACAGAGACTCGGGTCAACTATTTTAAATATGGGACATAGTACACTGAGACTCCAATCGCCGGTCATGCAGTCATCTATCCAAATTTTGCTAATGAGCTGATGCATCCACCTTATTAGCTCATCGCCGCCAGCCTTAAACAGCTCCGCCGGTAATCCATCGACTCCTGCGGCTTTGTTGTTTCTAAGCCGAGTAATAGCTGTTCTGACCTCGTCTTGTTTAGGAGGGGGGCAATCGACGCCGTCGTCCAAATTTTGATCGATTGTCTCGTCATTGGATATCTCAGGTACCAATAGCGCAGAGAAATGATCTCTCCATATTACCAACATACTCTGCACATCTACATTAAGATTTCCGTCCTTGTCTTTACAGAAACGGGGCCCTGGACCAAGTCTATTAGTTCCGTTTTTGACTTTTTGGTAGAATTTTCGTGCTTCGTTCTTCCTTCTGTATGACTCAATTCCCGCGCTTTCTCCACTGCCGAGAGAAAGAGACGGTTTACCTCCTTTCTTTTCTCCTTATACCGTTCAGTCGCACCTCGCGTTGCAATTGACTGAAGCATTGCCATGCGTGCTGCGTTCTTTTCATGATTTGCAATGCGAGACTCTTCAACGTACCATGGTTTGCTGCGAAGCGGTTTATCAAACCCAAGTACGGTTATTGCGGCAGTTTTTATAGAGTCGGAAATGGGTTTCCACTGCGCTTCAGGATCGTCATCGCGAGGGGGTGGGTGCTGTGCCAAAAGTTGAGAGAGCTTCCTTGAGTAGGCTTTGGCTACCTCTGGTAATTGCAGCTTTCCGATATCTAGCTTTCTCTGCGTCTGGTTTCGTACGTTTTTCGCTCTCTTAATGTTCCAGCTAACTATGTAATTTCAGCCAACTAAATCACTTAATTTGGATTCGTTTAACTACGGAATTTTAAAATCGCTCTAAATAGTGAGCACCCTAGTGTCTGTGTTGACTTTACACTGTACAGGACAATTTAATATGAAATTTATTGGCAGCATTTTTATATCATTTTTTTGTTGCGATTTTTAATTCTTTTCTGGTATACATTTTTCATGTGTTGGCGGTTGCCTTCAAATATGAAATTGTTCGTAAAATTGTTTTATATGTATATTTTTTATATTTGTACTTTCTTCTTTGCCTTTGATTGAAACCCGTCTGAACTGCTTCTCCTCCGACGGATCCAACAATGTACGTACGTATGGTGACGAAATGTGATAACTTGTTAAGCCTCTAAGGATTATTGGTTGTTATTACTTGGAATTGAACGGGGCGGGGGGGTAGAGCATCCGGCTTAACATATGAATCGCATGTTACAGAATCGATGGTTGAATATTTTATGCTTTTCCTTGCTGCTTGAATTCATAAATCAATAAAAGCGCCTTTATTAACCAACTTAGTGTATTTATTACATACAATTTTGTTTGCACATCAAGGACATAGAAGGGAGATTGCTTGGATGTTTTTACTTAATCGCTTTATTTATTTACAATTTGACATGCCAGCACATCATCGCTGTCGTCAGCAGCCATAAGCGGAAGATTAAATGCCACTTCTATCCATATGAGTAGTCATTTTACATTTATGTATAAATATTTTAAGAGAACAATTTTAATGGATGTCGGACTGCAGGTTCATATTATCTGAATTGGGGATCAGCATTTATGACCAATAATTGTTATAGCGTCACATTTATGCCGTACACTGTTCATTAAAATATTCCATTTTTTGTGTTTTGCATTTGAAAGTAGTAAAGCCATAAAATAATGTATGGATCACGCGACAGTATAAAATCTTTTTTTTATCATTTTATATGACTTAAAATTCTTAGTTTCACATTAAATCCCATGAATGGATAGGATTTCACAATCCGTGAGCTGTGTGGATTCCAATTTTATAGTCGCAGATCAGTACCCATAGTTTTCCACCGAATCCCAACGGTTATGCATAGAGCTTTTCATGGCTGATTTCCGACGCACACAGGTTCAACATCGATTTCCACCTGACAAAATTAATTAACTTTTGATATAAACGGTGTCTCAGTAAGAATGCACTTTTTCATTTCAAAATAAAAACACGTATTTTTCGAGATAGTTATGATTTTTTTATAGGATTATAAAGAAGACATGTTCCGATTAATTATGGAATAAAACACCCATCAAATGGTTCCCAGGGATTTATATTTTCACATTCAAGTAAACTTGAAAACATAGTATGTAATAAACATGTACTCTTGCTTTTGACGCTCACTGTAAGTGCAAAATTTAAAACTTTTTATTATAAAACTAATATTTGCTTGGACCGTTCATCGCTTGTTTAAAACATTCTATCCTTTATTTTATGGATCTAACTAAATTATTGGTAAATTTTAGAGTATCCGTTATAGATATATTCGGTTTTCGCAATTCTTTTTAGTTCCGATGTTTTTAGGGGTTTTCGCAGTACCTTTGGGGTCATATATAACGGCAATTCATACGCTGATGGTGATGTATGATCAAGGGGTTTATCGTCCTGGAATACCCAATTATCGGCAAACCTAATTTAGTGAAATTCGGTGCAACATCTTTCTGGAAAAGCTTTACACATTCTTGTGTATTCCTTGATGTTTTAATAAAAGAAATCAAGATCCCCAACGCCCGAAGATGATAAACACCTGCACACCATGGAGGAGCGTATTTTAAAGATTTTGGTCATCGATGCCCTCATTTAGCTTTCCCTAAAATTTTCTGTGGGTTTGCCCTCCATATATCTCAAACTCACATTCATTCGGAAAAAACTGTTTCTCCTTCAACAATCTTCATTTTAATCTTCAGTTTAGAGGCTTTGGTTTAATTGCGTTCGAAATAAGGGGATTTTTTAAAGTCGGTCAGAAAATCTGCGTTTATGCAAAATTCGTATAAAATGTGCTGGAACTTACGTGTTTCTGCGATTCCATGGTAATGAACTTTGAAATCTTCACGTGCTAGTTCCAGAATTGTTCATCACTGTGGAAAGTTTTTCCTCGTATCTCTTTCGCCTAGCAATTATGACCAACCTGGCCGCTTAAAATATTCAATTAATTAAAAGTTTTCGAACGTATCCACTATTTTTTCGAAATTGAGATGCCTTCCCCCAATTTTCGATATTACGCGGTAAGATTTTCCATTTATATGATTTTCAGAGTTTCCAAATAAATTCCTGTCCGTGAAATAAGCTATGAAAATGACACACCAAAACGCCGAGATACGTCAATCTAATTTTGCATCGTAGAATCCAGTGGTGCACCCCGTTTTGAAAAGTTAGCTCGAAATCACGAAATATTTCGATTTTAAATTTGTACTAGATTTAAGGCGATTTTTGATTTTATTTGAATGAACAAACTTTAAAAACTTGTTTAAAATTTATTTATTTATTATTTATTTGTCAAAATTTATATCTAGAAATATTGGACGTCTATTTTCAAGCGGACATGCAACTATATTTGCTCTTATTTTGATGATTTTATAAATTTTTTGTGGATTTATTCCAGTTTTACTCTTTGTTTTCAATCGACCAGCAGAAATCAGCAAGCATTGAGTCTATTCTTTTTCCAGCGAAACGGTCTTCGAATGCTGCTATAGTTTGATGACATCTTTCGCCAGTTTCGTCTGTTTCTGTGGACAATTGTCGTAAGTAAAAATCGAAATGTGCATGTAACATGTGGATTTTCAACGACATATTAACGCCAAGTTTGTCGAAAGACTTCATCATGTTGTCAATATAATCTCGGTACTCTGGTGAGCGATTTTTGCAAAGAACATTTTCAATTACCGCACGAATTGAGTTCCATGCGTTTAGTTCAGTTTCATCTAACATTTCAGAAAAACTGCCGAAACTCCCGAATTCCAAAATTATTATAATTATTACGGCCCCAAATTGTAAGAGGTAAATTAATTCTGCTTCAAATAGATGTCTATTATTTCAGCGTTTACATTTTGTCGAAAAAAAAATATATAAATTGATTTAACAAGAGCTTTCGCAGGTTTTTCCCTCAAATAAAGTCAAAAATCACCTTAAATCTACTACAAATTTAAAATTGAAATATCTCGTGTTATTTTGATATAACTTTTTAAAACTGAGTATACCACTGGATTCTATGATTGGGGTGTCTGGGTGTTTTTGTGTGTCATTTCAAAACTTCAAATTTCTCCTTTGCTTTACCTTTGAAAATCACTTTTGAATCCATCACTGCCAGCAAAACCACATGCAGAAGTAACGCTAAATCCAACCGGCTGGCCTCATATTTAACTAAGATTGCAAGTGTTGACTCAGTTTTAATGCGAAAAAGTAGAAAATTAGAATCGACGGATTAAAAAGAATGAATGGTACACGCTGAAAAATGTCGGCCCCAGAAACATATTACAGGAAACATGTACATTTTTGCAAGCACTGATGTCATGAATTGAAGATCTGCTGCTTTTTTGTTTATTTGTTGTCTGTCTCGTATTCGTTTTAGCGGGTTTCAAAAAAAACACATTTGGGTCTCCGAAAAATATATTATAGCCTATTAATCATTGTGTCTCAAACATGTTATATTGAATGGCAAACAAAA
This sequence comes from Phaonia tiefii, assembly GCA_963931995.1. Lineage (NCBI taxonomy): Eukaryota > Metazoa > Arthropoda > Insecta > Diptera > Muscidae > Phaonia > Phaonia tiefii. The sequence continues at coordinate 67,516,877 of OZ008367.1, forward strand.
TGTGTTTGGACACAAGTGTACTATGTTAGGGAGCAAGCTACAAACACGTTATATTTGCATAAAAACAACAAAAAAAACAGATTTTTCAGCGTGTAGGCAAGTAATCTTTTCATGAAATTTTCCAAGACTTTTGCACAGAGATGTGGCTGTATCTCACCGACGACGCGTTGGATTTCGTATTTGAGCTCAGGCATTGTTTCTGGTTTATTCGCACAACACCGATATTTCACAAAACCCCACAGAAAGAAATCGTACGATGTTAGGTCGCATGATCTTGGTGGCCTATTGACATCAGAATTTCTTGAGATAATTTGTTCTGGAAATCGTTGCTGCAATAAATCAATTGTTTCATGCGCAGTGTGGCAGGTGGTGCCATCTTGCTGAAACCACATGTTGTTCAGATCCATGCCGTGCAGTTGAGGCCACAAGAATTCCGTTATTATCTTCCTGTAACGAATACCGTTCAAAGTCACTGCAATTTCGGCCTGATCTTCGAAAAAGTAAGGTCCAATCCACGGCGCCTGACCAAAATGCGCACCAGACAGTTGCTCGTTGTGGGTGCAGTTGTTTCTCATGGATTGCATAAGGATGTTCTGAGCCCCAAATTCGACAACTTTTGTGTATTCACGAAGCCATTCAGATGGAAATGAGCTTCATCGTGGAAGATGTGTTTTTTTTTTAAACTTTGGCATTGACTTCACTTTGCTCCAATACCCATTGAACGAATTACCGGCGCTTTCCATGGTCTGCTGGTTTGAACTCCTAAGTAAGCTGAATTCTGTATGCATGAAGGTGGAGGTCTTTTGTCAACATTCGCTGCGTAGCGCTTGGTGAAATTTGAAGTTGTTGAGTACGATGCCGAATTGATGTTTCCCGGTTTTCGGCGACACTCTCATTTACAGCAGCAATGTTTTCAAGAGCCCGACCAGTATGTTGACGTACAGGAGTCCTACTATCCATAACCGACTCAGCTTCTTCAAATTTTTTGACAACTCTTCGAATAGTTGCCATATCTCTCAGCATAACTTTCAGCATAACTTTACGATCGGTCTCAGCATATTTTTTCACAATTTTAACGCGTTGTTCTTTTGTAAAGCGCTCCATTTTTAATAATCGAAAGAAACATACGTGACAGCTGCCAAATTTCAGAGTTGCCACTTGCACAAAAAGAAATAGGACACTAAATTTAAAAAGTACAATTTTACTGAGACACCCTTTAGTAAACATTTTTAAATTCTGTCACAAAATGATTTTAGTAATGGTTTATATTGCTATATTAATATTTAGAATCGGACGATCCAGTATTTTCTAGAAAATCACCCAAAGTTGACTACATCCTTTTAAAGAAAACAGGAATTTTAATTAAACAAAATTAAATAACTTACAGGTTGAGTTGGTGCTGAGGGATTTTCTATTCTATCTACTATAAAACTCTGTCATCATTTTCTCTTTCCTTTCGTCAAAAAAATCTATATGAATGTGTCTATTATTGAGAATTTTCATACATTTTTTATATAACAAATTCAGTTTTTTTGTCACTACTGAAAATTTGCAAATTTTGAGTTGTGAGTCTTTTGTATTTAGGGTGCGATATATTCGATTGATGACCTTGCAAATTCAAGCACAATGAGTATTCACATGATGATGAACTTGTCACGGAATTCGAAACTAGTCATGCCAATGAGGGTGTTTTCCTGAATTTTCTATTATTCCAACGAAAACCCAACCATTTTTCACATAAAAAATTGTGTCAGACCATGAAAAATTATTCCATTCCAGACCATTCCAAAAATTAAATAGCTTCTGATTCAGAAAACATTTTTTTTAAATTCTGTCAAAGCCAATTTTAGGAAGGGAGTGAAGGATTATTTTGAGATATCAACATTGAAAATATTACAATGGGGTATATTAGTTGCATCTTTTTTGTAACTTCGAGGTCTATTACACGATGCTATAATTTGTTCTGGCACTTTTCGTTCTATGGCAAGAGGTGTAAGGAATGAGGAAAAAATCGCACGATGTGCCATGGTATTGTGTATCGAGGGATTTTTTTTCAATTTCTCTTTGAGCATTTCCGTTTTTCTCTTGATTTTGACATTTCATGGTTGTGTGTGTTGTTAGTTACTTGTGTGTTATTACATTCGTTTTGTTAGGTTTGTGTTTGGAAATAAAATTCAATTAAATTTAAATAATATCATATTTTAAAAATATAATATAATATAAAAATAATTAAAATAATAAATTAAAATAATAATTAAATTAATATAAATATACCAAAAAATTCACAGTGTTTACAAATCAATAACACCGAAGCACAAAAAATACACAACTCAATCAAATACAAGACTATAACAAAGTAGAATGTCAAAAAAAATGCAAGCATAGATATTATGATAATTCAATGTGTAATAGCTCGATGAATTACGAAGAAACTTTAAAAGAGAACTGAAAAATATCGCCGCACGAAATGGCATCGTGTAATAGAGCTCTTATATACGTTTCCCCATATGCCATCTTGTACATGCTATCGCGGAAAATTATACCCGTTACGCTTATCGGGGATAGGTTGTAAAAAAATGTATTGAAAAGCTAACAAAAGATAAAAATTTTACCAAGTTAACACTTTATATTGAGAAATGTCTACTACAGAATGTCTACTGACATGACAATTAATAAATTAAAAAAAAAATAATTAGTGAAATATTAAAATTTGCATTTATTTACTTAAAGGGCAATTGTGTGATCTAAACCAAAATTTCAACAAGGACAGAGTTTGCTGTGCTGAATTCAAAAAGTTGATTGTTACCTTGCGCTGGGCCCAACTTCTGGAGATATATGTAGACCTTTAAAGCTTGAGTATATGATCGGCCAAATTTCAAGAATTTATAATAATTTCAAATGGATATCAGTACAAAGACATTTTGATACCCTATAAATCCTTTGTGTAAATATATTTCGATTAATTAACCCATTGGGGGTTTATTTAAAAAAAAAGTGTTTTAACCTCGCTTTTTTGTTAAAACTACAATTTTCAAACGAACCACTACTGTACCTATTTTCTTGCTAGACTCCGATAATAGACAATACTTCAAGCCTTTTTTGAAGTTGTAATACTACATATTAACCCCTCAAATACCGAAGATATTAACTTGATAAGTTTTGGAATAAATTTCTCGACATAAAATAAAAAGTATTTAAAAAAAATCGCGCGATAACCTTTAAAGCTTTATAAACAAAAATACTATGCCGAAGCTGCGTAGCTGGTGTTGGACCCACTCCAGAGGAGTAAATCCCTAAGCCCGGACGAAGGCCGGCCACGCAGAAAGCTTTATAGTACAAATATACTATGCCGAAGCCGCGAAACTGGTGTTGGGACATCCTCCCGGCCGAAGGCCCTCCACGCAGAAAGCTTTATAATACAAAGATGCTATGAACTTTAATTTTGAAGTTTAATATCTCCGATCTTTGAAGGGTTCTTGGTGAGTATTAAAATATTGCCCTATCAGGCAAAAAAAAATAGGTAATTCGCTTCTAAAGTAAATTTGCTCCTTAAAATTTACCAGTCACATTGTGCTTCTATTTCATCATTTCGATCTTCATCCATTAAATAAAACAATTTATCCATCTTATTATCAATGACGATAACGGCGTTTAACATGGATGCTAAATAGCCATTCAAAGCCAAGAAAATTGATATCCAAGATGATTTCGTCCTTCAAACTGCTCCTTTTGATCCTATTCTCCTATTCTTAATATATTTGATGCCAAGAATGTCGCAGAAAAGGAGTATATCGTTGGATGAGGTGGAACAATTATGCCTGAATACTTTGCAGTGGCACACCTAAATAATAATGACGCTCCTTTTTGCCCATCCAAGTTATTCAGAAGCAACGCTTCTGTCGTGCATGCGCCATAAAAAAATTGCTGATCTCCAACCATGAAAAGTGTACCCGATATTTGTATTAATGGACCCAAATCTCGTAATTGCCCCTGTCTTTGTAAAACACTTTTTCCTATTGAAACACATCCGTTTAGAAAATACTCCTATCTCAAAGAAATGTGAAGTAAACATTTAAAATAAAAACAAAATATAAGATAAAAAACAGTAAATGTGTTTATTGTATTAAGGAATAATTGGTTTAGATTGTATTAGGCATAACCAGCTTCGCAAACTATAGTGAGGATGGACAATATCGCAGTGTTTTTCAAATATACAAATTCCGACATTTGTAAAGAGCAAAGATTTTGCGATGCTATTGTTGTAGGGTGTTCGACCGAATCCTCCTAGCCTAAACCTAAATTGACATGCTTCAAATGAATGAATGAAAAGAGCTTCGTCAAGACGCTAATGGTTTTTGCCAGACTTATCCGCCTGTGTATGTAGAAAGATTTCTCATAAACTCAAATACTGAAGCCCGAAACGTACATTATGTCAACAAATGTTTTAAATTTTTATTTATTTCAATTTTGTTTACAAATGAATTCTGACATGAACATAGATAAAAATAATTCCTCAGATTAAAGTGATACCTAGTCCTGTATATTTCAGTGGCATGCGTTTCTTTTCTATCCTATATACATACGTGTCCTATATACATATGGTACCAAAAAAACAACCATTTTAGAAATTAACCCAATATTCCCTACGTTTTTGTTTTTCGATTTGAAAGAATGTTTTTGACATACATAAGACTTAACATACATAAGACTTAAGAATTTCTATTGTTTTTAGCAATTCTTTTGCAAATGCGAGCATTACTATCCATGGATATTTTCTTTCTGCAAAATTTCTTTCAATTTGTTAGAAAATTTCTTCCAAATTGCTACCAAATTTCTTCCTTTTACTTTGGTTTGCTTACAAATAAATGATGAACAGAGCTACAAGTCTACATAAAAACTTGGCGGCGTCGCCGTACACACAATTCGAACTGCGTTGGATGAAGCCAATGATTGAAAACACTTTAAGAAACAAAATTAAAACTGACCAATATATTTATTAAAATTGGTTGAGTCATCGTACATCAAATTCGAATCTGAAAAACGCAATAAAAATACGGGCGGCGCACAGTGCGTCGTTGTCCCTGTACATCAATGGAACAAAAATAGAAGTAGTCGTCCTAGGGTAATAAAATTTGGCACGGGTCCCTAATATAATAGAATTAAGAAAATTTCAAACTATCGACAAAATTGACCACGCCCATCGCCCACCGCCCATACAAACCGATGTTATTATTGGCTGTAAATATTTAATTAATGCGACAAATTTCCTGAAAATTACGTGAAGAATATCAAAAAATATTATCAAAAATTAGCATTTCATCAACATTGACCACGCCTATCGCCCACCGCCCATAAAAACCGAAATTATTATTATTATTATTCTACGCAGAAACCAAAAGTGTTTTCAAAAACACTTCTCCAATAACAGCAGATAGGGACTTGTTCTTATTTTTCCCTGGTAGATTAATGTATAAACTGTAAAAACAAAAATAATAAAAAAAAAACTCATATTTCGTATTTATTTTTTTTTCATGAAACTTATAATTTTTGCGTATCAAATAAAAACTGTATGCTTTTTAAAGCCGCAAAACAGTATGTTTTATATATTTTTTTTAAAGTAATATTTTTTATTTATTATGTATACAGGGTGATTCAGGAAGTTCCGGACAAATTTCTCCAGCGTATTCCTTGGCTCATTTCATGAAGAAAAGTCCACTAGGACCATGTCCGAAAATGCAAGGGTGGGAAATGGCAGCGGGTTCAAAATTTTCGGATTGGTGGTCGGAGGGTAAAATTGCTAACTACTAAGCCAGTGGTCGGAATCAATAAAAAAAAGTAGAAAAAAGTCAAATCGCCGATATACAGAGCTTTCGGGGAAAAAATGGAAAAAACGTTCACATAACCTCAATTTGCTCAGCCAGATGGCAGGTAACTTATGTTTTTTTTCTGTTGAAAGACCTCTTACCTTTCCAAAATGACCTAAACGAAGCCCAGAGGTCTTACCGTTCCAAAGTTATGACCATTTCTGTAAAATTCATTAAAATAAAATCTTAAACGTGTTAATTTACAAAAGCAAATAAATGTGTGCTGTTATTTCACTTCCAAAAACAAAAACAAACATTTTTGCATTTCAGTAAAATGGTCATAACTATGGAACGGTAAGACCTCTGTGCTTCGTTTAGGTCATTTTGGAAAGGTAAGAGGTAAAGGCCTCTTAAAAACCTTTCCAACAAGCCCAAAAACATCCCACCACTGGCTCAGAAGTTAGCAACTTTACCCTACTACCCTCCGACCACCAATCCGAAAATTTTGAACCCGCTGCCATTTCGCAGCCTTGCATTTTCGGACATGGTCCTAGTGGACTTTTCTTCATGAAATGAGCCAAGGAATACGCTGTAGAAATTTATCCGGAACTTCCTGAATCACCCTGTATAAAATACCAATAAAAACGACCAAATTTTAGTTAATTCATATAAAAATGAATTTTTGGAATTTTTTCGTGAAACTTCTCGAAACAAGGTTTTGTTAAATCACGAAAAGGAGTAAAAAAATAAATTTTCCTTATTTGTTGGATCGATGGGGACCCATTCTTTTTTTCATCTGTAAGACAGATGTAGTGAATGCCGTAACACCCTATCGGATAAACAGATTTTAACTAAAATTTGGCAAGTATAAGATTTTCAATGCAGAAAATTGTATGCCTAATTTGAGGAAAACGGATAACGAATTATGGTACCTCCCATACAAATTGTAAAAATCTCGAAAATTTGTCTTTTTTAGTTGTTTGGATGCAAATATAACGTGTGTTTGGAGCTTGCCGCCAATATAATATACTTGTGTCCAAACACATTTTGTTTCCTATTCAATATTACATGTTTGAGACACAAAGATTAATATGTTATAACATATGTGTTTGCGTACCAAATATATCTATGTTTGTTTGCCGAGTTTGTTGCACTCTTTATGCTCTCTTGATAAAATAAATAAATGGTTTCCCGCTACATCCCATTAAGGGATTAGGGAGAGCTTCTCACAAACCAGTGAGCTGTGCGCGTTCTAGTTTTGTACTCACTGATTGGGACCTACCTACGGTTCCGAACGGTATTTTGAGAAGCTTTATCATGGCTATATACTCGATAGTGTCGCCGCAGAGGATATCAAAAGCGCTTGATATTTGCAAATATTTATTAACTAATTATTAACTAATTAAAGTAAAAATAATCTGCTGCAAAATAATTCATACTTGACTAACAAGTAACTAAGTAATTTTAAGTACTTTTTAAAAATATAAAAGAAACGGAACAAAGCGGAGAAGATTTTGCATTTTTCTAATAGATTAAAGTTTAAATTAATTTATCATGAAAAAATAGTTCATTTCATTTTTTGCCATCAAAAAATGAGAAATTTTCAAATATTCATCTTGAAAAGTAACTTTGTAGAAATCAATTAAAATTTTTTTTTGAGATTTATACGAAAAAAAAAAACACAAAATTTGTACCGCTTCTTACCTATCCAAAAAACAGAACATAATTTAATTTCACCACAAATGTATTTTTGAACAATATTTTCCTTTAACTACTAACGAACGAATCTAAAAAATCAATTTTTTTAGCATACAAATCGCTCACTTTGAATTGCTCTGGAGGACAAATAATCTATTTCTATGAAATAAATATATACTAACCAAAAACTATAACAAAAAAGTCCAAAATACGTTTAAATTTCACAGTTTTTCCCCAAAACGACATGAAAAATGTAAGTCAACAATTTTTGTAAATAAATAACTCTCTATCGCACCGACCACACCACGAATCATGCAATCAATGGCAGCTCTATACGTCAGTACTCTATGTTACCTAGCCCCTTGGGCTAGTGAAATTTTTATTCACCACGCAAATGTCATATTTTTGCTAACCTGTACACTTTAATACCGACAAAAAACATATTTTTGACAATTTTTTGCCATTATATAAATCTCCTACAAGATGCTGAACTCGACTAAAGTTTGTATCATTTGATTCCTTATTCATATGATTGGCAGGGTGTCTAATACATATACAAATGTATGTAGGGAAGTTTTTGTTAATAATTTATTTTATGAATTAATGTATTCAAAACAAACTTTCAGCGAAGTACAGAAGTTCGCACACAAAAGTTTGAAAACAATTAATATTAGGAGCTTTTTTTCGTACCTTATACACGTTAATTCATACAAATTGAAAACCTACACGTTAACATCCACAATTTTAGAAGTTGAGAATAACCCCGATAAAAGTGTTACCAAGTTTGACTTTGTTGTATGAAAACTTTTGGTACACTTTATGCAATTGTTGGTACCTTTGTGTACTTTTTTGTACACTTTATGTACTATTTGAATACACTTTTTGTGCTTTTTGGCACACATTTTAGTACCGTTATGTATTTTTTTGGTGCAGTTTACGTACATTTTACTACACCTAAATTATTTTTGGTTAAGTACTCCTGGTGTGTGCTTTTTGTAAAGTGTTGCCGAAATTTATGTACTTTCTGGTGCAGGTTATGTACGTTATGCACCAAGATATATAAAGTGTTTTTCAATACGAGCGCTACAAAAGTTTTTTTAAATAAAACAAAACCGGTGTTAGATACCAATGAAATTCTTTATTCCTGTGAAAGTAAGTTCGATGCCATTATGTATGGAACTCGATTTCTTTTGCATGGACACCACGGGCACGCTTGCAGAAGTCCAGACGCTGAACCCAATTTTCGACGGTTTTCAATCATAAATCGGCCGATACTGCTGCAATTTCAAGTTCGATATTCGTACGAAGTTCATTAATCGTCGCTGGCTTGTTGGCATAGACCATAGACTTGACGTAGCCCCACAGGAAATAATCTAACGGCATCAAATCGCACGACCGAGGCGGCCATTTCGTGAGATATCACGTTCACCAAACTTGGTTTCCAATAAATTGATTGTGGCATTCGCTGTGTGGCTTGTGGCACCGTCCTGTTGGAACCACATGTCCTCCAAGTCCATATTATCCAATTGGGGCCAAAAATATTCGGTTATCATTGAACGGTAGCGATTCGCATTCACAGTAATGTGCCGGTCTCGATCATCACGGAAGAAGTACGGCCCAATGACGCCGCCGGCCCATAAACCGCACCAAACCGTAAATTTCCGGGATGCAATGATGACTCATGGATTACGTGTGGATTGCTGTCTGACCAATAACGCATATTTTGCTTATTGACGAAGCCATTCAGCCAGAAATGAGCCTCATCGCTGAAGATGATTTTCCGATGAATATCCGAATCATTTTCAAGTTGTTGCTCAGCCCAATTCACGAACATACGACGCAATTGGATCTTGTAAGGATGTAGGCCAAGATCTTTTCGCAAAATTCGCCACAACGACGTCACAGAGATGCCCAACGCTTGAGAACGACGCGTGAGAGACACATTTGGGCTTTCTTGAACTGAAGCCTCAGCGGCAGCAATATTCTCGACACTACGGGCACTTCTTTGTCTCACTGGCACGGGAATATTTTGTACTGTGCCTGTGGATTCAAATTTTTCCACTAGACGCTCAATTGTCGATCTGGAAGGACGATTATGACGACCATAAATTGGACGTAGCGCTCTTAAAGTTGAGACCACTGACTCCAAATTTCGGTAGTAAATTTTAATAATTTCGACTCGTTGTTGGCTCGTATATCTTTCCATGATGAAATGGCAAACCTTACTGAAGAGAAATGTCAAAAGAGCGGGAAAAAATATGGCGTCGTTTGCTGTCCCTGTCAATTTAGTTTTGTAGCGCCTCTGTTGAGAAACCCGTTACTACTTGTGATACATTTTCTGCACTTTTAAATGAATGGTATGGTAAATAAATGTAGTTTCCCGTACTTTGTATGTACGTTATAGTAAATTGTATGTACTTTTCGTGCAAATTATGGCGAATAAATGACGACACCGATCCACGTTCACTTGCAGCCATTTGCCCTTACTTCTCTCCTCGTTTGAGTCGAAAAAGTTCGTGCGAAAATCCATACAAAGAATTGCACGTGGCTTGCTCGGGGATGCCTGGGTTTCTTGGTTTTTTTCGCATGTGCTCACGAGTCGTATATTTTTTACGACTCGTGATGATCCAGCGGACTGTAGGTGTTCGTTTACGATGGCGGGTGTATTTTTAAATTCGGTGATACCCCAATGTGGTATTAAGGTCCTGAACCATCCATGAAATCTCGTGTTTGGAGATTTCGGTTACCCAAACATCTGTTTTTCAATACAATAATTCAGTGCTACTAACCAAGTGAAAGAATTCTGATGCGATGAGAATGCAGTATAACCACCTCATATATTACATTGAATTTTTTTGAATTTTATTTTGTGTTTGACTTTTCAATTAACGAACTGACAAATACAATGGAAGAATTATCGGATGAAGCAAAGTTAATTATATTCAACGTATATGCGTTTTCATGATGTTAACTTACTTCATTTATATAGTTACTTTACTTTTATTGACTATTTTACAACCTGATGAGGTCAGACGTCTTACACATATTAATTAAACAAATGGCTATATCCTTCGCCTTTTCTCGCCAGTTGGTAACACCAAGGATACGGAGGGATTCTTCTGCCTGGTCTTTCCAGCCGAGTCTTGGTCGTCCTCTTTTCCTGCTTCCATCGGATGTGTTATCTCAAACCTTTCGCGCTGGCTCATCTTCATTCATCCTTATAACATGGCCTAGCCAACGCAATTGGCCTAATTTGATTCGCCTAGCTATGTCCACGTAAGAATATAGGCTATATAGTTCTGCGTTCCAGCGACATCGGTACTCGCCGTTTTCTCTAACAAGACCATATATTTTACGGAGAATTTTTCTCTCGAAAACTCCCACGTCTTTTTCATCCGCTTGCGATATGACCCAAGTTTCGGAACCATATGTCAAGACAGGTAAAATGAGAGTCGGATATAGCTGGACTTTTGTCTGTCGAGAGAAGGCTATCTGCTCAAACTGCTTGCTGACCCCAAAATGTCTTATATTTGCAAGCACAATTCTCCTATATATCTCCAGACTGACGTTGTTGTCCTTGTTCACGGCGGATCCAAGGTAGAAGACCATATATTTTACGGAGAATTTTTCTCTCGAAAACTCCCACGTCTTTTTCATCCGCTTGCGATATGACCCAAGTTTCGGAACCATATGTCAAGACAGGTAAAATGAGAGTCGGATATAGCTGGACTTTTGTCTGTCGAGAGAAGGCTATCTGCTCAAACTGCTTGCTGACCCCAAAATGTCTTATATTTGCAAGCACAATTCTCCTATCTATCTCCAGACTGACGTTGTTGTCCTTATTCACGGCGGATCCAAGGTGGAAAAATGCATCTACCACTTCAAAATTAAATCGGTTGTCAACGTTCAAGTGCGGACCAAGTGGAGAGGTTTCTCTAGTCGTTGACACCATCAATTGTGTGTTGCCATCATTAACAGCAAGACCCACCTTCGCTGATTCCTTTTCGATTCTTGAAAATATTGCAGTAACCTCTCGCAAATTTCTCCCAATGATGTCTATGTCGTCAGCATACGCCAGCAACATATGGCTTTTCGTGTTAATGGTCTTGTTCGTATTTACTGCAGCCTTTCTCATTATTATCTTCATTAAGATGTTGAAGAGATTGTACGAAAGTGTCGCTTGTGTAAGTCCTCGCTTGGTACAGAATGGTTCAGTGAGGTCTTTCCCCACATTCACTGCTGAGCGTCAGCGTCATTCAATAGAGGCGGATCAGTTTTGCCGGAATACCAAGTTCAGACACAGCGTCGTACAGTTTTCCCCGTATGGGGCTATCGAAAGCATCTTTGTAATCGACAAAAAGATGGTATGTATCGATTTGTTTTCGTGGGTCTTTTCCAGGATTTGGCGTAGCGTTAATATTTGGTCAGCCTGGTCTAAAACCACACTGATAAGGTCCAATCAGGTTTTCAGTAATTGGCTTTAGTCTTTCACATAATACGCTCGACAAGACCTTATACGCGACGGATAAAAGACTGATACCGCTATAGTCGGAACAGACACACGGATCACCCTTTTTGAATACAGGACATAGTACACTGAGACTCCAATCGTCGGGCATAGGTTCCCCCAGCCATATACCGCATATAAGTTAATGCATGTGGGCTAGCAGTTCAGCGGGTAGGCCATCCGCACCAGCGGCTTTATTATTCTTAAGGCGGGAGATCGCCGTTCTAATCTCGTCTTGGTTGGGGGGGGGGGTACAATCTACACTATCTTCCACTATCATTACCTCCTGATCTTCAGTGGAAGAATCCGAGTGGAGTAGTGCTGAAAAGTGGTCTCTCCACATTTTGAGTCACCAGATTTCCATTCTCGTCCTTACAGGATGGCAGCCCATTATTAGGCCCGTTATTCAATGTTCTTACCCTCTGGAAAAACTATCGAGATTCACTATTCATCCTGCACATTTTGGTTTTTTCACTCTCTCTCTGCTCCAACTGCCATTTTTATATTGGTTACGAAAAAAAACGCTCCTATTAAAAAAATTTCACAGTTTTACAATTATTTTTTTGACAAGTATTTTGAATGATTCGGCGATGACTAATTTTTTGTGCAATGTTCGCGACACAATACATATTTTAAATTAAAAACAATAACATTAGGATCTTGAAACAAGATGTTAGAAATTATTTCACTATGAAAAATTTTTACCTAATATTTTAATTAAATTTAAAATTAAAATTAAATTAAATTTAATTTCAAAGAAAGTGTCACAAACAAGTCACTCTAATTTACAAGCAGCACTACATTATATTTATCAATAATGTGGGCACGAAAATATAAGAAACCTTCAAACTTTAACTATGCCAAAAACTGCGGGCTGCCTTTTTGCGAGTGTGTAAATGGATGCCGTGTCAAGGATGCTGTCCTTAATGATATAAGTGTATTCCTTAACCAACACAAGTGAAACCGTAATAAATCAGACATAATACATCATTAGAGACCATATTGTGTTAATGAATTTTTAACAGAGCATTCCCACAGAAAGTGAGTACAGCAAATGAGCAAGGTGGTGGCAGAGTGAGAGTGAGAGTGGGAGAGGAGTAGTCAAAACAGCAGTGAAGTGAATGAAAACACGTGCTCAAACTAAATGCTACCTCTCTCAAACACATCCTAAATAAAGTATCTGAACTTTATACAAGACCATATTTTTCAAGATAATTTCTTTTTGTACCCACAAGTTCTTCACGCCATTCATTTTCCACCTCATTACCCAGGGAAGCAGGCCTGATAGTATATGGGGTAGTGGAAGAGTTTACAGCGATTACTTTGCAGTAGTGAGGAAAGTGTGATGATGTACTGTAGCACTTTTGTGTACTGTTGTGGTACATAACTGGCGCTCGTACAGTACACAAATTATCCTAAACTTTTTTGTAGCAAATTTGGTTTGACACTGATTCCAGAAATTTAAAACCCTTCTAACTTCCCATTTAACACCCTCACCCTTGAGACCATAAGTCCGTTCTGGACAATTAACACTATGCCACGGAATGGGGTTTTTTGCCCTTGGGGGTGAAGGTTTTTATGACAAGAAAAAAGTTCTAGTTAATATAGTGATATTCACTAATTGATTTCCGCTAATGGGTTGGAATTATGTTTTATGACCTTGGAAAATGTTTACATTTCTATCCTGCTTGGTATACAAAACTATTGAAAATACATCTCTGAACCAAAATTTATTGTTAATACTGTTCAAATTAAATTGTACGGGAATCACTTTAGTCCTGTTTATCACCAATGGCAAACAAATTTACTAAAACGTGAGGAGAAGGCAAAGTCGGAACTCCGTGACACGATTTGATCTAGAAAAGTTAAATTTTATTATATTTTTTTTTGCGAACTAGAATTGATAACGTTTTTTAATTACAGGATGGGGCAAAAACCATCATCTGATTTTCTTTCGCTAAACCGGCTGTATACTCAAGAGGCCCACAATCGGTTGGTAAAAACTCTTGGATCACCTGCATTTTGTATGGGAAAAGTTTCAAGTCCAATGTCAAAATAAGCAATTGTTAACTTGTTTCGGGCTCCTCTACTCACTGCTTCGATGTTTTCAGCCGAACAGCTAGTTCGGTGCCTTTCGGGGCTTTGGATGTCGCGTGTTGTGTCGCTCTCTTCAAATCGGGGCGCCAGAAGTCAAATTGTTTGCATTGTAGGCGCAGCACGATTGAGATATTTTCGCCAAAATTCACGTTCACTTAACACCACTGACGAAGAATTGCGTGCAAACATTGTCACAATTATTGCGCGTTCTTGGAGCGTATAGTGATTCATTGCTATTCACCAAAAACGATCAAGAAGTAGACGACCAGAATATGTGCGCTATTTGATAACCCTCCTAAAAGATAACCAAAAAATGGAAACAATTCACTCAAATGCATGTCTCTCCCGCGTCATATCGTTATTATTTCATACTTTTTGCACAGTTTATGTAATTTTACTTCAACATGGTTGGAATTTGTATATATACAATAACACAGTGCAACACGAAAAAATATAAGCATATACGGACAGCACTACGTAATAAAAGACCAAAAACGAAAAGTCCCGTGTCTCCCAGTTTTGCCCAAAGTCATGGACTTTTTTTTATGTCATTCTTGCAAAAAAGTGATCATTTTGTCAGGCTCATATCTTGCAAATAGTTCGGAATTTTGATCTACTCTCTGAGGAAAAGTTGTAGCCCTTGTCATAGCAAATAAATATTCTCAACATAAAAAACCAAAAAAAATTTTATCTTCAAGGTTAAAATCGAAAAATACTTCAAAAAATTCGATTTTTTTACCTTATTTCCCCTGTTCAGGTTCATATGTTCTAAAACAGGAAACAGGGGAAAAAAGTTAACAAAATCGAATTTATTAAAGTATTCTCTATGACAAGGGCTACAACTTTCCCTCAGAGAGGAAATCAAAATTCCCAATGAATTGCAAGATATGAGCCTGAAAAAATGATCACTTTTCGCAAAAATGACACCGAGGCCCCAAATATTTGGGGACCCATAAAAAAAATGTCATGACTTTGGGCAAAACTGGGAGACATGGGTCTTTTCTGTCTTTTATCACGTAGTGGTGTCCATATATGGTTATATTTCCATGACTTAAAAAATTATACACAGTGTAACACTATCAAAAAGTTACTCCTGTATTGAAATATTCAATGAAGAGAGTAAGAGAGAGAGCACAGACAATGATTAACACTTCACTCATTTAATTTGTTGGCATTTGAGTGAAGAGAAATTTTGACTGTCTTCTTTAGTGCATCGTTTTTGTATTCACCATATCACAAATGTCAAAACATATGACTCCGTTTGCAAAAATTCCAGCACTTTCCAATAGGGTGGCACTTAATGGCACGCGCTGTAATTAGTAAATAAATTTTTTTGATTATTTTCTACACAACATTATCAGTATATATTTTCCTTGTTACAAATTGCAAACAATTAGAAGTAAAAAAAATCAGCCAAAAAAAAACAGTTCTGCGAAAAAAATCCTTATATTCGTCCAATGTCAATTAATTTAAGTTATACTGCCGTCGGTGGTGCAGTGGTTAGAGTACGCGACTCTTGTGCATTATAAAGTGAGTTCAATGCCTGCTCTGACCACCTTACATTTCTTTCGACGACGGTCACTTTGCTTAGCGACGGCACTATCGTGTAATTAGCGATAGAAAAGCTTATCCAAAAACTGTTTGGTAACAGTGTAAAACTGTAGATCCCAGTTAATGAGTGTAGAACTTGAAAGCGCATAGCTCACCGATTATGAGAAACTGTACCCTTATCGGTGCATGGGATCTAATGGGAATATATTGATTTATATATTTATAATAGCGCCACCTACTTCTCGATTCTTCTGCAGTCTTATTTTGTATTGTCTCGCAGGCTCATTAGCGAATTTTTCAACCTTCGTGATGTCGTAAACTTTAGCTTTCAACTTACAGCCACGATTAACATACAACTTGACTAATCTGTCAGCAGATAGAACAACCAAGCAGCAAAACTCACCACAGTTTTTCATTAACATTCAACTGCTGGCTTAACATAGTTCAGTCAACAATTTAAATCATCTTTTGTAACATATTTTTATTGTTTCGGTCTATTTATTTATTCGGTATATTTTTTGGGACTGATATATGGATATATGGTTTGGGGTGTATGGTTTGGGGCGTTAGGCCAGAGAAAAGCTGTAAACATTTTGGTAATCGCCTGGAAAAGTGTACATGAGTCTTTTATCTATCAAAAAATTTGGAATGTTCTATGAAAAACAATGTTCATCGAACCGCAAGACTACAAGAGCCAAAATTATTGATAAGTCGAAAGTAGTACCAACCATGGCAGACTTAAGAGTCAATGTTTCTCCTAATAATAAGAGGCGTGTTTTGGTTACATAGATTGCTTAAATTATGACTTGTTTTATGTATTAAGCGGCTACATTAAGGGGCACTTGAAATTACCGCTTCCATTTCTGTCTTAAGCTAGGATAAAGATGCCACTATGAAAAATTCAAGAAAATTGCGTTAGATATCGTTATTCCGAATTCAAGGATAAGAAGAAGAAAATTAACATTTGCAAGAATGCCAGCATAGCATGTGTTAAAGCAAGACGACTATATACAGTGCCAAAAGGAAATCTCGCCCAATGACTCAATGAAATACAATTACGAGACATTTGTGAAGGGGCTGAAGGAACCAACGGCACAGAAATCTCTAGTGGCGAACAAGAAAGTGATGGGTTATCAGTTCTTAAGACAGATATAGACATTCAGGGGAACACTGAAAATGACATACAATTAGAAACAAATTGGGCGGTGTTGGCCACCCGCCACTGTTTTATAGGCAATGAAAATACACAAAAAATAGAGGGCGGATTAATAAGTCCGTGACTTTTCGAACTTCCCTCCTAGTTATATGAAATGCAACACTGCTCCCATCAAGTACCACCTGTTAATAGACTACTGTCGAATTTTGAGCAAGTGTTCAAAACATTCAACCTCGTGCATTTTTTTAAAAATGGAAAAAAGTGAATTTCCAATGCTCATTAAACATTATTTTTTGTGAAAAAAAAAACGTCAATCAAACTAAGAAAAAGCTTGATAAATACTATGGGGACTCTGCACCATTGATTTCAATGGTAAAAAGTGGTTTACAGACTTTCGTCGTGGTCGCACAAGTTCAATACACCCGAAATGAGGTCAATTGAGGTCAATACACCCGAAAATGTCGTAAAAATCCACGATATGGTGTTGGCCGAGCGAAGAGTAAAAGTGCGTGAGATTGTTGATGCCATAGGCATTTGATATGGTAGTGTGGTTTCGATTTTAAATGATCAGTTGGGTTTAAGAAAGCTGTCTGTAAGAAGGGTGCCGCGTTTGCTCCCAATTGACAATAAACGCACGGGTGCACACGCGTTTAGTCTCAATGGCAAAATTCCATGAATTGGGCTACGAATTGGTACCTCATCCGCCATATTCTCCGGATTCCATATTTCCAAACCTAAAGAAATGGCCCGATGGAAAGAGATTTAGCTCCACCGATAAAATTATTGATCAAAAAAATGCCTATTTTATGGACCTCGAAAATCTAATTTTTTTTTGGAAGGTATACAAAAATTGGAGAAACTTGAGCTAAAAGCTATTGAGCTATGCTATTGAGTATGTTAAAAAATTAATAAAAACTGTGTTTCATTCAAAAAGTCACGGACTTATTGATCCACCGTATAAAAAACGAAGAAACTCCCTAACTATTGACGACCCTCGCAATCTTTATAAGGACCACGATTTAAGGATATATACCTGGAATGTGCGAACAGTATACAGGACGGGGGCCACTTTCCAACTGGCGGATGTCCTCGAAAAATATAGAGCTGACATCACAGTTATCCAGGAAATGCAGTGGACAGGATATGGTTGCACCAGAAAGAAAAACTGTCCTATAAGCACGAATTATAGTTATTTATAGTTACGAATTATAGTTAGTTAGTAAGAGACTGCGATACCTAATTTCAAGGTTCAACCCAGTGAGTGAACGCATAACCACAATTCGCTTTAAAGAGAAATATTTCAACATCTCGTTAATTTGTGGGCACGCATCGACAGAGAATAAAGACGATGAAGTCAGAGAATCACTTTATGAGCGTCTGAAGGAAGTAAAGAACGCTGCCCTAACCACGACATTGAGATTATTCTAGGCGATTTTAATGCCAAATTAGGAAAGGAAAGTGTCTTTTGACCAACCATCGGTAATCACAGTCTACATGATACCACCTCCGAAAATGGAATAAGACTGATAGACTTTACCGCTGCAAAGAACATGGTAGTTAGTAGTACACGATTCCAGCATAAGGACATACATAAGGCGACCTGATCAGAGGACGAGGAACCAGATTGATCACTTGGTAATAGATGGCAGGCAATTTTCTAGTGTAATGGATGTACATGTGATTCGAGGTACCAATATCGAATCGGATCATTGCCTAGTGGCTGAGAAAATTCGCACAAGACTGAGCAAAGCGAAAAACGTACGAAGCCGAAAACAGGAAAAGCTAGATATTGACCAGCTACAAATACCGGAGATGCCCTATCGACAGAAGCTCTCTCTCCTGCTAGGGCAGAATACCCCCCCTCCCGAGGACCCAGTTGCGCAGTGGAAACACATCTCCCATTCTTTGGAAACCGCTGCAAGGACTGAACTTGGCAATCAAAAACCGCAGAAGGATAAGCCATGGTACGACGAAGAATGTCGCACTGAAACTGATGAAAAAGACGCTGCACGTATGGCTGCGAAATAGTCAGTTACAACGCTAGAAGTTACAAGAACCTAAGAAGGGAGGAAAAACAACTATTTAGGCGGGAAAATGGCAGTGGGAGCAGAGAGAGCGTGAGAAACCCGAAATGTGCAGAATGAACAATGAATCCCGAAAATTTTAACAGAGGGTAAGAAAATCGAATAACGGGCCGAAAAATGGGCTACCTTCCTGCAAGTACCAGAATGGGAATCTTGCGACTGATAAGCAGTGTGTGCTTAAAATGTGGACAGACCACTTTTCAGCACTACACCACTCAGATTCTTCTACTGAAGATCAGCAGGTAATGATTGTGGAAGACAAAGTAGATTATCACGCCAACCAAGGCGTGATTAGGACGGCAATCTCCCGGCTTAAGAACAATAAAGCCGCTGGTGCGGATGGGCCACCCGCTGAGCATTTTAAGGCAGGTGGCAAAGGACTGCTAGTCCACATGCATCAGCATACCAAAATTCAAATATTCCAAATATTCACGCTACGCCAAATCCTGGAAAAGACCCACGAAAATCAACTCCATGCATACCATCTTTTTGTCGATTACAAAGCTGATTTCGATAGCCCCATACGAGAAAAATGGTACGAAGCCTCTGTCTGAACTTGGGATTCCGGCAAAACCAAATCCACCTCTGTAGAATGACGCTGCCCAACCCCAAATCAGCAGTGAATGTGGGAAAAGAGCTAACCGAACCATTCTGTATCAAGCGATGCCTGAGACAAGGCGACACACTTTTGTACAATCTCTTCAACATCTTAATGGAGATAATATTGAGAAAAGCTACATTAAATACGAACAAGACCATCAACACGAAAAGACATATGTTTCTGGCGTATGTTGACGACATAGACATCTTTGGGCGAAATTTGCAAGAGGTTACTGTAGTATTTTCAAGAATCGTAAAAGAATCAGCGAAGGTGGGTATTGCTGTTAATGAGGGCAGCACAAAATTAATGGTGTCAACGTCTACACAAACCTCTCGACTTGGTCTGCACTTACACGTCGACAACCGATTTAATTTTGAAGTGGTAGATCCATTTATCTACATTGAAGCCGCCGTGAACAAGACAACAATGTCAGACTGGAGATAAATATGTGAACTGTGCTTCCAAGTAGATACTATTTTGGGATCAGCAAGCAGTTTAAGAACAAAGCCCTCTCTCAACAGACAAAAATCCAGCTATATCAGACTCTCATTTTACCTGTCTTGACATATGGTTCCGAAACTTGGGTCATATCGCAAGCGGATGAAAAAGACCTGGGAATTTTCGAGAGAAAAATTCTCCGTAAAATATATGGTCCTGTTAGAGAAAACGACGAGTACCGACGTCGCTGGAACGTAGAGCTATATAATCTCTATTCTGACGTGGACACAGCTAGGCCAATTGCGAGGGCTAGGCCATGTTATCAGAATGGACGAAGATGAGCCAGCGCGAAAGGTTTGAGATAACGTACCCGATGGAAGCAGGAAAAGAGGCCGACCGAGACTCCGATGAAAAGACCAGGCCGAAGAATCCCTACCTATCTTTGGTGTTAGGGAGAAATTTGTTTATTTGTTTGTTTAGTTACTATGTGTACCACATCTGACCTCATTAGGTTGTAAAATAGTCAATAAAAGTAAAGAAACAAATTGTAACACTGCGGGAAATGAACAAGTTAAAGAACTATGAACAGTGTAATGAAAAAGTAAAAGAACAAAAAAACTGATGAATATCACCAATTTTTTCAAGAACAAGTGTCATAACATAAACTACGCCCATCTTCGTCTAACCGGATTCAAACTTACCTCAGATTTAAGCTGTTTCTTTCAAATCTGTTTTCTGTAAAGCCCGGTACGAAATTTTCATTGCCATAAGAATTTCGTGTATAAAAAATAACGAAAATTTCATAAACCGAAAATTTCGCTCACTTTTCCTTTGCATTTGCAAATTTCACGAAAATTTCGTATCCAAAATCAATTACAGGATTGTTACGCCAAAGTTATTTCGTACAAAAACAATTGTTTTATAACTGTTTTGGCCGGAATTTTGACACTTTGATTATTTTAGTAAACAAAAGTAACATGTCTTAAAAATAAAATACAGTGCATAGGGGAATTGTAAGTGAAATAGTTGCAAGGTAAATCGGAGATATGTGGTAACTCTCCTCAACAAAATTTACTGTTTAGAGACAAATGACAAAATTTCTTACGAAAATTTCGCAGGAACTGAATACTGGACTTAAGCAGAAAATTTATCTGCGCTGTCCATTTAAAGCTTATTGCACAGTCCTGTCCCTTGCGTCGATTGTCAGTAAAACTGTAATTCTTCGAAATCAGTTAATTTTAAGTAGACATTTTAAAAAGTGCTTAATGATCACTCGTGGAAATGTAGACACAGGGTTAAATAATATAGGACCAAATTTTCAAACCGCATTAAATGTGAACACAAAATTTCAATAGGAAATTTATTCAACTTATACATAAATATTACTGTTACAGATTTAAGAAATTTAAAACTGTCAGTTTGTGGAAACCTCAGCGAAAACAGTACGAACTTTTGTTACAACTAATGTTCCACACCTAGTGCCGCATCTTTCCCCCTCTTGATATGGAGATACGAGTATGAATGGATGTAGTATGAAGTTCATATGAACTTCAACCCACCACAAAACTACGTACGTATGTAAACACCTGTTCAACGCGTTTTTTAAGTCAACACCACTGAAATTACAAAAGGTGTAGTTTCGTAATTTGTTTATCTTCACGCTGATGTGTGCGTGGAAATGGAAAAACTAATTATATTTTTCCACCAAACTTGTGGAAAATATTTGGTTTTCCCTCGTCTACCCTTTTGGTAGTATGCAGATTAAAGTTTTTAATTAAAGATATCTTTTTAATTATTGTTAAACTACACTAAGCTATGAAATGGATTGTTATAAGTATACGATGATTATATGAACAAGGATGAAAGAGTAAATTCTTTTAGAGATGGTGCTAGTATCAGAAACAGATTATTTCTTGGAAATTGTTACCATGTTAATAATTCCGTCAGACCATAGCAGTAAGAAGTTTGAAATGTGTACTCTATTAGATGACTATCAATAGTTTTGAACCGTAAAATATTTAAATAACTTTAAATCAATATTCATCATACGCACCCATGTCCCTTTCATACTTACATACATATATACTCATAACTAACAATACTGTGCTATTATTTTTTGGAACTCATTGCAGGACGGTGTATCCATAATTGGCGGTGCCATAGGTGCAATGCGTATACCTGAAAAATGGTTTCCCGGTTTGGTTGACTTCTATTTGAATTCTCATAATATAATGCACGTTTTAGTTGTTGTAGCCGTATACTCAATGCATAAGGTAAGTGTACTTGCAATACTTGCATTCATAATTTAAACCCCTATTTAGACGATTTAAAAACTATGGCCATATGCTTCTAGGCTACCATTAAAGACTTCGAATGGATGTCAACCACAAATTGTGAGGCCTTTACCAATGTAACTAGTAAAGTACTTGAGTCAACTTTAAATGTCAACATAGAACTATGACCACTTGACTTGAGCACCCTGTTAAATTACTATAATCGCTTTATGTTCTTATTAAGTTTTAATAGTTGAAAATACCGTGAACAACCACAACGCAATAATAATTAAACTAAACAACCCTAAAAAAAATCCAAAAAAAAGTGAAAACGTTGAAATAATTTTTTGATTTTCCAAAAAGTAACAAGAAAAACGTTTGAAAAAAAATACAAAAAAAAAATTATAAAATTATAGAAAATTAACAGTAATCAATAATAGCAACAAAGATAAGTTAACAAAAGAGAAAATCCTTTTTAATTTTTAGAAAATTAAGAAAACAAAATATTAAATTCGATAATTTGCTCTTTTCTTAAGCTTAAAACAAACAAAATTTCAAACTATTTCAAATTTCACTATTTCACAATTTAAAAACTCAAAATCTTTTTAGAAAACAAAAAACACACACAGACACCGAAAACCAACTTAAACTGAATACCTAGCAAAGGCTAAAGTTTATTATTGACCCAATACCACAGAAAACAGGAACAAAAGATGTTGGTAAACTTTAATGATTTACAAAAAAACGATTGAACCTGTTGCATTATTTTCGAAATTGTACATTCATTCATTGTCCCAGATTTTCATTTATTTTATTGATCTTTAAAAAATTATGTTCATGTCAATCATAATTCGGCTCAAAATCATTAATTTCTATCAAAAAAAAATGTTTAACAGAAAATAGTTATATCTTTAATTTACTTTAATTTTCTATTTCCTCAAATACTGAATTCATTTTGGCAATTAGATCTTTGTTTTGTTTTAAAAGCATTTCCACAGAAAGTGCCACCCTATTTCACATCACGTCATCCTCGTTAATTGTTTATATTTTGGGACCAGTTAGTTCGATTGCTTTTTATTCTTTTACAAAATACAGAATGTTATTAACTTTATAATAAGTAAACAAAGCAATCAAAGTAACTGGTCCTAAAATACAATTAGTTAACGAGAGTGACGTGATGTGACTAAAGTTTGACCTTTTTAATAAACCTTATAAACTAAACTATGGCTCAAAATTTTCGTTAATTCATTCCAATAAACGAATCAATTAAATTAAGCTAAACCATTTATTCCAATGTGAGTTAAATTAGCGATCTTCATACGCACCATGTTCCTTAAAATATATATTGTTACTTATCCGTCTCCAGTAAAATATTAAAATAACTTTACATCAGTATTCATCATACGCACCCATGTCCTTTTCATACTTTCA
This sequence comes from Phaonia tiefii, assembly GCA_963931995.1. Classification (NCBI taxonomy): domain Eukaryota; kingdom Metazoa; phylum Arthropoda; class Insecta; order Diptera; family Muscidae; genus Phaonia; species Phaonia tiefii. The sequence goes on from OZ008367.1 coordinate 67,540,517, forward strand.
TACTTATATATATACTCATAACTAGCAATATTGTGTTATTATTTTTTGCAATTATATGTTATAACTTTTTTATATATTATATAAATATAATTAATTTATATATTATATAAATATTTATCATACGTCCCATGGTCTATATTTAATATTTAAGAAACTGCCTGCTAAACTGAAAATCCACTTTCTACATTCAATGGCTGTATTGGAATCCTTGCCGGCAGTTGTATTTCATATCTAAAATATTACATGACTTTTTTAAATTGCCTTATTTAGGTATGACCGGGATATAGTCTAACTAGTGTTTGGGAAACTGCTAAAATAACTGCACGTAAACAATGATTTCGATGTGCTGTAAAAGCTATTCTTTTGCAGAAAACATCCAAAACTGTGGCTTTGGTTTATTGCACTCAATTGAACTACCGATCATGGTCGGTTTCCTGTTACGATCGGCTAAATACGAAATCAAAGCGACAGTATTGTGAAACATAACGCAACTCGTACATTGTGCTGTGAAGATTAGCGCAGCATGAAAGCAATACAACAGCAATAATAGAAAAACTCGAAGATCGTGTATTGCATAAAATATGAAAAAATTCTCTATAGTGTAATGGAATCATCCTCAGGCTTATCACTTTAGCAACCTTACAAAAAAATTAGTTGAGTTTTAAACAATTTGTCTGATTACATTTCTTTTAATAAATAGTTTCTGTATGTACCCTACTTTTCCGCGTACATTTCAGCGAAAAAAATCTAAAAACTCTCTACTAAAAAGACATACAATTACTCCATTTCAAGTTATTTTTTCCAATTTCGTTCAACTCTTAAGTTCAAGTATATTTTTCAATTAATAGCAATTATACGCAACAGTACTGCTACAAGTGTTATTTATCATCATACGCCACAGGAGCAACTTATTATTATTAACTATACTAGTTTAAGTCGGCTTAGAAATACACTGGTTTCCCTTGCAGTTATGAAGCTGCTTGGAGCAGTTTTAAAATGCTCAAACTTTAAAACTTTACGGCCTTATTCATAAAAAGTTGTGAGAGGTTTGAGAGACAGTTCATGACACAGAAAACGTCTCTCAAACCTCTCACAACTTTTTATGCCTAAGCCGGTTAATCTCTATTAAAAAGACATACAATTACTCGAGTTCAAGTTTTTTCGAATTTCGTTCAACCCTTAAGTTGAAGTTTTTCAATTAATAAGAATCATACGCAACAGTACTGATACAAGTATTATTTACATGGTCCTCATACGTCACAGTGGTAACATATTAATATTAATTATACGTATTTAAGTCGGCTTATAAATACACAGGTTTCCCTTGCAGTTATGAAGCTGGTTGCTCATATATGGAGCAGTTTTAGAATGCTTATTCTTATAGACTTAACCTCTATTAAAAAGACATGTAATTACTCGAGTTCAAGTTGTTTTTTTTCAATTTCGTTCAACTCTTAAGTTAAAGTTCTTTCAATTAATATCCATCATACGCAGTAGTAATGACACAAGCGTTATTTAGTTATGAAGCAGCTTGGAGCAGTTTTAAAATGCTTAAACTTTAAAAACTTACGCCCTTATTCATAAAAAGTTATGAGAGGTTTGAGAGACAGTTCGTCATACAGAAAACGTCTCTAAAACTCTCACAACTTTTTATGAATAAGCCGTTTAACCTCTATTAAAAAGACATACAATTACTCGACTTCAAGTTATATTTTTCCAATTTATTTCAACTCCTTAAGTTCAAGTTTACTTTTTAATTAATAACAGTCATACGCAACAGTACTGATAGAAGTGTTATATACATGGCCATCATACGCCACAGTGGCAACTTATTATTATTAATTAGACGTGTTTATGTCGGCTTATAAATACACAGGTTTCAATTACAGTTATAAAGCTGCTTGCTATTATATGGAGGAGTTTTAAAATGCGCGAGCTTTAAAAACTTGACCGGCAAATAAAACTTTAATGATAACGAAGAAATTATGTAACATCCTACACATGTTCGTGTGTCAAAAGACATGGTTATCCTCATTACGTTTTAAAGCCAATACAGGACCGTAATTATGTAAGACGATAATCGTTCAAACGATGTCGTTATGTCGATAATCCTGATCACAGCACCATTAAAAATACATGCGTATATAGAACTACACTACTGACAAAACGATGAAGGATTCTATATTGATTCTTTCATAATTAGCCCCCAGAGTTTTAGAATTTTATTTTTAAATCTTCATAATTGATTAATAGCATGTTTATTAGAAAATATTTTCTCTAAGCAGATTATAAATAAGAAAATATGAGTTAACGAGTTCAAATATTTTAAGATCGAAATAAACAATAGGGGTATGCAAATGCATGCGTTACCCTGTAATGACAAAACGTTTGAATTTCGATGCACTTGCTGCTAATTAACTGTAACTTGTGAATACTACTGTTTTGATAAAGTATTGTTTGGATGTTGCCACAGGTATTGCAACAACTTCCAATTAGTCCTCATTTACTTGCAAGGATGTTTTTCGTATCGTTATTCTTCTGTTTTCTTTCTAAATTTGCTACGCAAATCAGCTAACTTTTTCACATTGAATATTAAAAATAATACTGCTTGGAACTTTTCCGATATTTGCTGTTCAGTTTTTATTATATTACTTTATTGCTTATAGGGAAGTCGTACTAAATTGGGAAAAAATAGCACAGTGTAATGTCGAAATATCCCATGGAATAGATTAACAAAGCATGGCATGGCATTGTTTCTATCCTCATTGCTTTGCTGCATCTTTTACCAACAAACTAAAAATTGTTGGAAAATGTTACCTAAACACTTGAGGATAAAATAAGTCAGTATGTAAAAATTAAAAATTAAAGTCAGTCAGGTAACTATTAAATAATGCATAATTTATAATAGAAATATTTGACCGACAGAAGTTTGTATTAAGAATATATTATATTTCAAATCGTGAAAAGATTAATGGGAGAAAATTTGTTTATTTAAAAAAAATCGTACTTCAAGAATTTTTTTTTTAATAACTTTTTGATTCTTTAAGAAGGATTTGTGGATATATGCGCTAACGTCCACCAAAATAAACAATTTCAAAAGCTATAGATTACTGTTTAAGTCAAAAAAATTAATTAAATTAAAAACAATAAAATTGAAAATCCAAATAACTCAACACAAAATAGAGTATTATTAATATTAATTTGCAGACTGTGGTACGTATGATGAATATGCAGTAGAGGAGATGAAACTGGTGACGTATATCTAATACTTTACTTTAGTTTTATTCAGTATTTTACAACCTTATGAGGCCAGACACCTTACACATATTAAATAAACAATAAAAAATTAAACTAATTTTAACATATTTCTCCAACTGGTTCTATCCTTCGCCTTTACTCGCCAGTTGGTAACACCAAGGATACGAAGGGATTCTTCGGCCTGGTCTTTCCATCGAATTCTGGCTCGTCCTTCCATCGGGTACGCTATCGAAAACCTTTCGCGCTGGCTCATTTTTATGCATTCTGATAACATGGCCTATCCAACGCAATTGGCATGGTTTGATTCGCCTAGCTATGTCCACGTCAGAATATAAATGATAAAGCTCTTGGTTCCAACGACGTCGCTACTCGCCGTTTTCTTTAACAGGGCCATATATTTTACGGATAATTTTTCTCTCCAATACTACCAGGTGTTCTTCATCCACATGCGATATGACCCAAGTTTCGGAGCCATATGTCAGCACAGGTAAAATGAGAGTCTGGTACAGCTGGACTTTTGTCTGTCGAGATAGGCTTTGTTTTTCAACCACTTGCTGACCCCAAAATATCTTATATTTGCAAGCACAAATCTCGAGTTTGACAAATTATCAATTATCAATAGACAAATTTATCAGCCACTTCAAAATTAAATGTCAACGTTCAAGTGGGTTGTCAACGTTCAAGTGGGGACCAAGGCGAGAGGTTTGTCTAGTTGTTGACACCATCAATTTTGTCTTGCCCTCATTAACAGCAAGACCAACCTTTGCTGATTCCTTTTCGATTCTTGAAAATACTGCAGTAACCTCTCGCAAATTTCGCCCTATGATGTCTATGTCGTCTGCATACGCCACAAACATATGGCTTTTCGTGTTGATGGTCTTGTTTGGATTTACTGCAGCTTTTCTCAATATTATCTCCATTAAGATGTTGAAGGGATTGCACGAAAATGTGTCGTATTGTCTCAGTCCTCGCTTGGTACAGAATGGTTCGGTGAGGTATTTCCCCACCTTCACTGCTGATTTGGTGTTGGTTATCGTCATTCTACAGAGGAAGATCAATTTTGCCGGAATCCCAAGTTCAGACATAGCTTCGTACAATTTTCGCCGTCAAAGCTATCGAAAGGAGCTTTGTAATCGACAAATAGATGGTATGTATCGAATTGTATTTCGTGGGCCTTTTCCAGGAATCCGTATTTGATTCGCAAATAAGGGTTGAACATTTGCCGACAGTGCTTTAGAGAATACGCCAACGATATTGGTTTCAAGAAGTTGGATTAATTCTTCTTCTAACGATGACGCCAACAATCCTTTCCGTCTGAAAGTTTAAAACCACACTAAAAAGGTCCAATCAGGATTTCAACAATTGGCTTTAGTCTTTCACATAATACGCTCGACAAGATCTTACACTCGATGGATAATAGACTGATACCGCGATAGTTCGAACAGGCACACGGATCACGGATTTTGCATACAGGATATAAAACACTGAGACTCCAATCGTCAGGCATAGATTTCCCCAACCAAATACTGGCCGTCGGTGGTGCAATGGTAGTGTGCGCGGCTACTCTGACCACCTTACATTTCTTTCGACGGCGGTCGCCTCGCTTAGTGACGGCGACACTATCGAGTATTTAGCCATGAAAATGCTTCTCAAAATACCGTTTGGAACCGGTGTAAAACTGTAGGTCCCAATCAATGAGTGCAGAAAACTAGAAAGCGCACAGCTCACTGGTTGTGCGAAGCTCTTCCTAATCCCCTCGTGGGATATAACGGGAAACCATTTATTTATGTATTCATATAAGTTGATGCTTGTATGCCAGCAGTCCTTCGCCACCCAAGTTCAGCGGGTAGCCACTTCAGCGGCTTTATTATTCTTAAGCCTGGAGATTGCCGTTCTAATCTAGCCTTCGTTGGTGGGGGTAAAAACTAAGCTGTCTTCCACAATTGTTACCTCGTCATTTTTAGTGGATGAATCTGAGTGGAGTAGTGCTGAATAGTAAGCACACACTGCTTATCAGTCACCAGATTCCCATTCTCGTCCTTGAAGTAGGACAGCCCATTATTCGGTTATTCGATCTTCTTACCCTCTGGAAATTGTTCTGGATTCATTGTTCATTTTTTCCTCCTAAATATTTGGGTTTTCATTCATTCTCAGCCTCTTGTACCGGTCATTCGCAGCACGTGTTGTAATTAAACAAATTATATATATGTATTATTATATATTCACACAGAAATCTATATTAGATATAAATTTTCTCTAACTCTTATCAATATGAATTTAGAAACAATTATATAATTAAATATTTAATCAATCTACAAGAATTGAACTTCCGATTTACCCTTCACTGACATCATTAGCATTTTCCCTACCATTTTTTCACAATGCACATTTTGTTTACTTTTTAACACAATTTCATCATAAATTTGACATTTATCACAGAAAACTCAAAACCAGCTGCCAACCGCACTTTCCTTATTCCTGTGGTGTTGGGCCATTAATGAACACCAAAAGTACACATAAATGTACAAACAAACTCTTCAAGTAAATTATCTTCTTCAACATTTTGTTAATAAGGCACTTATTTACTTAGTACTTAAAGCAAAAAACAACTAAAATAAAGAAAAATAAATTTATTTCGTTATCTCCTATAAAGAAAACACCTAGTAAACACAGACCCCAAAACTCTGAAAAACTTAAACTTAAAATTAAAATTATAGAAAAATGCTAAAGTACTTCAAGACAAGAAAAAAAATACAAAAAACATAATAAGAAGAACAACAACAACAACAAACATATAAATTCTTTTCGACTGTGGTACTAAATATTAAGCTAATAACAAATTAAAACAACAACAACAACATGAAATAAGAGAAACAAAAATGATAAAAAACAAACAATTAATTAATAATACTAATGAAACATTAAACACAAAAAAAGAGAAGAAAGAAATCAATAATTCTCCTTAGTTCTTAGAGTGCTATCGTATATAAAAACGAACAACTAATACTTAGTACATAGTAGATTTTAATTAAAAATAAAAAGATACAGTAACGGTACGATTTGTGCAACAACTAAAAAAGTTCGCATAAACATGAAGTTAATAGTTGCACCTTGAGACATTTTTTAAATTATCTAAATTAATAATTCTTCTGCTCTTCGTTAATTTGTGGTTAAACTTCGTACTTTTTTAAGTAAATATATAACAATGCTTTAACCATCCAACTTTGTCTGGTTAAATTATAGTCGGAACCATATGATTTTGACAACCATGTCAGCTTATGGTCAAAAGGAGAAATGTAAAATCATGTTTCTGGTTCGGGTATTTCTTTACATATTTAGTATACACATTTACATAATTTTACACAATTCTTTATACACATTTGTTATCATTTTTGCCTTTTTAAGCATTTATTTCTTATTTTAAAGAGATTGATAGTTTCATTATAGATTGTTTTAATTTTTTTTTTTTGTTTTCTTGTGTTGTCTTGCTATTTCCTTTTATTACTTTCTAAAAAGAATCAAAACGATCTACAAGCAGTGTTGTCAATTTAGCACTTTAAGTGCAATTCCAGCGTCTTTTTTTTTTGACTTCTGAATTTTTTTTTTTTTGGAAAAACATGCTAAATGCTTTTTAGCACTTTTTTGGGAATTTTTTGCCAAAGGCTCATTTAGACTACTGACAGATTTTGACACTCTTCAAAATTTTCTGGCATAACTAGTGTTTACACATATCAAAATATTTTGTCAGAAAACCTTGTCAGTATTTTCTGACAGCAGTTTTTGAAGATTCATCAGAATAGTTTGAAAGCCGTTTACACTACTGACATACTCTGTTTGTGTTTACTGACCAAATTCTGACAATTGCTCTCAGCTGTTTTTCATTTGCTTTATCCACACATGATAGCACGTTATTGTGTTTATAAAAATAAAAATAAAGTTAAGCGGTCTCCGTCTTTTGTTAAGCTAAAAATACAGTTTGTACATTTATAATACATCATTAATTCTAAAAACTTTCTTAAAATACTTACCAACTCATTTATGCAAGTACTTTATGATTTTGTAAAGGCAAATAACAAAACACCAATGCGCTGATTCATTTACAGAGAAGGGAGCCGAGGCAAAATTGACGGCGGCGGCGGCTCCTGAAAATCCCTCCTCGACGGCGGCGGATTAAGCGTTGAGCCGATTTAACAGTTGTGAAATTTGGTACAAACTTGGTTAATTTTCATGAATGAGTATGAAAAATATTGCCACCTTAAATGCAAACGGACGTAACCACCCTTTTTTCTTTTTATATGAGAATCATTTGCATGTAAGGTATTATCGGCGGCTGAATTCGGCGGCTGAATTCGACGTCGGCGTGGCTTATTGGAAAAGTATCGGCGACGGCGGCGTACCGGCCTCGGCTCCTATCTCTGTTCATTTACTGACATATTTTGACAACATGTTGTCAAAATACTGACAGTCGTCAGAATTCTGTCAGAAAATTTTGATGACTGTTTACTCGACGTCAGTATTTTTGTCAAAAATTTTTATAAGAACGTGTCAGAAAATTTTGTGTCAGTAAATTCTGACATTTACACGTTACTGACACATTTTGAAGACAAATACTGACAATCTGTCAGTAGTGTAAATAAGCCTTAACTTTTGACTAGTCTTGCTTAATTTTTAGCATTTTGGGTCGCTAAATTGAATTTGTTCTATAATCAGCCTTATTACGAATGTCGTTCTCGTATTCCGACTACGACTGTTTTGTAAAAGATTAAAGACAAAGTTGGCTTGTTATCTTTAATCTCTTACAAAACTGTCGTAGTCTAAATACGAGAACGACATTTGTAATAAGGCTGAATGTATGGCTGTTTTTCGGAATTGAACTCTGAAATAATGCTTGCTTTCGACCAGGAATTATAACATACATAGAATTATCACGGATGTGGATGTTAAATATGGACGTAAGTTGGCATTTAAAAAATCCTTTACTGCAAAAGTATGTTGGTCTACACTTTTTATTAGCAATTTCTTTGAATTTGATGTACGGAGAACATGACTCTAAAAAACAATAATAAATTTTAATTTGCCCCTAAGTATATTACTGGTCGAATAGACGGTTCAAGTTCCGACAACGGTATGAGACTGAGTGACTTTGTGGCGGCAAAAAAAAATTGTCGCTTGTGACACAAGATTCCAGCATAAAGACATTCACAAGGCTACTTGGGTATCCCATGATCAAAGAACGAAAAACCAAATTGATCCCGTGGTAATGGAAGGTAGCCACTCATCCAGCATAATGGACGTACCAGTGATCAGACGAGGTGACATCAATTCGAGATAAAGTAGAGCGAAAATCGTGCGAAACCGGACGTATAGAAAGCTATACATCGGAAATCTGCAATTACCAGATGTAACCAAAACCTACTCAAGGAAACTCTCGCAACTTTTGGCATAGAGCGCACCTCTCCCGATGACATTCTGAAGCGCAGTGGAAACCCATTTGCGACTCTACAAAAACTGCCGCAACAACCGTGCTTAGTTTTGAAAAACCGCATCGCAACAAACATTGGTACGACGAAGAGTGTCGCATAGCAAATGATGAAAAGAACGCTGCACGTATGGTAATGCTTCAGTCAATTGTAACGCGTGCTGCGACTGAGTGGTATAGCGAAAACAGGAAGGAGGCAAACCGTCTCTTTAGGCGTAAGAAAGGGAAGTGGAGAGAAAGAGCGAGAGTCAGAAGAAGAAGACATACTGAAGGAAGAACGTAGCCCGAAAATTCTACCAAAAATCCCGTTTCTGTAAAGACAAGGACGGAATCTCATTGCAAATGTGCACAGCATGTTGGGGATATGGAGTTATAATTTCTCCGCGATACTGGTACCTGAGATGTCCAATGACGATGAGACAATTTGTGTGTGCGGTTTCATGTCAGTTTGTTCGGATCATTTTGGCAGTCACACTTAGTAAATCTGTTTAGCAAATAAAAACCAGCCAGCAATTTTAAACCCTGATCAGAACACCCATTTTCAATCCCAAACTAAGTCTGGTTAAATAATAGGCAATGACAAAATTTCATTGTAGTCGGTAAAGGTTTACGGCAGTTACCATGTAGACCAGCCAGCCTGCTATACATGCAGACGGGCATGGCTCAACTTCTGACTTCTTCTATACGTTAAAATTCTTTCCGTATCAAATGATATATACTCCTATCCCTATGGGTAAGCGTGTTCGAATATGGATAAATTACGAAATTGGTTTTTTTATCGAATATTATCATTGTTTCAGTTTTAGCACTTTTTTTTTGCAAATTTCACTTTTTTTGGCATGTTTTTTTGACAGCTTCTGGCAACACTGTCTACAAGTAAACAATCAAAATTTCTCTTCACTCACATGTTAACTAACAAAACAAGTGAAAACATTCTCTGGTCTCTCTCTCTCTTAGTCTCTTCATTGAATATTTCAATACAAGAGCAGCTTTTTGATTGTGTTATTGTATATAACAATACAAATTCCAACTATGGCTCTAGGTCTAAACATTATCAAACACGCTAGAGACGACGACGTTTTCCTACATAGGTTTCTTATGGCAGGGAAAAATCGTCACGAAAATCCGCTGCGGCTGACGACTAATTTCTTGGCGGCGCTCTCACGAAATCTCTCAATTTAGAGAATGAAGTTGCCACATGTTCATGCAAATCACAAGAGCAACCAACACATATGTACAAGGGTTCAAAATAATTTACTGTTAAACACAATACAATAAAAGTGAATGCATTTTTAAAAGCAGTAAAAACAATTTAATACCTATACAACTATAATATTATTTTTCCAAACTTTGAAACAAATCCCAGAAAAGACCCGCAAATACAGGGTGGAGCGCGGTAATTTGCTTTTTTGCACTGCAGGCTGTGGTAGCACTGTTGGTCGAAGAGAGTGGAGAGTGGCTTATAGTGACTAACGGGAGATTTGCATTCGTCTGCCTTTCAGTTGCCATCATGCAGTGGACACGTGAATAAATACTCGTAAATACCCCGTGACGCAATTGTGTTCTTTTCTGATAAGTGACATTTTCACCTCAGTGAATGTGTAAACAAACAAAATATGCGGTACTGGAGTGAAATAAACCCCAGAGAACTTCACCAGAGACCTCTGCCTTCTGTGTGGTGCGCCATATCACGAGTAGGCATCATTGTTAGAGTTCATGAAAACGTCAGAAAACGTATGCACCAGTGTGTGGATAGCGAAGGTCGGCATTTGCCAGATACACTATTTAAAACTATGTAATTTAAAAATTCCCTTACTGTTCAATATAATTAAAATATTTATATAATAAATTTTTCTAAGGTTCATAATTTTTTTATTTCATTCCCAAATAAGCAAATTTCCGCGCTCCACCCTGTATATACAATACAGATAGAAAAAATCAACCGAAGTCGCCAGACGTGCTCTCTTCCATTTCGTTTAACCGCTTGAGATTTTCTTAGTCGTCATCTGAAGTGTGTCTGGTTCTTTTTGGACTCTATGTTGAAGTAAAATTACATAAGCTATACGAAACGTATAAAATAATCAAGATATGACGCGAGAGAGAAATTCGTTCGAGTGAATTATGACCACTTTTTGGTTCTCTTTTACGAGGGTTGCCAAATTGCGCACATCTTCTGGGCGTCTAATTCTTGATCGTCTTTGTAAGTGTTACCATATCGGTTTATAATATGACGGCCGACATTTACTCACCACTGAACAACAAAATGCATAGTTAACCTGTAATTAACTTTTAATTAGGATTAAATTATTAGTAGCTAAGTTTTAATTACATTACATTAGTTATTAGTAAATTTTTTGTTGCTAAAATAATGCAAAAACAAATTTATAAATTACATTTTATGTATCTCTTAAGCTTCTTGGAGCAAACTAAATGGTAATCCGGTGGGGCTAACGCTTAATCTCGTTACACAATGGACACATAAGTCTAATGGTGATTTCGTTTCTAAAAACATTTAAAAAATATTTCCATCGCCCCTTCAATGATGTGTCTGTTTTAGGGTGAGAAACGAACATAGAAATCAAGACTGATCTAGTAGAGGTTAACACAGTAGGATTTGTTGTAATTGTCGGCACCAACAACAGAGATTTGGTTTTTATTCTATGACGCTAAATGTCAAATTCAATACAAATACATATAACCAAACAGAGTAAACAAAAAAGTACAATAACAAAATACACTGAGTTTGACAGATAGAGTCATAAGAAAGCAAAATCAGTTGCTCTAATGCGTTAACCTCTACTAGATCAGCCATGTTTTCACAACTGTTGGCTCCCTTTTTGCTTTTTAGCATGTTTTTATTACTTCGCTTAACTGAACTACATATTCGACCAGTGTATATGGAAACTTAAGCAAAATTCAGCAATAGTAAGCGACTCTTCGTACAAACTGGTCGAATATGTACTAATACAATTGGTATTTTTTGTTATTCCCGCTAAACTAAAAATTTTACCACTTTGAGAAGTTAAGCGATTTTAACTGAAATCGCTTAAATAAGCTTAGCGCCCCACATAAAAGGTAGAAAAATTAGCTTAGCGTTGACAAATAACATAAACAAAATGACAGAAAGCTTGACATTTTCTTGGGCAACATTCTCCCCCATGACTCGATGAGAGAGCAGAAAATTCAAAGTTTTTGCACTTTTTGAGTGCAACATTCTGAGAAACGAACACAAAACCAAGAAGTAGGGTTGTACTTTTTAGCGCAAATGGCAAACAAAATTTTGAATTTGTTGTCAGAAACGTAATTGCCATATGTGATTCGTTCGTATGTGCAGTACGATTACGCCTAAGCTCAAACTTAAATGTATAAATTATAATTTTCTCCTAAAATTTCATTAAAGAGTGAGAGTGATTTGGTCTGTGGCTTATATATTAGAAATGAATCGAAAAATGATTTTACAATAGACTTCTTACTTGCTGTCGGTTGTGCAATGGTAGTGTGCGCGGCTCTCGTATATGAGAACGTGGGTTCGATTCCTGCTTTGATCACCTAACATTTGTTTCGACGGTGGTTACCTCGCTTGGTAACGGCAATCGAGTTTTCAGCCATGAAAAAGCTTCTCAAAATACCGTTCGGAAACGGTGTAAAACTGTAGGTTCCAATCAGTAAGTGGAAAACTTGAAAGTGCATACCCCCATTGGTTTTGAGAAGATCTCCCCAATTATCGAATACTATTTTTGTACAAAAATTGCAAAGATTCATCAAAATATTCCTTCTTTCAAAAACTTTGCATAATGGAGTACATACACCTTTACATTTGATCGAACATCTTTGAAGGTTTCAGCTGTTGAGTCCAGTATTCAGCTGTCACTGAAATTTCGTAACAAATGTTGTTATTTATCTCTATACCGAAATTTTTATCTCAGAGAGTTGCCACCTATCTCTGTTGCATTTTACAATTATTTCATAAATAATTCCTGTTCGCACTAATTTTTTGTGTTAACGAATGTGTAAGCGAAATGTCAAAATTTCGGGTGCAATTGTTTTCATACATAATAAGGTGTCTACAACTGTGGTCAAACAACCCTGTAATAGATTTTGTTCACAAAATTTTCAAAAACAGCTGAGGATCAAATTAGTTTTATACACGTATTTGTTATGTGAATGAACATATCATTCCAAGTAAATGCGGAGCTGTAGATGTGGAAAACGGTAGCTAATTTGCTCACTTCGTAAGAAGTAGTTTAAAATTTCATACAATTACTTTTTAAAAAGCTGACAAAATATTCCCACACTAAGCCCAATATATATGGCAATTAGTTTCGTACAAAAATTGATCACGAACAACAGAAGTTAGGAACGGACATATCTACTAGATCGATGAAGAAATGGCGTACATTGGTCCCTGGCGAACCAATTAATACACTGCAGAAAGGCCCTACGATTTGTAAGTTTAACTTTCTAAAAATCTGTTGTTCAAAACTAAACTACATTATTAATAAATTCAACCAACTAGGGTAAAAATTCCACCTTGCATTCATCCTTCAGCGAACCATCCTCAAGTTTCTAGAAGAAGAAAATTTCAATAATTTTAAATGTGTTTCCTTTAGAACGTCATTTTTAACTGAACAATATGTTAGACAATAGGGCCGTTAATATTATATCAAGAAGCTGTCGTGCTTAAAACTAAAACGAAATCTGTGCACATACAGATGGCGCCTATATTCCATTTTTAAGATTTGATGATGTTACAAATGCAGCATGGAATTGTTAAGGAAGTTTGTCTTTTATGAAGTCGGTCGCTAAGCTAATTGACCTTTTCCATACAAATAAATCGAATTTACAAACTGTCAGCGTATTGTACTGTCTCATAGTTTATAACGTAACCTATGTTAGGATAGGAATATTGGACTATTATAATTAACGTCAGGAAAGTGTTTGAAATAACTTGCTAATGTCATTAATGTTTGCGTATAAGTGATATTAATTTGTGATACCTAGTACGTATGATAAATACTTAATAGAAGAATTGCTACACATGACGTATAATTAATTATATATGATAAATAAAAATCGCCAATTTAAAAAATTAAAAACTACAAATATAAAGAACGTCATCCGACGTTAGTTAAAATTAATTTCAATTATTAGGGGAAATTATATTTTAAAGTCATAGAGCCCATGTTTATTCCACAGTTATTTTTTAATATTAAATTAATTTTTAAAATATTGTTTATTCAACCCTTAAAATCATTTAATATTTACACAAAAATAACACATGTTTGTGTAGAAGCTCTCCCTGTCTATTCATGGGATGTCATTGAAAAATGTTTGTTTATTTTTTTATGAATGTTCCAGATTATTAACCATCGCGGCATTCATTCCGCGTCGAATATTCCCCAAATGGGTTTGCAAATTATTGAGCTGATATGATCAAAGCAATACAATGAACACTAGGTTGCAATAAAAGACGTTTTGCTCTCAAACGAGGCATCTCGAGGAGTTGCATGTCAAACTATTTTCTTTATTTTTTTTTTGCTAGAGTACTTTTGGCTCTCTATGGGCGGGCGGTTGAAGTTTCCATATGTAGTGTATTTTGGCAAAAAAAATTGTGTTCTAATTTTGTGTTCTAATTCAAATCAGTTCAAAACATTTAATATATTTTGTGTGGTAATGAATGAAAACTTCATACTACAGACTTACAAGGTTAGAAACATCTTTCTATGTGAACATTTTGTTGATTTTAAAGTTGCACAAATCGCATTACCACTGTATCCAAAAGTAATACCAGTTATATATATAAAATTTTAGTGAAAATTTAAATTCAAACCAAATAAATACTCGTAGCTATATATATAAATATTAATTAAACAATAATGAACAATACTAAATATAGAAAATATATTATTAGAAATCTATATACATATAGAGAGAGAGACAGTAAAAGTAATTAGAAATGTTGACAAATTGTTATAACAAATAATATTTTTAAACAAAAATAAGAACTAATAATACTATATAGTACATACTTTGAAAAAACACTCACATTCAAACAAAAGGAAATGATAACAAGCAAAAGTAACCGAGTGAATTGAAATGATCAATGATTGATTCATTGTTTAGCTAATCACTTGATGGTTAAATAAAATGAAAAAAACTAAAGAGTGCAAATGAAATGACGATGACAAAAAAAAAACAACTGAACTTTAATAGAACGAACGAATGAACTTTTTCCAATGAAATCTATATTATTCTTCATTATACTCAATAATTATATACTTAATTATATGAAATTAACTAATTTTTTCCAATTAACAAGCAAAACAATTTACGAAATTTAATTATACATTAAAAAAACCTTTAATAACTATTATTACTAGAACAACAAAAACAAAACAACATACATACGTATTTCTTACATTATACCTCATTAGGTTTTAAGGGACAACATGAAAAGAAACAAACAACAAAGCTAAGATTTAACAAATATTAGAACGTACCTACATTTATACAGACACATGATGTATATTTATTTGCAATATTTACTCGTTAAACTACAATGATACACACATAGATTAATTCGACTACATGGCAACTCTAATGGAAATCATAGTGTTACTATACTCTGCAGTCTGCAAATAGGTTAACTTAAGACGGTAGGGTGATCAAAATGAAGAAGAATGGAAAAACTATCTAACGTTTTATTTTGATCTTATTTAATTTAGCTTTAATTGACTTAGCTTTAATTGACTTAATCTGTAAATTCGAGTTTTCCACTAACGATTCACGTTCAAAATGTCCCCTTTTTTATATATCCATAAAATATAGGTCTTCACTTCTAGCGGCTTAATCTTCAGTTTTAAACGAAATGTTTGTTCAAACCGTTTCAATGAACAAACCATATTGAATTAGTAAACACAACCTAATTTATTTACAACCTAAATTAGTAATCTACATACGCACCATATTCAAATTTTCATTGTTACTTATCCGTCTCCAGTACTTTAGCTACTAACAAATATTCAATATACGCACCATGGTCTAGTCTTACTTTTTAACACTATTTCCGGTATAAAAACTGACTCCTGAGTCAAAAATCCAGATTAATCTAATGTTTTAAAGACAATATTGCAAAATAGGTCAAAATCGTCTTCCCAAGTCATTGGGACTTGGTTTTAGGGGTATTTGGCTACAATATCGAGAATCTTTTCTAAATGGTATGAATATAGGGTGACCGTCAGTGGTACAATGATAGTTTGCGCGGCTATTGTACATGATAACGTGGGTTCCAACCCTACTCTGACCACCTTACATTTCTTTCGGCGGCGCACACCCCGTTTAGTGACGGCGACTCTTTCGAGTATTTAACCATGAAAAAGCTTCTCAAAATACCGTTCGGAACCGGTGTAAAATTGTAGATCCCAAAAAGTAAGTATACAACTAGAAAGCGGACAGCTCAATGGTTGTGGGAAGCTACATATATTACGAGTATATCCATTTTATATATCCAAGTATAAAAATATTTCAGCAACTTTATCGCGGACAGAGATTGTACTTTAATAATTTAAATTACACGTCTGATATTCAGATACAGGGATATATTCATAATAGGTATAACAGAAGTCTTAGATGATTTTTTAATATAGCTTCATACGTATGGTGAATAAGGGACTACTTTTTAAAAAATAAATGCAATCAGTAGAAAATATTTATATTACAATTTGTTAATATTTTTTACAATTAATAATCATTATACGCAATGGGTGATTTTAAAAATTATTTATATATATATTACTCATACGCCCCTTCAATATTAATTAGCGGTCCTCCTATTTAATTCAACACTAACCTATTCCATTACACTACAGAGACAATGCTCGCTTTTAAGCAAAGACGATCAAGAAGTAGACGACCAGAAGATGTGTGCAATTTGGCAACCCTCGCAAAAGAGAATCAAAAAGTGGTCACAATTCACTCAAATGCATTTCTCTCTCTCGTCATATCTTGATTATTTCATACATTTTGCATAGTTTATGTAATTTTACTACAACATGATTGGAATTTGCATAGATATATACAATAACACTATCAAAAAGCTGCTCGTGTATCGAAATATTCAATGAAGAGAGTAAGAGAGAGAGCAGATATTTATTAACACTTCACTCATCTTGTTTGTTGGCTTTCGAGTGAAGAGAAATTTTGACTGTCTACTTTAGTACATCGTTTTTAGTTTAGGTTGAAGACTAGCAAATTCAAACCTATAGTTCCACACCGGCTCTAGCTGGTAAGATAGTAAAGGTTTGAGAAGCTCTTAGGGGTATGAAGAAAATATATACAATTTTTGTTTGATTGATTTTTGTAGCGAAACAAAAGCCATGTGTAAAATACAACATTTCATATCTGACAGTAGGCATTGAAACCATTATTTGTAGCACGACATGCGACCATTGGAAAATCTTTAATTAAAGCAAACACATTGCCTTTTGTTATCAGCTTTGTATAGTTCAATAACATAACCACCCAGTTGGAAAATTTATCGTGAAGATATTGTCAGTAGAATTGCCTTAGTACAATGTCAGTAGGTGCAGACACTTTATAAAAGACGTGTTCGTGACAAGTCACTAGTTTTACCTTAGGTGACATAAATGACATAAAGGATGGCAATCTATGTAAGACATTACTATTAACTTGTCAGCATTAGGTCATGACTGACTCTTTCTAATGCCAATGCTGAATAACGATAAAAGAAGTCTTTATGTTTTGTCAACAGCGAGTCATGCGTATAGAATTTCAAGTTATTCAGAAAACATAAAACTGAAAATTTTATATTTGAATTGTATGTCATAAATTTTCAGAATAAATTTCAAAAATATTTGAAAATGAATACAAGAAAATTCACATTTTCAAAGAATTACATGTATACATATACATATATATATATATGTATGTATATAAATGCATATGCCCATTTCATATTATAATAACAATATTTACTTTTTAACTTTATTATTAACTTTATTAAAAATCATCCCTGATGAATAGCAATATGTATTTTAGTTTTTTTCAAATAAGAGGTCATCCATCTCAAATATAATAATCTCAATAATAATAATATAATAACATAGGAAATGACAAAAGGTCACCACATTTGGAGACATCTTGACTAACTAACCCACTGATGAATTGTGACTTCAGGACGACTTGTCTAAATGTCATAAGCTGATTACCACTATTGACAAACTGCTGAAAATTCCTACTAACTTTGTATCAAAAGTATGAAAATGTCAGGGGGTGTCATGAAGCGGATCGACAAGTCAGCAGGGACCCTGAAATGTCACTTCTAGTCACTGATGATGTCTTTAGTAAATTTTCAACTGGGCAGCAGCAAAATATTGCGTTTACTTGAAAATAATAATATCTTCTTTCATTGCCAATCGACAAACATGAATATAATTAATCTGTACATAACTGATAGCGTATAATTAATAACAATAAGTGGAAACATGGTACGTATAATGAATAGATAATAGAAGATATGATACTGCAGATTTATAATTAATTAATAATATTTAAGAACTTAAAATGTGAAATCCGATTATATTGCAAACTATATAAAACAGAAATATTGGAGAATTTAAATAAATTTAAGGACATTTTTTAATAAAGACTTATTTGTATTGGCATACGACAGGTGGTGCCAGTAAATGCAAATTTACATAAATTGCACACAAGTTTGTTGCCACTATTGTTTGGAAATATTTTCTAAACAGTTTGGGTGGATGGATACAAATTAAAAATAGGATAGGAAGATAAATGTCGATGTCAGCCATTTCTTTTCCAGCATAACAAACAAATTTGACACACTGTAGAGTCAAATGTTTTCTTACAGAATCATTGGAAGTTGCTATTGCAGATGTAGATTAAGAGAAAATATGTTATTTCCACAAGTAATAGTGTTTATATGTGATACGTTTAATACAAAAATCAAGTCTTCTGATAGCTGGTTAGCAAGCGCCTGGAGCTTCCCCCTCTACTAAGAAAGTATTCTTCAAGTTTTATGGACCGTTAAAAGTCAGCCAGATATAAGCAACTTTGTATTGGTAGGTTTCTTAAGCTAAACAAAAGTTTGAGATTTTATTAATAAAAATCTATACCTACATGTATAGATGTAATTAAAACTTTGCATTAAGCCGTCATTTTTGATCACCCTGCCTACAAAGGAAAAGGTTATAACCATCATGGATGAGTGTACCATTCATCATCATTGTCATCATCATACACAACTACAACGCAAACATATTGTGATAGATTTCTTTAGTCGTTACAAATTTTAAAATCTCATAAATTACTATATATGTAAACTTATATATATATTACACATTGATCGATCCACCTGCGAGATTTCTACAATTCAGTGTTAAGTTTATTTATTCCTACGATTATAATGAAGCAATAATGAAGCTTATTTAATGAAAAAAAAAATATTAAATATATATTATTAATCCACCTATTATTGTGTGACCTGTAAAATGCAATATTATAAGGTGTGTATTGAACCCTGATATTCATGGTTGAAAATGTTATTTTATTTATCACAATGAATAAAATTTAATTACATCGTTTGCAAAAAAGATCAATTTGAAATGTAGAATTTTTGGTATTTTTGAGATTATGATTTAAAAAATATTCACCACTTTTAAATATGTATGTATTACCCCTTTGTCGTACATTTCTCACCACTTCTTATATTTAAAGGTCTTGGGAAATTTTATGTCCGCGTGCATATTTCTTAAAACTATAATTAAATTAAATAAAAGCTAAGAGATAGAGAATTGAAATGTCACCGAAATAAATCGTATATACAATGAACGACAAAGATGTGTCAATTGAGCGAAATTGTTCGTCGCCTTGCCGTATTCTGTTATCTTAGGTATGTTCACTTGCAGATTAAACATAGCAAAGAAACTAAGTGCATTAACTAAAAAAGTATTATCACTGTGACGAATATATTTCATTGCTGCCATTAGTATCTTGCATTGTTGCAGTAAATATGTATCATTGCGATGAATATGTTTCATTGATACGATGAATTTTTTTTATTGCCGCATTCAAAATGTTTTATTGTCGTTACCTGAAAAGAATATACTTTATTCAGTGAAAATTAATACCTATGCTTGGCTCAAACTGCCTCAAAAAGTTAATATTCGAATTGAAATGTTACAAGTTTACACGAGTTCGGTTCCTAAAATGTTCGTACCCATAGAAAAAATATCAATGTTTGCAACCGAAGGCCCCAAACATATCTAATAGCTCATTCGCACTGCAAAATATTTTCCTGATTTCGTATCAAATGTCCTAAGAAAATCTGAAGTTTTCGCATTGTAGTTTTTCCTGATTTTGTTGAAAGTCAAGGCGCATTGACGAGGTAGTGTTACTATGACAACAAACACACCAAGCACAAATGTATTCCAGGAATTAACGTAAACAAGAAAGTATAAAAACTATATATTTGAGAAACAATAAATACTTAAGAAATGCGATAAATGAAGTAAATAAGTCGGGTATACTAGTGGTACCACCACTTCGATGCACCGTGACAAAACGGATCTACAGGTAGAGAAGAAAGAAACCCCGCAATTTGGCAACCCTAGTAGAACAGAACCAAAAAAGTCGACGCGATTCACTCAAGCTCATTTTTTTCACGCGTCATAACGTGATTATTTCGTACTTTTTACATACTTAATTTTATTTAAATATAATTGGAATTTCTATAGTTAGATAGAATATTATAATCATAAAACTGTTCGTGTATTGAAATATTCAAGGAAGAGAGTAAGAGACTCACTCAATGAGTAAATTTTCTTCTCTATACCATAGTTGATTTATGGCCGTGATTGAAATGGTTCAAAACAAACGTACTATTCGTTCGTAGTGTGAGATAAAACAGCGTTGCATAAAGCAAATCAAGCATTTTTCCTGATTCCTAGGAAAATACGAGAAAAATACCCGATTTGTCGTCTGTAAAAAAGTATGGGAATCAAGCAAATTTTCTTGATTTCTGCTTGAAATCAACAAAAGTGGCAAAATCAAGAAAATCGATGCCAGTGCGATTGCTGTACAAGTGATATATGAATATTAAAAATGTGATAATTTTTTCGACCTTATTGTATTTTATTTAAAATTTAAATATTCGAGCGATAGATCAATATTTGAAATTCTTTAATTTTCAATATACCATTTGGGTAGCATCGTCAAGGAAAATAAACAACAATTACAAATTAAAAATGAAACGAATTAAAAACAAAAATTTGTCCTTATGTCATTTGAAAATACAACAATCAATTTCAAATATTGGCCTAACCCTCGAATATTTTCAATTTAAATACAGGTGAATAAAATATTTATTTGAATCGATAAATTAATTCCTGTCATTTACTTTTAAAAGATTACTGCAGGGAAATATTGCCCACGGCTACGCTTTACGTGGACCATTGTGAAAGTCCACAGTTTTTCTAAAATTTCGGCCGGTATCTTCCAAGACAACAATAGTGTCTGTTTGTCCCTATAGACTAGACACTTCACGTGCCCCCACAAAAAAATATTCTAGTGGGGTCAAATTACACGATCGAGGCGGCCAATTGACAGCTCCTCAATTTGAGATTAATTGCTCACCAAACTCGTTTCTCAATTGATTCACAGTATAGCGTGCAGTGTGTTATGTGGCATCAACCACATTCGTTAACTAAAACATTGCGACCATCACCGTCTTTGAAGAAGTACAGTTCAATGATGCTGCCGGCTCATAAACCGCTCCAAACAGTGTATTTCCATTGGCAGCTCGCGAACAATCTCTGGCTGCTCTTCGAACCAAAAAAAGAGTCCCGTCGCTGAAGGAAATTTTTCGATGAAACAAATTTTTCACATACCACAATGATTTGCAAGCGTTGTTCGTTTGTAAGTCGAATTCATCATAAAATGGCAAGGCACACTGAACATTTTTGGCATTGACACATGTCACCAATCACGCGTTAACTGGCAAAAACTTGACACCGAAAAACCAAATAGCAAATATATCACCCGTTAGTTTAAATCTCAAATACTTAAACTTTCTTTTACTTATTAACCCCTTTTTTCTCCAAAAATGCATCAAAATGAAAGTTAATTTGTGCCAGATGCGTAACTACAAACGTTCAAAAAAATCGTGTATGACATGTTTCGTAGCAGCAACAACAACTTCATCGGATGTATGAAACTTTTCATTGCCGCAATAGCCAAATAATAACGAGCATGTTACATACCAGCGTTGGAGCGATTTTTTCCAAGAGTATATAGTATAAGAGTATATTTGCTTCTCAAAATACCGCTCGGAAGCGGTGTAAAACTGTAGGTCCCAATCAGTGAGTATAAAACTAGAACGCACACAGCTCACTGGTTTGTGAGAAGCTCTCCCTAATCCCTTCATGGGATATAACGGGAAACCATTTTATATTTCCTGTTTGGGATTGCATCGTAGCCACTACGTTCTTTCTGGAACCTCCTATAGACATGGCTGGGTAATACAACCTATTTACGGCTAATGGCTTAAAATGGCCTTATACATTATTTTTATACAAAAGAGATGCAAAAGCTCTGCCCAGTCACGCACCTTCGAGAAAAAAATGTGTTTAGTTTTTAATTCGAAACTAAATAAAATTCTGTTCAAATAAGTATATTGGCACAACTACAAGTACTTTATAATAAAAATGTTTGGAATTTCAAATAGGAATTAAAACTACGCTCATTTAGGAAGTTGTGATGCAGTGAAAAGCCCGAATTGTACTATTAGTACAAATGGAACCATTCGCGGAGAGAGAAATGGAGTGATACTCTCTTCCATTTGACAGCAATCATTTTCGATTTACACTTTAAGTTTTGGAGAATGCAAAACATCTGTCTGCAAAATGGCAAACAAAATACAACAGTTATAAAATAGAAATAGAATAGAAAAAAAACAAATTGTAAACAACTACTAAATAGTTGTAAAAAGTGAAGAAATAATAGCTTTTATCGCTGTTTTCTATGATTTTGTTCGTTTCATCGAAAATGCAACTCTATACGCATCATTGTTTGAGCAAAATCAAAAAATGAGAGAAATCTAACGGATCTGTCAAGATTTTGTCTGCCAATAATTCTTCTCATGTTTACACTATTCCATCTTCTCCCAGCAAATGAAAAATTTTACATATCCAACAATTTTTCTAACACTCTAACGCGGCCTTAAGTGGATAAACTATAGTTCCTTTTTAAAGCTAAAGATCTTCAATTCCGTATGTGGAAGCTTATACTCGTATACCAAAATAATGTTTGTGGGCGTTAAAAGCATGCCCCCTTTACAACCAATGACACTAAAAAGGGATAAAATTTAACAACAAAGCTACTCAATAATTTCTGAGATTGTAATCGGTTCCCCCTAGGTACCTCCAATATAAATGGAACATATTACGTCATTACTTTAAACATATCCAACATTACTTGTCAAATTGGGTACCTGGAATTATTTTATATCTAGTAGAATATTTGGGATTCAATAGCGCCATAAATACCGCGCTCTTTTTGGTAATCACCTTACTGATGAGGGAGGAAAATCAAACTGATTAAAAATATTGAAAAGGTTATTAATGCGGCTGTTCAAAATTGTATATAGACAAACTTCTTTAGATACAAATGGACAACAATTAGACTAACAGCACCAAGGAAATAGCATAGAATAACACATACCATAGAAGCTTTTATTCGCTCAATAAATTAAACGACGTAGGTACGATGGAAAGTAAATATTGGATGGTGGAAAATATGGGTTCAATAATATCAGATGGTGGCAATAGTATACAGCGATCCACAAAGGAACAACAACCGAATTTCGTGTTTTTGTGGCAAACTAGTTGTGTTAAATACAATACAAATGTATACCAACGATAAAAGTCAACAAAAAAGTGCAAAATATAATTAAATTTTGCAGTTCTACACCAAAACGACATGAAAAAGTAAACTGAACATATTTTGTAACTCCACCTGGTGTAAGATAATTTTAAATTTAATTGCTCTCATTTCCACAAACCTACAATGAAGAGTGTGAAATGAAACGTCAGATGAGAGAATAACTTTATCTATGCATGTGTTATTCTATGGGAAATAGTTACGAATTTCCTAATTGTCATTTTTGCCTGCGCTGCTTTATTTCCCGTTAATACAACAAGGTTCCAAAGATGATCAAGAAGTAGACGACTAGAAGATGTGCGCAATTTGCAACCCTCGTAAAAGAGAACCAAAAAGTGGTAACAATTCACTCAAACGTATTTATCTCTCGCGATATATCTTGATTATTTCATACTTTTTCCATAGTTTATGTAATTTTACTTCCACATGGTTGGAATTTCTATAGTTATATAAAATAACTATCAAAAAGCTGCTCGTGTATTGAAATATTCAATGAAGAGAGTAAGAGAGAGAGCAGAGAATGGTTACGGTTTCACTCGTTTTGTTTGTTAGTTCAAGTTGTTTGTTAGTGAAGTTCTTTTCAAATTACGATAACTACAAATGTTCTCTTTATTTGCACCAACTTAACATTAGCAATAAAGTCTTTACTCCATAACAATTATTAACAGTCACAATAATTTTATTGCACTCAACGATGTGTAATTTTACGCAGTTGTAATGAGACTTCCTTAGATTCAATTCAAATCGTTTCTTTATATCAGTTTAGTCGTTTCCAGAACTATCTTGTAGTAGCTCCATCTGTACCCTACTCTTCCTTAAAATTCTGTAAAGACTGGTGTTAATCGTTAGTGGTGAGATCGTGTAGCGTCATCAAACATTCGTGGTGAGCTGGTATGCGGTAGCAAGGCGACATATTAAGTGTGTTTTGGTTACACCGCTTGCTTATATATTCGCTTGTATTGTATGAAGCACTTAGCGAAGACTTAGCGAGAACTTAGCGACGCGATTCATTTTCGCTAAGTTTTTTGACATCTTTTACCGTTTTTAACAATTTTCCATATTTTTGAATAAAATGACTTCTCGCCAAAAAGCCGTTTTCTTTGCAACTTAGCAAGCGATAATCGCTTGCTTGTAACCAAAACACGACTAATGTTAGGCATAATTGACTTTAGAAGACAATCAATCTGAAATATACACCACAAACTGTTTGTTGACATTCTAATGTTAGTTTGACATACTGGAGATTTAAGGGTTGTTAAGCCAAAAATTTAAAACATTTTTATCGTAACAATATATTTCTAAATTCTGGAAGCTACAGACGGAAAGTTTTGAACAATTGAGACTTTTACAAAATCATATATATAAAGATAATGCAAGAAGAACGTTATGATTTGCAATAGGTAGCTAAAGCGGGGCATACACGGCAAGCATGCCTGTTCGATCGATTTAAATATCGTTGGCCATTCACGGCAAACCGATCGAAAAAACTTCATATCAGCTGTGGACGTAGGTAACTAAAAATAGAAAATTAAATAGAGGAGAAAATGCCATCACACTTTTAATAGTACACTTGTGCAAAAAAAAAATAAATAAACATTTTTCAAAAACATGCTTCAAGTACACACCGTTGCTCTGCTTTAGGATAAATGGTGAATTTCTGATAAAAAGTTGACAATATGTTATTTTTATGTTGTTTGGCTTTTAGAGTTCCCATCTCTCAACTTAATCAAAAAGTTCTAAAAATAACGTGTTCAAAAAACAAATAAGAAACGTATTTGATTAACGATTTTTGGAAAACAGAATGACCTCCCACAACGCAATTATAGGTAATAAAACCAAAATAGATTTGACGATTTTAAGCCCTATATTCAGCTTTTACGAAAATTTCGTTCCCATAAGAAAGACATGTAAAAAAAAATTCAAAATTTCCCTCATTTTTCATTTCGTACTCAGTTCTTTGTGAAAACTTCGTAAGCAAAATCAATTACACGGTTGTTATGCAAAAGATATTTTGTACGAAAACAATTGTTTGATAATTGTTTGGGGTCAGAATTTTGTCATTTCGATTACTTGGAGACACGGGTCTTTTTTTAGGCTTTTTTCACGTTGTGGTGTCCGTATATGGTTATATTTCCATGACATGCGATTTTGACCTTGAAGATGAAGTTTTTTTGATTTTGTATGTTCACAAATTTTTGTTCTTTATGACAAGAGCTACAACTTTCCCTCAGAGAGTAAATCAAAATTCCGAACGTTTTGCAAGATATGAGCCTGACAAAATGATCACCTTTTTTGCAAAAATGACACCGAGGCCCTAAATCTTTGGGGGCCATAAAAAAAAGTGTATGACTTTGGGCATACGGGTCTTTTTTTTGGTCTTTTATCACGTAGTGGTGTCCGTATATGATTATATTTCCATGACTTAAAAAATTCACCAGTGTAATTCACCATCTACATCATTCCGCAATATTGGATGAACAATTTAACATTTTCCAATATTTTGATACATATATCTTAGACCGACTCACATTGTATGGTGGGTAAAAAGTGTTATTTTGTCCACCACCCAAAATGTACCTTGGTTTGTTTTCTGATGATTCCCATGTCTATCATTAAGATACCGTAAGCTGGACCGTTTTTTATGTACCGTGGTACATTGTCTTTAGCTATAGTACAAATTTCTTTGAACAACTAAAAAAATACCATTATAAAAAATGGTCCAGCTCACGTGATCTTAATACTAGACACGAAATATTTTGGGAATCATCATAAAACAAATCATGCTACATTTTGAGGGATGGACAAAGGTAACTTTTTTTGTGAGTCTATCTAATGTTTAGACGCTGAAAAATAACGGCCCCAGCAACATACTTCAGGAACCATTTACATATTTGCAAGCATTGTTTTCGTGAATTGAATATCTTTTTTTACTATAACAGATTTCAGATTCAGTTTTTTTTACTGTGACAAACATCAGGAGGGTCAGCAGTTTTCAACAAACAAAAACACATTTGGTACACACAACATACTCATATTATAGCCTATTAATCATTGTGTGCCAAACATGTTATATTGAATAGCAAACATAACATATTTGGACACAAGTATACTATGTTTGCGACAAGCTATAAACGCTTTATATTTGCATCCAAACAACAAAAAAAGACAAATTTTTCGGCGTGTATGTCCTTGACTTTTAAATCGATAAAATGAATAGTACGATCTCTGAAGTTTTAAAAATAAATATTTTTATAATTTCAATAATTTAAATTACAAAAATATTTATTTTTAAAGTCGACAGAATTTTTTGTGTACAACTTTGACTACAACTAAATTACTATTCAACTCTAAAACTTCGGCTCTAACTCATCAATCTTGATTAGAGATTTCGATTATTTTCTTATTCTTAATCCGAAGATATAATTTTCCAAGCCCATTTTGATTATTTTTCTTTATAAAAATCAGTACGCATTTTTTTCCTGAGAGTCGGAAGAAACCTTTGGTTTGACTTGATCTCTTTGGGTTCGTAAGAGCCAGGAATGAACAAGGTTGGAGACCCCGCATTGCAGCGTCACCATGATCTAGTCAATCAGATTCGAAAGCTCAATCAAAACAATGACTATAACGCAAGCAAGCGGGCGTTCGTACCCTAGATGAAATGGTGCATTGGTACATGTGCATTAACATTCTTTCATACTTTCTAAAGTCATATTTATTTTAGTCTCCTCTCAAATTCGGCATCTTGTCTGAAAGTTCGCGTAAAAGTACAACACATTTTTCACATGTGTAGGGAATGGCTGGTTTAGAACCTTCGATATTGTCGGTTAAAGATATCTTTGTTGGATAAATTGCTATAATGGACTGATGAGAGTTCCGCAGTTCGCTTAAAACCTTAGGCTTTTTCGATTCAAAAAGAAAAATTGCTTAGGAAGATATTGGATTTTTAAAAATAATTAATCTAAAGCGAACCACAGACTTGTCATTCATAAGCATTAGCTTGCCTTTTCGATAAATTTTTATCTGACTGTTGACTTTGAAACAGTATTATCCAAAAATGTTGTGAACATGATAGTGATGCCAACAACTTCGATTACATTCTTATTTGGTATCAAGAAGGGCGGTAAACATACATTAAACATCAACGATGGCTGATTTTCATGCTCATGAATGACAAGTCTATGGTTCGTTTAATGCTTTAAACGATTTTGTCAAATGCGAGAGTTACCTACCTTTTCAGAAATAGATTTCAAAAATCTCGCAAAGAACCATATAATTTCCCAAGTTAGTTTTAAATTATATTCAAAATCTATAAAACAAAACTACAAAACAAAAATTTCCATTCAACTTCAGCTTAAGCTTTCCCAGGAACAATTCAACCTACTGTACTGTTTTCATCATAAAGTAATACAATTTAATTATTAAAACACATCACTAATAGAGAAACAATTAGCCCATCGCTTATCAGGTTTCCTAGCAATATGCATATTATAGTATCTTTCTCCTAATACGAAAAAAAAGTATTCCTAGATTTAATGTCTTGGCTTTTAGTTTATCTTTTTTCTTTACTATAAATTAAAAATTTCTGATATTGTACCTACTCACTAAACCAACGTTTGAAAACTTTAAACCCACTGTTTAGAATCTAGATACAAACTAATGTTAAGTGTTTTAATATATATATTTTTTTTAATTTTTAAATAATAAACAATACACTCTACACTTTTAAATTTATTTACATTTGCTGCCGCCAAATAATAATGACACGAGTTTCAAGACCACAACACCCTCTGTCATTAATTCTAAAATTATTTTACATGCAAGTGCATGTAAATCATGACCCTGGTAAACCACATTAGCACGAATCGACAACTCCCACGAGGTAATATTGGAATGCAAGCACAGTGAATTACAAAAAGAAAAGAAACAATTGTTTTGTAGAACAATTTTAATGTCACATGATGAAAATGTAATAATGTGAACTTAGCTTATCGTATTTGTTACATGAGAACTTGCACATATGATTGCAAAGCTATAAGTTAAAATTTTAGTTTAGATCATAATATAATACTAAAAGTCAGTCCGACGATACCGATCGCTTGGAGCCACTCATTTTCGTAGAAAACGCAATCCAGTATAGACTCTAGATTTCTCAGACACTACAGATTTCGTACTCATTGAGTTCAACTTTGGCGCAGAAGTTCCTCTACTTTTACCCCAGCAATAATTTTAACCAAAACAGGAGTACATAATTGACAACTAGATTGCGCTTTAGCTGAAATTTCATTATAAGTCGTATAAATATCACAAATGGGGCAAATTAATTATATGACAATTATAATTTGTAGTTTACTTTGAATTTGAAACAATTATAATTTGTAGTTTAAAATGCAAACTCCAAATAATTTAAATACCATTGACAATTTTACTTAGTTTCAAAGCATTTCCTTCACATCTGACAGTTTTGGTTTTCAAATATTTTATATGTACAGGTTTATGAATTGGAAAGTATTACGAGGCAAAGATAATAGAAAAACCTAGATGATGAAATATAAGTGGTGAATTTGTAAGTCAAGGGAAATTTTCTAGATGGCGCAGCAATGATGGAAATGGGCAAATTTCTCTGGAAACAAAAAATATTTAAAAAAAAAACTATTAAACCATGCTTTTTTGACTTTTGTATTCTCAAAAAATATCAAAAGCGATATGCTTTTGTATTATCTATATTTTATTTTAAAATTCAAACAACAGAATGAAAATAAAAATCATTTTTAAGTGTTTTATCGTCGCATCCGAGTGAAAAATGTTCGTACCGAAACAGCTTGTGCCATCTGGTGAAAACGGTGAATAATCGAATGAATCATCTATGGTATTTCTATCATCTTTCTTATGAGGCAACACCAGTCGAAGCCACAAACCTGTACAGATAAAATACTTTAAAAACAAAATTTCCAGATGGCGCCGGAGTGGTGCATATGGACAAATTTCTCTGGAAACAAAAACTATTGAAGAAACTATATAATCATACTTTTTTGCCTTTTGCATTGTGAACAAATATCAAAAGCGATATGTTTCCTATTACTTATACTGTATTTTAAAATTTAAACAACAGATTCGAAATAAAAATGACGTTTGAGTGCTTTTTCGTCGCATCCGAGTGAAAAATGGTCGTACGGAAACAGCTTGTGCCCTATGGTGAAAATGGTGATTAGGCAAATGAATCATCTATGGTATTTATTTATCTATGCAGCAGCCAAGCAAATTTAAAACATCTAACAGCATTCCCACATTGCATTATAATTGGCATCCGATTCTACAACCTGCATTTGCATTGTCTGAGCTAATGGAAATTTAAAATATTTTAATTGCCATTGTGAAGAATGGTAATTCTTTTGCAATTGCATTATCCAGAATCCAATGCAAATTAAAAAATTCCAACTCTGATATATTTCAATGAAAATTTATTTATTCGTTTCAAAAAATATGTATTTTGAAATGTAACTCTATCTATACAATTGTTAATTGTAAATATTTTATTCCATTTAATATTTTGTTAAGAAACAAAATACAACACTGTATGTAGCATTCAAAGACGATCAATAAGTATTATTCTACAAATCGTTTCTCATTATTGTGAATAGAAAACATAACTAAGTCGGCAAATTACTTCAAATAATTTTCTAGAGCGATATCTACATTTTATTGTGACTAGTAGTTTATTGTGAAAAGTAGTTTTAGTAGTATCGTGGTTTGTAGTTTTTTTTATGTGTTAATATCTATAGGCACGTATGGGGCAATCTATCAAAGTGAACACATGCAAACAACACACAGCGTTAGCATCACATACGTGGTTGTTGTACAACAATAATCTCTGCCTGAAAATAAGTATGATGATATTTATGTAGCGGCAGCGAACATACAAGCAGGTCGTCGTCGCCAAAGTGTATTGAATAGTATAGACAACTCATGGAACGAATTGTATGACTCAAAATGACTTTTTATGCGAAATATTGATAACTTTTGAAACATTTATGCTTTTTTGTATTGTTTTATGTAATAACATTGTAGAAATGGTGCATTTATATTGAAATATTCTGCTTATATAAAGAGAATAAGACTCGTTTCTGCTCTTTTACTCAGACTCTCTAAATGAGAGCGGAAAAAGAGTGCAATAAGTTCTTTATACTATTCAATACTTTTTGTCGCCGCTATGTTTATGACAAAACAAAAACAATTACTTCAGTGAGCTAAATATTGCTTTATTTATTTTAACAATACTGCATCTAATGTTAAAGCAGATGTAAGAATATAGAAAGTACAATAGTAAAAGAGCCTTCAGCACAAAAACTATTCTTTTTTTTATTTTCCAATGTAACATTGTCTAATGTGTTCATACAAATCGAACAGGTACCGTGTAACAAAAGGGTGTTAACACATTGCCCGTGAGTTCGTACACTCATTAATTTTTTTTATTACCAAGTTTCCACCATCTGAACTCAAACCCAGTCTACTGGATTATCAGACGAGCTTCAATGCATTGCCATTTTATCTTGATAATCCTCAAATCAGCTGTAATGAAAGCAGTAATTCCAGTCTAATAAAAACATTTTAATTTTGCTGGGTATATAAGATAAAGGATCTTTCCTTCAAGGAATTTTGAGTTTCTTTATTAAAAAACATTTCGAAATGGTGTGAATCAATGCATGTATCTAAATCTAGGACCAATAGCCTTCACATTATTACTGATACTGAGATTGCATACGTAATTATTTCACAAAACGGAACGTTTCTTTTGCAAACCACTGTGCTTGATAGATTGGTAGCAGTAATTCAATTTATATGATATCAAATTTTATTGAAATTCCCATAAAATCCAAAGTGGTTTATAGTTTTAAATTAAATTAAGTAAAACGATAAAAATTAAAACCAAAATCATGAAAAAAACAACAACTTATTAACAATTTAATTGATTGTGAAAGCTTTAATTTATCTCCTCTCCCATAAACCTAAATAAATAATAATAATAAAAACACACTACCACATACACCTATAAACACACACACACACACTCTTAAAAGTGGAACAATTTAAATAATTTAATGCAAAATAATGAAATAGAAATTAACCTAATTAATAGTAAAAAAAATTGTTATATGAACAAAACATCGCATATTATATTCTCTATTATATCGATTATTATGATTACAATAAACCATTATTATTATTATTATTATTAAAAACTAATAATAAAAAAATACTAAATTGTAAAATTGAATAAAACGAGGAGAAATTCTAGTCATAGAAATTATAAAAACAAAAAATAAATTGTTATATAGAATGAAAAGGAAACCCCAATTATGCAAGGAACACAATTTAATTTCATAAAAATACTCGATATAAACAATTAAATTTTAACAAAATTATAAACCAAAAACAAAACAATATCACACAAACTGCAATAAAGGAGAAAAACGAAAACAAAATGTCAATACAATGGAATGAAAAATTCTATTAAAAATTTGAGAAACAATAATTAAATAAAACAGAGACAAAGAGGTTACGCATAAATGTATTTTATTAAATTGCTGTCACGAAAAGGTATGTACAAATGGGAAAAGTGAATTGAAAATTATTAATCCTAATTCCACCTTTGGTTAAGCCCCTCTAACATTTCCTGCGTTCTTTATCTTATATAAGATTATTTTAATTAACGGGTTTTTCAACAGAGACGCTACAAAAGTAAATCGATAGGGACAGCAAACGACGCCATATTTTTCCCCGCTCTTTTGACATTTCTCTTCAGTAAGGTTTGCCATTTCATCATGGAAAGATATAGGAGCCAACAACGAGTCGAAATTATTAAAATTTACTACCGAAATTTGGAGTCAGTGGCCTCAACTTTAAGAGCGCTACGTCCAATTTATGGTCGTCATAATCGTCCTACCAGATCAACAATTGAGCGTCTAGTGGAAAAATTTGAATCCACAGGCACAGTACAAAATATTCCCGTGCCAGTGAGACAAAGTAGTGTCGAGAATATTGCTGCCGCTGAGGCTTCAGTTCAAGAAAGCCCAAATGTGTCTCTCACGCGTCGTTCTCAAGCGTTGGGCATCTCTGTGACGTCGTTGTGGCGAATTTTGCGAAAAGATCTTGGCCTACATCCTTACAAGATCCAATTGGCGTAAGAACTGAAGCCGCTTGACCACCGTAAGCGTCGTATGTTCGTGAATTGGTCTGAGCAACAATTTGAAAATGATTCGGATTTTCATCGGAAAATCATCTTCAGCGATGAGGCTCATTTCTGGCTGAATGGCTTCGCCAATAAGCAAAATATGCGTTATTGGTCAGACAGGAAT
Organism: Phaonia tiefii; assembly: GCA_963931995.1. Taxonomy (NCBI): domain Eukaryota; kingdom Metazoa; phylum Arthropoda; class Insecta; order Diptera; family Muscidae; genus Phaonia; species Phaonia tiefii. The sequence goes on from OZ008367.1 coordinate 67,573,583, forward strand.
CCACACGTAATCTATGAGTCATCATTGCATCCCGAAAAAATTACGGTTTGGTGCGGTTTATGGGCCGGCGGCGTCATTGGGCCGTACTTCGACCGTGACAATCAAGACCGGCACATTACTGTGAATGATAACCGAATATTTTCGACCCCAATTGGATAATATGGACTTGTGGCATGTGCATGTGGTTCCAACAGGACGGCGCCACAAGCCACACTGCGAATGCCAGAATCAATTTATTGGAAACCAAGTTTGGTGAACGTGTTATCTCATAAAATGGCCCAGACGATTGGCCGCCTCGGTCGTGCGATTTGACGCCGTTAGATTATTACCTGTGGGGCTACGTCAAGTCTATGGTCTATGCCAACAAGCCAGCGACGATTGATGAACTTCGTACGAATATCGAACGTGAAATTGCAGCAGTATCGGCCGATTTATGCTTGAAAACCGTCGAAAATTGGGTTTAGCGTCTGGACTTCTGCAAGCGTGCCCGTGGTGTCCATGCAAAAGAAATCGAGTTCCATTTATAATGGCATCGAACGTACTTTCACAGGAATAAAGAATTTCATTGGTATCTGAAACCGGTTTTGTTTTATATAAAAAAACTTTTGTAGCGCTCTTATTGAAAAATCCGTTATTTAATTCATGGAAATTTAAACCTATACGGACACCACTACGTGATAAAATACCAAAAAAAAGACCCGTGTCTCCCAGTTTTGTCCAAAGTCATTGCCCGAGATTTCGGGCCTCGGTGTCATTTTTGCAAAAAAGTGATAATTTTGTCAGGCTCATATCTTGCAAACCGTTCGGAATTTTGATTTACTCTCTGAGGGAAAGTTGTAGCTCTTGTCATAAAGAACAAAATAAACAGAACAAAAAAACTTCATATTCAAGGTGAAAATCGCAAAAAACTTTAAAAGAAATTCAATTTTTTTTTACTTTTTTCCCCTGTTCAAATTTATAGGTGGCAAACCGTTCAAAATTCAGGGAAACAATCAAAATATACCTCAGACAAACTTCCACTAATCAATAATCAACTTTCTAGACCATATGAACTTCCTAGGAATGATTCTTAACACCGTTGAGATACTATACTATCTCAACGACCCCAGCAGCACAGGCAAAGCAGTAAGCTCAGCACACGAAACAATGAACACAGCACACAATATAAAAGCGACACGATGCTCACATCGATGCATTACACAACGCGACGTCAACGAGAGCTCAGCGGTGAAAGTTATAGAAAAAGTGCTACAGCATAATTCGCACACAACATTGGCAACTGACAATTTCAATATGCAGTGTCAAAATATTGATTTACTTTGCTACGTTTGCGGTCATCAAGTCAGAAAAAAACGTAGTGAATGCAAGAGAGCAATTCAATTGCAATTCCGAACGGTTTGCAAGATATGAGCCTGACAAAATGATCACTTTTTTCCAAAAATTACACCGAGGCCCCAAGTCTTTGGAGGCCCATAAAAAAAGTGCATGACTTTGGGCAAAACTGGGAGACTCGGGACTTTTTTTTGATCTTCTATCACGTAGTGGTGATATGTAATTAAATATTGTGTACATACGACAATTTTATCGTTGTTGCCAGTGCTGTGGAGTCGTAGTCTGGTACATTTGACTTTAGTCGGAGTTGGAGTCGTAAAAATGTGGACGACTTCAATTCGGGACTTGCTTTAAAATCAGAAGATTTCGACCAAAATAATTTGTTGAACTCATTTTTATAATTTTTCATTTCCACTTTAAACAGATTTTTTGATTCTCATTAGTAACAGATTGTGCCACTACTCATTAGAGTCGGGGAGTCGAAGTGGTTCATATTTGGGCAGACTCCACAGCCTTGGTTTTGGCTCAAACATACGAGTATCATGCAAGATTTTCTCGATTATTTCTCAATGGTGGCAAACGCAATTTTTTTAACAAATTTAATACCGCCCGCATTTTCTAAACGATTTCAAAAATAATTTTTGCAGCGTAGTCTTGAAGAAAATTTGCAATCGCTTGAAAAATAAATTATTGAAATTTTTTTTGTAATTTTTTATTTTTTTTTGCTTCTAAATTCGCTACAGTCCATAAATGGTAACTGATTTAAAATTATTTTACAGTATAGTTTTGAAATTTATAATAAAATCTATTGAAGAAGAGTTTAGAAAAATAAATTAAATAACAAATGTAGTCCAAATTCCTTAGCAAACACTATTTATGTTGAAAATTTGCTATAGCTAGGATTTTGATTTGAAATATAATTTTTGAGTTACAATCTGGACGAAATTTTCTATAAATCTTTTTAAATCGAAACCATTATTTTGAATGTAAAGCGTAGGTATTTCTAAAGCCAAAGGTATTTCTTGTTCAAGATACACTTACTTACTTACTTAATGGCGATTGACAACACATTTCAGTTGGGTACTTACATAAAGAAAACAACATATATCTCTATCGTGATCGATCTTTTGCCTTTTCTGCCCTCAGTTGATAGTACCAGGGCTGTGGAGTCTGGCCAAAATCCGACACTAGCAATTTCAAAATCCACGGCTCAGACTGCAGAATTTTGAAAATACATGACTCCACTCCGACTCCAACCACTTTCTAAGATACGAGGGCGGATCAATAAGTCCGTGACTTTTTGAATGAAACACAATTTTTTTGCAAAAAAAAAATTTTTCAACATAATCTCCTTTATAGCTTAATACACTTAGTCCAACGTTTCTCCAATTTTTGTATCCCTTCCAAAAAATAGGATTTTTCGAGGTCCATAAAATAGGCATTGTTTTGATCAATAATTTTATCGGTGGAGCTAAATCTCTTTCCACCGGGCCATTTCTCTAGGTTTGGAAATAGGGAATAGTCGCTGGGGACTAAATCCGGAGAATATGGCGGATGGAGTACCAATTCGTAGCCCAATTCATCCCGTGCACCCGTGCATTATCTTGATGAAAAAAACCTTTTTCTTGGTCATATGGGGTCGTCTTTTTAAATCCTCGTTAAATCGGTCCAATAAGTTGGCATAATATTCGCTGTTTATTGTTTTTCCCTGTTGAAGGTAATCGATGTGTATTATCCCGCGTGCATCCCAAAAAACTGTTGCCATCACCTTATTGGCCGTCAAACGTAACTTTCCCTTCTTCGGAGCCGGTTCACCCGGAGAAACCAATTGTTTAGACTGCTGCTTGGAGTGTTGTAATGGATCTATGTTTCATCCACAGTTACAAAACGCCTCAAAACTTCTTCGAATTGCGGTTAAACAACTCCAAACAATCCTTTGAAGTTGTCACACGATTACGTTTATTGACAATTGAGAGCAAACGCGGCACCCATCTTGCACACAGCTTTCTTAAACCCAACTGATCATTTAAAATCGAAACCACACTGCCATATGAAATGTCTATGGCATCAACAATCTCGTGCACTTTTACTCTTCGATCGGCCAACACCATATCGTGGATTTTTCGACATTTTCGGGTGTATTGACCTCAATTGGCCGTCCAGAACGTTCACCGTCATTTATACTTGTGCGACCACAACGAAAGTCAGTAAATCACTTTTATACCATTAAAATCGATGGTGCAGAGTCCCCATATTATTTATCAAACTTTTCCTTGGTTTGATTGACGGTTTTATTTCGCAAAAAATAATATTTAATGAGCACTCGAAATTCACTTTTTTCCATTTTTAAAAAAACGCACGAGGTTGTATGTTTTGAACAGCTGTTAAACGTAAAGTAAATGATGGAACTTGCTCAAAATTTGGCAGTAGTCTACTAACAGGTGGTACTTGATGGGAGCAGTGCTGCATTTCATATAACTACGAGGGAAGTTCGAAAAGTCACGGACTTATTGATCCGGCCTCGTATCATTTTCATTAACAACGAAATAATACCCCCATTTTTGATCAAAAATATGAAAAATTTAGAAAAAATTTCTATATCTCGGGAATGGAGGGTCCAGTCAAAATCTATCTAAATTCTTTATGATTTCTAAGGGTTATTTATAAGATTTTTGTTCAAAAACTCGCTAAAATAAAAAATCGCTATAACTCGGAAACGGTGCGTTCAATAGCCCAATAGACATTTTGTTATTTTTTCGATTGGACGCTCCGTTCCCGAGATATACACATAAGGGTGCTTTAGACATATTTTATTCGATAAATATTAATTTTATCAAAATTTTTTTAGTGACGCCGTGTCAAAAATTTATTTTTTGTTGCTATTTATTATTTTTCACGTCGTTTCTCAGTTATATCTATTTTTTTGTTTTAGCTATGTAGTATATTCTTATTTTGGTGAAAAATCAAACTGAACTTTTATTGAATCTCCCCTTGACTTCTTGTCTTGTGTTTCCCCTGTAAACACAAATAAAATATAAATACTTACTCATAAATATAAATTTTATTAAAATACTTACATTTCTTCATTCAACTTCCTTGTTTATTACTTCCAAATTATTACCTGCATATGTGCGGCAAAATCAAACAAAACAGAATGACATATGAAAGAGTTGCCACCATTACTCACTTAGTCTTTGAGTGGATAATTATAACTTTGACTCATTTAAAATCATAGAACTTAGGAAAGAATAGTTTTTTTAGTCTTGTGTTACATATGCCGTCGTGTTTATATTGATATATTTACAATGTAACTCTAAAAATAAATAAACTGATTGTTGAATTTCTTAAATTTATGACTCTGGCAACTTTGGATTTGCATAAAATGGTATTAATTTGGAATGAACCCAGAATGGAAAAAATCAACATTTTTTGATAATTTTGTTTAATGACTTTTTGTGAATAAATGCTTGAAAAACTTTTACTTTTGAACATCCAAGTAAAGAAAAAACATACTCATTTACTTTTACTTTCACAACAACATTTGATTGTGATACATTTTCACAAAATGTCTTGTGAAAATAACGACAAGAGTACCTTTTTTGTGAAAAATTTTCACTTTCACAAAAATTCGGAATGCAGAACATGGGCGATAGGACTAAATTGGACATAGTAAAAGAAGTAATACTATTGTAATTATTCCACTTTATTTTCGCCGAGACGTTCTTTCGTTTGCCTTTGTTAAAAAATATTGACGCAGATGCTAACGGGTCCGCCATCTAACGTTTTTTTTTCAACTAGTGCTTATTTCGTGAATGGTAACACTTAGCTCATGTCTGATTTGACAGATTCTTAGTTGTATCCTTCCGCTGAACGAATATGGTTGTGTATACGCTTGAACAACGCTGGGAAATATGGGAAAACTGGGCCTGCGATCGACTTACAGAAGGTGCCGATTTTGCCAAAAAAAATCATCTTTTCAGATGAAGCTCATTTTAGTCTTGGCGGGTAAACAAGCAAAATTGTCGCATTTGGGGCACAGAAAACCCGCACGCATACATTGAAAAGCCGATGCACCCAAAACGAGTCACTGTTTGGTGCGGATTTTGGTCCCGAGGCTTAAGTGGTCCATTTTTCTTCGAAAATGAGCAAGGAGTGGCCGTTACAGTCAATGGCGATCGTTATCGGGCCATGTTAAACGAATTTTTGTTCACAAAAATTGAAGAGGAGGATATCGGCAACATTTGGTTTCAACAGGACGGCGCTATGTGCCACACAGCCGAAGCTACACTCGATGTTTTGCGCCCTGTTTTTGAAGATCGCATTATCAGCCGCAGAGCTGATGTCGTTTGGCCACCTCGGAGCTGCGATTTGACACCGTTGGACTATTATTTGTGGGGTGCCCTCAAACATAAGTGTTACGCCGACAAGCCAGATACAATTGACGCTTTAGGGGATAATATTTGTGAAGCCATTGGTGAAATACAGCTGCATATAATCGATAATGTACTTAAAAATTAGACCGATCGTATAGGCTACTGCATGGCCAGCCGAGGCAGCCATTTTGAATGAAATTATTTTCCATTATTAACCGGAAGGATTGTACTTTCAAATAAAAAAAGAAATTTGAGAAAATATGCATTCAGTAGTTTTTTTTTATAGCATTTTCAAACAAAAAAAGGTATTTGGCGGACCCTTTATAAAGCGTCATTATCACTGTGTGTAATTTTTTAAGTCATCGCAATATAACCATATACGGACACCACTACGTGATAAAAGACCAAAAAAAGACCCGTTTCTCCCAGTTTTGCCCAAATTTGGGGCCTCGATGTCCTTTTTGCAAATACGTGATCATTTTATCAGGCTCATATCTTGCAAACCGTTTGGAATTTTAATTTACTCTCTGAGGGAAAGTTGTAGCTCTTTATTGTCATAAAGCCATAAAGAAATTGTAAACATATAAAAACAAACAAATTCATCTTCAAGGTCAAAATTGCAAAAAATCGATTTCTTTTACCTTTTTCCCCTTGTTCAGGTTCATAGGTAGCAAACCGTTCAAAATTCAAGAAAACAATCAACTACAAAAATCTCAATAAACAACTCTCAATAAACAACTCTCTAGAGGTGTCCAAACTACGGCCCGCGGGCCAAACCCGACCCGGCAGGCGATTTTATCCGGCCCGCCAAGGATTTTGAAAAATTTCGTAAAATATAAATTCTTGAAACTTACGAACTTCAACAACGTACACAAGCAGCAAACCATCAACATCAGCGTCCGTCACTTACTCATTTTCTCTCTCAGCTTGGCTGTCGCTGTCTCCCACTCTCTGGCACGACCGCAAAATGAAAAGAGATAGACAAAAACATCTTTGCTGAGGGTATTTCAAGAAAAAATAGCACTTGTAGCTATTGTTGTTGTTGCTTACCACCAGCGGAGCGGCAGACCCCACTCAACTGCACTGCCTGCTAAGCTACGAGATTGTCCACAACAACCCTTTATGAATGGAAACATCGTTAAAGAGTGTATGATGGAACCTGTTGGGGTATTATGTCCGGAAAAGGTGAAACTTTTCAAATCGATAAGTCTTTCCCGCAATACTGTTGCTCGACGAATTGACGATATTGGCAATAATATACTCCACCAGATTTCTGGGAAAGCCCAGCGTTTCACTCACTATTCTATCGCGATGGAGGAATCGACCGATATTAGTGACACCTCACAACTTTTAGTATTTGTTCGTGGAGTTGACGACGATCTTAATGTCACCCAAGAATTAGCATCGGTTAACAGCATGCATGGCACTACAACTGGAGCAGATGTTTTTAAGGAACTACAACAGACGTTGACCAAATATAACTTGGACTGGAATCGACTCCAAGCTGTGACAATTGCCAGAGGAAGAAACATGTCTGGTGCAAATATTGGGGTGGTTGGGCTAATAAGAAAAGCTTGTGAAAGCGCAGGAGCAACAGTACCAATTTTTCTGCACTGTATCATCCACCAACAAGCCGGATTCAGAGTGGCTCTGGAAGTTGGTAATTTTTGCAGATAAAAACAACTTAATTTGTGATTTATTCGAGTAAATCAAAGCATTCAGAGCCAAGCTGATATTGCTCGAAAGTCATATGAATGAATGTAATTTTTCCCATTTCACGTTCTGTGAAAAATTTAGTACAGAAACTGACGAAAGATTTCCCACCATATTTGCAGTAAAAGTAATCGCCGATTTAAAACTAGAATTTCAAAAGCGTTTTTCTGATCTTGACATAAATTCAAGGGAAATTCGGCTGTTTCAAAATCTATATGACTGCAACGTTGGCGACGTTTCAAGTCAGTTTCAAATGGAAATAATTGATCTTCAAGCTAGCGATCATATCAAGAACAAATACAAGGAAGGAAACTTGATCGATTTTTACAAATTTTTGGACGCAAAAGAGTTTCCAAATTTAAAGCGATTGGCTGGTAAATTTATTTCCATGTATGGCAGTACCTATGTATATGTGCGAACAAACTTTTTCCAGGATGAAGTATCTGAAATCTAAATATAGGGCAAATTTATCGGATGATCATTTGCAATCATTGCTAATAATTGGTGTTTCCGATTTGAATCCCAACTTTGAAGAAATTCTCCAGGAAAAAACCCAGTTCCACCATTCCCATTAAAAATTGAATGAAATAATTTTATAATAATATATTTTAGACATGTTTGTTTAGTATTGTTATATCTGTAATTTACTATAAAAAATAAAATTCAATGCTGCTTTACTTGTAATAAGGTTTTTTAATTCACATATTTACAATGCTTGGCCCCCGCTAATGAATTTAAATACCAAACTGGCCCTCGCAGCAAAAAGTTTGGACGCCTATACTCTAGAACATATGAACTTCCTATGAATGATTCTTAATACCGTTTAGGTGGCGCTTAGGTAGCGTTTAGGTAGCCGCAAAAGTGAAAAATTTCCCGAAAATTTTTTAATTTCATTTGTTTTTTCTTTACTTCAACATTGACATACTATGCTTTGCATAGAATAATACATACATAGATAAACTGATTCTCTCATCTGACGTTTCATTTCACACTCTTCATCGTAGGTTTGTGGAAGTGAGAGCAATTAAATTTAAAATTAACTTACACCAGGTGGAGTTACAAAATATTCATGTCGTTTTGGTGTAGAACTGAAAAATTTAAATGTACTTTTCACTTTTTTGTTGACATTTGTATTGTATTTAACACAACTAGTTTGCCACAAAAACACGAAATTCGGTTGTTGTTCCTTTGTTGATCGCTGTATACTATTGCCACTTTCTGGTATTATTGAACCCATATTTTCCACCATCCAATGTTTACTTTCCATCGTACCTATCACGTTTAATTTATTGAGCGAATAAAAGCTTCTATGGTATGTATTTTTCTATGATGCTATCTATTACAAAAATAATAAAAAAAAAATATTCGTATTATGTTTATAATGTTGATGGCCCTGGACTTGCAAATCGCACTCTCTTCAGTTGTGGATCCAAATCGTGGGCCGAATCGTCCGAATCTGACTCTGATTCAGAACTTATGGTGTCCACAAGCACGTTGCTTCCACACTGCCCTCCATCATCAGCCTTTTCATCTTCAAATACTTCATTAACATCATTCAGGGTGATCTTGTGACTCCACCAACATACCTGAAATAAATTAGAAAAGAAATCAAAAAAGGAATGTAACACAATGCATCAATAAAATTGATATTACCTCTGCAAGCAATGTGTCGAGTTTTTTTGCCTTTGTACCGTTTTTCATGGGCATTGTGGTTTGGTGAAACCGTTCTCTTTGCTCATCGGATTCGGTAGGGAGTTGTTTGATAAAATAGTCAAAATAAAAATGAAGAAAATGCAGCTTTAATGTCATCGATGTGCCGATTTTCTCAAAATAATACAGCATTTCTTTCACCCATTCTCTTGCTTCCGATTCCGCGTCTCGATGATCCCCTTCGAAGACTCTGGTGCATACATACACGCTGAAGGTAAATCCATGCCATTGAATGACTATCATTCAGCGATGATTCAAAGTTGCTCTTGAATAGCTCTCTAATGTCAGGGCCATTAAGAACGCCTGTTAAATGAAGACAAAAAATAAAGACAGAAAAGAAAACATTAACATACTATAAATAGTACAATGAGGTGAACAAAAATTCGTGTTAAATTTACTACAATACCTTTTTAAATTTTGTCATCGCTGCGCTTTGGGAAAACGCTTTTCAAATAGTCGAATGCGTTTGAACAATTTACAACGGCCACTTCGATGAATTGTTTAACCATTCCCAATTTTATGTGGAGCGGTGGCACCAAGATATCTTGAGTATTGCCACTTAAAGGAGCATTCTTCAGTTTATGTTGTTTCATTTGTTCCTCCACACTTCCTCTTGGTCTCCACGAATTACATTGGTATTGATTCAGAGGTGAGCCCGAATCCCAATTACAAAGAAAACAAAAGAATTTTGAAAAGCCGCCCTTATCGATGATACCTTGCAAAATGTTAAAATAAATGGTTTCCCATTACATCCCATGAAGGAATCGGGGAGAGCTTCTCACAACCAGTGAGCTGTGCGCTTTCTAGTTTTATACTCACTGATTGGGACCTACAGTTTTACACCGGTTCCGAACGGTATTTCTAGAAGCTTTTTCATGGCTTAATACTCGATAGTGTTGCCGTCACAAAGCGAGGTGAGCGCCGTCGAAAGAAATGTTAAGGTGGTCAGAGCAGGGATCGAACCCAGGATCTCAAGTACAAGAGGCGTGCACACTACCCATTGCACCACCGACGGCTGCTAATGACCTTCAAATCACAGAAAACAACTATTTCGAGCAGCTCTAGATCTTTAGAGTCATTATAATCTTGAACGGTGTTGTACTTTGGTGGAGACTCGATTTGTTCTCTCTTTGATTTTATTGGCGTCTAGTGTATCATTTATTTTCATAGTATTGGATTTTTTTCATTATATCTTTCAATGTTTCATAGCTTTCATTCATATTAATACCCATTGCTAGTGGAATGGAAGGTTTTCGGTTCTACTTTCAATCTTGAAACCGAACCATCAATAAATAATCTTCACTCACTAGCGATGTAGTCCATTCCCATTTTTACCACCAAAACTTTTATATCATTGCAGTAAGCGAACGAATTGTCATCATTTAGAGCGTAGAGGCTCTGGAATTCAGCTTGCCGTTTGCGGTACGTCGTAGAGTTCACATTAGCATGCGTGAGTTTTCTTTGCTTTAAAAACGCTGTCAAAAATATGGAAAGTCGCTGCGATATTCCCAATATGGCCACAATGAAATCTATTTCCATTTGTGTTATTAGTTGTGGTCCATCTCTTCCCTGCTGGGGCTTATAATCGGTATCAAATGGATCTTCATTAGTAACACCACTTGCTCTAGTCATTCCTGTAAATTATGTCCTACGATCTGGAGTTGGCGGCCTTGGTGGTACAAAATTTTAAGGTGCAAGCACTGGTAGTGTGGCTGTTACAGTTGCTTTAAAAATTTTGTTCTTCTCAGCATGTCGATTTTACGCATGTATAACAACTGCTTTCATCATGATCACCTGGGCGATTAATCCAGTTTACCGGCTTACAATACTTCATACTATGTTTGCCTCCACTCAACCATGCCATGAGATTGTTATAACAACAACTTACATGCTCTCTTGAATACACTAGTTAAAAGTTTCTTTTCCTTTTGAAATCTTGTAGAACTTTTTTTTCAGATTTGATGACCACAAACGTAGCAAAATAAATCAATATTTTCACACTGCATATGGACATTGTCAGTTGCCAAAGTTGTGTGCGAATTATGCTGTAGCACTTTCTCTATAACTTTCACCGCTGAGCTTTCATTGACGTCGCGCTGTGTAATGCCCCGATGTGAGCGTCGTGACGCTTTTATATTGTGTGCTACGTCCCTTGTTGCGTGTGCTGAGCTTACTGCTTTGCCTGTGCTGCTGGGGTCGGTGAGATAGCATAGTATCTCAATGTTGAAGTAAACGGTCTTAAGAATCATTCCTAGTTCTAGAAAGTTGTTTATTACGACCTTAGGTACATTTTTCTAGTTGATTGTTTCCTTGAGTTTTTAACGGTTTGCTACCTATGTACCTGAACAGGGGAAAAAAGGTAAAAAAAAAAATATAAAGTTTTTTGCCTTGGAGATAAAGTTTCTTTGATTTTATATGTTCACAATTTTTGTTATTTATGTCAAAAGCTACAACTTTCACTCAGAGAGGGAACGGTTTGCAAGATATGACCCTGACAAAATTATCACTTTTTTGCAAAAATTAACACCGAGGCCCAAAACATTTGGGGGCCCATAAAAAAAAGTGCATGACTTTGGGCAAAACTGGGAGACACGGGCCTTTTTTTTGTGTTTTATCACGTAGTGGTGTCCGTATATGGTTATATTTTTTCGTGCTGCACTGTGCTATTAAAAAAAATGCTTTAAACATTTTAATTAAAGTATAATTATTGTATTCGAAATTTCAAATACAGGACTTCAATTTTAAAGCACATTGAATTAAAACTATAAAAATTTAAATAATTTTTTCATTTGAAGTTTAACAAACGAAGCAGTTCAAATATAAAACTCTTCAATTGAAATGTAAGCAAGATCAATTGAAATTGAAAGAATTAAACAATATTATTAAATTTTAGTTGTCTTAGATCCGAGTTATTTTTAAAGTTGTCATTTCCTTTAAGGCTAAGAGATAATGTTTTCTCCGGCTAGTGAAACAAATGTAATTGCCGTGGGTGGGATTCGAAATCACATTCGTTTCGATGTTTGTGAAGCATTATCTTCAGCAGCGTCTAGCCCATTAAGCCACCGCAATGTGTATTCACAATATTATGTTTGTAATATTTATTAAATTCCATTTTCTCTGATTTGCATTTCAATTAATGTATTTTGAATTCTCAAAATTTCATACGGAATTTTAAAATTGAATTGAAAATGAAAATTAGAAAATTTCAAACAAAATTTTTAAATTTCTATTCATAGTTTTCGAAATGCAAGTTCTGAGTGTACACTAGCAGGCTCCGAAAATAAAATTGACTTAAGTTTGCGATCTGAACTTTGCACTGAAAGTAAAACGCTAAGTCACATGGATGAAACATATTCGTTAATGTTTTATATTTTTGTTTTGAAAACTTTCGTACATCCGGCAATTTGGTTATTGCTGCATTGAAAAATTTCATACATGATTTCTTTGGCCATTTCTCGTTTCGTTGCTGCAACAATTAAAATTTCGTTCCTGCAACAATTATATTTCATTTAAATGTTGGAGAAAAACGGGCGAAAAACTCAAATAAATTTAGCCTATTGTTATTTGTTTTATATCTTACTCTTCTCATAGTTTATTATTATTATTGATGTGTTAACACCTATAGGCACGGGTAAGGCAATCTATCAAAGTGAACACATGTAAACAACATACAGCGTTAGCATCACATACGTGGTTGTTGTACAACAATAGTCTCTGTCTTAAAATAAGTAGAATGGTATTGATGTAGCGGCAGCGAACAAACAAGCAGGTCGTCGTCGTCAAAGACTATTGAATAGTATAGAGAACTCATGGAACGAATTGTATAACTCAAAATTACTGGCGACATCTGGCGAATGATTCAAAACGTATTACTCTCTTTTTGCCATAACTTGGTCCATTCATAATTTTGATGTGAAACATTGATGCATTTTGAAACATTTATGCTTTTTGTATTGTTTTATGAAATAACATTGTCGAAAGGGTGCATTTATACTGAAATATTCTTTAAAGAGAATAAGGCTCGTTTATGCTCTTTTACTCATACTCTCTACATGAGAGTGGAAAAGGAGTGCAATAAGTTCTCTATACTATTCAATACTTTTTGTCGTCGCTCTGTTTATGACAAATCAATAACAATTATTTCAGTGAGCTAAATATTGCTATTTATTCAGTTGTATGACAGCATTGAAACAAGCAGTTCGTCGTCGCTCTGTTTATGACAAAACAAAAACAATTATTTCAGTGAGCTAAATATTGCTTTATTTATTTTAACAATATTACATTTAATGTTAAAGCAGATGTAAGAATAAAGAAAGTGCAGAGCCTTCAGCACAAAAACTATTCTTTTTTATTCTCCAATGCAACATTTTCTAATGTGTTCTTAGAATTCGAACAGGTACCGTGTTCCAAAAAGGAGTTAACACATCGCCCGTGAGTTCGAAATCTCATTAATTTTTTGTTTGTTTTTGGCTGTTTGCCAACATTTATAGCTGACGAAACAATTTCGTTGCTGCAACGAATGAGTTATTAATCAAATTTTTATGAAGATCAAGAGATAAATGGAATGAAGAGAGAAAATGAGCGAATTTTAAACAGATCTCAGCAGGGCAACACGGTCAGCATGAGTGGTGGGTTACGGACAACAAAGCAATGAAACAGATTCATAGCAGTAAGGAAACATATTCGTTGCTGCAATGACACATATTCATTTCTGCAACAACCAAAGCAATGATGAACACATTTTCGTAGCGTGAACTAAACTGTACGTTAACTTACTTTTCAACACAAAAGTTGTTGGGGGCGACGAACATTTTCATTATTGTGACGAAGCTTTTCTATTCAGTGTGGTCACATAATTACAAGGACATACATCACTTTATTGACTTCAAATAGATAGTGAGTCAATTGTTTTAAACATATTTTAAGACATGTGGTATAGTATTATAAAGCGGCCTTCGATAGTCCGATACGGGAGAAACTCTATGAAGCAATGTCTGAGCTTGGTATTCCTGCAAAACTCATACGCCTTTGCAGGATGACCGTGACGAACACCAAATCCGCACTGAAAGTTGGTAAGGATCTTACCGAACCTTTCGAAACTAAGCGAAGCATCAGGCAAGTCGATACCCTATCGTGCGATCTCTTTAACATCTTAATGAAGATCATTATAAGAAAAGCTGCAGTCAACAAGAATAAAACCATCAGCAGAAAAGTCACATGCTGCTCGCGTATGCTGATGATATAGATAGCATTGGGCGCACAATTAGAGAAGTTACTGCGGTTTTCTCGAGAATTGAGAAGGAGTCAGCAAAAGTGGGTCTGACGGTAAATGAGGACAAGACAAAATTAATGGTTTCAACGAACAGGGCCTCCACGCGATTAGACCAAAGCGTGAACGTTGATAACCGTTATAACTTCGAGGTAGTGGACGAATTTATATACCTCGGATCTGACGTGAACAAAAACAACAACGTCAGCCTTAAGATCAAGCGGAGAATTGTGCTTGCGAATAGATGTTATTTTGGGCTAAGCAAGCACTTTAGAGATAAAGCCCTCTCTCGAGTAACAAAAGTCCAGCTGTACCAGACTCTCATTCAACCTGTCTTGCTTTATGGCGCAGAATCCTGGGTCCTATCGCAAGCAGACGAAACATCTGTAGGAGTCTTCGAGAGAAAAATACTCCGAAAAATATATGGCCCTATAGTGCACAACGGCGAGTATCGGCTACGCATGAATCATGAGCTGTATGAGCTTAATCCTGACATTGACGTAGTTAAGCGGATCAAGATAACGCGATTGCGCTGGCTAGGCCATGTCAGTAGAATGGATGAAGACTAAACAGCACGAAGGGTTTTCGAAACCGAACTCGAAGGAAGACGAAAAATAGGAAGACCAAGACTCCGCTGGAGGGATCAGGTTGACGAATCCCTGCGTACACTTGGTATTGCCAACTGGAGAAATAATAGAAATGGATCGAACTGAATGACGAAATATGTTATCTTCGTTTTGTAAGGTCCCTGACCCCCCGGGGTTGTCCGAGACCGGATAAGTAAGTAAGTAAGTATAGTATCTCATATAGTTGAGTAATCGTTGGACAAATGTATCCATTGATATACCAAAAGGTGTCCATTCAACTATCCTCGGTACGCGTATCATATTAAAATCAAGGGTTGTTTTTGTTGTTGATTCACTTCCACCAAACGACATCGGCTTATCAAAGGTTCAAGATTATTCAATTATTTGCAACCAGAAAGCGATGAGATAAGAATGTGAAATGTCGCTAGAAAGACAACACGGGCATTAGAACAAAAATAATACTAATTCGAAACAGTTGTGAAATGTGTAACAAAGTCAGAGAGTGTAATTGTAAAACTACTATATTGCTTCTTCTAATCGCATCATGTCCAGTGTACACACTGCATCGGGGAAAAACTAATGTCAATTCGAGATATAATACCGACATCGATACCGATGTCGACATAGAACTATTGAGACGCATCAAGGGAGCTGACATCAAGTCATGGATGAATTTAAAGACAGACCCATGTGCAAACTTTTATGACTACGCCTGTGGGAATTGGAAACGCATTCATGCAGCCCAAGTGCAAAACGAAGGTTCGATAAGTAGATTTGGTGTACTCAGCACTAAAATGGAAAGGATAGTTACAAAATTCATAAGTAACTTAAGCACTGACGACGTAATCGAAAGTAAAATACGCAATTTCTACGACTCCTGCCGGAATACTAAAACGTCTCGGTCTAAATATCACGAGGCGATGTTAAAGCTATCTGATGAGTTCGGAAGGTTCTCATTCCGCCAGATAGATGACGGGGGCAATGCCAAAAGTGTGTTTAATTGGTGGTCGACTGTAGCGAAAATTCATAAAATGTTTGGGAGGAGTATGATAATAGACATTTATGTGGGCTATCATTTTAAAACCCGTAATAAATCTATGATATTCATGGATCAAACGAGCTCGTTTCTATCTGACGAGCAAATTGATCGAACCAAAAAGTATTTCAGCGAAATCGTGGGTGCTAGCACCCAAGATTCTGATCAGCTGGTCGACGATATGTATACATTAGATGATTCTCTCTACAAGATATTTGCCAAATACACTGGAGACTTCATTGAAGAACACTATTCTCTGCGTAATCTTACCGAACTGAAGGAACAGTACAAAGACTTATTCGACGTGGAGTCTTTCTTAAAGATTGCCCTTGACATAACTCAGGTGCCCCAACAAATCTATGTGGAGAATTGTGAATACTTTAGTGATTTGCAACAAGTTCTCAATAGTACCAAGCCCGAAACATTGGAGAACTATATACTGTGGCAATTGATGAAAGATTTTTTGATCGACGACATCGCTGAAGATATAGACTCTGTTTGTGTTGGCAAAACTAAGCAGTATTTTGTGCAGTATCTGGAACATGCCATATATCAGGAGATTCGTTCGAAGGAGTTTGAAATGGAAGTCTTCGATTTATGGCACCAGATAGCGGCAGTCTTTCGCGATGACTTACAAAGTGAGGCGACATACCATTGGATGTCCACGGCCACTAGGGAAGAGGCCATCAAAAAATTGAACAACATGAAGCTAAGTATTAACTCATACGATGACATTAATTTTGAGGAATATTTCAAAGGTCTTCAAATAAGTTCCTCAAACTATGTGGAGAATCTGAGGAACATTCTCGAACACTTTGAGTTATGGAGAGGAACTAAACTACAGGTCAGGTCTGAGAGTGTTGATGACATAAATCAAGCAGCCTACACACCCATCTATAATTTTGAACATAATACAGTTCAAATTCCTGTTTCTATATTCCTGCCATTTCACGTCTGGCATCCTTCATACCCTAAATCCATACTTTATAGCGATATTGGCAATACTCTGGCCCATGAGTTAATTCATGCATTTGATGATTCCAATCGTCAGTATGACGCCGATGGTAATGCCAACATGTGGTGGGATGACAACTCTATTAGGGAATACAACGAAAAACGCCATTGTCTGCAGGCCCAATATCAAAAATATACATTAGGCGGCAATAGAGTACGAAATATGACAGATCAGAGTGAAAATATTTGCGATAACGCCGCCATACGTATTGGCTTTGCGGCTTATGACAGGTGGTTAACGAAGGAAAGCTCAACCGGGGCGAATATAAACGCCAGTGAACTGTTCAGGAACTTGCCCTACACCAGTCAGGAATTGTATTTCATTAATTTTGGTCAGAGCAATTGTGAGGCCATAACAAGAGAAACACTAATTGGAGTAATGCAAGATGAGACACATGCTCCTGATGTGCTCAGAGTGATTGTGCCTCTGTCGAATTATCCACGTTTCTCGGAAGTATTTAAGTGTGTTTCGAATGCTCCCATGAATCCAAAGGAAAAGTGTGAACTTTATTGATAGTTTAACGGAAATCTGTTAGTTTTAATATTTTTTTTATTTAGAATAACTAGTGGTGATATTAAATATTAAATAAATAGAGATGCAATATAAAAAATTATTGGTTGCCTTGGAA
The DNA here is from genome assembly GCA_963931995.1 of Phaonia tiefii. NCBI lineage: Eukaryota > Metazoa > Arthropoda > Insecta > Diptera > Muscidae > Phaonia > Phaonia tiefii. The sequence continues at coordinate 67,591,246 of OZ008367.1, forward strand.
AATATTTCATCATGTGTCAAAGATGGTTCTCTGCAATAATGGGCAACCAGACTACGGCTATTTATGCAAATTATAGAAAGCTGTAACCTATGGAAGTTTATTGTTAAGGCATTTATCTGATCTAGAAGAAGTAAAAAATTTGTATTTATTGTTTTGAAATCATAATACAATTATCGCGCTATTTCTATGTTTTTTCTAGTGTTGGGACAGGACACAAAAACACTGACTGCTTTTTCAATACCGGTATTCAGATTTTATGAAATTTTCGTTGCCATAAGAAGTACGTGTATAAAAAATAACGAAAATTTCAGGAACCGAAAATTTCGCTCACTTTTCATCTGATCGGTACTCAGCTCTTTGAGAAAGTTTCGTAGGCAAAATCAGTTACAGGGTGGTTAAGCCAAAGTTATTTCGTACGAAACCAATATTTGGAACCGAAATTTTGACATTTCGATAATCACTCTTGTTATCAGAACTATACGATCTTTGAAAAGAACTCTGCTACCAAATAGTTTTAAAATCTGACAATTTTGATCTTATAAATAAATTTTTAGAAGACTTTTTTTGTTCCAATGCCGTATTTCAATTACAATTTTGAAACATTTTTTGTGTTCCTTAATACTTATAGTTTACTATTGAATAAAATATTTATTTTTTATTCAAATGATTTAAAACGTATATGTATGGAAGCAAAAGAGACGGAGTATGAAACGTTATAAAGGATAAAGAAATTAAAAATAAATTCTTATATTTTAGCATTAATTTTTAGCATTAAAAGAACAAATTTAGCATTATTTTGGAACCCATATAGCTGCAACAATTTTATACATCTGGTCACACTGCTCGTCACTCTCGATACGAGAATACCATGGCTACCACGAGAATGTCTACCATTCAGTAAATCTTCAAGAGATCAAACTTCAGCGCCAAAATTTGGCATCACAGAATCGCCATTTTCGTGAAGGAGAAAACGACAAAACTACAAACTATTTATGACCAGATAACTGATGATGAGGGATAAATTTCCTACTGTTATTTTTTCTCTAAATCAATACCTCACCAATAACACTAGCCAACAGTCGTTTTGTGATATACTTTTTCTCATTGATTTTGACCTACTAAACACGAAAATGAGTTTTAAAAATTTTTCTGTTGATTGGTTTTCGAGATACAAATTTTTGAACTTTTTTTTTTAAATTTTTGGAGGTACACTTACAATTTTGAGCATATCTTTCGTCTTCTTTGACGTATTTGATCCTACTACTACTCAAATTAAAGCAAATTGAGCCGTCTACAACTCATTCTCAGAAAATTTTCAAATCGGGTGAGTAGTTTTGATGTTGGCGGCTTAAAAAGGTTAAAAAACTGCGTTTTTTTAGTAAAAATGTGGCAGAAAAATTCATATAAAAATTCATATAAAATATAAAACGCGATGCTAACAGCGATTTTGGTTTTTTACGTATAGCTGGCATTTTTCCAAAGAAAATAAGCACTTACTTAACAAAATCTGACAACAAATGGCGGACTTATAATTTTTTTTGGTAAAACACCGAAATTCCGCTATTTCACGATATTTTGATTTTCATTATTTGCACAGCTTACCTACCCAACGCAAACGAATAAATACATTTGAACTTAATTTAAAATAAACAAATTAGTCTTAGTATATTATGTTTTAATTTATTTAGAGCACTACATACTCAATGTATGGCACAATTAGAAATGGATGTGCCAGGTTAGCTAAACTAACGAAATTAACCAAATCAACGCCCATAAAAAATGAGTGGAAACAAAGATATAACTGTACATTTTATGCCATGTGGAAAAACAGCTGACTTCTTCTTTGTTTTTTGTATTCGCTGCAATTGGTCTCACGTATTAGGGTCCAAATGTAGTCACCCATCATAGCCGTGTCATAGATGCCCTGATAGCGTCGTTCCATAGCCTTCAGTTCCTGATGAAAGCGCTCGCCGTGTTCGTCGCTCACGTCTCCTAAATTCTCAGGGAAAAAATCCAAATGAGAATGCAGAAAGTGTATTTTAAGTGACATGTGCACTCCTACCCAAAAATGAAAAAAAACGAGAATTAAAACTCTATTTAAATTAACATTTGTTTCAAAAAAAACCTACCCATTGCTTCATAGTTCTTTACCAGATCCTCAACTATGTCCTTATAATTATGGCTTTTGTTGTTTCCTAAAAAGTTTTCCACAACAAGCCTGAAGGAATTCCATGCTGCGGCTTCGATGGGTGATAACAGCTTCGGGAATGTTTCATCTTTCAACATTTTTTTTACATCGGGTCCTGCGAAGACTCCTTCTTTAATTTTTGCCAGCGAAAGGTAAGGGAAAATTGACCGTAAATAGGCAAAACCTTCACCTTCTTTGTCCAATTTTTTGGCAAAATTTTTTATCAAACCCAATTTTATGTGCAGCGGCGGAAGTATTATATTTTCACGGTTCTCTATTAGTGGTTTGCGCTGAACATTCGCTTATCCAACTACAGGTTTCGTTCGTTCCGGCCATTTTTTTTGAATATAATGCTGATCATCAGCGCGGCTATTCCAAAGGCACAGAAAACAGCAATGTCGCGTATAGCCTCCTTGGAGTCCACACAGAATGGCCACAACTTTGAGGTCGGCGCATATTTTCCAATTACATTTGCTATACTCTATGCATTTCAGCAAAATGTTCATAGTTTCATAGTTCTCCTTTGAATGAACCGCATGAGCAATAGGAAGAGATGGCTTTTCATTCCCATTATGTAAGAGAACTGCCTTCAAGCTCTCTTTGTTGCTGTCAATAAACAACCTCCATTCATTGGGGTTGTGAATTTGGTGAAGCTCTTGGAACAAGCCGGAAATGTCGCTGCAAAAACATATTTGGTCTTTCTTTGTATAAAATTGTGCATACTGCTGGTGACGCTTCCTGTACGCTGTTACTTTCACTTCTGAATCCGCAAATCCACACTGTACCATCCGAGACGCAAAAAGTTCGGATTTCTCCTTAGTGAGACCAAAATCGCGCACCCAATCGTTTAGTTCGGCCTGTGACAGTAATTTTCGCTTTCTGCACGCCCCAAATTCGCTTGCACTTGACTCGGACTCTTGATCTGACGATTCTGCTTTTTGAAGAGATGCACCAGGGCACACTGGATATGGTACATCATTCGAATGTGGTACTGGAAGTGCAAACGATCCCACTTGAGCGTAGTTCCATTTTAAAAATCTCCCTACCCCACTGTTTGTGGTGAGGCAAAAATAACAGTCTGTGGAATGGCATAGCGGCTTTTTCCACATCATTGGTGTATCGAATTTCATATGGCGCCTAAAATTAAAATAAATTACTATATTTGCTTTGCTTAATGTGTTTAAATAAAAATTCTTACCTTCCGCCAGCTGCCCAGTTGGTTAGGATTATATAGCAAAGATCACATAGCGACTTAGGTGTCCATGATTCTGTGATATTTGGTGAAATACCAAAATAATTCAAATAGTGCAATTGCACTGCTGGACTAAACGTGTGTGCGTGATTATTCTTTATAAACTCGCCACAAACATTGCAGAAATTGTCTGGATTGTTCAAACACTCGAACACACGTAGTCTTTTACTCATTGTCTTATTTGTTGGGTAGGTATTATATGCACTTAAATTCAATTTGTTTCACTTTTTACTCGTACTACTCGCGTTCGTAGACACTTGTTGAATGACAAAAAACGATAAATGAACACCTATAAATACTATACCTGGCTATATACCTGATTCAGCAAGTGTGCGTTTCAAATTGTGGAAAAGTTTCCAAATAATGACCACTCACAAATGTGGGGGGAATTTCTGTAAAAAAATCCGATACAGGTAGCCATCGGGAAAACACACATCAATAAAAAAGTGTAATTCCCTTTAATTGACTGTGAACGGAGTAGCAGTCATAAAGGAACACGAAGAGCGTCCACGCACATTCAGAAGCGTATATTACTCTGCAACCACAATCATAAAAATTAAATAACTATTTGTGTATTACTTATTTTTTTTTAATTCTGAGAATCATAAAAATTACGTAAACGTTTTTTCCAAACAATTTTGTACATGTAAAGTGGGTTTGCCAAAATTCGTATCGTAAAATGCACCTGTGTTTCTATGTTCTGCATTTTCATTATACCATTTTCTTAAAAACATCGACGAAACGTCCCTACGGTATTGTACATAGGTTTTTTACAATTATAAAATATTTGTGTTAAAATTATTAAAAATTTTATCAAAACTGCTAAGTGCTGTGACATTTGAAAAAAATTTCCAAAAAAAAAAAATTGCTGATTTCACTAAATTTTTGAAATTTCACGTCCCTTGCCAGAACAGAAGACATTAACCCAGGGTGGTGAAATTTTGAACAGAAGTAACTTATGTATAGGAGCAACTGTTCCGCTCTATTCCAAAAGGATTATAAAAAACTTGCTTTTTCGATCCCTCCTAGTAGGTTAGTGCAAATAATGAAAATCAAAATATCGTGAAATAGCGGAATTTCGGTGTTTTACCAAAAAAATTATAAGTCCGCCATTTGTTGTCAGATTTTCTTAAGTAAGTTTTTTGAACTTTTTTTTTTAAATTTTTGGAGGTACACTTACAATTTTGAGCATATCTTTCGTCTTCTTTGACGTATTTGATCCTACTACTACTCAAATTAAAGCAAATTGAGCCGTCTACAACTCATTCTCAGAAAATTTTCAAATCGGGTGAGTAGTTTTGATGTTGGCGGCTTAAAAAGGTTAAAAAACTGCGTTTTTTTAGTAAAAATGTGGCAGAAAAATTCATATAAAAATTCATATAAAATATAAAACGCGATGCTAACAGCGATTTTGGTTTTTTACGTATAGCTGGCATTTTTCCAAAGAAAATAAGCACTTACTTAACAAAATCTGACAACAAATGGCGGACTTATAATTTTTTTTGGTAAAACACCGAAATTCCGCTATTTCACGATATTTTGATTTTCATTATTTGCACAGCTTACCTACCCAACGCAAACGAATAAATACATTTGAACTTAATTTAAAATAAACAAATTAGTCTTAGTATATTATGTTTTAATTTATTTAGAGCACTACATACTCAATGTATGGCACAATTAGAAATGGATGTGCCAGGTTAGCTAAACTAACGAAATTAACCAAATCAACGCCCATAAAAAATGAGTGGAAACAAAGATATAACTGTACATTTTATGCCATGTGGAAAAACAGCTGACTTCTTCTTTGTTTTTTGTATTCGCTGCAATTGGTCTCACGTATTAGGGTCCAAATGTAGTCACCCATCATAGCCGTGTCATAGATGCCCTGATAGCGTCGTTCCATAGCCTTCAGTTCCTGATGAAAGCGCTCGCCGTGTTCGTCGCTCACGTCTCCTAAATTCTCAGGGAGCAACTGTTCCGCTCTATTCCAAAAGGATTATAAAAAACTTGCTTTTTCGATCCCTCCTAGTAGGTTAGTGCAAATAATGAAAATCAAAATATCGTGAAATAGCGGAATTTCGGTGTTTTACCAAAAAAATTATAAGTCCGCCATTTGTTGTCAGATTTTCTTAAGTAAGTGCTTATTTTCTTTGGAAAAATGCCAGCTATACGTGAAAAAACCAAAATCGCTGTTAGCATCGCGTTTTATATTTTATATGAATTTTTATATGAATTTTTCTGCCACATTTTTACTAAAAAAACGCAGTTTTTTAACCTTTTTAAGCCGCCAACATCAAAACTACTCACCCGATTTGAAAATTTTCTGAGAATGAGTTGTAGACGGCTCAATTTGCTTTAATTTGAGTAGTAGTAGGATCAAATACGTCAAAGAAGACGAAAGATATGCTCAAAATTGTAAGTGTACCTCCAAAAATTTAAAAAAAAAAGTTCAAAAATTTGTATCTCGAAAACCAATCAACAGAAAAATTTTTAAAACTCATTTTCGTGTTTAGTAGGTCAAAATCAATGAGAAAAAGTATGCTAGAAACAAATCACAGAGAAAATTTTGTTATTTGTGACCTAGTGTAATTTACTGATAAAAATTCATCTACCTATTATTTTGTTTTATCTATTGATTTATTTTCTTTAATTTCCTATTATGAATTTTTAGTTTTAATATTTTAACAAATATGATTTGAATTTATTAGTTTTTTATACATTTTTATTTAGTTTAAGTTTTTTCTTTTTTTTAGATATTTAAATTCTTATTAATTTTTTTTTGTATGTGCCTTTTGTTTTTAACGTTTTCTGGGAGATTTTTATGATCATTTTATTTTCGCTACCATATTTCGTGTTCTAATTTTAGATTATTTGTTTCGTATTTTGATTAGGGAAGTCTACATAGACGTTTATTTCTGATATTTGATTTTTATACCCTCACCCATAGGATGGGGGTACATATCATTTAATACGGATAAAAATATAACGCGTAGAAGGAGCCATATTAGACCCTCAGTATCTTTGGACGAAATTCGTTTTGTAACTTTTTAAGACTATTGAGCCATGTCCGTCTGTCTGTCTGTCTGCCTGTCTGTCTGTCTGTCTGGATGGCTGGCTGGCTGGTCAACACGATAACTGCCGTAAATCTTTACCGATCACAGCGAAATTTTCAGTGACTATTATTTGTCCAAGGTTAGTTTGGGATTGAAAATGGGCTTTTTGGCCACGCCCCTAAAAGTAACTCCCATACAAATCGAAACAATTAGTACGAAATCATGTTTTTTCCAAAACCATTTTCTGGTAGATGTGATGAACTTCAACTCAAACATTGCTTAATAATCTGTAAATGTCTACTTAAAAATAAAAATAAATGGTTTCCCAATACATCCCATGAAGGGATAGGGGAGAGCTTCTCACAATCACTGAGCTGTGCGCTTTCCAGTTTTCACTCACTGATTGGGACCTACAGTTTTACACCGACTCCGAACGGTATTTTGAGAAGCTTTTTCATGGCTAAATACTCGGTAGTGTCGCCGTCGCTATGCGAGGTGACCGCCGCCGAAATAAATTTAAGGTGGTCAGAGCAGGGTTCGAACCAAGGATCTCTTGTACAAGAGGCGCGCACACTAACCATTGCACCACCGACGGCCACCACCGACGGCCAAATGCCTACTTAACTGGAGAAAATTTGCCACGCCTATTCTGGTACCTTCCATACAAAAGCTTGGTGATCGTCCGGGTTGTCAATGCGATAAGTCGCGTGAAACACTTCCGATCTTAATGAAAATAGGTTATAGGTTTTGTGTCATCAAACGCTAGTCACCGATTACGACAAGTGCGACTTTGCCGCGCCCTACCAATATAAGTTGTGCGGCCGGCTGGTTGTTCGGCGAGATAACTCCAGCAAAACCGAACCAATTTTTATGAAATTTGCTACTAAACAAGTCGTCCGGGTTGTCAATGCAATAAGTCGCGTGAAACACTTCCGATCTTAATAAAAATAGGTTATAGGTTTCGTGTCACCAAACGCCAGTCACCGATTAAGACACGTGTGACTTAACCACGCCCTGCCTAGATAATCTGTGCGGCCAGCTGGTTGTTTGGCAAGATAACTCCCGCAAAACCGAACCAATCTTTATGAAATTTGGTACTAGACAAAATTTAGCCAAATGCACAAAAGTGTTGGGCGGATGACCAGTTGATTGACACGATAACTCTCGTAGACTACAAGCGATCTTAATGGAATTCGGTACTCGGCAATGTTTTCCTAAAACTTAAAGATTAACGACTGTCCACGCCCATTCTCGTACCTCCCACACAAAAGTTGGGCGGCTTTCCGGCTGACCGACTCGATATCTCCCGTATACCACAACCGATCTTAACAAAATTTGGTACTGATCAATATTTTGTGTAATACTGTGTAAAAACAGATGAACAACTGCGCCATGGCCATTTTTGAACCTCCCATATAAATATTGGACTATGCGAGGTGACCGCCGACGAAAGAAATTTAAGGTGGTCAGAGCAGCGTTAGAGCCCAGTACATCATGTACAAGAGGCGCGCACACTTCCCATGACACCACCGACGGCCAAGTCGGTTTACCGGACTGGAATTTCTGTACTGGTTTTTATATAATTGTTGGCTAATTAACCAGTATATTCACCACCTAACGAGCTCCTTAGGTAGGCAAATAGGTTGTAAATTCCACAGGTGCCAAAGGCGACACTTCAAATATACTTTGTAGGTTTCTCGTAGGCGTTTTTTTTTTTTTGTGTTAAGCCTTGTATTCAGTTTTTATGAAATTTTCGTTCCCGTACGTTTCCATACGTATATTTTATAAAAATTAACGAAAACTTCATGACTCGAAAATTTCCTTTTTCAATTTTCCTTTGCTTGGTACTCTTTGCGAAAATTTTGTAGGAAAACAATTGTTTGGGACCTGAATTTTGGCATTTAACAAACCAAAATAGCACCACGTTCGGTAAAAAATAAATGGAATGGGTAGATGAATTATAAGTGAAATTATTGTAAGGTAAATCAAAACTTTCCGTTTAGAGATAAATGACGAAATTTCTTACGAAAATTTCACAAGAACTGAGCTTTTTTTTAAATATGTGTGAATTATATTCAGATAAAAGACAATGAGTTTGGAGTATTTTTTTTTGTGAAGAGGGTAGGCTTGTGAATTGTGGAAAGCATAGAGTAAATAATACTAGAGAGAATATTTGGCTCATCTGACGTTTCCTTTCACACTCTTCTTGATGAGGTCGGTGTGATAGAGAGATGTTTGGTGAAAAGTGACATACACCAGGTGGAATTACAATAACTACTTGCTTTAATTTTTCATGTCGTTTTGGTGAAAAACTGTGAAATTTTGATGTGTTTTAAACTTTTTTACTGACTGTTATTGTTAGCATACATTTGTGTTGAATTTAACACAATAATTTTAACACACGAAACAAAATGACGTTGTTGTTATTTTGTTAGTTGTTTTGAACCATTGCCTCTATCTGGTATTAGTAAAGCAGTTCTTTTCAACATCTAACGTAAATATCACAACAGGCCAAATGTCATAAATTTGGTGAGAGAACTATTAGGTCTACTATAAGTATTAGTCTATGGTGGAAAGTGTTGTGTGAGTGTTCTTTGATACTAAGAAATGATTTTTTTTTTAATTTTTTGAATTTTTTGATTTTTTTTCCTCTCGGCTGAGTGTCGTTTAGGGTAATGTCTGTAATATTGTTTGGTTATGATAAATTTAGTTGTTACTTGTCCCAGGCTGGAGTGATGTTTGGAACCCGTCCAGAGATTCCGCAGAGGTAGCCGCGATGACACTCCAATACCTCGTTTCTGTAGATCTCGAATCGAAAATGTGAATTGAAACAAAAACGTTATGAATCGGTACAATAACTCGCTTCTCACATGTGACTGTTTCTACAACATTTGTTTTGCGAGAACTTTCTGTGACGTACTGGTTTTTTCATGCTTATTGGAAAAATGCGAGTAAAACTGTTTCTAAAACATAGGGAGTCGAAAAATTTAAAATCTGAAACGTCAAAAATATTATTTCTACAAAAAGGCTTTTTAAGAAATTAAGAATTTATATTTTAAGTGGAGAAGATAAGAATTATATCTTTTTTGGTATGTTACTATTTCTAATTTGGTATAACTAATTTCTTTTTTGGTATAACTAATTTTTCCTAAATATTACAGAAAAATCAACAAACAACAAGAAAATATAGTTGTATATGTATATGTATGTCAACTAATTTGGAATTTGCAAGAGACAGTTTTGAGGGTTAAATTCCAACACAAATTGTAAGGAGTAGTGGGAATCCCTTAAAACAACTTTGTTTTTATTTTTCGAACTAGCTTATTTTGTTTGTTTATATTTTTCTATTACTTGACAGCTTTCTTGGAATATTCCAATAAAAATGTCATCAGTATTGCCACTTTTCGCATTGATATACAGACACAGTTTTTACTCACAAATCGAGAAACGATTGAATTTTTTGTTTCATGTTTAATGTGAAAACTTTTTCGATTAGAGAACTACAGAAACGAGGTACAGGGCAATATAGGGATTCGAAACATAATGTCTAACAGTTTATTTAATTGAAACCTAACAAGAATTTAATTGAGAACGCGAATTTTTTAATTAAAATAGATTTTGATTTTTTGCTGTGTAGAGAGTTTATTTACTAGGCTTCGAATTTGGTATCAATTCGGTGGCAATAACCGAATCTAAACTTAACTCGGTTACAACGACCAAATTTCGCGTCAATTCGGTTGCTATAACCGAATTTCTCATAAATTCTGTAGATACAACCGAATTCATTTTCAAGTCGATTACCACAACATAATTCAATGTATTTAAAATCTGACGTTTAAAACTCTATAATCAAATATTATTTTAAAAAGATGTAAAGAATCTCAAGATATTTTTGCGGTTATTAAGGAAGGTATGTAAGTAAAATATGTTTTGTAAAAAAATGTCTTATTTTGGAAAAATTATTCAAACAGATATCAACTGTTTTCAAGGTCGGACATGTGAGATATGCTGCAATCGTCTGTATACAAAACGGTTTAGGACCTAAATCAACCGATACAGCATGTCCGAATTAGTGCGGTGTCCCATGATGGCCGGGATTTGAAAAAAGGTAGGAAGAGGCATGTAAGGCAAATGTATTACCCTTTTAGGTTACCCCATAATACAACAAAAAAAATCATCATTTAGTAATACAAAAATTTTAATAATTCATTTGTGACACCTCCAATGAGGTAGTGTCAACCTCCAATGAGGTTGTGTCAACCTCCAATGAAGTTGTCTCAACCTCTAATGAGGTTATGTCGACCTCCAATGATGTAGTGTCAACCTCCAATGAGGTTGTGTCAACCTCCAACCAACCTCTTAATTCGGTTACGGCTAATTCGGCTGTCTCAACCGCATTTTTCTGCGAGTGTATGTTTTTACAAGTCGATAGATAGGCCGTCGGTGGTGCAATGGTTAGTGTGCGCGGCTCTTGTACATGAGATTCTGGGTTCGAACCCGGCTCTGACCACCTTAAAATTTCTTTCGGCGGCGGTCACCTCGCATAGTGACGGCGACACTATCGAGTATCTAGCCATGAAAAAGCTTCTCAAATTACCGTGCGGGATCGGTGTAAAACTGTAGGTCCCAATCAGTGAGTGAAAACTGGAAAGCGCACAGCTCAGTGATTGTGAGAAGTTCTCCCCAGTCCCTTCATGGGATGTAATGGGAAACCATTTATTTATTTAGATAGGCTTGATGTAAATAACAATTATTTTTATTAAATTGTTTCCCCACGTTTCGTCCATTCCGTGTTGACATCTTCAGGGGTTTTGCATATTTTACCTAAAATCTCAAGTTTCAGATTAATGACCTTATTCAAAAACAGTTGTGAGTGGTTTGAGAGACGATTTATCGTACAAAAACATTGAAACAATAACAGGCTAAATTTAAGAGTGCATTTGGTGGATGCATTGACATCTCTTATATAGTCTATCGTTGCTAATCAAAGCAAATGCGATAAGTTAGCTTATTAACATACCCATTCAACCAGACGTGAGCTTGGACGCTGAACACAATAAAATGGTCAAAGTGCGAAAAAACACATTTTGATAATAATCGAATTTTTATTATCAAAAATCGTAAGCGTTGTTCGTGTGTAAGTGCCTGTTCTTCGATGTCGAACGAAAGCTGTCGTTCGTATTAGAAACAAAACAAATGTGATCTAGGCTTTACAATCTTATCATTTCAAGTCTAATGAAACCGTAAGATTTCTCTATTTCGAATGAGCATCATGTGCCATCATAGACAAGTTACTCGAACGACACATTAAGCGTGTTTTGGTTACACCGGTTGCTTATATATTCGCTTATTTTGTATGAAGCACTTAGCGAAGACTTAGCGAGAACTTAGCGACTAGAATTATTTTCGCTAAGTTTAGACAAAATTTTTTTTGACATCTTTTACCGTTTTCAACCCTTATTCATATTTTTGAATAAAATTACTTCTAGCTAAATTGCCGTTTTCTTTGCAACTTAGCAAGCGACAATCGCTTGCATGTAACCAAAACACTACTATTATGACTTAGAGGAACCCAAATTCAGTCGAATTCGAGTAACTGGTTTTCCTTCGAGATCGCAAAACAGGGCATAAATCTTTTAATGATGAATTGGTAATGGGAACTGATCAAGTTCGACTTTGACCAAAGTCTTGAATCTCAAGGTAACTCTCAAAAATTCTACATGGAAAACTCAAGCAGTAATAAGTGAAGGCTGCAAACTGAAGCCTGCGAACAAACCTCCCCCTTCAGTCATCCCTAATTCTGTTTTGGGGTAATAATCGACTTTAATGGCAATATGGAAGAAATCGTATATGGTTCCTTACCATACATCAGGTTGTGCGGAACATCTTTTGTTACAGGGACATTACAAACATAAATACTTTATTTAAACTTTATAAGAAAGAAGTTACTGACACCGTCTCTCACTATGTTTCTAGCCGAAATTATCCTCGCCAGCGTCGATTTCGTAAGGGGTACTCGGTGAATTCTCTTATATTCTTGACGTATTAGTCTCTCTAAAATATTCGACGAATTAACAAATTATTAAAATGTTGATAATGTTGCTGTTGTTTTCTAATCATCTGCAATTTTTTTTGGCAAGATTCCGTCTTTACTTTCATAAGTTTTGTCCATAACTCGACATTCATCATATCGGCTTCAAATACACGAGTACATGTTAAATTGTTGTTCTTAAAAATTGGCGCGGTAATCCTTATCACTAGAACACTAGACACACATAGTAAACTCTAAAAATTGCTTTTGATCTTATTACTTTTAAATTTTAAGTTTTTGATTTAGTTAATTTGAAACATTCGAAACGACCGGTTCATAAAGTGAATTTATATCCAAAGCTGCATAATGTTTATCAGGCTCAAATGGAACTTTGTGATTTGTAGCATTTTATTATGGACTGTCCAGGGAGCGCCACCAGATCTTAAAGAAAATGAGGAAAACTTGCGAAATGCAAAATCGAAGGAGATGCTGCAATATCTGAACCAGTCAATGAATCCATGTGACAATTTTTACAATTTTGCTTGCGGTAACTATCATAGATTTCAAAAACCTATCGATTTTGAGGTCGTAATAAGTACCCTACAATTGGCATATCGTGATTTGTATGGAAAAATGTTGAAGTTGCTAAACACCGATGATGAAAATGAAACTGACATCGATAGGAAAGTGAAAAACTTTTACCAATCATGTATGAATTTCGATGCCTTGGGAGTGTCATTTGGAGACCAAATGAAAGCTGTTATCAGTGAGTTTGGTACAATGCCTGCTTTGGAGGGCGGCAAGTGGAATGGCGATAGTTTCGATTGGTTAACAACGATTGGCGAAATTTCTCATAAATATGGTTTTCAAATAATTATGGTTTATCAAATCGTCGCCGATGCTGAAAACACCACATTACCTCGTGTAGGTCTTACGTCACCTGCATTGGGGTTGGGGAAACCGGCGATATATTTAGAAGACGCCTATGAGGGAAATCGGCAAGATTACAGAACATCAACATTTGAATTTTTACGGGCTTTGAGGATAACTGATGATGTAGCAAATAAGACTGCAAATGAAATTGTGGACTTTGAGATCTCTCTAGCCAAGGCTATATTGGCGCATGATGAAGAAGAAGAACAAGAAGAGGAAGAAGGAGATGAAGATGAACAAGAAGAAGAAAATGAACAAAACGAAACATCAGAAGAAGGTAGTGAACAAGAGACCAAATCATCCTACAACATAGATGAATTCCTAACAAAATACACACCTGGTCTAGACGTCAAGAAATGGTTGCAGATTTCCTTAGGTTCTCTGGCGCCCGCTGAAGTTTATTTTGTCGATCTCTATTTCGGTAACCTTCTTAAAATTTTAAATAAAACTCCGAAGTCTGTGCAGGCAAACTATATATTTTACAAGCTAGCTAGAAAGTTTTTGCAGAATGCAAATAATCAAACGACTTGGGAAGCCATTTGTTTCTATCGTGCAAAAAGCTTATTTTCTCCGAATCTGAATAATATGGTCTATCGAAAGTATGATATGCAAGCCATGGAACAAGGTGTTCAATTTGTGTGGCAACAAATTAAATCGACCTTCGAAAAAAACATGCAATCCTCGCCGAATCTCGATTGGATGAGTAAGGAAACGCGAAAGGCAGCTCTTGAGAAAGTAAACGCCATGTCCTTTAATATTATGTCATACGATCAACATAATTTTGCCAAAGAATTCGACCTATTAACTTTTAAGAAAGATGACTATATGGCTAATCTACAGTCGTTGTTCATTTCAGGAGCCATCAATAATAAATTAAGACTAACTAAACCATTTGTTCCCGCAGAAAGAGTTTATTTTAGCGCTGCCTTTAAAAATAGAGGCAATTCAGTCCATGTTCCCGTAGCATATTTGCTACCCAACTACTTTTGGTCTCACTCATATCCCAACTCTGTGAACTTTGGCAATTTGGGTTTTATATTAGGTCATGAACTTATTCATGGATTTGATAATCTTGGTCGTAAGTATGACAAGGCGGGGGCCTACAAAGAATGGTGGGATGATAAATCATTGGCGCAATTCCTTAATGGAAAACAATGTTTCCGTGATCAGTACAAGAGTTACATATACAACGGCCGGCCATTGATAGATAAGGAATCGCAAGATGAAAACATTGCCGATAATAGTGGGATACGTTTGGCCTATGAAGCCTACCTCGATTGGTACGAGAATAATTCTTCAACGAAGCTACAAAAATTGGAATCTTTGCCAGGCTTAAATTATAACAATAAACAATTGTTTTTTATCGCATTTGCTCAGAGCTTTTGTAACGCCAGACTTTCCTCACAAAGTCAAATGTCCGAAGCCGCTGATAAACATACGCCAGATAAATTTCGTATCATTGGATCACTTTCAAATCTTGAGGAGTTTTCCAAGGAATTCAACTGTCCTTCGGGAAGTGTTATGAACGCCGTAAACAAGTGTAAAATCTATTAAAGGGCAGAAGAAACCCCCTAACTACAATAAATGATAATAATATTTAAATCTAAAAAACATACCGTATAGCATTTAAACAAACGTGTGTAAAGATTTGGATTTTTGCAAAAATGTTTACCTGAATAGTAACATAAATGTCATATTGTAAATAAATTTGTAAAATAAAACAATGCTATGTCCTGAGTAAAGCGTATTTATATATGGTGTGGCGTCATCCCAACAACAAGGTAACAACCACGGGCACTGCTTTTATTTTGTGTTTCTTTAACGACAAATTCAACACCAATGTATTCCAACATTAAAAGTTAACACAGGAAGTACCAAATACAAAATACAGACACCCTAATGAAGATAACACAAATCTCCGAAACGAATAATAATAATGTGTACAGTTGAATTTGATAGCATAGCCCCGTATTCAGTTCTTGCGAAATTTTCGTAAGAAATTTTGTCATTAATCTCTAAACGGAAAATTTTGTTGAAGAGAACTACCACATACCTCTGATTTACCGTGCAAATATTTCATTAATAATTTATCTTTGCACTTCATTCTATTTTTAACGGATGTGGTATTAATTTTGTTTACTACAATAATCGAAATGTCAAAATTCCGGTTCCAAACAATTATCAGACAATTGTTTTCGTACGAAATAACTTCGACGTAACAACCTACGATATTTTCTCAAAAAGCTGAGTACCCAGCAAACGAAAAGTGAGCGAAATTTTTAATAGGCAAATATTAAGTAGAGGTCAGATTATCACATAGACCAGACAGATACGTAAAATCTGGAGCTAATTTGCCACTGTGAACTCCATCAAATAAAATTAATGAGTGTTCAAACTCACGGGCGATGTGTTAACACCTTTTTGTTACACGGTACCTGTTCGATTTCTATGAACACATTCGTAAATGTTACATTGGAAAATAAAAAAAGAATAGATTTTGTGCTGATGGCTCTTTTGCTATTGCACTTTCTTTTTTCTTACATCTGCTTTAACATTAGATGTAATATTGTTAAAATAAATAGAGCAATATTTAGCTCACTGAAATAATTGCTTTGGTTTGTCATAAACAGAGCGACGAGAAAAAGTATTGAATAGTAGGTATTATGCTACAAACAAATGGTAGAAGCACTAGCTCAACTGATTTTAACTTTTTTCTGGAGTGAGTTTTTCTCTTATGTCAAAGTTTTGTTACTTTTGTTTGTATACAACAAAAAAAAAATCACATAGAAACGTTTTAATTTTCATACTTAAACACTTCAAAAATATCAAATAAATCACACGCATTTTCTAAATGACACGTTTTCCAATTTTGTGTACATTTTTATTATTTTTCAATCAGTTGGGTTGACACAATACAGGCACTGAGCAAAAACAAAAAGGCCTGTTGATTTTGGTTGGTTGTATTTGTTGTCGTACTGTCACGTAGAGAGCCTGAGTAAAAGAGCATAAACGAGTCTTGTTCTCTTTATAGAATATTTCAATATAAATGCACCATTTCGGCAATGTAATTACATAAAACAATACAAAAAGCAAAAAAAAGGCATCAATGATTCTATACTATACTATTCGCTACATCAATATCATCATACATCATACTGTTGTACAACAACCACGTATGTGATGCTAACGCTTTGTGTTGTTTGTATGTGTTCACTTTGATAGATTGCCCTACCCGTGCCTATAGATGTTAACACATGAAAAAAAAATGGGAAAGTGGAGTTATTCAGTTTGGCTTCTAGACGACTAATAAGTACACCCATAGACAAATACATACATAGATACATTTATTCTCTCATCTGACGTTTCATTTCACACTCTTCGTCGTAGGTTTGTGGAAATGAGAGAAATTTAATTTAAATTAACTTACACCAGGTGGAGTTACAAAATATGTTCACTTAACTTTTCCATGTCGTTTTGGTGTAGAACTGAAAAATTTAAATGTATTTTGCACGTTTTTGTTGACTTTTATCGTTGGTATACATTTGTATTGTATTTAATACAACTAGTTTACCACAAAAACACGAAATTGGGTTGTTGTTCCTTTGTTGGACGTTCTTTACTATTGCCTCTATCTGGTATTATTGAACCCATGTTTTCTACCATCCAATGTTTACTTTTCACCGTACCTATGACGTTTAATTTATTGAGAGAATAAATGTATCTATGTATGTATTTGTCTATGAGTATACCAGTCGGATAGATCTTATAGCGTGTTTCCACTATTCCACTATTGTTTGCATTGCAATGAAAATCTCTTGTTTCGAGATTTCTCCCATTCCAATATCAATTTGCGATAGTAAATCTAATGTTATTTTATTTGTAACTAGGGATGTGCGATTAATCGAATAAGTAAAATTTTTTGACTAATCAATATCATGATTAATCTGTTAATCGAATTATCGGAAATTCTAATTATTCATAAGTATGGTTGTGTATAAACGTTGGATGGTGCAATGTATGCAACAAGAAAATGCCAAACGCATTTCGTGGTTGTGTGTGTGGTAAAATAGTTGATTTAAATGCAACACAAATGCATACAAACAATAAAATTTCACAGTTCTATATATACTTATATAAAGTACCAAATCTACTTGAAAAGGTTAAGACAACAGTTTTTGTAACACCACCTGTTGTAAGTAAATTTTCATCGGACATCACTCGTTTGCACAAACCCATGACGAAGAGTGTGAAATTAAACGTCATATGAGAGAAATGGCTTCTCTATCCTAATTAATTCTACGAATTGAATATTGATTAATCATATTTGAATAATAGCGAAAGCATACAAAAGCTTGTTCTCAAAATTAGACGTACCAGAGGCTGTGGAGATGGCACGTGTGTGAGTAAGAGATAAGGCATTAGTTACCCGTTTGGCGTGTATGTGAGCAGGATCAAACTTTGCACACGTGAGGCTGAGTGAATGTGAGTAGCAAAAAAAAGTTTAGATTCAATATAAATCAATATTTACGCGAACAGGGTTTTGGATTTATTTTTAATACTTGTTTGAGAATAAAACAAATGCTTTATAAATCAAAAAATTATTACATTTCAGATTAATTTCTACATGGTTACGTGATTCACTCGTGAATGTAAGTATGATAAAAATATGCTCTGTTTTGTCGGTGTTGCCTCGTTGATGTTGGCCTACTAGTTAGGACCAAAAACATAGAGTAATGACGTATATATTACCCAACCCTCTTAGTAAATTAATGATGTGTTGCAGACGGGCGGTTGAATGTTGGAAAGTATTGTTTAATAATACCAGTTAGAGGCAATGGCTCAAACCAGCCAACAATAAATCAGCAACGGCATTTCGTTTTGTGCGTCAACATTTTTGTGTAAATACTCCACAAATATGTATATACTAACAATAAAATATAACACAAAGGTCCTAAATACGTTTACAGTTTTTCATCAGTACGACATGAACACTGTAAATCAACAATTTTTTTAATTCCACCTGGTGTAAGCCAATTTATGTCAAGTAACTCTCTATTGCACCGACCGCACCACGAATAGTGTAAAAGGAAATTCAAATTCAACACGCCACAATTCCTCGCGTTAGTTGAAGAAATTAAAATGTCGATCATTTCATTTCATTGCTTATAAGTACTCGTAGTTGCCTATGTTGGCTGAAATGCAATCGACGAATAGAGCTCAAACATTTTTTCGAAAATAATTCGAAATTATATTGTTTACTCACTGAAATTCTAATTTACAATAATATAATTAGAATTTTAAAGTTCAAATAATAATCAATACATACAGAATCAATACATTTTAAATAAATTGGATATAGATTGGAAAGTTTATTAGACTTTTCAACCCAAAATAACCTAGGTTTTTTGCTCTTTATGTGCATTTCCTTTAATATTGTTGTTATTTGCAGTATTATAAACAATAGCACTCTTAAAATCTGGTGATCTATTGAAATAAAGACATATTTTCTAATGATTTTCATTGTGTGCAGTTCACTCCGTATAACTTCTTCTAATCTATTATTTTTTATTTTATTTGAGCAACTCTATAAACCAACAATGTCAGTGACAGCTTTCGTAAGCAAACGCAATCACGAAATAATGAACTAAAATTTTTTGACTTTGGCGTTCGCGTTAGCTTTTGCGTTTACGTTCATTTTCGGTACTTTTAGAATACTACCCTAAATATATAAAATAAAACGTTTTATTTTGTACATAATCATTTTGTTATTCTAGAATCAAGTCAGGATGAGACATCAAAACAAGAATCAATCCAACAAAATTCGCGACAATCCCGCCAAAAGCGGGACGGTTGGTCAAGTTAACTATGCTATATGGTACTTCAATTAAAGTATGTGAGATAAATCCTTTGGTGTGAACGAACCGCCGAAATTTTTTCAATAATCGTATCAGATATATGTGTCAAATAAATCTAATAATAGGACTGTTTTTTATTCCATTAAGCTATTGCCACTAATGATTTTCCAAAAAAAAAGATTCACACTTAATACTACGAAACTTTTCAAACTAATACTACGAAATGTGGCAACATTTGCTGTAACGAGTGAAAAAAATGCGATACGGTAACAAGTGTTGGCACTGGCTATAAATGTGTTGTTTCATTCGTTTCAGTTGTCAAACTCTACACAAATATGTATATACCAACAATACAAGAATACAAAAAAGTATAATAACAAAATACATATAAGTTTGTCGTGTAAATCACTTTCGCATTCACCTAATTTTTCGACAACATCCATTGGCTAAATGAAGAACCTGACGTATGATTTTTGTTAAAATATGCATTCCGTGCGCTCATTTATACATAAAAATTTACTGAAATCGTACAGCAAGTACATAGTTTATTATGTGACATCAAAAAAAACCAAGTGGTGTGACTTATGCGATTACGCCGTAAATCACCTGTTTAATCGACTATACCTGACAGATAATTCTACCATGACCAATGTGTATAATAATGTATAATTTAATTAAAATTTTCAATTTTCATCATATAATTTCAATATTCAAGTTTAGAGATATAAAGATATACATAGTCTTCCATTGAATAAAATAATTTGAATGAACCTACCATGTGTAACCATTTTGCAAATTTTTATTTTTTAGTCTATCTTTCTTGATACCATTTTCATTCACAAGAAATGATAACAAAATTTATCTAAGACAACTTTTTGTTGCCACTTCTTGAAATTGAACATGTGGCAACATTGTTATTTCTCAATTCAGAATTTAAGTGGGAAATTGAAATGACGCTTAATATCGCTTAGCTGACCCGTACAAATTAAGCTATAATTAACTTTAGCGTGGTAACAAAACGCACTTAATGTAAGCTTCACTTTATAACTCATTCGCACTGGACATTTTTTTCTTGATTTCGAATCAAAAGTCCCAACAACAAAAAGCCTGTTTTTTATTCCCTGCTAAACTAATTTTTTGACGACTTTGTATGGGGAACTAAGCGATTTTAAGCAGCACTCCATACAAAGTCGTCGAATAATTAGTTTAGCAGGGAATAAAAAACAAGCTTAAAATGGGATGTGATCGCATTGATTTTTTACATTTGATTGAACGTTAGGAAGAATTGACGTGGTGGTGTTACTACGACATCAAAGAGACCAAGCTTACAATAATATGTATTTTGTTTTGTCTGGTATTTTAGGACAATCAGATTCCAATGTATTCCAAGAAACAAGTACCTGCCTAAGAAATGAGAAAAATAAGTAAGTCGGCTATTAAGTGGTATCACGACATTAATGGTTGTAAACAAACGTACATTTCATGCGTAGTATGAGATAAAACAGCGTTGCATAAGGCAAACAAGCATTTTTTCTGGATTCGCAGGGAAACCCCCGATTTGGCATTTATCAAAATGTATGGGAAATCAAGCAAATTTTCTTGATTTTTGTTTAAAATCAACAAAAGTGACAACATCAAGAAAATCAATGTCAGTGCAAATGCCGTTGTGCGGCTACAAATTGAATTCCACTTCAATTTTACCCATAAACTCTCAAACACGTTGAAGTAACTTTAATTTCTAGGCAAATATATCTTATTTACCTATGTATAACGCTTACTTTACTTTACTTTTATTGACTATTTTACAATCTCATGTGTTCAGATGTCTTACATACATATGTATGTATATTGATTAACCAAACAAATTAAACAAATTTCAACATATTACTCCAACTGGCTCTATCCTTCGCCTTTCCTCGCAAGTTGATAACAACAAGGATACGGAGGGATTCTTCTGCCTGGCTTTTCCGGCGGAGTCTTGGTCGTCGTCTTTTCCTGCTTCCATCAAGTATGTTATCGGAAACTTATTGCGCTGGTTCATCTTCATCCATTCTGATAACGTGGCCTAGCCAACGCAATTGGCCTAATTTGATCCTCCCAGCTATGTCCACGTCAAAATATAAATTATATAGCTTTTGGTTCCAGCGACGTCGGTACTCGTCGTTTTCCCTAACAGGACCATATATAATGTATGAAAATCGCACAGCGCAACCCTAATTCTTCCAGAAACGGTCCCACTTCTTTGAAAGCATATTTTCTATAAGTTTTCCAACTACGTATGTAGTTGATCAGCTGTAGCATCGGTGCCCCTTGGAAAATCAGTGGACTAGTACGAGAGCTCATATAGGATGAGAAAACTCTATAATTTTAACAATTTACATTTTAATTGCAATCTACACAAATAAATTTACTCTAACACTTCATTGCAGTTTGATGTTTTCAACTTGTTCCGTTTTTGTCGATTTAATCGGCAACATTTTCAATAAAAAATAGTTTCAGTTAATGTTTTTTGTTCGTACTTTTGAATTAATGCGTGGTTGCAAATGTATAAAAATCGCACAGTAACCGTTGTTCGATTAATCGAGCAATTTGTGGCAAACATTTGCGCGAGTAATTTAAAACGATTGATTTCGTGTAATAAATTAACCGAGTAATTTATACCGATTAATCGAATAAATCGAGAACAATAAAATAATATAATATTAAATTTATAATACACCATAATTTATTTAAGATATGTCAGAACGCGTATATGTGAAAGGGTACTCAAGTTTTATTTTGGCAGTCCTTTTAATTCCAATCTTGTTGTTATAATATTTGCACTTTTTTGTTGACTTTTATCGTTGCTATACATTTGTGTAGTATTTAACATAACTAGTTTGCCACAAAAACACGAAATTCGGTTGTGTTTCCTTTGTTGAACGTTGTTTACTATTGCCTCTATCTGGTATTATTGAACCCATGTTTTCCACCATCCAGTGTTTACTTTCCAACGTACCTATGACGTTTAATTTATTGAGCGAATAAAAGTATCTATGTATGGATTGGTCTATGGTAGCAGGCTATGGTTATACATATTGATCACGGTAGAATAATTATCTATCAGGTATAGTCGTTTAAAGTGGTGATTTAATTTTTTCCGTGCTATTTTCCGTTTTACTTGACAAACTTATATGTATTTTGTTTTAATACTTTTTTGTATTCTTGTACTTATATTGTTGGTATATATTTGCGTAGAGTTCGACAACTGAAACGAATGAATAAAAATAAAATACCTATTGCTGCCTACAACAACATCCGCTGCTACCGTGTATTTGTTGATACTGGCTACAAACGTGTTGCTGTATCGCATTTTGTTCACCCATTACGGCAAATGTTGCCACATTTCGTAGTATTAAGTGTAGATCGTTTTTTTATTTTGGAAAATCATAAGTGACAATAGCTTAATGGAAACAAAAATGATGTACTAACGTAGACTGACAAAATTTCTTATCTTACTCTATCCATTGAATATTTCAACACACGAGTAGCTTTTCGATAGTGTTATTGTCTATAACTATACAAATTCCAACCATGTTGAAGTAAAATTACACAAACAAACCCAAAAAGTATGAAATAATCAAGACATGATGCGAGAGATAAGTGCGTTTGAGTGAATTGTTACCACTTTTTGTTTCTCTTTTACAAGGGCACATTGGCACAAGGGCACATTGGGCACATCTTCTGGTCGTCTACTTCTTGATCGTTTTTGATGATATAAAAACCAGATAGAGGCAATGGTTCAAGCCAACAAGAAAACAGCAGCGGCTTTTCGTTTTGTGCGTTAACATTTTTGTGTGAATACGCCACAAATTTATACTTACAATAAAATATAACAAAAAAGTTCAAAATATGTTTAAATTTCAAAGTTTTTGAGAAACTGAAGTCAACAATTTGCTTTATTTAGCTTCCACGTTCTTGCTTTTATGACATTCCATTTTATTTCAATTCCGAAAAAATTTTATTCAGAATGGAATTTTTTATATTTGTGGAAAACATTGAAGTGAAGGGAAAAATAATAATAATAATTGATTGCATAGAAGAACTTTATTTTATTATCAACAAAAAACAAAACACCTCCTTTTTTATTATCCACAATTTTATGAACGAAACAAAAAATGAGAAGCAATGTCAAATTATAATCTTCAGCTAACTTCGTGTAAAAAATTGCGGATGAGAAAACAAAACGAACTAAGAGTACGGGCAAGTCTGTACCCAGTTTTCTTCCTTCAACCTCTCCTATAAACTAGAGAAATGAGAAAGAAAACTTCTCCGTCTGAACCGGGTGTAAGCAAACGAACTATTCGTGCCAAAGCTGATCAGCCTTGATTCGTGCGTACAAAGACGATTTACAATTAGACGACCAGAAGATGTGCGCAAATTTGACTGTCTACTTGTACATCGTTTTTGAGTAAAATTACATAAACTATGCAAAAAGTATGAAATAAGCAAGATATGACGCTAGAGAGAAATGCGTTTGAGGGTTGCCAAGTTCGTCACATCTTCTGGTCGTCTAATTCTAAATCGTCTTTGCCATAGTTGCTTTATGGTGTGAGACAACAGCGTTGCGTAAAGAAAAGCAAGCATTTTTTTCCCCGATTTTCAGACAAATAAAAAATACCCGATTTGTCGTCTGTCAAAATGTATGGAAAATCAAGCAAGTTTTCTTGATTTCTACTTAAAATCAACAAAAGTGACAAAATCAAGAAAATCGATGCCAGTGCGAATGCTGTATTAAAGAATACTTTTCGTATGGAATTTGACATTTGTAATCCTCGGAATGATTTAATCTCCGCCTGTGTAAATGCTGTATAAATGTGACATATGTCAACTTATATGGCATTTACACCTTCCAAGATTATCGAATTTTTGGGATTTTCAACGTTTTAATCAAATGTATAATCTCGAAAAATCTTGGTAGGTGTAAGTGCAGTTTAACGTCAAATAAGTCTCTATGTCAAATAAGTATCTAAATGAAAAATTTCAGATGAGAAGAATGGCAGCTCTATATGACATTAGTCTATGGTAAGGAACGGTTTTTAAAATATATGCTAAAACTGGTTAAAACATACATAGTTAAATTTGTATCCTCACTGTGGTGTACTTCAAAAATTTTGAATTTTTAACCACACTACAACCATGGTTGAAAGACAAGGTTGTATCGTTAGAACAGCTGATTTGATTTGTTTTATTTGACGCACTTGGGAAATGTCAAATTTGTTTACGTTTGTTGGTTATAAGTTGTTTATAGACGCGGAATTAAACAACAGACGCGAATACGAGTTAGAGTTTCACACCGGGAAAAACCAATTCAACAGCAGCATCAAACAATTTCATTTATTAATTCAATCTTCATTAATTTGGCAAATATATCTTTCCAATTATATCACAACTGATTCAAAAATGTACATTTTGTTTACATTTTTATCAGCTGAGTTTGACATAAGCCAAGTGCGATTTTGCACATGATTACACACATATTTACTGCTACTACCGTGATTAGTGCGGCCTGCTTACAACCGTCTTTAATTTTTCTGTCAGCCACCGCCGTCGTTTATTTTGTCCGGCGCAGGTTTCTGTGTCACTCTCTATTTGACAGTTACCGTCCAAATGAGGGCGACAAAATATAATCGCTTGAAAAAATTAAAAATTTTGTATAATTCCAAAAAATAACTAAATAAAACATAATTAAAAGCTAAATTGCGTGTTAACGACATCATATCACCAAATTATCTGGACAAATGGTATGTAAAATGAATAATAATTACGACAAATTGCTGTACAGTGTGAAAGGTCACTGAGTTGGTTGTGTGGGGGGTTTCGGGGGCCAGAGTATATCTAGTAGATAAATAGGATATTGGGCAATTGTAGTTTCTGCATAAGATACATTTATTGTAATACATTAATTGTATTTTGATGATTATATTCTTTTTTTCAGATTTAGCCACAGCCATAATTGGAATTATTTCCTTCGTTAAATTTATATTTCTGTCGTATATCAATTCGCAACGTAACACTTACCTTCCCTAACACAAAAATGTTACCTGCTACCATATTCCGCCAAGTGAGCCGGCAACGAACTGGCCTGTGCAAAAGTCTTACAGATCTGGTTGCCGGTGCTACGGTAAACACCTCCTCATCACCTATGCCATCGGCCGTTATCAATTGTTTGAATCGTTATGCCGCCGCCACTGGATTTATACGCATTTCATTTCTGGATATCAATCAGTATCGCAACTGGGATGTGGCCACTTTGCGTTTGTATGCCGATCGCAAGAAGCAAATGCTTCACTTGCGTACCCTCAAGGGGCGCGATATGCTCCAAGATGTCATCGATAAGAAACGTGAGTCGTTTATAGAACGAAGAAATGTGATTGTCGAAGAGATCCGTGAGGCACGCCACAAGGTGCAGGAGAGAATGCGTGAGAAAATGGAGGAGGTTATAGAACGAGAGAATATTCTGACCATACCGAATATGCTGACAATGGGACGTATGATTTTATCACCGTATATCGGTTATGTGATTGTTGATGGTCATTACAGCATGGCCATAAGTCTGCTAGTAGTAGCTGGAATATCAGATTTGGTGAGTGATATTTTTCAAGCACAAGGTAATGATCTCATTTCTATTTTTCTCGTAGCTGGATGGGCAAATTGCACGCAAATGGCCCAGTCAGGCTAGTAAAGCCGGTTCATTCTTAGATCCAGCAGCTGATAAAGTTCTAATGGCGTCTTTGGTCATTTCAATGGGTTATTGTGAACTACTGCCCTTGTGGCTTGCTGGCGTTGTGCTGTTCCGTGATGTGTTCCTTATAGCTGCCGGTTTTGTAATACGCTACATAAGTCTGCCGCAACCTGTAAGTATTTCTACTAATAATTGACTTAAAATAGATGCTTAATAGCAAACCTTCCCACAAACAATGTAACAATATAGAATGTTAAAACTCTTACAATTAATCGATATGTTAAATTATATATTGCTTTTGTACCAGTTCTACACTTTTGTGCCTTTCAAGCGAGTAATATTACATCTTATATAGATAGCTGTTCCGGAATTCACAAATTTTTCCATTACTAAGTTTCAATTTACAATCTGGAAAATATTTTAAAAAAAAAATAATTTTTTGTGCCCCTATACTTATTCTTCATAATTTATTTAAATTAGCGTACATTTTCCCGATATTTTGATGCAACTCACGTCACTGCTCAATTAGAACCAACCCTGATCAGCAAAATTAATACAGGAGTCCAACTATCAGCTGTGGGTATAAGTTTGGGTGCTCCAGTGTGGGACTATTTGGGTAAGTCTTCTGTTTTACTTCAGATAAATACTTTCTTATCTAAAACAATACATTTTAAACCCAAAAGACCATCCTGCTCTACACGGTCTATGGTATCTGACAGGAGCCACTACAGTAGCTGCCGCTTTAAGTTATATACTCAATAAGGATACGTTTAAAATCATCAAACGAACTGGCAAAAATACATAATTAGCTTTAGTCACTGATCTATGACTAAACTGTCGATGGAAACAACAATTAAACATTAACAATGTTAAGATCCGAGATGCTTCCTCATCTAGACGCCTTAAATTAGCCATAGACCATACAATAACGAAAACACTAAAGATACGCAGCTGTTGATAAACCAGAGTTTCGATTTTAAATTTATACTTATTTTCTTCATTTCACGTGGAAACTTTTATTATTATTATTATAATTGTTTATATTGAACTTGGTTAATTATTTGTTCCTTTTTTTTTTGCAAATTTAACAAATTTCTCATGACTGAACATTGTTTTCTTTAAGAAAATGCAAAATGAATATAATAAAGTTATAAATTTTGTGAACATCATTATTTCGTACGTTTTGCTCGAACACACACACACATATTTTGCTAATAGTTCTTTTAAACTGTTTTAATCTTCCTTTTCTAATTTTAATGCCCGTTTCTCCATAACCCAGAAATATAAACTGGGGCATATGAAACGCAGCCAATAAGCTACTCTGGCCTGCACATCACACAACACAACATCTTTTTCATTGTTTAGCAAAGTGTTGAGAATACGCTTGGCACAATCGTCAGCAGTCATACCTTGGGCGGTGGCCTTGTCTAGTTCTAGATGATGAAATAAAAAATTAGAATAAAGAATGGAGAAAATAAAAAAATTTAACTTACTGCCATACTGCCCACCAGACGAAGTTAATGCGTTGACGGACAATTGGGTTCTAACATAGCCAGGACTAACGCAAGTGACATTTACACTCTTGGATGCAACTTCTGCTCGTATAGAATCTGAAAATGCTTGCAAAGCATGCTTTGATGCTGAATAGGCCGATCTATGGGGTAATGCTATTTTGCCCTGAACCGAGCTGATGAAACAGACGTGCCCCTTTTCTCTTTTTACCATTGAGGGTAAGATAGCCTTGGTTAAAGCCACCGATCCAAAGTAATTTACAGTCATTACTTTTAAATCTACATCTAAGGCGGTGGTCATTGCATCAGCTCGGACGCTAATGCCACCGTTGTTGACTAGAATATCTATGCCATTGTGGATGGCAACTGCTTTATTGGCAAACGTGGGTATGGCATTCAATTCTACCAGATCTAAGGGCAAAACAGTGGGGGGATAGGCGGGACCAACCTGGTAAAAAACAGTTTAATTATTAATATATCAATAAATATAAACATCTCGCATTCTGCATACCACTTCCAATGAAAGCAAATCCTTTTTTACCCTCTCCAGTTCATCCACCCTACGTGCGGCTAGTATAACTTTACATCCTGCTTTGTAAAATACATAGGCCATTGCCTCGCCCAATCCAGAACTGGCGCCTGTGATTAAAACCACTTTGCCTGGTAACAGTTTGCGTTGCTTTGCCACTACAGAACGTCTCCACAAATTTATCGCTACCAATGGTATAGCCACAGGCATACATATTGTGCCCAATATCCAGTAGATAATGCTCCAATCGTTACTGCCCGCTGGTGCTGTACATTTTTCTACCCCATCGTATGCCATTTTATCCGGTTTCGTATCGATCTTTGGACTATCGATTATGCACTTCGAAATTGTAATATACGTACCCGTGCAAAAAATTGGCTCACTGGTTTTTGTTTTGTTTATATTTTGTTTAAGAAAGTGTAACCAATTTTAGCGAAAACCCAGCTGTCAAACAGGGATGAGACAAAGCGTACTAACGCTACGTTTCCACTGAACGTGTTTAATAGTCGTGTTTTTGTTACAAGCAAGCAATTATCGCTTGCTAAGTTGCAAAGAAAACGATTTTTTTTAGCGAGAAGTCATTTTATTCAAAAATATGAAAAATGGTTAAAAACAGTAAAAGATGTCAAAATGTTATAGCGAAAATGAATCTCATCGCTAAGTTCTCGCTAAGTCTTCGCTAAGTGCTTCATACAAAACAAGCGAATATATAAGCAAGCGGTGTAACCAAAACACGCTTAATATTGCATTCGCACTGGCATCGATTTTCTTGATTTTGCCCAGGGGGAATCTATGGCACAGCTGATCGAAAAGGTACTAGGCCGATGATGGAGAATGAGAGAGCAAAGAAGACAGGGACTAATTTTAAATAGTGTTTACTGATACTAATGACACTTAAATTATGTTTTATGATGTTTGCATTGAACTAAAATACGCATTCCCTTTGATTTATGCCCAACGAAAGTGTAAAATTGATCAAATACAGCAGCAAATAAAACTATGAAATGACGTCATAAAGAGGCATCTAAGAGAGTAATGGAAACTCTTAACTATTTCTCTATGTTTTGCCCCTTTTGTTGATTTCAATCAGAAATCAAGAAAATTTGCTTGATTTCCTATACGTTTTGACAGACGACAAATGCTTGATTTGCTTTATGCAACGCTGTTTTATCTCACACTACTGAGCTTTTTTTTTTAAATAATTTTTCGCCAACAAAATTAAAAATTGTTGTTGTTGTATGTGGTTGCCATATTGACTAAAAAAGCACTCACAATTTCACAAAGAAAGTTTAAATAATTGTAGCACTAATATCTCGAAAACTGAGCGAGCTATCGCAAAAATTTTATTTATTTTTGTTTATTTTCCGATTTTGTAAAAAACGTTTAAATATTTTGAAAATTTTCCGAATTAAAAAAATAGATATATTTCACACATTTAAACCCGTATATATCGATAACTAAGCAGGTTATTGCAAAAGTTTATTTAATTTTATTTTGTTATTTTAGGATTTTATATCCAACAACCCCTTATCAACAATTTCGTTTGATTTTAATTTGGAATGTCTGTATTTTAAAATTTTTCAACTTCCATAACTCGATAACTAAGCACGTTATCGATTTTTTCATTTAATCTTTTACGAGATAAACAGAAAAAAATAAAAATCTTCAATTAAAAAATTTGTTAATTTGATAAATTTTTTAATTGATTTTGGTGTAATCACGAAAATGATAATATTAATTAAAGGTATTTGTAAATTTGTCAAAAAAAACTTCAATTAAAACATTTGTAAATTTGATTAAAACATTTATTGAATTTTTTCAAAAATATTGATTAAGTATGTAATCAAGTTAATTCAAAAACTTATTGATTTTTTCACGATTTTTGATTAAATTTGAATTGAATCAATTAAACCCGTTATGCTTTTTCCAGCAAAAACTAAAATGTTCTATTTTTAAAGCGATTTTATTCAATGTTTCGCAGATATACATGTACTTATATCTATAAAAAATTTAATTTTTTAGAATTGGGATTCATAATCGGAACTAATGTCCGGTTCTCTTAAACTGTAATTATATATTAAACATTTATTAAATACAAAAAAATTCGAATAAATTCTGATTGAGGGAATGTAATTCAACAATAAATTCCATTGTGTTGTCACAAATTATTTTCATTTTGTTTTTATAACTGAAAGAGTGGAACTGTTATGGTGGCTCTGGAGAAACATTCAACTTATCTGCTCCTTCCGCAGCAAAAGTCACTCCATTGTCGCATTCCATCTCTTCTGCATATTCACAGCTTTGTTGGAGAAATGAATTTAAAAAAAACTGTTTCCAATTACATCCCATGACGGAATTGGGGAGCGCTTCTCACAACCAGTGAGCTGTGCGCGTTCTAGTTTTTACACTCACTGATTGGGACCTACAGTTTTACACCGGTTCAGAACGGTATTTTGAGAAGCTTTTCAATGGCTAAATACTCGATAGTGTCGCCATTATTAAGCGAGGTAGCCGCCGTCGAAACAAATTTAAGGTGGTCAGAGTAGGGATCGAACCCACGTCCTCATGCACAAGAGCCGCGCATACTACCATTACACCAACGACGGTCACGGAGAAATTAATTGCTTTTATCCAATTTAGGGCACTCTTGTTTTACACGGTCAAAATGTATAAGAAGGTGAGTCTTAAAATTTATTTTTACGAGAAATTTCTGAAAACAATTTTCGTGTAAACAATTGTATGTGGCGCATAAGGCGGCAAACTGTGTCTTTTCAAGTGCATAAAAAAATGTTTGGGGACAGCCACATATTTCATTGCAAATAAAACACTCTACGCAAACACTCATTTCCAATAATATTTATTCAAAAACACTTGCCAATTAAACTCAATTACAAAAAACGCAGTTTTAATCACGAAACAATACAATTTAACACTATTATTCTTTAAGTTCACAAAATAAAATCTTTCAATCAACAATTAACGAAATACAAATAACAAACGTGTTGTATATGAAAGACTATACTTTTTTCTGTGTACTTATTTCGACCCTGTTTACATAAAACAACTGCCAGATCGGCTCCTAGAAATATTTGGGATCACAAAATCACTTCATATGCCTAAACTTCGAGGGCCCTTAACTCCCAAGATAGGGCTCGTTGACAATTTTTATATGTATTAAACATTTTTTGTTTACACTAATGTATTCTACACCCCCCTTTTTTGGGAGAGTGGGGATATAGTAGATAAGCTCCAAAAATAGTAAAAGTGGTAAAACTTATGTCAGAAATGTGTTCACGACATGGTCTTCGTCCGAATCGTCCAACAGGAAATACCTCGATCTGCTAGAATCGACCACAGCGATATTATATGATGTATTTCCGTTTCTGTTTCTGTTTGCAATAAAAAGAATGCATTTGGCGATATAAAAAATTATATATTATTATATATTGGTCTGACTTTAAATACGAAGAGTGTTTTGTCAAATAATCTTACTACCTATATGGCAACAGTGACAAATGCTACGAAAAATAACCGGTATCCATACATTTATCGGCTAATCGTTATAATGCATAAAGCTGACGCCATTTGCAAGAGAAAAGTGAAGTGATAAATACAAAATATTTAATGAAATTGAAAGTATTTTAGCAGATATGAAGTTCTAACTGTACTACGAATTTAATGGTAGGTTTTTTTGTTATTTCATCTAGGATTCATCTAGTTTTTCATCTAGTTCACATTAACAATTAATGAAGCTTTGTGCTTGTTCTTATTTTTGTTTTCTCTCAAAATCATATTTAAAGGCCAACTTTAGCTGTTTAAACCAAAAACTATGTACTAAAGTAGACAATCAAAATTCCTCTTGACTCTAATGTCAACAAACAAACGAGTGAAGTAGTTGCATTAGTAGTTGCATTAGTTCAGCTGCCAAAATTAGCTGAATAATGAAAACACTATGTACAAAAAATTTGAAAAATTGAATATGCTTGTCTTACTTTATGCTACAAATTGCATATTGACTGAAATTATTTGAATTTTATTAACAAAGAGAAACAAAATCAAATTTGACAGGTTACCCACGGAAAAGATGAAAAGCCCACAAATTTTACAATTTTTACAATGAGTGAAGCGTTACGACTCTCTGCTCTCTCTTACCCTCTTAATTGAATAATTCAATACACGACCAGTTTTTTGATGATGTTATTGTATATAACTATACAAATTCCACCCATGCTTAAGTAAAATTACATTAAGTATGCAAAAAGTATGAAATAATATGAGATGAAAAACCGCTAGAGAATGAATCGTGCCGACTTTTAGGTTATCTTTTATGTGGGTTGCCAAATAACGCACAACTTCTGGTCGTCTAATTCTTCATCATCTTTGTTTAAACATCAATCAACTAATGTTAAATGGAAGCTGTGGCTTTTAATAGCTTTAAATCCCCCCATTTGTGATAGTTCATCTTATAAGAAAGTTGTGATGAGATTTCCATAACAGCCATCTCATAATATTTATTATGATACTAATACTAACACTAATTTAGACTCCACATGTTTGAATGAGCAAAAAGGATGTACAGGTAGAGAAGAAAAACAGCCCGCAATTTGGCAACCCTAGTAGAAGAGAACCAAAAAAGTCGACGCGATTCACTTAAACGCATTTCTTTCTTGCGTCATAACTTGATTATTTCATACTTTTTACATACTTTATGAAATTTTATTTAAATATGGTTGGACATCAGGCTTCTGCTCGTGTATTGAAATATTCCACGAAGAGAGCGAGCAGCGAAACGACACGCTTCACTCGTTTTCTTTGTTGGCATTCCACTCCATGAGTAAATTTTCTTCTCTATACAATAGTTACTTTATGGAATGGGTTATACTCTCTGCGATTGAATTTGACGTTTGATATAAAAATCTTATATTTAATCTCACGTGTAGGCGCTGTGCTATTTCACCAACGACGATCAAGAATTGACGACCATGTGCGCAATTTGCCAACCCTGATAAAAAAGAACCAAAAAGAGCTAGTAATTCACTCAAACGCATCATATCTCTCTCTCGCGTCATATCTTGCTTATTTCATACTTTTTATGTAATTTATATAATTTTACTTCAACATGGTTGGAATTTGTATAGTTATATACATTTACACTGTCAAAAAGCTGATTGTGTATTGAAATATTCAATGAAGAGAGTTCGAGAGAGAGAGCAGAGAATGGCTAGGGTTTCACTCGTTTTGTTTGTTGGCATTTGAGTGAAGAGAAATGTTAGGGAGAGCAATGAGAACCATGGTTCAAATACACGGTAGTAGGTACTGTTGTAATTCTGGACAACAACAGTCATTCTGTTTTGATGCGCACTTGGCATCTGTCAAATTCACCACAAATGTATAGCAACAACAAGATTAACAACAAAATGCAATGTGTATTGACGGTTGGCAAAAGACCAAGGTAAGGTAAAAATCAAATCAGCTGCTCTTACAACACAACCTTGACTAGTTCAACCATGAATGAGAACACTTCTGCCAGGGGGTATCCATGACACATCTGATCTACTATGCACTAGGAAATTTTTAGAAAACAGAGTAGATAAGCGAGAAAGCGATAAGCAACCAGAAGCAAACCACGCAGCAAACGAAGTTTAAATAGTAGTTGACTGATACTAATGACAGCCAGATTATGTTTGATGTTGGTTGCATCTAACGAAAATTCGCATTCCACTTCATTTCTGCCACACACCAAACCATTTATGTCAACCAAAGGGTAACATACAACTGCAACTCGAACTCGATGAAATGTCCTACTACATACATGTCCATAAATGACCTACTACAAAAAAAAATAACTTAATTAAATTTACTGTTTAAATAACTTAAATTAGCGTCAAATCTTGGAGTAGTACACAAATGGAAGTTTTTAATTTATTTTTTGTTCTAAGTATAAATTTAAGTTGTTATTGAAATTTGTAATGCAATATATATATATTTTCCAAATTACTGTTTAAATAACTTTTAATTAGCGTCAAATCTTGGAGTAGTTCACATATGGGAGTTTTAATTTATTTTTTTTTCTAAGTACAAGTTCTAAATTGTTATTGTTATAAATATTTTATTATGTAGTAGCTCAATTGTTGTAGTACATTTAACCATAAATGGCATTACTGCTTGGTTATTGAATGAATAAATTAAATTAAAATTAAATATAATACTAGCTGACCCGGCAGACGTTGTCCTGCAAATTTTGTTCAAATACCGTTAGCAGGAGCAGAAATAATGGATTTTAAATTTGTGGTTTGTATGGGAGGTACCACGCCCCTTTGTCCAATTGAACCGAATAGTAAATCTAAACCACGCATACAAAAAATTTTATTCAAATCGGTCCAGAAGTTTAGGAGGAGTTCAGTCACAAAAACACATGCAGTAGAATTACATGTATAAAGATAATATTGTCTATAAATGTTGTATACTATCAACAATTGACATAGGTAACATGGCAATAGCTACTTTTGTGGGTAATAATACCCAAAAATATAGTTGGTTTCTATTTTTGAAAAATTATCTATAATTGCTGGTAAACTGGCTGGAATATATTGCAAATTTATCTATTTCTAAAGTGTAAACCTTCGCCAAGTCTTTGATGAGTTTGCCAATAATTGCTTGCTAAATTTGCATTTTCTACAGCTAAAATCCTTTTTTTTGAAAAATTAGCAATTATCTAAAGAAATGCTTTTACAACAATAAAAATTTCAATTTTTTATTTAACATATTTATTGATCATGAATATAATATACTGACATATACAGTTGCCAACTCTCTCAGTATATTGATGACATTTGGTTGGATGTTGGAAAGAATTGCTTTGTGCGTTAAAATTTTTGTGTAAATACAGCACAAATATAAAACAATAAAATATAACAAAAAAGGCCAAAATACGTTTATATTTCGCAGTTTTTCATTAAAGTCAAAAATTTTTGTAATTCCACCTGGTGTAAGTTAATTTACGTCAAGGAAAAATCAGATGTGAAGAATGGCAGCTCCATATGGCATTACTCTATGGTTTGTAGAGATACTAAAGTTTTTGAATTAGAAGTCGTAGTAAAATTTAAAAATTCGTTGAATTTTATTTTAATTAAATTTTAATAAAATTAATGAAAACTATAATTTTCTTATTATTCAATTCAATTCAATTTTATTGTCTTCATAGCATATACAGATTTCTTTATAATTATAATATTTATGTATATGTGAAGAGTTTAAGGTTTTTTTCCTTTTTCTGCTTAAAAATAACATGTGGTTTCCGTAATATTATGATATGATTTTAGTATTTTATTATTTTAATATTTATTAAGGACATTTTGTAACTTTTGTGACCAAAAACTATTTTTTTGGCTATTTTATTTAATTGGTTTGTATTTGTTTCGGCTTAAGGTCATAAGAATAAAAGAAAACTCTGGTCGGGAGACGAGCGTTCTGTCGCCCTACTGAATCTGACCGAATGTTTAAAACCACAACGTATGTTCCGGGGTTCCCTGACAGCTTGAAACATTCCAATATATATCGCGATCTTAGAACAACAAAGTTCTAACTGACGTCTCTACCAGGAAATGCTGCATACAATTGACGTTCCATCGGCTAAAAGGCTTAACTTCAAACGATATACAGATCAATGTGCAGAAGTGTACAGGCACACAATTGACTAAGAGAAGAACAAATCAGTTGACATAAGCCTGCGGAAAAACTTGGACGCGCTCTGTGTTATCTCAAAGTGTAATTAAGGTTAATCGTTCTCCCTTTGGGGAAAATTATATATTTGTTTATGTTGATTCTTGTTTGAACTGTTCACTAATGTTTACGAATACTTTGTGTTTATTTTTGTTTTATTAGATCCTTGAAAACAATCAACGAAGTTGGTCGAAATATTGAAAAATATTTATAAAATTGTGACAAAAAGAAATACTTGCAGCATTTTCTTTTTATTCTTATGACCTTAAGCCGAAACAAATAAATACCAATATAACTACAAAGGTCAACTATACATACAACTAATATTTAATTTAATTTTAAAATAATTTTCTGGCAAAGCGTACAGCTGTTTTATTTATTTTTTTATTCCATTCACAATATCTACAACACGTGTTTACACCTCCTTTTTGTCTTGTACTTTAACAAGAGTGTAAATAAGAGTTCAATATATTTTGTATATATATAACAAGTGTACTATAGACCTAAGAGTGAAAACAGCTAATATAAAAAACTGAAATCCTCATGAGATTCAATATTCCAATAGATTCAACTGCATATGGAGTGTGGGTTTTTTGGCTATAGGTGTAGTTTAACATTCGCCAAGTAAATTGTACCAAAACAAAGAGTACTGAAGTCTAAACTTATCATCTCTGACATGTCATTTTATTATTATGGAAAACTAATATTTACCGAATACAGCTGTTTTATCTTACGGGCAGAGCTGTCAGTTCTCACTGTTACGTTATACATTTTGTAAATATAATGTGGACAATTTAAACAGTTTTAGTGAATTTTTTAAGCAAAAATTGCATTAAATACAGTGTACACAATGTTTAGCGTAATACGTATCACACCACAACTTCGTGTGTTACCTGTGACCATTCAGAAATGTATAAATATAACTGCCTCCATTGCCTGCATACATACCACACCAGTATGTTCAACATTTTGGGAGCGTGAGAAAAAGTCCGGCTATAAAACTGCCCTGCCAGAGCCATCCAAAAAACAATTGGTTATGGATGGCCTGAAAGAACTCAAAGTAGAGATAAATCTCTGGAAGAATGAAATGAAAGAAAAACTTGCATCGGATCCCATCGTAGTCTTTCGTCCTGGCGAAACAGATGTTGTATTTAATTTTAAAGATAAATCATCGTTAGACAAATGGACAGTAACCACAGATATGGATCATAATGAGGGTAAAAGTACGGCTGCTTTGGAATTGAGTAATACGGGGGCAGGTTTATTTTACGGCAGTGTTAATTCAGAACACGTCAAGGACGGTATTATTAAGAGAACGGGTTATGCCAATATACGGACCAAAAGAGTTAGGGTAAGTACCATACTCCGATCAACTCATACAAAATTTATTATTATGTATATTATATATTTTCCTAATAGAAATCCTTTAAACGTGACACAACCTATGATTGGAGCCAATACAATATGTTGGTGATAAAGCTTCGGGGTGACGGCCGCAGTTATTTAATTAATTTGCATTGCGAGGGCTATTTTGATTTGATGTGGAATGATGTGTATCATTTTGCTTTATACACAAGAGGTGGGCCCCATTGGCAAATCGCGAAGGTATCAATCAACATTGCTTTGGTTTTGTTATCTGCATTATACTTAACATATTATTTTCAGATACCCTTTTCGAAATTTTTCTATTCCTCCAAAGGTCGTATACAGGATCGTCAACAAGCTATACAGTTGAATAAAATTACACATTTTGGATTTTCTGTGGCCGCTAAAAATGGGATGGATGGCCCATTTAGTTTAGAAATCGATTATGTTGGTTTGGAATTTGATCCTAGTCGCCGGGAAGAGTTTGCCTACGAAATGTATAAAGCAGCCCCATATATTGTTAATACATAAAGTTATTGAAGGAGGTTAAACCCCATTATCACCATCTCGGTTTAACACCCAGTTAGACCTATCTGTTATGGCTGTCAGTTTGTACTGAATTGAAAATTACTAACTCTAGGGCCCATTATCACCATCTCAAGTTATCCTACAGGAAGTTGAAAATTTAACTGTTAGCTCTAACCAAACATTGTGATAACGAGCCTTAGTGTTAGCTCTATCCAGACAGTGATAAGAGTAAAAAAATAAATGTTAATAAAGTGCAAAAAAACGCGTTTTAATAATGTAAATTATGAACTGTGAAATATGAGCGGTATAGTCCTGGCCATAGGAATCACATTTTGGGGAAATCTAAAAAACAACGTAAAATCAGTTTAAAAATAAGAGACAAGCTGTACTATATCATCTGTACAGTGTGCTTTTAAAACTTAATGGTGTACCGCTGAATTATTTCAGTGGTAATACATTTCTCTACCCACATCTTTTATCTATATTGACACAAGTTTTGGAAATCAGGTTGTGGTATGACAAACCAACTAGTCACCTTGTAATTGCTGGCATTATCTGATAATAGACTATTCAAAATACGATCCTCCGGTTGTTTGGGTATATACAGACCGCCGGTTTTCTGAATATGTTAATTTTGCAACCAGTCTTCTTGCCAGGCTCGGCAGATTTTTAAAATTAATTTTGTTCTTTCGAAAAAAAGAACTTGAAATTCTTTTTTAAAACAAAATTGTAACAACTAGGTTTGACTTTTTGACAGAAAATTTAAATCATAATTAAGTACAGTGCCGCTCAACTGAATAGGTTTGTTTTTTTTTTTAAGTTTAAAAATGTATATCTCTTCAACAAAAACTTAGATTTGTATGAAATAAATTTTAAATTTTATGAAATAAAAAAGTTTCTGGTTTGTAAGTTTCATTTTTCTATGATTTTTATTTTTTTTTTCAAAAACAACAAAAAATGCCTATTAATATTGGCTCATCTGAATAGGTTCGGCCACTATAAATATTTAAAAAAGGAAAATAAGGCGAAATTTCAAGGCACTGAGTAAGTTAAACAGTAAAGGACACTATTATTTAATTATTTACTACTTGGTATGTCCTCCCTTATTCTTAATAATTTCAAATAAACGACTTGGTAAAGACTTGTAATATTTTTCAATTTCACTGAGTGAAATTGTTGACCAGTCTTTCTTAATTGCTTCAACTAATGTCTCAGAGTCGTTAAATTGTGTTCCATCTGCATATACTCTAATTGACAAAAGTCCCCAATTGTTTTCAAGTATATTTATGTCCGGTGAGTATGGCCGCCAATCCAGCAACTTAACATTTTGCTCGTTAATCCCCTGTTTCACAACCCTAGCAGTATGAATGGGAGCGTCGTCATGCTGGACCGTCCACGCAATAGGACCAAAAACTCCCGAAAAATGTGGAAAAGCCTTTTGGAGTACTGCTTTGTACACATTTGCATTCATCCTTGATGAGACAAACTGCAGCTCACAAGTTCCATACAACAATACTGCTCCCCACACCATTACGCCACCTGCACAGGAGTGATGGCGGCTTAAAAAGCTTTCCTCCTTTCGTAGGAACAGACCTAGTATAGATCGGCACGTCCAATTTTTTTGCTTTTTTTTTTGGTTGTAGGGATCGCTATTTTAAGTAAAAAAAGTAAAATAAAAAAAATCGGGGGGAACCCCTATTTTGGGAGTTACGGGCCAAGTAGCCCTGGCAGGGACCTATGTTGCTCGTACCGTGTGGAAAATCGTTAAATTTATATTGCAATTTGTCGCCCGGCCGGGCTCAGGCAGGGGGGTTAAAATTCCCTCTGTACCTGAAGTCGATGTGTGGCAAAATCCGAAAAATCACTCGATTGCTTGAAAAAAAAATATTTTCTGGATATTTTTAAAAATCCGATACGTGGATAACTAAGCAGTTATCGAAAAAATGTATTTATTTATTATTGTTTATTTCGACTCGTTTTACACAAAAAAGTTGTGAAATCGGTCCCAGCCAACAACAACAGGCATTTTGTTTTTGCTTAGTGTCTGTGTTGTGTCAAGTCAGCTGATAGAAAAATGATGAAAATGTAAACAAATTTGCAAAAAGTGCCATTTAGCAAATGATTGAGTGTTATTTGATATATTGAAAGAGTTTAAGTGTGAAAATTAAAACTTTTCTATGTAATTTTTGCAGAGAAATATTTCAAAAACAGCAGTTGCTGGCGAACGGGGGTTGCAGACAAACAAATGTAAACAAACTTTGACATAAGAGAAAAACTTACTCACACTCAGTCCAGAAAAAAATTCAAATCAGCTGGGCTAGTGCTTCTACCATTTCTTTGTACCATGAGCCCAGCTGATTTGAAATACATATAAATATTCACTTGCATATAAACGCATGTATTTTATTTTTGGCAGGTTGTGGTCGTTAGCCTGTCGTCGTCTATGTGTTTCATGCTTTAGTGTGGTGTTCTATAAGTCGTGAATCAGTCACTTCGCGTTACTTTTGCCGTTTTGATAGTTTATAAAACTTTACAGCTGTTCGGTGACTACCTGCGTTGATTTACGTTATTTAATGGGTAGTTTATAAAACGCATCGCAACGTTCAAATTGAACACGCCACAGTTCTTCGCGTTAGTTGAACAAATTACAAATTTAAAGAAAAATGTCGATCGAGGATAGGCTGATGGAAGTATTTTACATTTCATTGTTTATAAATACTTGCCAATTTAGGCTGAAATGCATTCGACGGGTAGAGCTCAAACTAAATAATTCAAAATTATACTGTTTACGCACTGAAATTCTTATTTACAATAATAAAATTAGAAATGGAACGGTAAAATAAATAATGCGTTGCAAAACTATTATAATTATATTTAAACATTATAGACATCAATTGATGTTGACAATAATAAACAGAAGAACCAATACATTACAATCAATACATACCGCCAAATGGCACGTGTTTCTCAAAAGACAACTAATCTAATATAGGTGGGGAAATTTATTGGACATTGAACCCCAAAGTAACATAGGTTTTTTACACATTTTATGTGAATATTGTTGGTATTTGCAGTATTATAAATAATAGCAATCTTAAAATCTGTTGATCTACTGAAATGGAGCTAAATTTTGTAATCTTTTTCATTCTGAGCATTTCACTCAAGATAACTCTGTAAGTTTGGCAACTCTGTAAAGCGCGAAGTGATATATAAACTATAATTTTTTTACTTCGGCGTTGGCGTTTGCATTCACGTTCACTTTCGGGACTTTTAGAATACTACCCTTACTCTATGGTACAACATACATATTTCATTTACATTTCTACTGATTAAGCCCCGTATTCAGTTGTTATTACCATAAAAAGTAAGTGTATAAAAAATAACGAAAATTTCGC
The DNA here is from genome assembly GCA_963931995.1 of Phaonia tiefii. NCBI lineage: Eukaryota > Metazoa > Arthropoda > Insecta > Diptera > Muscidae > Phaonia > Phaonia tiefii. The sequence continues at coordinate 67,632,335 of OZ008367.1, forward strand.
TCACTTTTCATTTGCTTGGTACTCAGCTCTTTGCGAACATTTCGTAGGCAAAATCAAGTACAGGGTTGTTACGCAATAGTTATTTTGTACAAAAACAATTGTTTGATAAAGCCCCGAATTCAGTTCTTGCGAAATTTTCGTAAGAAATTTTGCCATTTATCTCTAAACGGAAAATTACCACCTATCTTTGATTTGCCTTGCAAATAACTCGTCTTCGCACTCCATTTTATTTTTTAGTTTTGTGGTATTACTTTAGTTTGCTAAAATTATCGAAGTGTCAAAATTCCATTCCAAACAATTGTTTTCGTGCAAAATAACTTTGGCGTAACAACCCTGTACTTGATTCGGCCTACAAAATTTTTGCAAGGAGCTCAGTACCAAATAAATGAAAAGTGAGCGAAATTTTCGGTTCATGAAATTTTCGTTATTTTTTATACACGTACTTCTTACGGCTAGGAAATTTCATAAAAACTGAATACCGAGCTTTACCAGGAAATCACGGCAATGGCAAGCGCAGACTTGATAATTAAAACCAACAACAAGAAAACGGCAGATACATTTTTTGAGACAGATCATTTGTGTATTTGCAGTGAAGTGTTAAACAGTGAAAATAAAAAGTGAAAAGGCTAGTAAAGTGTCCAAAGTGGAAAATTTGTGTGTTTGCAGACAGCAAATCGGGAAAAAAAATTTCGGAAATTTTGAGAAAAAAGTGCCAAAAACTTCAAAAAGTGAGAACATTTTTAAAAAAGATCAGTTTCCTGACTTTTGTAAAAATGTTTTTAGAAAAAGTCGCACGGAAAAGTGTGACCGTGTGAACACCTGACAACCCAGGTTTTGAAAAGTTGCACAACTTTTTTGCTATCGACATAAAATTCAAAATTGAGCAGTTGCGTTCTACTATATTGTCACAACATTCAACATCTGTACCAATCATCCCATAGGCGTTTGGTGTATATTGGTGTGGTGGAAACCAGCCGATACTATTCCGCGATGGATAGTGCAAGTATGGCTGGTGTGAAGAGGGGAAGAGACGAGGAGGTCGTTCCCCGTGACGAATTTCGGGAGGCAGTCGGTGAAAATACTGTCCTCGAGAAGATATATGAATTGATGACGCAATACGTTGAACTTCAGCGCAATTTGCTGTATTCCTAGACCGAACTAGAAAAATTTCGGCAGCCCAATGCCGAAAAGATTCAACAGCAGTCTCAAGAACTGCCCGTCGAAGATTCTGGCTCAGATATGGACTATGGATATTATAACCTCACGATTGAGGACTACGACAAGTTGAAGGCGATGTTGGTTGAACAAAAGCTCAACTTTTGTACCTACACCCCGAAAGGACTAACCCCCTTTTCGGTGGTGGTGTGCGGCTAAATATGACTCGTACGGTGAGAGCGACCTCAGGACTTATCTTGAGGCACTGCCACTGAAGTTGAGCGTCCAGCGTGTTACCATGCTGGGTCGTGATAATTGGCTCCTCCACCTTACGCGAGAATCCGATATTGGAGGATTCTATAAGGTGAAGGGAATTCTGAATTGTTGAAAATGCGCGTGGCACAATGTCATAACTGCCAGCGCTTTGGCCATGTGTCAGGTGGATTTGCTTTGATTAATGACGACTGTCATGGCATTTTCAGCAGGGATTTAGTGTCCTGCATGACACGATTGGATCGCTTCACTAGCGATTACGTTAGACTCTAACGATTCTGAGCGAGCCCATGCGCTGATGGACTTATTTTATTCAATGCGCAATGACTAGGCAAGTCAAGTGCACTTTCGCCAATGTAAACTACTTTGTGGCTCTTCACATGAGACATTGTTTTAAGGTATTTATGGGCGGGCATAACCCGGAAATAGTTCTAGTAGCTAAACACAGACTGCGATTCACAAGTTGAGTTTCGGTGGGTTTGCTGTTCATCGACAGAATAGACACGGAGGAGGTACAGTGGTCTTCGTAAGGGACAACAGTTGCCACGAGAAGGTGGTACTGTACCTGGGTGCGGTTGAGAATACGTGCGTGCGGATTCGAAGTTGGGTTGGATCGACACTGACGGCGGTATCGATGTACCTCAGACCTCATGTCCCCTTTGACTTTGCAAAGCTAGAGCCAGTTGGGGTTCTAGCTAGTCAAGGGGATCTGGTAGGAGCTGACCTTAATACTAGTCATCCTAGGTGGAGGTCAACAAGACTGACACTAGGGGCAGGGCATTACGGGTGACCGGGTGTCCTGACATTACTGTGATGCCAACTAGTGGACCTACTAGGATAGGCACCACTTCGGCTACGTTTATTGACCTTTTTAGGGTCTCCTTGGGGGTTACATGTCGTGACACTGGGGTAACGGATTGAGGACATTTGATTGCGGTTCGGACCATAGGGCCGTGGAGTTGATACCGGAGCGGAAGAGCCCGATGTATTTCGACTATGACCGGATGAATCGACGGCGATTCAACCGGGTACTCGCGGAAGGATTGACCGGGAGCGAACTCCCGATCAACCAGAATGTTACATGCTCAGAGATTGACACTTATGTCGAATCTGTGGGCATGGCATTCCGTTGAGCTATGGAGGCCTCAACACACAGGGTACCAAATGGGCCGAGGTCACTTCGACGTCTTCCACCGTACACATATCTTGGATTTTATACGTGAGAAGAATCGGCTGACAGGACTTGGGAATTTTGGAAGGGCGATGACGGTGCGTGCCGTGGTGCGCAATCTTGAGAGGATTATCCGGGGATCCATTTGACTTTGAGCAGCGGACGACGGGAGTTTCGACGGGTGAAGGCGGCAACTGGAATTGGGGCTAGACGCTGCATGGCTGACCTTCTGGACGATAATGACTCACTGATTGTGGTTGATGGAAGTAAGGCTAATCACCCTGCTGACTACATTCAGGGACGACCCCGGTGACTGGCGGTGGATCGAACGATATGGACAACGAGATTGCGCGTTTGGCTTATGATGGACCGGCTGTGATGTTTGGACAAGATATCATAGCGGACGGGACGTTGGGCGCGGATTGCGATAGCTAGCGTGAGCATGGCTTTATTAAGTCTGCTAAAGTCAGCGAAGCGCTACGAACGGGGTAGAATCGTATATCCAGTGGACTCGACGGGGTCCCGGAAGTGGTTCTGAAGCGGGATAACGCCGCTATTTGGAGTTTCCTGGCGGTACTGTTCAACCATTGGCTAAACCTGGTATATTTTCCGGTGACTTGGAAGGAAGCGGTAACGGTTCCTATCCCTAAGCCGGGAGAAGTCCCCAGGCGGAGTGGAAGCTATAAATGGGTCCCCAAGGACAACCAATTTGGTTTTCGGCGAGGACATTCAACATCATATCCGCTCATGGTCTTTGGAGATTATGTGACGCGAGCGTTGAATAGGATGCACTCCACGATTGCTATGAATTCTGGCAGGCCGGAATTGTTTCCAAATTGATCAATTTTGGATTTGATAAGAACACCTGGTGTACAATGGCCAGCTTCTTGAGGGGACGCAAATTCCGTACAAAAGTGGGGAAAGCGTACTGAAGTGTTAGGGAGTACTTGGGTTCGCTCATGGGGCCTATGCTCTATAACATCTTCATGTGAGACATACCACAACCACCTGAGGGTGGGCTCTTGCTGGTATACGCGGATCACTAACTCCAGGGTCAACGAGTACCTGGAGATAGTGCCGGAATATTTCGACAGGTGGAAACTCACGCTGAATATTAACAAGTGCGAGGAATGATTTTCAAGGGGAAACGGATCCTTTTGTTCCCTACTACTAGAACGTACGGGCCGCGTGATCAGCGGATGGATTTAAGTACCTCTGGGTCTTATTCCGTACGAGCTTCGAATTTCACTGACTCCTTGACCACACCCTGGTCAAGGTAAAGGCGATTTTCTCTACACACCTCCATACCCTACGTTGCCGTGGGATGACTGAGGTTAAACATTTGATCACCCTTCAGATCATGAGACCCATTACGGCCTATGCGTTCCCTGTTTGGTTCGGAATCTCTTCCGACCATATGGAGAGATTTAGGAAATGGGAAAGACGCATCCTTTTGAGCTGCTTGGGCTTGAGGATGCGGATAGCTGACGATGGTTCGGCTTATAGAAACTCCGCGCCGAGACAAAATTATCGAAATTACCACAACAGAAAAATTAAGTTGGCGGCTATTGGTTTTTCCAGTTTTGTACAGATCTGGGAATTTTTTGAAATAAATGAACCTTTAAAATTGGACCAGTGGGACAAATCGGGGCAGTCTATAAAATCGGCTCGCAGTTTGAACCAATAAGAGTCATTTATGAGTCTAAACATAATCAAACACGCTACAGACGACGACGTTTTTCTACATAGGTTTCTTATGGCAGGGAGAAATCGTCACGAAAATCCTTGGCGGCTGACGACTCGCCGCTAGAATAGAATCTTTTTTAAATTCTTGGCGGCGCTCCCACGAATTCTCTCAATTGAGAGAATGAAGTTACCACATTTTCAATAAGAGCAACCAACATATACATACTGTGATACATGCATAGAGTAATTCTTTAAACATAGAATATTTGACTCATCTGACGTTTCCTTTCACACTCTTCGCGGTGCGGTCTGTGTCAAAGAGATGTTTGACGAAAAATGAGTCGAAAGCGGAATTACATTAACTTCTGAGTTTAATTTTTCATGTGAAAGTGAAATTTAAATGTGTTACACTTTTTAATTGACAGCTATTGTTAGCATACATTTGTGTTGTATTTAACACAATAAATTTAACACACAAAACGAAATTCCGTTGTTGTTATTTTGTTCGCTGTTTTGAACCATTGCCTCTCTCCGGTATTAGTAACGCAATTCTTTTCAACATCCAGTTTTCACATCACACCAGGCCAAATCTCAGAAATTTGCTGAACGAAAGAAAAACTCTAGTTATAATAATTAGTATATGGATACATGTGGGTACAAAGGAAATGAAAGAAAGGGTTTCAAAATTATTTATTTTTAAACACAATACAATAAAAGCGAATACAACATTTTTCAAACCAGTAAAAACAATTTAATTCCTGCACAAACATAATAATATTTTTCCAAATTTCTAAACAAATACCAGAAGAGCAGCAAACATATACGACGCATAGAGACGGTCTCTCAGTCTCTCTTTCATTTCGTTTAGACGCTAGAGATTTTTTCCGGCATCGTCTGAAGCGTGTCTGGTTCTGTTTGGACTCTATATCGGCGGCGACGTGAGCTTCAAAAAAGTTTTGGTGGCGGCGACGAGTCTGAAAATTTTCGATCGGCTTCGATCTTAAAAACGCTGTAGCCACACTTTCAAGTTTTTGTTTCAAGTTTTGTACACATACTGCTTGTCAAAATTCGTGTGAATTGATAGCTGTGACGTAGGCTGCACGCAACTTGAAAGCAATATTCATGTTCCATAAAACTTCATGGCTTCTGTACAGCTTCACATCATTACATTTATTACCTCTACTCCCAAACATTTTTAATTATTTATAATATTTTAATATTTGTAAAAGTAGAAATCAAAAAATTATGACGGCTGAATATTTGTAAGAAGGAAAACGAGAAACTGTTCATAACAAATGTAATCAGCTGTTTTCTTGAAAGAAAATGGAAACACGACTTGAAAGAGAAATTGAAAGCAAGTTCCTTTCAATTTTTAAAAGTGTAAGTGTATTAGTAAAAAAGTGTGAATGTATTGAAACTTGAAAGGCAAAAATTGACCGTGTAACACCCGTGTAAAGTAGACAGTCAAAATTTATCTTCACTCTAATGCCAACAAACAAACGAATGATTAACACATTCTATGCTCTCTCTCTCTCTCTTTTTATTGAATATTTCAATCATAGTAAAATAACCAAGAAGTAGCAGTAGTCGTTGTTGTTGTTGTAGGCAGCAACAACAGACATTTTGTTTTTGTTTAAATCGTTTAATAAGGTATCTCCACTGGATGATTACGATAAATTTTTGTAATTTCGGTGAAATTAGGTAACATTTTCCATACAAAATAGAAATTTTTAATTACTGATTTCAATGAATTTTGCATTGAAATGAGCATAAAAACGAAATTACTAGACACCCTGTGTATCAATTCCACTTTTTAATCCCAGTATTCAGATGAACCTGAATTTCAGGTTTCCATATGAAGTCTACATATGTACAAAAGCAACTAGCTGAAGGCCTTAGTAGCCAGTGCTATAAATCTTAATATTAATCTTATATTCACTATAAGTTTTAATATATCGTAAATAAATAAAAAAGCAAGTATACATATATTTACATATATTTTATATGCAAACCTAAATTTCACTTTCAGCTGAGTACTACGCTTAAACAACGATATGTCTAACGAAATTAAAATTCTTCGGTGTGGACGGGTTGAAACAAATTTGAAATTGGGCAGTCAGTGGAGACATGGCATAAGTTATCTATCTACAGGGTGATTCAGGAAGTTTCGGACAAATTTCTCCATCGTATTCCTTGGCTCATTTCATGAAGAAAAGTCCACTAGGACCATGTCCGAAAATGCAAGGGTGCGAAATGGCAGCGGCTTCCAAATTTTCGGATTGGTGGTCAGCCATCTGGCTGAACAAATTGAGGTTATGTGAATTTTTTTTTCCATTTTTTTCCGAAAGCTCTGTATCTCGACGATTTGACTTTTTTCTACTTTTTTTTCCAACAAGTCCAAAAACAAAAAAATCCGACCTCTGGCTCAGAAGTTAGCAACTTTACCCTACAAGCAGAAATCAGGAAAATTTTCTTGATTTCCCATATGTTTTGACAGACGACAAATCGAGTATTTTTTCTTATTTGGCTAGGAATCAATGCTGTTTTTTCTCACACTATCAACGAATAGTACGATTGTTTGCAACCATTTCAATCATGGCGCATCGATGCGGTGGAACCAGTTCTTAGGTATTTATGGTTTCTCAAACATATTTTTTTACTTTTTTGTTTAGTTTTATTCCTGGAATACATTTGTGCTGAATTTGATTGTGGAAAAATACCAGACAAAGCAAAATGCCTATTGTTGTCGGCTTGGTGTGTTTGTTGTCGTAGTAATACTACCTCATCGATGCGCCTTGACTTCCAATCAAATCAGGAAAAATCCCAATGCAAACACTTTGGATTTTGTTAGAACTTTTGATACGAAATTGGGAAAATATTTTGTAGTTAGAATGAGCAATAAGAGTAATTTTTATTCAGTTTCTTAAAAAAGGAGTCAATTTACAATTCCATAAAGAAATGCAAGAAAAATTTGTTCTGCAAGTGCTTTTAACAAAGAATACATTTCTTTTGGTCAAAAGTCTATATTGTAGAACTTTTGTGTCTTGTATTGTTGCATATTGGTCAATGGAAAAGTGTTGAATGTGTTTTAATAAGCGACAGGATAATATACATCACTTAACCACTTTAAGAGTAGAAATGTGTGTTATTTGCACAAACGAATAAACTTGATACCCAAGTGTTAATACATTTATCTAATCATTAATTTATTTCTTCACAGGGAACATAACTGGAGTCCTCGGCAGTGACTAAAGAGAGGTGCTACTACTGGCAATTCGTGATTATAATGTTAGCGTTTATTTATGTTATTATTGTAAGCAACAATACAATAAATACTTCTTTAATTAAAAACAAAAACATTTGTTTCTGTAAATATGAAAAATATGGTCTAAACATTTGGTAAATAAAAACTCGGTAAAAAAAACTGGTTGATAAAAACTCTACCAAATAGAAAAAAGGCACCAGGCTTTGATCTGATTACGTCGAAAACCCTCAAGGAACTCCCAAATATAGCTATTACACACTTCAGAAATATTGTAAATGCTATATTCAGAGTTGGATACTTTCCGGTGCAGCTTAAAGTGGCTGAAGTAATAATGATTCCGAAGATAGGAAAACCGCTACAGGATGTGCAATCGTAAAGACCAATAAGTCTACTACCAGTGATGGGCAAACTAATTGAACAAATTTTACTTCTTCGCCTAAAACCAATACTGCATTCAAAACATCTTATTCCAGACCATCAATTTGGCTTCAGAAACAGTCATGCAACGATAGAACAGGTGAACAGGACTGTCAAGACAATAAGAACTGCCTTCGAAGAAAAAAAATATTGCTCAGCGGTATTCTTGGATATTTGCCAAGCTTTTGACAAAGTATGGCATACTGGCTTACTATACAAGATTAAAAAGAACCTTCCATATCCATTCTTCGAAATAATGAAATCTTACTTAGAATGCAGATACTTCTTTGTGAAAGTTAACGGAACCCAGACGGACCTACATGAAATTAAATCTGGCATACCTCAGGGTAGTGTTCTCGGCCCATTGCTGTACACTCTGTTTACTGCAGACCTACCAACATGCAAAAATACTGTAACAGCTACATTCGCAGACGACACAGCACTGTTATCATCGCACCAGACAAGACACATACACAAAATCCAGGAGTGGTGCCAGTCATGGAGACTCAAAGTCAATGCCAATAAGTCAGCGCATGTAACTTTTACATTGAGAGCCGAAACATGTCCACGTGTAAAAATTAACAACGCAGAAATACCACAAGCCGATAGTGCAAAATATCTTGGCATACACCTGGACAGACGTCTAACTTGGCAGAAACACATTATAACGAAAAGGAAACAACTTGGTCTTAAACTAACATCTATGTACTGGGCTTATGGGCCGAAACTCTAAGTTACTGTTAGATAACAATTTACTGCTGTGCACAGCAATCATCAAACCAATCTGGACATACGGAGCAGAACTCTGGGGTTCAGCAGCAAAATCAAACATTCAACTTTACAGAGGTTCCAATCCAAATGCCTACGTCTTATCGCAGATGCACCCAACTACATACGTAAGAAACGAAACCCTACACACAGACTTCCAACTAAATACAGTTCAACAGGAGATCAACAGAATCAACGAACGTTATGCTTTGAGGCTGTCTTCACATACTAACATCTTGGCACGCAGACTTCTAGAAGTAGCTACACATGACAGAAGATTAAGAAGATTTAAACTTACGCACCTAGTAAGCACTCGGTGAAATGTGCACTACCCACAATGAGGACCAGCAGTGGTTGTTTCTCTTGCATCCAATTTTTATACATACATTCATATTTCCCTTTCAACAGGCATGTTTTCACAAGAAGCTCTCGAAGCGCCAAATAAAGATCACAGGAAATTCTGAGCAAGCAATTGTCGGAAAAGTTCCCGTAAAAACACCATGGAGGATTTGGCGCATTCGCTTTTTATTTCTTCAGATCCTTGCATAACCAAGCTATAGAAAGGCGCAGCTAAGTCTCCGAAAAACAATGAGCCTTTACATAAAGATGTCATCAATCTTCTGTTGATTAATAGTATAGAAAATTATATGCCGCATGATAGTGTGTCAGACAGTGAATAATAATTAACTTTGAAAAATTAAATAAAAATTTCCACCTGATTTAAAAATTATTTCTTCACTAATTCTTATTTGTGGATATTTAATCTGTAAAACAAAATTCATTTGACACAAATCGAACATTTTTCTGGAAGTTATTAATTAATCCGAGCTAAATTTATGGTTTCGCCCAGTGTGCGGTCCCTTCAAGGGATGTAATGGGAAACCATTTTTTTTTTTATAATTTTCCATTTGAAAAATGTGTAGTTTAAATTTCTTTTTCAATTCTCTTAGAAATACAGTGCCGCTCAACTGAATAGGTTCGAAAAATCTTGCTTACATTTTTTCGTCCCTCTTCATTTCTATTGCATTGTTTTTCATGTTCATTGCTTCTTTTGAACCTTCATATGTTTACTCATGACATACTAGAACAAAAAAAAACGGGATATATTCCATGGTACAAAGAAATGGTAGAAGCACTAGCCCAGCTGATTTGAACTTTTTTCTGGACTGAGCATAGACTAATACATACCTAGATAAACTTATTCTCTCATCTGACGTTTCATTTCACACTCTCATCGTAGGTTTGTGGAAATGAGAGCAATTAAATTTAAAATTATCTTACACCAGGTGGAGTTACAAAATATGTTCACTTAACTTTTTCCTGCCGTTTTGGTGTAGAACTGAAAAATTTAAATTTATTTTGCATTTTTTTATTGACTTTTATCGTTGGTATACATTTGTATTGTATTTAACACAACTAGTTTGCCACAAAAACACGAATTTCGGTTGTTGTTCCTACGTTGATCGCTGTATACTATTGCCACTATCTGGTATTATTGAACCCATATTTCTACCATCCAATGTTTACTTTCCATCGTACCTATGACGTTTAATTTATTGAGCGAATAAAACCTTCTATGGTATGTGTTATTCTATGTATGGACTGAAAATTTTTCAAAAATTTCGTACCTCGCCTTAACGGCTCATTTCGTTATGGATGGAGTGTATAAAAGCAAGTTGCTAGGAATGAAGTCTATGAAAGGAATTTCGAGTACAAGTAAGTTGTCTGTAAAATAATACATGTAAACTTAAAAAATGTTAGTAGAAAAATGTTTGGAACAAATTTACTTTAGTGACAACTGCCCTATTTTTTCTTTTTTTTTGCCTAATAGGGCATTAAACGGTGATTAAAATGAATGAAATGAAAGTGCGCTGGTCCACATTTTCCGAAATATAGGCCTTCAAAGCTTGAATGTATAATCGTGCATAACCCAGCCATTTATTTTCCGATCTAGTTGGAAAGGATATCATTAGAAAGGTCTTTCTGCGTTTATTCACATTTATTTTTATTAACCCATTGGGGGGTTAGTCAAAAAAAAAGGTTTTTTACCCCACTTTTGTCATAAAAATGTATTTTTTTTCCAAAAAAATGCCTTATTATACTTATTTTTTGGTAAACTCCAATAATAGACAAGACCTGACCCTTTTTTTAAGGTAAAATACTCACCATTAACTCTTCAAAGACCGGAGATATTTACGTTCAAAATAAAAAATTAACCCATAAGTCAAGTTTTAAAGGGTTAATGGTCTTCAAAGGGTTAATGGTGAGTATTATACCTTAAAAAAAACTTAAGGTGTTGTCTATTATTGGAGTCTACCAAAAAATAAGTATAATAAGGCATTTTTTGGGAAAAAAGTTAATTTTTATGAAGTGAGGTTAAAAAATCGTTTGTTTTAGTTAGGCCCCTAATGGGTTAATAAAAATAAATATGTTTATATACAGATTTATAAAGTTTAGAAAGACCTTTCTAATGATTCCCATTTCAACCAGATCGGATTATAAATACCTGAGATATGATATCATATACTCAAGCTTTAAAGGCCTATATCGCAAAAAAACACTTTTTGAACTCAGCGTAGAAGCTGTTATCAGTGGTGAGATTTTGGTGCAAATCAGAGAGTTGTCGCTGAAGTAAACTTATGCCAAATGTTTAAGCTCGTATGTAAATCCAGAAAACAGTTTGCTAAACTGATTGTTTTGGGAGAACTTTTAGTTATATCAGTGTACCAACACAAGGATGACAAATGAAATATAAATTGTGTTTCATAAAACTTCCATTTTATCTTCTTCATGTAATTTTGAGAACAATATTACCTACATTTATAATGTTTTTTTCAATTGTTTCAAATGTTTTTTCAATTGTTATATAATTTATTCAGTGTCCTAATTTGTAACTGTAATTAATTATATTTGAAATTATTTATTTATTAAATTGGCATCAATATAAAACAAAAATTGGATACTCTACTGAATGAGTTCAACTGTTCCTTAAATGACCCAGTAGTAGTGGTTACAGATAGAGGAAGTAGCATCAAAGCAGCTTTAAAAGACCACGAAAATGTCAACTGTATAAATCACTTGATTCACAATACTATAGAAAAATGTATTAAAACGTCAGCACAAATTGATGAAATTGTAACAAAATCATCCAAACTGGTAAAAATTTTTAAGAAATCTGGTTTAAATTGTGATTTAAACACTTCATTGAAAAGCTTCACACCCACAAGATGGAATACAGTATATTTTAATTTATTATCAATAAAATCTAATTTTACTGATATTCAAAAAATACTAAATGAGAAAAATATGACTGAGAAATTTAGCATAATAAAAGAATATTATTTAGACCAATTAATTTCAATTTTAAAGCCTTTCATGGATGCTTCCACAGAACTTGAAGGCTGCTGCTATGTTACTATTCATTTAGTTCACCCGCATATTAATAATTTAAAAACAATCTGTAATACCACCAATAGTGATGAACCTACTCTTATCTCGGAGTTTAAAATAAATGTCTATGATACTTTAATTTCCTTAGTAGACAGCAAGATCACATTATATCATAAATTAGCAATATTTTTATTTCCGCCAGCTAATCAACTTACTCAGTTTAGTTTAGAAGAACAAAAAGAAGTAATAACCAAATGTAAATCTTTGTTGCTTCCTTATTCAAATGAAATAAATATTGTTAATTCCCCCACTGAAACAAGTTCATCTAGAATATATTCATTATTTGAAAAATATGTTCAACCAATAGAGGAAGTTTACTCTAACCAATATATAATTGAAAATGAAATAATTAAATATAAAAATACGAATGTGCCTCTGCAAAATGATTTTAATATTTTGAAATGGTGGAATGATAGGAAAAATGAATTTCCATTGTTATATAAACTGAGTTGCCGAATACTCGCTATACCAGCATCTAGTGCCCCTTCAGAAAGAATATTTTCCATTGCACGGGCACTAATAACAGATAAACGATCCAAACTTGGATATAATGGAAAATCAGTTAATGAAATTTTATTTGTAAATATAAATTTCAAAGATTAATTTCATTTAAAAACTTAATTCCCAATTTAATTTAATTTTGATTTAAAAACAAACATTTTAGTTTTTCACACCATTCCAAAATATGGAAACTGTTTTATTTTTGTTTGTAATGTATTTTTATTTTATATGTATGTATGCTAAGGTTTAATTTACTTTTTGTGATATGTTTATGTTTGCCTTTAAAGACTGAATTTTTTATATATATAGTTTAAGTTATTTGCACTGAATTTTATTTGTGCTATATTTATGTTTTGTTTGCCTTACTTTTTGTGATATGTTTATGTTTGCCTTTAAAAAATTAAATTTTTTATTTTTATATTATACTTTAAGTTCTATGCACTGAATTTTATTTTGTTATCTGAACAACTTTAAGTTTGCTTAAATTAATAAACGACATTGTTGTACAACATACAACTTTTGATATGTTTGATGATATGTTTGCATTTATTGGCAGTGTACAATAAGTACTTATAGTACGGTCTTCATTATCTGTTTTATTTGTTTGAGCGCCGTATAGGAAAACAAATGTTTCTCTCTCGTTCTCTCTGTACTCACTCACATCCAATCTGCTAGAGAGAATAACAATACCAACTTATAACAGAAACACTAAACCACTCATCTGTATGCACTCACTGATGATGTTCACAGAAACTGGTGTGTTAGATGTAACTGTGCACGTGTTTAATATGTATAACATTTACCGTGCGTTGTTGTGAACAATTTAGTTCGTTTTGTTTTTAATCGGAAATAAAAATCTATACTTCAATTTTAGAGATATAAAAGTATACTTATTCTTCCATTAAATAAAATAATTTTAATGAACTTCAGATGTGTAAGCCATTTTGCAAATTTCTGCTTCGAGTCTCTCCTTGATAACATTTTCATTCAAAAGAAATGATAGCAAAATAACTTTTTGTTGCCATTTCTTGAAATTTAACATGTGGCAACATTGTCATTGCTCAAGTCAGAATTTAAGTGGGAAATTGAAATGCCACTTAATATCGCTTAGCTGTCCCGTACAAATTAATCTATAAAAAACACACTTAACGTCTAGTGCTACTACTTGGTTATTTTGCTATGGTGTATGGTGTAACATCTGTTCTAACGAGTTTACCTTCCTTATTTTACCATGGTGTAAATCTACAAATATGCAAGGCAATTTTTCATTTTCGTGGAGAACGTAACATTTTCTACGTTTATTGGTACTATTGCCCAATTAAATAGCTGACCCTATGTTGCCCAGTGCAATGTGGGTAATATTACACTAGTTTTTTTTCTGTGCACATCAAACTTTGTAAATTTACTGAGACAATTCACTACTTCTAGATGTCATTACACTATGGTATACTTTTTTATTTCGTGGGAGAGCACTGACTTTTGCTGCTCACTGTAAGAATGTATTTGGATTGGTAGTTGTTTTGTTTTGCTATAATTCCTCTTTGCAAGCGTTTCTAAATAAACACCCCCCTCTGCAAAAATTCGTTTGCAATCGTTTTCACAATTATAAAAAGAAAATGCCAAACTACTATTGATTATAAACCGCAATGTTACACACTAATAACCGACAGATATACTAAAAGTTATTAATATTCACCGCTATTTAATCAATCAAGCGAATATAAGTGCAATTTTAAAGCCGCTAAAACGTTAATACGGATATTAGTGTTTCCTTGCTTATTGTTGTAAATTGTGATTGTGGTTTTGCAAAGAGAGTCAGGGGAGTCAGGCAACGGTTCTCATATAAAGGCAACGTAATTGTTTAAACAAAAATACGTAAACTCAATAAGAAAGCAAAATCTATTTGTGTCGCGGTAGTCTTGTGCCCTATTTGATGGTGACAGACTGCAACGTGGAATATATTTTGTAACTTGCCTTGTTTTTTGTCTAAAGTGGCTGCTGCTGGAGTGCTAATACATATAATAAGATAATGGTAAGTGTTTTAAGAAATATTACTTTAGCTCCCTATAATGTTGCAGTGAATGTCTGTAATTTGGAGGTCAAGAACCCGAAAATAGAGGGCACCGATTTTTTTATTTTAAATTTTTTGCTTAACACCTTAAAACAATGAAGATATATAGGGCCTTTGAAGCATTATTAAAAAATATAACAAAAAGCAATACCGAAGCCGCGAAGACAATAAAACAAAATTCCGGCCAAAGTCGGGCCACTCAGAAAGCTTTATAATCAAGAAACAAGTCCGAAGCCGGTGATGGACCCTCCCTAGAGTAAAAAATCCAAATCCGGCCGAATAAATCTGTGTTGAACCTCCCCAGAACAGAAAAATACCCAAAACCAGTCGAAAGCCGCAGAATGGGAATATTCCAAATTATTGAATCGGAGTTGTGTTACTATTAGGGGCATTATTCAGTGCTATGAAAATTATGTTGCAGTGGAGGATAAGTTTAGGACAGGCAACCCAGGAATTTTTGATAATACTGATGGACGACGGACTGTTCGAAAAGTCTAGACAGATCCAGGATTCAGTGCAACAAAAGTGGCAGCTGCTGATGAGGATTATTTGGTGGGGAAGAGAATTTTGGCTTCTGGGGAATGTTTTGTTCAATGACGGGGGCGGGAGGAAGGGGATTTTGGCTTCTGGGACATGTTTTGTTAACTGACGGGGGCGAATTTTATACAGTTGGGTCTGATGGACTCGTTAATATGTGGAGAAAACCGGGCGAAAACTTAAACTGAAGGGCATGAGGGCAACGGTTGAACACGGATGAGGACACGTCATGGTTTAGGAGGCCGGTGAGCGTTAGGTGTTGGGAATCTTCATTTTATCGAGGGAAGTATGTGGTAGGGGAATGGTTACTCTATATTGATCAAGGGGTCATTGGACCACCAACACGATCACCGGATTTAAATGCTGTCGAGAGCTTTTAGCATATTTTGTAGGTATGTATATATGGGGAACACAACATCACCGGCAGGGAGATGCTCGGGAATGACCAAAGGGGGAATGGTCGAAAATCAGGAATGACTACACCGAATAGTTGTTGTGGTTAATGGATGTCGTTATTAGTGAAAAAACTGCTAATTAAGAACTAACGTTATTATGTTATTTGTTGATGATGTATGATGTATGATTTTCGTTGTGAGGTCCAAATATTGAGTATTATTTAAACCTTCATTGTCTTATTTTATATACCTACAGCTTGTAGAAATAAAATACAGGTGCTTGATTTTCACTATGACCTACTGTATATCTCTATTAATAGAAATATAGTTTCCCACTATCAGTGAGCTGCTAGGTTTACAAGTTTACAACCGCTTTCATTGTTTTGAGAAGCTTTAATTGCTAAAACTCTGACGGCATTTTTAACACGAATACTTTATTATGTCATACATACATACATATATTTATTTTCTATGTACTGTATTCACCGAAGGACTAAAAATACGATCAATACATGGAGATTATTGGTCAGACCAATGAAACGAACACTCAAAAGCTCGTGTCCAAATATGCCAAAATTCCACGTTAGTTGTCCCAGAGCCATACCCATTCAAGAAAATTTTGCTAGACCTAGTCAGCAAAAAGTACAATAAGAGCATGTTTTTAATATTTTTTCATATATCCAGTGTTCAAGGGTTACTGGACCAAAAAAGTCGTTGTTGGAATGGTTCCACATGCGAAAATCTATCTTGGACAAACCCCAGAGGGAAATACTATTTGATTGTGTTGATATATGTATCGTTTTTGAGAGTTTTAAAATTATACAAAATGTTTAAAAAATGGCAAAAGTTAAGGTAGTGATTTTAACCAAAGCATAGTGAATTTTTTTCATAGTGGGTTATATTGTTTATTTGGAAAATTTTAGTTATGATTATGATTATATATGTAGCTGTCGGTTTAGTTAATAAATTTGTTTATTATAATGGTAGTTATCATTTGCCAAATACAAATCAACTATCTAATAGTTAGGGAAATTTCTCGACTAAGGTGTAGCTTTCGTTTTGTTCGTGTTTAGTTTGAGCTTATTAAATTTTAAAAATGCTTATATTTTTTTTATTTAATTTATTTTCCGCTGATACAAAAGCATCATCGGCAAATATAATAATATATGTACATACATACATACATTTGCATTGGTTAAAAGTTTCTTCATATAGTTAATGTATATTAAGAAAAGTAATGTTCCCATAACTTCCCCTTGTGGCACTCCTAATTTAACTTGTTTTAGATCTGATGTGTTGTATTGTCCAATTTTCGTCCTCAGAGTTCTGTTATTCAAATACACTAAACAGAACAGAAAATTCAAATACTTATTGTTAGGCTCCTTTGGAGCAGACTCAATAAATCATAATAAAGGCTTAACAAAAATAACTTAAAACCATTGCAATCCAATACATTGTATGCCGTATTTTTTTCCTTTTTTGTAACAAGATGTCCTCATTAATTGAGGCGTTCGATAGGCACCAACCACATGCGATTTTTTGTTTTCACACGGAATCTTACGCCACCATATTTTGCCTTCTATTGATAAGCTGTCTATTGTTTAAATGTCTTGCCATACTGTCAAAAACTTTTTCCATCGCCAATATCTTTAGTTAAATGGGGTTCCGTTAAACAACTAAATTCAAAAGTTAATCACAACATATACCCTGCATATCACTAAAGTTGGAACACAAACCACCAACATTTAATTATAAGCCAGGGATTATCTATTGTTGCTAATAAACAACTCTTTCCGGCTCAAACTTTCTTTGCAAAATGTGACATTATGTACTTCCGTAAATCATGTTTTGTGTCAATATCTCTCAAAACCAGTTGTTTGTCCTGGCGCTCCTCAATATTAATATTGCACTTTGTAATATTGCATTTCGCACAAATTTGATTTCATTTACTTAGATTTCAATACTTTCAAATCCCCAACATTTAAAAACATCTTAGCATATTACAGCTTTCATCAACTGCAGCATCTGTCCCACTCAATGTTAATTTCCATAATTTGATTGAGTCCTCTTTCTGTCACCACTATTCCATTGTATATGAAGTGATGGCAGCCGTTGGTGGTGCAATGATTAGTGTGCGTGGCTCCCATACCTTACATTTCTTTCGACGACGGTCACATCGCTTACTGATGGAAACTCGCTTACTGAAGAAACTCTCCACAATCCCTTCAACGGATGTAATGAGAAACCATTTTTTTCTATCAATATATTTCTGTATGATTTATATACTTTTAAACATTCCAAATGACGACATTCAATATAATCGGCCCTGTTCTGCATTCATAATGATTTTGAATCAGAATTTTCTTTCAGAATAAAAAGTCTACAACTTTGATGTTCTTAAAACATGAAATATTTTTGTTCTGAATTGTTGTTTTTAAAATCACAAGGTATTTGCACTCTAATTCAAAGCTGATATTTTTTTCTGAATTGATTTACAGAAAGCCAAAAATTCTGAAACGTTTTATGTTTGTCTGGATTCTGTTTACAGAACAGGGCCGAATGTTTTAATTTTTTTATGTAATTCCTCATTCATTCCAGTAACTAAAATTTATTTATTCAACATCAATACAAAGACAGCCTACAAGGCCAATTATACTTGTATTGTATAAATAAAGCAATAGAAAAAAATCTGTTACTTCACTCTTTTCTCTATCGCTTCTTGTTTGATCCTTGCATCCTGATGTTTTTTCTATTTATTTTTTTATTTTCACTATTGAGACATGTCCAACATTGTAATTCAAATTTCGATTTTTGTTTTAGATTTAATAGCAGCATATTAAGTTTTAATATAATATCTTCTGATCAATGAAATCAACTCAGACAGGGGTGCACTTCATGAATGAATTACAAGTAACTTATAATTCCTTTAAAGGCGTATGCTTTATATCCTATATCCTCTCCTCTATCTTCCTCTCTTACTTCTTTATTTTCTATATGGGTTATTGTTTTTTGATTGTTTTATATGTTATTTCAGACTTAAGCTATTAATTTTGTGTAGAAAACTACCTTAATTTAAATTTATTGCATTATGCTCAATAGATATTTATAGCGTGCAACTTGGTTAAAATCAATAACAATGAAAATTCAAAACAATTTAAAAATACCTAATACTGCCTACCCGCGCACCATAATACCATTATTATCATATTGTCTTATAGTTGTATGTATTTCGTAAAATGTTCCTGCGTACCGGTTCACGCTGCACATATCTCTGTCTTTCTTTTTGTTGATGTATTTTAGACTGGTTTTGCTCTGATTTTAGCCTTCACTTTTCATTAGGTTTCGTTCATACATACTTCTGTATCATTAGTTGAACTGCAAAGCATCGTAACTACAATGTATTTGTTTTTTACAGGAGACTCAAAAACTTGATCAAATTAAAAAAAAAAAACCCATTAGTATTTTCAACTAATATTTATGGCACAACAATTTACTTTCATTTTGTGGGAGTGTACAAATTTGTGGGGACGTGTGGCTTTTGATGAAATGTGTTACTATCAATAAAAGCCCCAATTTGCAATTTTTTGTTAGTTACGTCGTTTTGCGTTTCAGCTGACGATATTCATATTATCTTGTTTCTGTTCTCAAAATGTTGTGTTCCTAGACTAGCAGCTACACCTTCTTTTGTGCACGAAAACTATGCCTTGAACGGTGAAGAAAGTGAGTCGCAGTGAAGCCGGCTTGTGTTGCTGCTCCAGCGTTGTTACTTGACTGACACGACGGGTACTTGAAAGCCTTGTCGAAATATTAACTGAAAATTAGTATGTACGAAAGAAATCAAACCGGTATCTCTGTTTCCGTCTTGTTGTTTTGTGGGTTGGTTGTCTGAGCTTGACGTTTCGTTGCAGTAGATGAGTTTTGATTGTGGCTACGTTGACATCTTTTGGTTGGATAATTTTCGTAAAGATTCTAAATTAAAATCAAGCAAAACATCCAATAACATGGTTGGAGTAATTCAGGTAAAACGATTGTGTAAGAAATTTTTTTTTTTATTTTTCATTTAGTTATGTGAATTCGTTTACTATTACTAATTATTTTCTTATCTGTGCTGTCTATATAATGTTTAATTTGTTTGTGTCTTTTATAAGATAATATTACTATTTTTTATTATTAGGAGGAGACGTATCTTTATGATCCGCAGATCTTAATGAAATTGGATTTTCATCAAAGTCCAGCTAAATTTAATCCTTTCATTTCGGCTGCTTGTCCCGGCGAAACATGGTTAAATGTTAGACCTTTAAAGGATGGAGATTATGATCGTGGTTTCTTGCAACTGCTGTCACAATTGACACATGTGGGTCCCGTGTCAAGGACACAGTTTTTAAGTAAGTTGATATTCAATTTAAAAGTTTCCCCCTTAAAACTACTTTGTACGTGCAGTCTAAATGAGAGGTTAGTGGAGGTCATTCTTCCGGTTTAGGTAATTGGATCACTAAACATACGTATTGTGAAAAATCGACGTGTGAGAATCCGGGGACGAAATTTACCTTAAAATAAAACAATTTATTTTATTGATAAAGCCCTTTCGTAGAAAAAGTGTAGTGTGTTGGTAAAAACCCCAAAAAGTAGAAGGTGGAGACTATTCAGAGTTAACCGATTCGGTCTATTTATATATGTCCCAGAGCTGTAAATGAATCATTCTTTTTTGATTTCAATTCATTACGAATTAGCAAAATTTTGAATTCTTTTCACCAAAAAAAAGAGTTGAATGAAATTTGAATCAATTCAAATGAATTTGGCAAAAATTAACTGCAATTCAATTCCAATTCATTTGAACTGAATTGATTTTGAATTAATTCAAATCAATTGCAATTATTTTCCGATTCATTTTGAATTAATTAATTCAAGTGAATTAGATGAATTAGATTTAGCTTCCACGAATTTGGTGGTCTCCTGGACTGCAATACCCTTGTGGGTTCTACTCAAGAGCTGATGCAGTAAATCTGACGTTCGACGCCTAGGTAGTGGTGGTCATACAATTAGAAACGCCACTTTAGAATTTGTATTGTATAACAAAATTATTTCAATAAAAGGAAAATTAAATAAGAAAATGTCAAGTACTTTGGGACTCACTTAGTCCTATACTTTCTGCAAATAATCCGATAACTAGCTAATTTCCTGAAAAGTGGAAACTATATTTTCTCATAGATTTCAAAAATTCGATGGTCATGCAATTAGAAATGACGACAAAAACAATATTATATTCCCAATTTTACCGAAAAATATAATAAAATAACGCAAATGAAGCTTAATACTTTGTAGAGGAGCCCTTATATTTTATGACATCGGCCAATCTTCGTGGTAAATTTCTATCAAAATCCGGAATCGCGAGAATGGTATCGATTTCAAAACGTCCTTAATATTTTGAAAATTTTCGTCACTTTTTCTTGGGGTTTTTGTTTTTAAACCCCGTTCGACATCTACCCATAAGTTTTCAATTGAATTTAAGTCCGCACTTTGTGTTAGCCAGACCAAAACATTGGTATTGGTATTCATAAACCATTGCTTCACAACTCGGGAAGTATGCTTAGACTCGTTGTACTGCTGGAGAATATATGCAACTTGCATATTTTCAAACGGAAATGGTTCCACTACATTTTCCAGAATAGTTTATATTGGCGTTGGTCCATTTGATGATCTATGCGGTGTATAGGATCAACGTCATACCAACTGAATGCAGCCCATACCATCACATTTCCTCCTCCGTGTTTAATGGTCTTGATGGTGTATCTAGGATCCAACGATTTATTTAGTGGCCGTCTTACGTAAGCTTTTTCATCCGAACCAAACAAATTACACTTTGATTCGTCGCTCCCGAGTATTTTTACCCAAAAATTAAGAGGTTTTTGGAGGTGCTCCTGTGCAAATTTCAAACGATTTGAAATATTTTTGCTTGAGGCGAGCGGCTTTTTTCGTACAATGCATCTATGACGACCAGCCTTTTGTAATCTACGTCTAATGGTTCTAGATGAAATATTTTGCGAGATTTGTGGCGTTACATTAGCATTAATTTCGGTTGAAGTCAGAAATGGGTTGTCTTTACTTACTGTACAAATAACTCTATCGTCATATGGAGTGGGGTTTCTTGGCATTGGACTTCTTTTGGGGATCGTAAAACTTCCCGTATTTTGAAATAATCTTATTGCCCCAAAAACCATTTTTTTAACAGCAAAATTGTATTGCCTATGGCTGACATTGATTCTTTTTCTTTTTGATAGCAGCGCACAATTAATTTGCGAAGTACTGGAGTGCATGGCTTTTTTTGCTCCATATTTGAACTGAATTGAATTGTTAATTAGTAAAATGGTGGTTAAAAAATAAAACACAAATATCTTACGTTGAAAATAAATTTAATTTTCACTATCTACGAAAGCGTTCCTAATTATCTGAAACACTTGTCACTACAGTTTTCGAAATTGTGAGAAATTTTAAAAACTTATTGTTGATATGTAGACATCCAACAACACATTGAACTAGAGTGAACATATAACGGGAGTTACCAAAAATAGAGACACTTTATAAGAAAGTTGTGAAAAGAAATGTAACTTTGAAAATATTGTATGACCACCACTGTAATTGTATGACCACCACTGTATATCCAATTCAATAAAAAAAAAATAAATAAATGGTTTCCCATTACATCCCATGAAGGAATCGGGGAGAGCTTCTCACAACCAGTGAGCTGTGCGCTATCTAGTTTTATACTCACAGATTGGGACCTACAGTTTTACACCGGTTCCGAACGTTATTTTTGAGAAGCATTTTCATGGCTAAATACTCGATAGTGTCGCCGTCACTATGCAAGATGACCGCCGTCGAAAGCAATTTTTTTTAAGGTGGTCAGAGCAGGGATCGAACCCAGGATCTCAAGTACAAGAGGCGCGCACACTACCCATTGCACCACCGACGGCCAATTCAATAGGGTTGTTATTTATGCGTTCGTTGATAAATGTTTGGAACTTCTACATTGTTATCTTCGTTGAGCTCCAAGTAGTACAAACGTATAAATGTACCGACTTTACGCTACAGTTAAATTATCGTTGTTGTAACAGATTTTCTGTTTCCACTCGTTCGTCCCTGGTAAAAAAACCCGGTGGGTGATACAGCTGTTGCTGAGTTGACAATCCTTGGTCGAGTGAAACTCGGGTCGTTCCGGAGCATAGATCCGATTGTCGTGGGTCCTCTGTGAGA
Organism: Phaonia tiefii; assembly: GCA_963931995.1. Lineage (NCBI taxonomy): Eukaryota > Metazoa > Arthropoda > Insecta > Diptera > Muscidae > Phaonia > Phaonia tiefii. Next base: position 67,655,275 of record OZ008367.1, read on the forward strand.
ATGAAGAACGGGATTTATGTATTCTATTTTTAAGAACCCACCATCCTTGATTGGTTTCATTAACTGTTAGTGAAGTATTCAATTCTGCCAAAGGTTGGTTTTCCTTTTCGGTTGAAACGAACTTTATACATATGTTGAATCTGTGTACAGCTCTCGACTCATGGATACTATATTGTCCGGTTTCAAATTAAAGTTGTTAACATTGAGTTCCAGTGTATACTTATAATATCGAAAACCTTTTCAAATTCGAGCTTATTTACACCGATTGCTCTAGTATTATCCAGAGGATGTTATATTCGGCACATGAACGGCCATGCTGAAACCCACTGCTCCTAACGCATAGTTGCCATTACTTTGCTTATTGCATTGAGCAAGATAATTAAATACCCCTGCAGTTTTTTCAATTAGTTATATCTAAAATTAAATGTGAATCGAGACCCCAAATATAAGTTATTTGGCAGTAGAACGAAACGTCAGTATAAAAAAAAAATTACAGAAAACACATCTTAATGAAACGATATTTTATATAAGTAGTCTCCCAAATATATGATGCAAATTGTTAAGGATACATATAATTTTAAAAAGAGAAGAAAATATATGTTCTGTTTACAACAAAACAAATCTTTGTTCTATTCATATTTTTAAGCTCGTTTTTCCCAAATGAAAGCCAGTGGGGACTACTTTGTTACTGTCATTGAGGATACACGTAAAAATGAAATTATTGGTGCTGCCTCCCTCATCATAGAACGTAAATTTATACACAACTGTGCAGTTGTAAGTTTAATCATATACACAAAAATATAATAAAGCAATTTATGACAATGTTGGTTTTTATCACAGCGTGGCCACCTAGAAGATGTGGTTGTTAATAACACCTATCGTGGAAAACAATTGGGCAAACTGTAAGTTATTTAATCAGATTTATTTAAATATCGTTTTCGTACGTATAACCAACTTTATATTTTAGCATTGTTGTTACCGTTTCTTTGTTGGCTCAATATTTGGGTTGCTACAAGATGTCTTTAGAGTGCAAGGATAATTTAATTAAATTCTACGAAACATTGGGTTATGTCCTCATTCCCGGCAATGCGAATTCCATGACCATACGTTACGACGAACCAATTGTTAAGAAGAACTTGACGTCTTTAAACCGAGGAGGACCCTTGGCCAATACACCAACGTCGGTAAATGTGGGACACGGAGGTGAACCATGTCAAACAGTGAGCCTCGAATTTAACTCTTGACAATTAGCCGCCAGTACTGCCGCTAAATCAAAACTTTAAATATTAAATTTTAATTGCAAAATCGGCAGCGGAAAAGAGCAACACCTGAAAATCGGCACAAAATGAATTGAAACTAATATTACTATTGGTACAAAACTATTTTGTTCTTTTCTATTGTGATTAAAATTTCTTTAAATGTTTAGATTTCTCAAAGTTTTGTTAGAGGTGTATTTTACTATATGCTTTCGGCTTTGAGGGCAGTACTGGTCAATAGAGTTGCTTGGCCTTGTAGTTGTAGACATAGTCGAGCTCAATTTTGCTTAAGTACTTACTATTTTAGACCAGTCAAGTTATTTTCAAATCTCTACTATTTTCAAACAATTATTATATTTCTTTTTTTTTACTATTTCTTCGTACGTCTGGTCTTTTTCATTGGTTTTCAACTTCCTGCAGGTAGTTTGTATACTACCTTTCAAGAGTACATTTATCAATTGAATCAAAGAAAAATATCACTTTATTTTATGATGTATAAAAACTATCCTTATATTGTTCTTATTATGTATTTACTGAAAAAATTATATATATAAAGATAAAACTGTAAACAAAAAAATTAAAGAAAAATTGTTTTAAAAAACTAAGTACATAAAAAAAATAACTTTTGATCATAATCTATCATCATCAACAAAATATCTTCAGCAACATCAATTGTATTCACATAAATGACCGCATTTTGGACATTTGGAGTGGTTGGCAAAATATTCCATTAGATGTTGTATGTGACCGCCATGAGAACATCCTTGACACCAGGCATAGAGGCCCCTGACTATGAGGCCGCATATAGAACACTTGGCCAAACGCATTGACTTGCATTTCTGGCAATACCAACCCACACTGCCACCTAAGGGACGTCCACAATCACCACAATTGGTATGCACAGTTGTTGATTTTTGATTCAGTTCTCGTACGGATCTTAACCAGGAGAGATTCATCACCTTGCAAGCTTCATTCCACATTTGATATCGATGCAATTGATCGATGTAGGTTTGAAACCAGTGTTCCTGTGCACCAAAAGAAGAGGTAAAGAAGAAATGAAAAGAAAAAACGTTTGTCATATATATGTATATTGGGTTCTGAAATTAGTTTCTATGAAATTTCTAATCTGGCCTGACTTGAATCCGCCGTAATCGAACGGCGTCTTATTTTTGTGTTCGTCAAAAATATATGACGTACGACATGTTTTTACATATTTGAGGATAAATATATGCAATGGTTAGTGTGCGCGGCTCTTGTACATGAGAACGTGGATTCGATCCCTACTCAGACCACCTTAAATTTCTTTCGACGACGGTCACCTCGCATAGTGATGGCGACACTATCGAGTACTTAGCCATAAAAAGCTTCTCAAAAATACCTTTCGGAACCGGTGTAAAATTGTAGGTCCCAATCAGTGAGTGTAAAACTAGAAAGCGCACATCTCACTGATTGTGGGAAGCTCTCCTCAATCCCTTCATGGGATGTTATGGAACACCATTTTTTTATATGTTACATAAGGTGCTAACAGCACCTACAACAGCCCTAACTTCTATTTGGTTGGTTGTACCGGTAAACTTTATTTATCAAACTTGTTCCAACTTTGGGGGAACAAAGCTTGTTGCTCTTTGATTCAGAACATCGGCAGAAAATTAATTTTTTGAGTGTTCCGTTTACAAATTGCCAGTAATCAGATTCTTTCGCCAAATAACATAAAGCCTTTCTCTATATAACTAAGGTTATATACGTTATCAAAAGAGGTTTAACTTTAAGCGAATGTAACGTTACCGGAATATCTTCCTCTATAGGTTTGTTGTGTTGTTTAGCTGGTAGGTTATTGTTGTATCTATAATGTTTCTATTATATTTGAATGATTCGTTGAATCTCTAGACTGTTGCGACCATGTATTTTCATATAAATTATTTAGTGTCGGGTATTATTTTCAATACAACTGATGCAATTGAATATTTTGACACCACTAAGTCTATATGTTTTTCAAGTTTTTTGAAAAAGGAGACGGGTTTATTTCGCTAGTAAAAATTAGTCTTTAAAGTCAGTATTCTGATATATCAGTATTCTATTCAGTATTCTGCTAGGATTTGTTTCTTGTTCAGGTTGTTTAGATTTGTCAAGAGAGACATCTCTGGATCTAGAGGGTTGGTATCTTTTATTTTGTTGCGTTTGTACTGTTTGAAGTTGGTAAAGAGCAACTTTTATTATTTCCAACCGCTATCGCTTCCAAAGCTACTTTTATTATATCCATAACCGAGCCATTAGGCTTTATATGGTTAATACTTGAGTTTTGATGCTGGGCTGAGGTTAATTGATGTTGAGAGAGTTTGTTTTTCAAATATTCTGTAGTTGGGTGTTGTTTATTTCATTTTGTTCTGAATTTGAGTTTGCAGAAATAGTTTGTGTATCAATATTTGAATCAGTTGCGGTATTGTGTGATGTTGGTTTGTTACACTTATTTGTTCTTTCTTCTATAGCTATTTGTAAACTTTTAGTAGGTGTGCAATATGTTTGCGTGTCTGTTATTTGAAGTGAGGCTTCATTGTATGAACAGCTACCGTTTAAACTTTTGATATTTATTGCCTTTTTTTAACAGTGCATTTTTCGTCTTAGAATGACGCTTATTATTACAGGAGCATTCAATGAAAAAATAGAATTCATAGTTATTTCAAGTGTTGATTTTTTATATATAATTATGCATAAATTTGCAAGATTGTATTTTTATGTATAATTTAATTTGTAAAAATTATGAGATGTGTATCACTTTTTTTAAATACTCACATTTGGTTAGAGTGCAAAAATAATAAAGACTTATTTTATACGTTTTTGCGCAATTTGTGAACCAAATTAGCTCTCCATCACCATGGGAAAATACCAACTCGGTACCTGGCATTTCAAACTTCCATTTTATTAAAACTGAGGAGAAAGTTCTGGAGTGCAGAAAACATAGCTCCTTGTTTCTTGATTAGATTATTAATCTGGACCGAAATTTGGAATTGTGAACGCAAACATTTATCTACTCTTCGATAATACAGCTAAGCGACAACATCAGAAGTACTGCAGCTTTTAAAGCTAATAATGACACGGAGATAACATCACCAGATAAACAAGTAGAGAGATGGCGTGAATATTTTCTGGACTCGCGAAAGATGAAAATCTCAGTGCTTGTTCGTCAGCTTATTCACGTCTCATTTCAAAAACTGATATTGCAACGGAGCCATCGTCGCGTACAGAAATCTAGGCGCACTGGAAAAAATGAAGGATAACATGCCATCGAAGCTGTTCGTGGATTTTGAACAAGTTTTCGATAGTACACACCGAACCCAATGTGGTTCACCTTGACCAAAAAGGGGATGCTGGATAAAGTCAATTTTTATGAAAAGGAAAGTCAACCATTCACCACATCTGTATGAGTTAGTCATGGATGTGTCATGTCCCCCACATTATTCTACTTATGGACAGAGCAATGGAAGCAGCAACCAACCGTTCGACATTCAGTGGAATATGTATGAACACCTACATAATATCGGCTTCGCAGATGACTATGTCTCATGGCCCACAAATTTGATGGCATCAAGGCCAAGTTAAACAGACTCCGAGAATGCGGAAAAAATGGGATAAATAATAAATATTAAAAAGACAAAACTAATGCTCATTAAAAATCATTAGTCAAATGACAGCCGTGCTACTTTTTCGTTACGAATAAATAAATAATGTAAAGGATATATTATTAGGAACAACTTACTATTAAAACATCTGCTATTGGCAAGTATTTACGATTTTCACCCATTACTATGAGAATTGTTAGAGCAGTTTGAACATCCCCCACGTCATTTTGAAGCAGCAAAGCGTCAGCAATAAATTGATGAGGTTCCCACAAAGGTACCAGTGGAACTGAAGTAACTTTTAAAACAGCTGGCAAGTTTGGAGGCTACAAAAAATTAGATATCAAAAATTGCAAGTACTTTAAAATACAAAAGCCTGTAAAGATTCCTACCGGCGTCTTTTCGCGATCTTCTGCATTAATATCCAACTGAGGCCTAGCAGCCTGAACATCACAGTGTAATGCAGTGTCAGGCAATGACAAAGCTTTTGTAAAATCTGGCGGTCCAACGTATATAAAACCATTACGCAAAGAATCAAAATTATCAAATGTTATCTCTGATAAAATTTGTGTTTCCGATAAAATCACTGAACCATGCGGGGGATACGTCTGTTTACCACCCGAACCATTGTTATCCATCAAATGATCATCATCTTGTGTTTTTAGTTCTATATCTACATCAGAGCCATTAGCATTGTTATTCTCATTATGATCCCATTTCAAAACATCAGTCTTTTTAACAACTTGTGTAGGTCTCCGTGATGCTTGAGAATTCTTTTGATTCGAAAAAGAATTTCGATGTTCATATTTTTGTTTATTCAGTTCATTTGATCCGTACGAGATTTCAATGAAATTCCATAATGTTGTGGCATTATGTTTGCCATATTTACGGCAAACATTCGCATTATGTTTACATATATCGGCAAGCTTTTTTCCCGATAGAATTAGCTCTTTAGCGCAACCAATAAAACAGTCGTGTTCCTTCAATTGTATAGAGTTTTCGGGGTCGATGTAGCCAGTATACTAGAAAATATCGGCTTTAATTGAGTTAAATGTGCTAAAAATTAGACTCTTACCGCAGTATTTAACAGAAATCTATACATATCTGATTTGCCGATATGAAACTGTTCGACTCCAACTATAGATCTTTGTCTAGTTCTAAAATGATATCAAATTTTAATGACGTTGTATACATTTTTTAAAAAAGAAGTAAACGAACTAAACATGTTTACTTTATTTTTTTAACTTACATAAATGAATTGGACTTTACCACTTGAGCAGCAGTTACTGGTGCAAAAAATTTCAATTTATTTGCAAATGAAATATCACCCTTTCTACCCAAACTTGCACCCTGTGCATTGGCTTTTAATGCTGGCCGTGATGCATCTTTAAATGCATGTTTATATATTGTAGAGTCTTTACTTGTCGATAGCAAACAATTTGAGTCATTTCCCTTCCACGCTATACCGGTGGTAACATTCGTGTGATCATTAAAGGAGGCAAATGGTATGAATGGGCGACGAATATCCCAAACATGTATACTGTAGTCTACGACAAGAGCGCAACTAGCAATGTGATAGCTATTGATTAAAATGAGTTATTTTTTTATAATTGGACGTTGTTTTAAGAAGCGCTTACGTTTTTTCTGGTCTCCATTTGACGCGTCCAACCACAGCTATTGTATGTATTGTATGATCAAGCGATGCTTTACCGTCCATATTCCAGACCTTGTTAAAAACATCATTAAGTTTGATTATTAAAAGTGACACACAAATATTTTTTTCCTAGGTTTTCTTATTCCTGCAAATTTTTTCCTATGGATATCAGATTCAAAAAAATTTTAATACTGTATTTTTTTTGTAGAGAGAATCAATTTTCTTTAACGAAAATAGTTTAGGTTTAATAAGCCTAGATGCCACTTTTTTTTGAGATCTTTGTGTCATAGGTTAAAGAACATAATTTGAGATGCATTGTTTTCCGGAATAAAATTACATCGTTATTAATGTTTTGAAGCAAACAATCGGCCCTGTTCTGTAAACAGAATCCAGACAAACATAAAACTTTTCAGAATTTTTGGGTTTGTGTAAAACAATTCAGAAGAAAAATATCAGTTTTGAATTAGAATTCAAATGTCGTTTTGATTTTAAAAACAAACAATTCAGAACAAAAATATTTCATGTTTTAAGAACATCAAAATTGTAGACTTTCTATTCTGATTCAAAATGATTCTGTATGCAGAAAAGGGCCGAATATCTACTTTTCCTTGTAAATCCAATTAGAAATAGATTCGCAGTTTACCTTAATCTGTTTATCTCTACTACCAGTAGCCAACCAATTGTTTGTGGGATGCCAATCACAAGTGTAAATAGGACCACTATGAGCAGTAAATTGCAGCAAGCACTTATCACCTCTAAACAAGCAAGAACGTCAATTATACAATCTGATTAATACAACACATCAACGAAATCGTCGCTTACCTTCTCAAATCCCACAATTGTACAGTACCATTCTCGGAAACTGCCGAAAATATATTGCTACTATGTGGGCTGAATTTGACGTCACGCACTGACTCCGAATTACTATAGAACGTATAGATAGCTTTGTCACCGCGTGTATCAAAACATTTGATGGTACCATCCTGAGAGCCAGATATCAATAGATTTGCTTCGCTACTGTGAAATGTTACTGTATGAGCTGTGCGCTCGTGGTCATTGTAAACTAATAATTGTTTCTGACGTCCGAACTTCGAAAGATCCCATACAGAAACCACCCCATTGGTAGCAGCTGTTGCTAAAATATTACTATCCAAAGTACTCCAAGCGACATCATTGGAAGAATAACTTAGATTTTGGTTTTTGCCGCCACGCATATTGCAAACCTCGGTGAAGCCATCGCTGTCGATTGCAAATAATTTTAGTACTATAAGATTCCAAATCAAAAATAAACCCTTATGTTCATTACAAGAAAATACGTAGTTTGATGACCACTTACAACTCCGACCTGCTACGGCGATTTGATTACAATCTTTATTTAATGCCAATGCATTGGCATGACCCTCCTGGCAAATGCGCAAGGAAATTGTGGCTGATTCGTCTATCATTTAGAGGCACTACAATTTAAGAAATAGTTAGATTTTCGATTTTCCACTTTTTGTTTATTTTAACACACCAAAACAGAATGCATAAGAAAAACAAAACAACTGACAGTAGGGCAAGTGTCACAACCATGGTAAAATTATCTATCGGGTAAACACGTAAGCCCAGCTGATTTGTGGTTTTTTCATATTTTCCGTGTGTAAGCTTTCAAATTCGATTTTGTTTCTTTTTGTTTGCTAATAAAATTCAAAGAATTTTAATCGAAATGCAATTTAATAGCATAGACTTTGTATCAAGTAAGACAAGCTTATCATTACTCAGCTAATTTTGACAGCTTAACAACGGAATTGCTAATGCTATTACCTAATAGATAATTCTACCATGGTTGGGTGAAAAAGCGTTCCTAATAGGCATGATGAAATTAATTAGGTGATAGCAGGAGTATTGTGTATTAATTAGTAGTACAGAGTTCTGTCAAACTCAGTTGATTTTTCTATTTTTTTCTTTCTATCTTTAATTGTACAAACAACTTTTCATTTAATTAGCTAAATTAGTATCTGGTCAAACTGGATTTATATCGAATTTCTTGAAATCTGTTAAGTATTTATTGAATAAACAAACAAATTAGATAAAATTTGACAGAACTCTGTATAAAGCCATGAAAAAACTTCGATCAGCTGTTCTTATAACACAAACTCATATTTCAACCATGCTAATAGGTTTGTTTCTTTACTTTACCGCGGGAACCCAAACTTACCCAAACGCGTTTCTTTACTCACAAATTGGGCAAATGAGAGCGATTTTTTGTTTCTCTTAACGTGAAAATGCGTCTCTCTTTTTACCGACTTACCCAGACTTTTTCTTCGGGTAAGTTTGGGCAAAGCGTCAAACAATCAGCTGTTCGAAACGTCAACATAAGAACATGTATTATTTGTGAAAAAAATAATACAAGTGAAAAAATTATTGAATTTACAATTTTATTAATTTGAAAAGTGATTGCTTTGAGAGTGATAGTAAACAACGTGCAACAAAGGAACAACAACCGAATTTCGTGTTTTTGTGACAAACTAGTTGTGTTAAATACAATACAAATTTATAAAATAAATAAATAAATGGTTTCCCGTTACATCCCATGAAGGGATTAGGGAGAGCTTCTCACAAAGCAGTGAGCTGTGCGTGTTCTAGTTTTACACTCACTGATTGGGACCTACAGTTTTACACCGGTTCCGAACGGTAGTTTGATTAGCCTTTTCATGTCTAAGTACTCGATAGTGTCGCCGTCACTAAGCGAGGTGACCGCCGTCGAAAGAAATTTAAGGTGGTCAGAGCAGGGATCGAACCCAGGATCTCATGTACAAGAGCCGCGCACACTAACCATTGCACAACCGACGGCCACAAATACAAATGAATACCAACCAGTGATGCCAGACGTAGGGGAATTTCCCTTTTGTAGGTACGTTTTATGTTGAAAATGGCTGCGTAGGCTCACATCCGTACATATGTAGGTACTTTTGGAAAACGTTCATAAAATAAAATTGTTTTTATGAAATCGTTGGCATCACTGTTAGCTTCGACAAAATTTGTTTCTAATCTGGCAACAACACAGTTGTTTTGACACATATGATGACAGTATGGCGTCATAATTCCAATTTGATAATATAATATCCAATCCAATAATATAAAATAAATAAAAACAGCATTCGTTTTTCAATTTTTGTGTCGAAATTAAATGAAAATCGTAGGTATTTTAAATTTTACAGCAGAAGTACATTTGTACAGCTTCAACAAAATATTGTGCCAAAAATATGAAATCAATTTATCTGAGCTTACTCAAGAGTGGGGAACTATCGAATATAATTTTTCAAAAAATGATATTAAACAATTTGAGGAAATGGACTTAGTAAAGTGTTGTAAGAGAGAAAAATAATATAAAATAAATAAAAACAGCATTCGTTTTTCAATTTTTGTGTCGAAATTAAATGAAAATCGTAGGTATTTTAAATTTTACAGCAGAAGTACATTTGTACAGCTTCAACAAAATATTGTGCCAAAAATATGAAATCAATTTATCTGAGCTTACTCAATAAATAATATAAAATAAATAAAAACAGCATTCGTTTTTCAATTTTTGTGTCGAAATTAAATGAAAATCGTAGGTATTTTAAATTTTACAGCAGAAGTACATTTGTACAGCTTCAACAAAATATTGTGCCAAAAATATGAAATCAATTTATCTGAGCTTACTCAAGAGTGGAGAACTATCGAATATAATTTTTCAAAAAATGATATTAAACAATTTGAGGAAATGGACTTAGTAAAGTTTTGGTGCAAAATAATTAAAAGTACAGATTTTGCCAATAATTTATTGTTTCCAAACTTATATTTGCATTACCCCATGCAAATGCGAACGCCGAACGAATTTTTCAGTAATAACTGATGTAAAAACAAAGAAAAGAAATAAACTGAGCCATAATATTTTAAGCTCAATTTGCATAATACGTTCCGCACTACAAAGCGATGAAAGTACATGCGTGACTTTTAAATGCAACCCAAATAATTTCAAAATGTTTAACTCTAAAACTTTATATGATTAGAAATCAATTGTTTGTTTAAGTTGCACAGATCTCTAAAATTAATATATACATACTTACATGACTGATTTTACTGTTATTTTATCTTTTTTTTAAGTTTGAACTATTATTTTAACTGAATTGTTATTTTCTTTTAAAAAAATGTGTTTGTTTTTAAAATAAATGACAAATAAATGAACTGAATTAAATAAATTACAAGCACTTATTAAAAAATAATCATTTTGTCTTTATTTTAACGGGAAAATGTGTAGGGGAAAATGTAGGGGAAAAAATTGGGACGATGTAGGGGAAAAAGGGATATTTTTTTTGTGCGTAGGTACATTACAAAAAATTTACTGGCATCACTGATACCAACGATAAAAGTCAACAAAAAAGTGCAAAATACATTTAAATTTTTCAGTTCAACACCAAAACGATATGAAAAAGTTAAGTAAACATATTTTGTAAATCCACCTGGTGTAAGTTAATTTTAAATTTAATTTAATTTTAAACGTCAGATGAGAGAATAAAAGTATTTATGTATGTATTAGTCTATGGAAAAAACGTTCCTAACAGGTGGGTTCTATGCCACAGCTGATCAACCTCAGAGTTGGCGAAACATGCAGAATAAAGTAAGAAAGTGAAACAGCGATAGATGACTGGAGGTATGTAGGGTTGCTCAATACATTTTTCACACATTTGCCCTTGTGCACCGAACCAAAAGTACAAAACTCATCAACTGTGAGTAATTTTGTGATAATTAATTCAAGGAAAAAAGGAATAATAAGTGAAATAAAGCAAAATGTAATGAAGTGTTAGAGTAAATCTGTTTATAGAGATTACAATTGGAACACAAATTTATTAAAATAAAGATTTTTCTCATTCTGTTTGGGATGCCAAGTTTGTATAACTCTGTGCACCAACTTCAAAAACGATGTACAAGTAGACAGTCAAAATTTCTCTTCACTCAAATGCCAACAAACAAAACAAGTGAAACCCTAGTACTTCTCTACTCTCTCTCTTACTCTCTTCATTGAATATTTCAATACACGATGAAATAAGCAAGATATGACGCGAGACAGAATTGCGTTTGAGTGAACTCCTAGTACTTTTTGGTTCTCTTTTACCAGGGTTGCCAAGTTGCGCACATCTTCTGGTCGTCTAATTGTAAATCGTCTTTGCCAACTTTTCCAGTGACTTTCCTTGGTTTCCGATCCAAGAAAAGAGCTGTTGCAAACTCTTAGTATTTTACTCTATGGTCCATTCATTCTCTTTTACGGCGTAGGGTTGCCGATATTCGTTAGTCCCTATCCACACACGCAGACTTTTGTCGCGGAAACTTATCGGATTCTCTTTTGGAGTCGCTTGTGGCATCCACACAGGGCATCTTTTGTCTCAGCGACTCGTGACGATTATTGTTTTCGTGTCTGCTTTTTCTGACATTCTCACATTTTTCTTTGTTTACACTTTAGCGTTGTGTAAATTAAATATAAATCCAGGCTCCGAATATCATAGTTTTTGTTCCACTAAAATAATCAATTTTTCAATATTTTCTTGCTTCCACTTTGCCATTTTAATAATTTTCTTTCAATTTTAAAACAATTGGCACTGAAATTTTTTTGGCGCTGTAAAATACTACGAATGATGAATAAAACATAACGTCAAAAGTATATGCAGCTAACTTAACTTAAGAACAATACCAAAGCGTGTCGCCCAGTGTATATATATTTTACCTCCCTCTCTCACAAACTGGTGTCGCCGGCGACAAAAGTCTCCGTGTGTGGATAGGGACTTACGATGAATGGTGTGTGATGGTGGTGAATGGTTGTAACGTGGATTTATCTTCGGCTGAGGTAGTCTCAGTCGTCCTCAGGACCCACAAAACCTTACGAAATGAACAGTGAATTTCTCCCTGCCTAGGGCAATAATAAGGTCATCGTTTTATTTAGTTTGACTCACAGAGTTCATATATTGAATTTTAACGAAAACGATTCAAGATCCTTTTGATGGATAGATTCGGGTTACAGGTGCGGTGATGGTAGATGACGGGTAATTTCGGGGTGAGATTTAATCGGTGGATTCGGGTTTTTGGTTCGGGGCCGATGAATGATAACTCGGCATTCGATTAGTCGGTGAGTATCGTCTGTGTTCGGGATTATTAAGTCGGTGATTACCGGTATTCTGGTTTAGTGATGTATTGCGGTGTATTCCCGCTTCGTTATCGGTATTCGGCTAGCTCCGCTGTAGTAGACAATAATGACAGAGTTAATGAAGCCGGCTTCGTAGCGTAAAAATAATAGTGGAAACAAAGGTGCAGTACTCAGTAAGAGTAAAGCCAAGGTAGTAACCAGGGTGCAGTACCCACGAGGGGTAAAGCCGAGGTAATAACAAAGGTGCAGTGCTCACGAAGAGTAAAGCCTTTGTAATAACAAAGATGCAGTGCCCACGAGGAGCAACGTCTTCGTTATAACCAGGGTGCAGTACCCAAGAGGGGTAAAACCGTGGTAATAACCAGGGTCCAGTACTCACGAAGAGTAAAGCCGGGGTAATGACCAGTATGAAGTACCCACGAGGGGTAAAGCAGAGGTAATAACAAAGGTGCAGTACTCGCGAAGAGTAAAGCCTTCGTAATAACAAAGATGCAGTACCCACGAGGAGCAACGTCTTCGTAATAACAAAGATGCAGTGCCCACGAGGAGCAACGTCTTCGTAATAACGAAGGTGAAGTACCCGCGAGGGTGTAAAGCCGAGATAATAACCAGGGTGCATTACTCACGAAGAGTAATAACTAGTGTGCAGTACTCACGAAGAGTAAAGCCGAGGTAATAAGCAGGGTACAGTACCCACGAAGGGTAAAGCCGAGGTAATAACAAAGGTGCAGTACTCACGAAGAGTAAAGCCTTCGTATAGTTCTGAAAAGAACTATTAGGATTGGGTATAATGTCCTCGACTTGGCAATAAACTTCGTCTTGTAGTGATAGCCGACCATTACCTCAAATCAGAGTCGACTTTTTATCCAATGACTACTATAACCTCAACGAGAATTTGAAGGGTGGCGTAAGAAAGTGGTCCACATTGGACCCCATATTCTGGCGCATCATCTGGTATTCAAGAGATGGCAAATTTGTACTGGTGTACTATTTGTGGACACAGTTGTACTATTCGCGGGTGTCGTATTGGGTCCATTATATTGTGGTATTCGTCGTTATAGATTGTAATCAATGTACGTGCGAATGGTTTTCGTCACGTTACATCCCCCTACTTCGGGGAGATTTTCTTATGAAAGCGTAGTAGGACTGTCTTGGGCTCAATTCGGTTAGAGAGTTCCAATTTTCGTTTCAGGAATATGTTTAAATAGCATTCTTCTGATACTGCTAACTCTTGCAGATCGGTTGCGCTTTGTTGGCAGGTTGCTGATGCACCTGTTGGCAGTAGTATCATGGCTCGTACAATTTTAATTGTTCGACGTCTCACCGTCGTACGCGGATTATCGCAAGCTCGAAGAGGCTTTGTTAACGTACGGGGGGAGTGTTGTCTGTCGGGGTACCGCAAATGTACGATGTTGAGGTCTTGTACGATGTATTGCTTCGGTACGTGGTGCTACTGATCGGCGAGGTGTATAGAGTCGGGTCATGGGTGGGGTTGCTGTATACGTTATTGTTTCCACGTCTACGTCGTTTCTTTGAGAGGCCTCTCTCTCCGAGCAGGGTTCTGGAACGACTGTTTTAACGTAGAATACGTTATACGGTAAGGTAGGGGTGTTGATCTGGAGCACAAAATTTTGAGAAAATGTTTGTCAACTTTCACCCACTTTTACTTAAATATTAAAACATATTTTAGCAATTTTTATATGTTACTCAGTTTTGGTAATATGTTTTGTTTCGAATTACATTAAAAAAATTATATGTCTATATATAAAAGTTTTATGTAGTTAAGGAAATAAATATTTAAGAGCATGATATTTAAACTTTTTTTGTACTTGCCGCTGTTGTTGTTGGTTTGCAAATGCCGCTGTTGTTTTTGTTGTTGTTGTGAAATCAAATGATTTTGGCTTTGCTGTGCTTTGTTTATTTATCGAGCAGCGTGTAAATGTGTGTGTGTGTACATTTCGTTTTGTTGGATCGGTCGGTTATTCCCAGCGGGCAAAAAACCGAGCCTTAGCGAGTGTTACGCTAAATGCTCGCAAACGGGCTCAGAAACGAGTATTTACCGGACCAAAACCGGGGGAGAAATTAAACTCGCCCAAATGTTCGCAAACTGGTTTAAAAACGGGTGGTAAACGGAAGAAAAAAGAGAGAGAAACATTGATGTCGTTTTGTCGTGTGGCAAACAGAGGCACACACGTGCAGGCACACGACACAACAACAACATTTTGGCAATTGCATTTTGTTTTGTTTTTCGTGTTGTTCTGGCAAAAGATATTGCAAAAGTCTCGCAAACGAATCTCTTGCAAGACATCGTAAACGAAACTTTTACTGCCACAAACTGAGCGACTGATGATTCATTTTCCAATCGTTTTCGGATCTGTTTTCGAGAGTTTTACCCGAAAAAGTTTCGCGTAACTCTCGTATGCGATGTCGTATACGAAGTTTTGGTCCGCTGGGTTAGTTCGTTTTGGGGGAACATAAAATGAAGGGAGGGGAGCGTGGACACTTGTGTGTGCTTGAAAGTTTACAGATCTTTGCTGTCGTTTGTTTACTTCTGCGAGCAGCGTGTAAATGTGTGTGTATGTACATTAATACAAAGGATTGGCGATGTATACGCTCACTATATCAATGGCGTTTTTCCTAAACACATTTCTGTGAATAAGTTGCGAAGTAGTTGGAAAGCAGCTAATCTATGCGTATGCTGTATGCGTATATATTAGATAGATTTAAATCATTTATCAAAAATTATATTTAATTCATATATTTTAATTGCAAAATGACTAACGTATTCTACGTCTGACCTATGCGCCCGTGTTATCTAACACAGGCTTGTTATTTTTTTTGTGCCTGTTGTGATTTGTTGTTCGGTATCTCTGGAGGTGGAGGAGCCGCTAACGTCTTTCTCGATTCGAGCACTGTGTTCCAATTTTAGTCACTGCTCTCTTTATGTTGAGGAGCATTGGTGAACGGTTACCCTGGTACTCAGGTCTGGTGGACTGATCCCTAGCTATTATGGTATTAAGAGGGTTCATTCGGACTCCGCTTTTTGATATCGCGACCCAAAAATGAAATTTTTCCGTTGAAGGAAATCCATACCCAATAAGATAGTTTCGGCTAGGGTTCGTATAACAGTCGCCTTTAGTTTACTCGGTGGGTTAGCTACACGTGTAAATGAAATGCCATGGACTTTTAAGCATAGTTTGGAGAGTTTTCCGGAGCGAGCGCAATTTCGCTCTCGCTCAAGATTTTGCTTCACCCCATGGTAGATTTATTTATTAGGTAGTTGCATTAGAAATTCCGTGGTTAAGTTGTCAAAATTAGCTAAAATAATGTGAATAACTTAATGAGCTTGCCTTACTTGATAGAAAGTCTATGCTATAAATTGAATTCTGATTGAAATTCTTTAAGTTTTATTAACAAATAAAATCAAATTTGACAGCTTACCCACGGATAATGTGAAAAAACCACAAATGAGTTGGGCTGACGCATGTACCCGATTGATAATTCTACCACGTTTCACCCGACCGCGATTTTAAAACATGTAACTCGCGAGCTACTTTTAAATTTGAAGATCTGAAAATATAAGTATAACTCGCTCACGATTTTAACAGGCAGAAATCGCGAGCGAGTTTAAAAATCAAAGAGCGCAATATACGAGAAAACATCGGATTGCGAACCCAAATTTTTAAGTTGTTTTCATCCCTACCATAATTTCTGTTTTCTTTTTTGATTTTATTTACGAATTTGAAAGTTAAGGACATTGGAAAACCAGATCAACATTATATTGCATGATAATGATGATAAAAATGTGATAATTACTTTGTCTATGATGTTTTTGGGAATATCATAATGAAATATTATATTCCTTGTAAATTTTCGTTTAGCAAATGTAGCTATTTTCGACATAAGAAACATACTGACCACAGCCAGTTTTACTTAATTTTTTTTTTTTTACAACAGAAAATCGGTTCTTTTTCACTAGCTCCAAAAATTTGTCCTGCTCGCTCGCGATCGAGCGCAATGAAGTAATATTTAGAGCTCGCGAGTGAGCGAGCCGAAAAATAAGTCTTTGAAAAATCGTTTTTACGAGTTCAAATCTATTTAACTCGGATTTCGAGTTTTAAAACGAGCGAGTTATTGAAGATTCGGGTCACGTGTCGAGTTTTTCCGTCCCTTGCTTTTAAGGCGTAAACTACAGTGTTCGGAACAGGTGTATTTTACGGCTTATTCTCCAACAAGCTTTTGTGAGTAGAACTCGTTACTTTAAGAAAAAAAGAAACAGTTCTGAATTAAAAACATCTGTTTTGGCAGGTAGTACACATCATTTTAAGTAAAAACAGGAAAATAAAACAATCGGCGGCGGCCCCTATTTTCAGAGTTAGTTTTATTTGTGCTCACGTGACTGAACTAGGTCTTTTGAGTAGATCAAGTAATAATAAGCCCAACAAATTTTTATAACTTACTTACATAGTTATCGAATATTTAAAAATTATCGAATATTTAAAAATCCCCACAAGTTATAAAAATGTTTTTTTATAAAGCCTTATGCGTGGGCGGCCTTTGGCCTACTCTGGGGTAGGTCCAACACCGTTTTCGGAATATAATTTTTATGTTATAAAGCTTTCTGCGTCGGCCGGGCTTAGAGATTTTCTTTTCTGGAATAAGTTCAACACCGACTTCGCGTCTTCGGCAGTTTTTTATGTTATAAAGCTTTTCTAAAAATTTTTTTTAAATTAGTGTATATAAAAGGAAGAACCGCGCAACACTAAACGATTTTGTTCACAAAATTTTCGAATAGAGCTGAGTACCAAGTAAATGGGCTTTACAAAGTCTTCTGCGTGGACGGCCTTCGGCAGGGCTTAAGTATTCTCTCCTTTGGGGTGCGTAAAACACATGGCATGGTTTTTCTGTGTAATAAAGCTTTCGGCCGGCATTATGTAATTTCTTTTTTGGGAAGATTCGAAACCAACTCTTGCAAAGATATTTTTGAGTTACAAAGTTTCCTGTGCGTTTCTTATCGCTAGTATTTTACGTCGTATTGGGATGTGAATGGTATCACAGTGAACGTTAATATATATATTAACATCAAATCAACTTGTTTTAATGCTTAAGCGCCTTAACATAGGAAAAACTTGGAGATAATCAGCTTAAAAAATATATTTTATTGGACTGTGCATATAATCAATGATATACAATTGAATAATATCTGAGACTTGAAGTAAGCTAATGTCAAAAAGTTGCTCAATACAAAAGTTGGTTAATTTCACACAACATCACTCACACACTGATTTTCTTCTCATACTTTTTTCTTCGTCAAACACATTCACTTGAATTATCGACTTAACTAGATTATTCAAAAAACTCGGTCAACCCAAGAAAACGGGGTTTCGGTTGTTTCGAAAAATCGAATTTTGGAAACACCGGTTTCGTTTTTTATAGCCATGTCTTACAAATTATACATTTTCTGATTTTAACTCGTAATTAATAACAGAATAAAATACGTTTGAAACAAATATGAGAATGAAAAATAACACCTCGGATTTTTCTAAAATTTTTACCACATGTAAAACTTGGTATTCTGAAGCAAAGTAACAAAAAAATCGGATATATATATACAGCGATTTATATTGTTTGTTATATATTTTAGGACTATTTTCAGGTATTATTCAAAAAAAGTTTCTCAGGTCGAAAAATTTCTAATACCATACTCGTAACTGTAAACACGCATTATAGCAACAAAAGATACTACTACTACTCTCCGATATTCAATGGTTATATAAATAAAAGCTTCAAATAAAAGCTTGCAGTCTTCGCTATTAGCGTATATTTCCCAATACTTACCTTGATATCGAACCAATTCTAAGTATTTAGCTGTTTTCTTAAAATGTAGGGTCTCAAGTCTAGAAATTACTGCCTGCTCGCAACAGTTTAATGGATCTACGAAAAATAACAATTTATTGTAGGTGAATCAGGATTTATTGTAGGTGAATGGCATTGATTTCAATGTGCAGTCTTACCAAATGTTCGGCTAATTTTTTCATATTTACAGAAACAAACTTTGTTTTTGTGTTTAATTTAATTATTTTGTTTTTAATAAATAATTATTGCATTGTTGCTTACAATAATAATATTTAAATAAATGATAACATTATAATCACGAATTACCAGGCTCCTTAAATATAGTATGTCACTGCCGAAGACTTCAGTCACGTTCCCTGCGAAGAAATTTATTATATTATTATACATATATGCAAATATATAAAAGCATCAAACACTTGGGCATCAAATTTGTTCGTTTCTACAAAGGACACACATTTCTATTCTTCAAGTGGCTAAGATATGTACATTTTCATGTCGCTTATTAAAACACTTTCGACACTTTTCCATATACACTTTGTGTCATAAGTCTGCGCTCCCTTGGTGCATTATAGGCTACTGTTAAAAAAGGAAATACAACTTTAATTTTAAGGTAATTATTTTTTTATAAAATTAACACTGTACTTCAGGTACTTTATTATAAGAGATCATTTTGTCCGTTATTACTGCTAGTTTTCATAAAAAACAACAAAAATAGTAATTCATTTCAAAAACAGTTGTGTCAAAAGTCTACGCTAATAAACTAAAATAAGTCAAAAACCATATACATACGTATTAATTAGTATCGCGTCGGTTATCCACGACGTTTGAGAACCTCTCTCAATCTATTTTGCATTGAATCAACAAGGTGTGAAGTCTCTGCAGCCGTAATCCTTTCCCACTCCTTCTTGATTACATCCTTTAACATTGCTTTACTGGTAATGTTGTGTTGGCGGATTTTTCTCTCTAGTAAGGCCCATAGGTGTTCAGGTGAGTCGGCAGCGTTTTTGGTATATTATATAGTATCCAAAGCTTTACAACTTCAGCAGTGTGCTTTGGGTCGTTGTCCTGTTGAAAGTAATATTCACTGGACAACTCCAATTTTTGAGCACTCTGCTTTAAATTCCTTTTCAATATGTCTAGATAGGCGAATCTATCCATCGTGGACTCAATAAATTCAAAATTGCCTACTCCTCCAGCTGCCATACATCCCCACATCATCACTCCTCCCCCACCTTGCTTAACTGTTGGCAGTAAATTTTCTTTATTGAGAGCGGTTCCCGATTTTCTCCATACCATTTGTTTGCCTTTGGTGCCGAAAATGCAGAATTTGCTTTCGTCGGAAAAAATTACCTTTTTCCAGAATTCTGACGGCATGTTTACATACTTATTTGCAAACGCAAGTCGTTTTATTCGGTTGACCAATGAGATGAACGGTTTCTTTCGGGCTACACGACCATGGTAACCAGCTTTTCTTAGAATTTTTCTGGCAGTGGTCACACTAATTGACTTTTTAAACTTTTGTTGGGCATCTGTTGTTATTTGATATGCAGTTGTTCTCGGATTTTTCTTTATAATGGCCACGACACTTCTAGATTCCCGATCTGTTAATTTCCGTGGGCGACCCGATCTTGGCTTGGAAGTTATTATTCCTGTTTTTTCAAAATTCTGAATTACTGTTCGAACCGACGTCCATGACCTTCCAATAGTTCTTCAAATTTCCCGATAATTATGACCATCTTCAGAAAGATTTATAATTATTTTCCTTTCGTCCACAGATATTTATTTTCTTTTAGCAGGCATTGTTCAATAATTGTACAAAAATTATCTATGCTGCAAATATGCACACGAAATGATATGTGCATGGCAGTCAATGTCCACTAACTACAGATGTACCGGAAAAAATCTCGTTATTTTTGCTATGTTCTCCATGTATGAAAAAAATGTGAGTCGTCAACGTTGACTGAACTATAAACAACAGTTAACATATAACAATTGGTTTTTTTTGTGTGCACTCAACTGTTTTTTTTTGCATTAATAGTTGGTAATAAGTTAGGAGCGTAGATTTATGACGCTTAGTCTATACATACATAAGAAGACACAAGCAACACAACGCACTTTTCTATTTGCAAACTTCTAACTACAATATAGACTTTTGGCCAACAGAAATGTATTCTTTGATAAAAAAAAAACATATGCACAATATATTTTTACTTACATTTCCTTATGAAATTTATAAATTCATACTTTTTTAAGAAATTTAATAATAAAGACGCTTTCAAACTTTGGCAAAATTCTTTTTTGTTTTTCTTTTCACAAATTAATGGTTTACATACTTACATACACAGCGACACAGTAGTAATACGCTAGAGTAAATCGTACTAGAGAGAATAGTTTGCTCATCTGATGTTTCCTTTCACACTCTTCTTGATGCGGTCGGTGTGATAGAGAGATGTTTGACGAAAAGTGTCATACACCAGGTGGAATTACAATAACTTCTTGCTTTAATTTTTCATGCCGTTTTGGTGAAAAACTGTGAAATTTAAATGTGTTTTAAACTTTTTTATTGACTGTTATTGTTAGCATACATTTGTGTTGTATTTAACACAATAATTTTAACACACAAAAAGAAATGCCGTTGTTGTTATTTTCTTCGTTGTTTTGAACCATTGCCTCTATCTGGTATTAGTAAAGCAATTCTTTTCAACATCGAACGTAACAATCACACCAGGCCAAATGTCAAAGTTGGTGAGAGAACTATTAGGTCTACTATAAGTATTAGTCTATGAGTAATACAAATTCTCAGAGATTTATATTCGTCACACACGGTATCTAGTCGGAATGCTGCTGCATCATCACTGATCTTCACATTCAAATAAGGGAATTTGCCAACAACCATATGCAAGTTCAGCATTGGAGTTGGTAATGAGTTTTGAACTTTTGTTGTAGGCAAAAACGCCGCATTTTCTTGTCTTCATACACTAAACCTCAAACTGTGCAATATCACCGATGCTTTTTTTTTCTGTGTATGGTTTAAGACGGTGTTTTTATATCGCAACAATCGCCTGCATTTACACATGCCAGTAATGGCATGCCATTGTTGCATACCGTCACCTAAAATGCCCAAAGACGTAACCCTCATTTTTAAAATTTTACAGGAGAAGCAAAAATCCTTATAAAATCCAAAGTATTTCAGTTTTAAACGCATTCATTTCACAGCTTACCTTAGGAACTTGGAACTCTACTATTTTCCACATATATATTTTAGCGTGGAGTATTATATTTAATCAAAAAAACAGTTTTTATTTTTTGAGGGTTACGCCTTTGGGCATTTCAGGTGCCGATACGTATTATCAACGAAAAAGAAGAAGAAAAAGTCGAATCTGTTGCCATTTGCATTTGCGGTTACACATGCCACTGCCACTTCATTTGCAAAATGTACGCAAAGCAGAAACTACAAAAAATTTATTTACTGCTGAAATTAAGAGAAAGTTGTGCAGTTAAGGAAAATGAAAAAGTTAAGAAAACAGTTGCTAATAAAAACGTGCGAGTTGGATATTGAAGCACATTTGCTGAAGGATTATAATATAGAGTTACCAAGTTCATCACATAAGCAAATGTTTTGGGAAACGATTAACATTTATTGTTATTAGTATTATTTTAATAGTATTAATGCTCTATTATTAACACATTTGCGTTTTTTCATGCGATTTTCAAGAAATATATCATAATAATACATTTAACAAGTTAAATCTTTAATTACAATTTTACAGTAATCCAGTAAATTTGCATTAGAGTTTTAACAGGGTAACATTGTTTATCGTTTTGACATTTAGTGGCAGGCAAATGCCAAATTCAACTCGCAAGTAATTTTAGCTGCCACTGGAGCTGCCATTGCGAAAAATGTAAATGTGTTAGTGAAAAAGTGTGAGTGTATTGAGTTAGTGGCAGTGACATGTGAAAAGGCTAGGTAATACCAAGGGGTATCGATGAGACAGCTGATCAAGCCAAAAATACAAAACACATCAACTGGCATTAAAGTAAAAATCGATTTAAAAAAATGGGGAACAGGTATATTTTACGGCTTACACTCCAAAAAACAAAAATTTTTTGAGGGGGCAGAACACGTTATTATAACCAAAAAAAAAGTAAAATAACAAAATTCGGGCAAATACATTGTATCGGAGTTTTGGTCCCCCGAAATTTCGGATATGAGAGGGTAATGGGGGTACGGTACTATGTAAAACTATTGATATAATCACTTTTTTGTATAAAACAAGTCAAAATAAACTCAAAAATCTATCTACAATTTTTCGATAACTCGCTTTGTTATCGAGTTATCGGATGTTAAAATTTTGAAAACAAAAATTTATTCGATAATTTTTCAAAATGCAACATCCGACAACTCGATACTAAGCGAGTTATAGAAAAATGCTATAGAGGTTTCTGCTTTGCCGGGCTAAGGGACTTTATCCTCTGGGGTAGGTCCAACACCGTCTTCGGCATAGTATATTTGTGGTTTAAAGCTTTCTGCGTGACCGGTTTTCGGCCGGACTAAGGGATTTTGTCCTATGGGGTAGGTCCAACACCGGCTTCTTGGTTTCGGCATAGTATTTTTGTGGTATAAAGCTTTCTGCGTGGGAGGCCTTCGACCGGGCTAAGAAATTTTCTCATCTTCGGTAGGTCCAACACCGGCTTCGGCATAGTATTTTTGTGGTATAAAGATTTATATTTTTAAGAAAAGTAAAAGAAAATATTCGATAATTTTTAAAAATTTCAAAATCCAGGGGGTTCCATAACTCCGAAACTATACATTTGCCTCGATTTTGTAATTTTACTTCTTTTGCTTAAAATAACTTGTACTATCGAATGCAACAGACGAGTTAGAGTAAAATTATTTGTTTAGCTCCCAATTATCCACGTATTTCACAGTCTTGGTTAGTACATAAAGCCACCGAGTAATATTAATAAGAGTTTGCAACAGATGTTTTTTTACTAAACGAAGACCGCGAGCTATTTGGAAAACATATAGAGAGTGATAGTGGTATGAGAGAAATCTTTAATTTTAACAATTTGCTTGTTAATTGGGATCTGCACAAATAATTCTACTCTAACACTTCATTACATTTTGATTTTTTCACTGAATATCCCGTTTTTTAATCGATTTAATTGACAAAATTTACTCCCAGCTGATGTGTTTTGTATTTTGGCTTGACACGCGGCAGCAAAAGTATCAAAATCAAACCACGCAACCCAGTCACCTATCACCTTTTCTTCTTTGACATCGTCTTCTCCATTTGTTCTTCAAGTACTAACTTGATCAGCTGTCTCATCGATACCCATGGTACAAACAAATGGTAGAAGCACTAGCACAGCTGATTTGAACTTTTTTTCTGTAGTGAGTATGAGTGAGTTTTTCTCTTATGTCAAAGTTTGTTTACATTTCTGTGTCTGCATCCCCGTCCGCCAGCAAATGCTGAGTTGGAAATGTTTTCTCGGTAAAAATCACAGAATCGTTTTAATTTTCACACTTTAAAAATATCAACTAAAACACAATCATTTTCTAAATGGCGCTTTTTCCAATTTTGTTTAAATTTTTATTAATTTTCAATCAGCTGACTTGACACAATACAGACACTGACCAAGAACAAAATGCCTGTTGTTTTTGGCCTGTTGTATTTGTTGTCGTACTGCCTCTACCATTATATTTGTACCATGATCGATACCCCCAAAGACGATATATAATTACACGACCAGAAGATGTGCGCAACTTGGCAACCCTGGTAAAAGAGAACCAAAAAGTGCTAGGAGTTCACTCAAACGCATTTCTCTCTCGCGTCATATGTAGCTTATTTCATACTTTTTGCATAGTTTATGTAATTTTACTTCAACATGGTTGGAATGTTTATAGTTATATACAATAACACTGTCAAAACGCTACTCGTGTATTGAAATATTCAATGAAGAGAGTAAGAGAGAGAGTAGAGAAGTACTAGGGTTTCACTCATTTTGTTTGTTGGCTTTTGAGTGTAGAGCAATTTTGAGTGTACTTGTACATCCTTTTTGATACCCCTTGCAAAAAACAGCTGTTGCAAACTCTTGTTAGTATTATCAATTACTCGGTTATACGCTACTTGGTTATTTGGTTATTATATTATGCACAACACTGTCGGATGAACATTCTTGGAAATCATCTGTTCATAGTGGTTTGATTACTTCTCCGGCCAGTGGAAAATTTTTCAATCAATTGTTGTTGAAAAAAGTCTAAAGTCGGTCTTTTATTATTACTGCATTAGAAAAATTGTATTATTCCCTAATCGGAATATAACTAAGGAGAGTTTGAATCTATCAGTGATTTTCCAGTTGAATTTGTTGTCATATCGGGCGGCGGAAATATTAAGAGCGCTTGTTGAATGTGAATGCTTAAAGAATGCCGGATATCAAAGTGACTCCTTTGGGTGCTGGACAGGATGTCGGCCGCAGTTGCCTTCTCTTGTCGATGGGCGGCAAAAATATAATGCTAGACTGCGGCATGCACATGGGATACAATGATGAAAGACGATTTCCGGATTTTTCTTACATTGTTCCAGACGGCCCTATAACCAGTCACATTGATTGTGTTATCATATCACATTTCCATTTGGGTAAGTATGCAATAAGTATTTGTGATGTAAAAAAGGAGTACGATATCCGATGCCACTAAATGCGAAGCTTTTCGGTAGCACAAAATGAGGCGGAAAAATTAAACAGAATTTTTCCATAACTCGTTTAGTTGTGGAGATATCGGGGACAGAAATTTGGAACTGTGTTTTATAAAACGGGAGATATAAACCAATGGAAAACTACATCAGAGGCGAGAGGAAAAACTCAATAATACCGGTTAAAGCCCGGCCACGCAGAAGGCTTTATTACTCAAAAACAATGGCAAACCCGTGATGCCACTGCTGGACCTACCCCAAAGGAAAAATATACTATGGACAAAAATATCTGGTCGAGTGTAATCGTGTAAAAGTTATCGACGTTTTTAAACTTCAACCCCAGATATCTCGATAATTAAGCAAGTTATCGTTAATTTATTTAATTTTTGTGGAGGTATTTTGAAGTTATTAATTCGAGGACCTTCGATGCAGCACAGTGACGCGAGCGTAACTCTAAGTTGTAAAAATATATCAACCTAATTAAAACAGATCAAATTAATTTTAAACTCTCTTTGTAGATCATTGTGGCGCTTTGCCCTATATGTCCGAAATGGTTGGTTACTCTGGCCCTATTTATATGACACATCCCACCAAAGCTATAGCTCCCATCCTCCTTGAAGATATGCGTAAAGTTGCCGTTGAACGTAAAGGAGAATCTAATTTTTTTACCACCCAAATGATTAAAGATTGCATGAAGAAAGTTACCGCTGTAACTTTACATCAGAGCGTTATGGTGGACAGTGAATTAGAAATTAAAGCTTATTATGCTGGCCACGTGCTAGGAGCTGCAATGTTTTGGATTCGTGTTGGCTCCCAATCTGTTGTTTATACAGGTGATTATAACATGACGCCAGACCGTCATTTAGGAGCGGCATGGATTGATAAATGTCGCCCCGATTTGTTAATATCTGAAAGCACGTATGCCACAACTATACGAGATTCGAAACGTTGCCGCGAGAGAGACTTTCTGAAAAAGGTTCATGAATGCGTCGCTAAAGGGGGCAAAGTGTTGATACCCGTTTTCGCTTTGGGCAGAGCTCAAGAATTGTGTATATTACTGGAAACCTATTGGGAGCGTATGAATCTAAAATATCCTATATATTTTGCAGTGGGTTTAACGGAGAAAGCCAATACCTATTACAAAATGTTTATCACCTGGACTAATCAGAAAATCCGAAAAACATTTGTTCACCGTAATATGTTTGATTTTAAACATATAAAACCATTTGATAAAACCTATATTGATAATCCAGGAGCTATGGTTGTATTTGCTACACCTGGCATGTTGCACGCTGGGCTGTCACTGCAAATATTCAAAAAATGGGCTCCAAATGAAAATAACATGGTGATTATGCCCGGATATTGTGTGCAGGGAACAGTGGGCAATAAGATTTTAAGTGGTGCTAAAAAGGTCGAATTTGAAAATCGGCAAGTCGTGGAAGTTAAGATGTCCGTGGAGTACATGAGTTTTTCAGCCCACGCAGATGCCAAAGGTAGGTGTTGGAAAGTATATTGGGCCTGTTCGTAAATCCATCACTGCTCTACATCTGATGCGCAAAACGTTCGTAAATGCAAACTGTAGCAACGCGTCGCGTAAATGTTCGTAATTGCAACAATGCATCATTTGATGCGCAAACTTCCTGCAAATTTGCATCATAAAAATCACTGATGTATAGAATGATTAATTTAAAATTTTGTTTGTTTTTTTATTTTATTTGCTGTAGAGAACTGGCAGATATGAAATTTTCCTGAACAATTTTATTGCATTTGGCTTTTATTCGAATCCGCATATTTAATTCAACACGAAATTTTCCATTTTAGCGTTCTTTTTATTGCAAACAATATGCGCATGAAAAAGGCATCTGTAGTTTTGCCAGATGCGCATCAGATGCAGAGCGATGACTTACGAACAAGCCCATTATTATAAACTAGATTGTTATATGACTAACCTGACCAACCCACTTTGGGCGGGATATCATAGATATCCCGCTTTTTGGAGAGAAATCCCGTTTTGTTAAGACTTTGGTTTTCAAAATATTAAATTGACAGAAAATAGTAAGATGACAATAGTTAAGCGTTTTTTGGTTACACGGCTTGCTTATATAATCGCTTGTTTTGTTTGAAGCACTTAGCGATAACTTATCGACGCGAACATTTTCAATAAATTTTTTTGAAATCTTTTACCGTTTTCAAATAGCCGTTTTCTTTGCAACTTAGCAAGCTGTAATCGCTTGATTGTAACCAAAACACGACTATTGTATCTTTAGTGAAAAGTTTGAAACAGTGGCAAGTAGGATTTCAATTCACATAGTCGTACGATCATTTCGATTTTTGTGGAGATTCATCTTCAGTGGCTTAACATGTGGGCTTCAAATGCTCATAATGTAACAGTGGTATTAATGTAAACGCGCAAGAGCCTCGAAAACTCCAAAACTGGCACAGACAACGTCAAATTGTTCTCATACAAAACGACTTGCACAAATGTAGAAAAGTTTCGAGTCAATTTTGCTGAGCAAACATCGAAAACGAAACGTAGGAAATTTTTTCAAGTCGTTTTGTATGAGAAAATTTTTGTTTTGTTTGACGTTTGCTGTGTAGGTTTTTAAGAATATTGTATTTTATATACAATGCAAATCATTCTTTTAATAAACATTCTTTTTAATCCTGACGGAGGGTATAGAAACAAACGGCCTTATTCATAAAAAGTTGTGGGAAGTTTGAGAGACGTGTTTTGCATGATACATCGCCTCTCAAACCTCTCATATAACCTTTTATGAATAAGTCTGAAAGCCTTTAGAAAATAAAGGGGTAACAAAAATATTCAGCTTTTTTAACACTAACAAAATTTAATTCTATTTTATATACCAAAATCAAATTATTTATTTCCGCTATCTCAAGAGCAACGGAATAAGAATGCCAAAAATAGAGTGAATTTCTGTTCGAAAATCGGGATACATGGTTCAGTCTTTCCGCAAATCGAAAGTAAAATCCAAATTTGGGATATCGCTCAATCCAATTAGAAATCTATGCCACCAAAATTGCGATTACGGTAGATTTTTCATTCGAATCGAGGTACATAGTTAGGACCTTGTACTCCAAGTAACAAGTCGTAGAACAGTTTCGTCGAACCCCCTGTGTAGAACAGTGTCATCGAACCACCTGCGTAGAACAGTTTCATCGAACACCCTGCGTAGAACAGTTTCATCGAACCCCTTGCGTAGAACAGTTACATCGAATCCTCTGATTCGGAGTCCACTGTTATACTTACGGTTGATATCTTGGCTACAAAATTTAATTGAAACAACTTCAGGAACCAGTTGATGGAGTTGCCAATCACATCACACATTATTAGTTGTTAATTGGGTTTTGGGAAAATCATTGTAGATGGCGCTAGATTCTAATATTAATTTTTAGAACTTTAATATTTTTCTTTAAACCCCAATATTTTCAGGCATCATGCAACTCATACAAAATTGTGAACCTAAACATGTTATGCTCGTCCATGGTGAAGCGGAAAAGATGCAATTTCTTCGAACAAAAATACGTGAAGAATTCAATATTGAAACATACATGCCTGCAAATGGAGAGACTTGTGTCATATCTACCCCCGTTAAAATACCCGTGGATGCTTCAGTTTCACTGTTAAAGGCAGAAACACGCATTTATAATGCTCAGCCACCAGATCCAAAACGCAGGCGATTAATACATGGTGTCCTTGTGATGAAAGATAATCGAATTATGTTGCAAAATTTAACAGAAGCTCTAAAAGAGATTGGTATAAATCGTCATGTTATGCGTTTTACGTCCAAAGTCAAAATGGACGACCCGGGACCAAAGATAAGAACGGGTGAGAAGCTTTTAGCATTACTTCAGGAGAAACTTGCCGGCTGGACTGTAACACTTCAGGAAAATTGTACAATTGCTGTGGAAACGGTAGAAATTAAAATTGAGGAAGATGAAAAAGATCAAAAGCACAAGACTCTATTGATCACTTGGACTAATCAAGATGAAGATATTGGAGCATACATATTAAATATGTTGCAGAATATGTTTTAGTTTAGAGGCTCAGCATTCCATATGACTAGAAATTAAATAATTTTTTATGAGTTATGATAGAAAATGAGTTATGTGTTTTTGTTGTATATCAAAGATTGATTTTTATATAAAAATAAAAGAACAAAATGACTGCAACAATGTTCAATACTTGAATTATTTTTATGAAAATATTTATGTTTCTTTTTTTAAAGAGCCTTGGATCCACATATGTATGGGTCATGTGATTGCTTGGAATCATGCGTGATACACACGTAAATGTAAATTGGTGTAAAAAAATTGCTCATATATTGAAATATTCAATACTATGAATAAACTTTTCGTAAAACATTTTATTTCTGTAGTAATTTGTTCTAAAAAAGATTTCGATGCCAGACTATTAATAGAAAACACTTCAAACTTTATTCCCTATTTTAGTTTACTCAGTCAACATATCTCATACATAAAAAAGGTATTTATTTTATTTTCTTCAATCATTTTCTCCAAATTTATGCCGAAACTGGAAATTGGCACAGCTAATGCATGAAAATGGCTGGCTGCCATAAACCAGCAAAATTCAACCCTGGGGTGTAATTTAAAGTTTGAGGTGAATTTGGTACGCGAAGAATTGAAAGTTTGAGATGGTAAAAGAATTTAAGTCTAAAATAAATCCCATTTTTTTATCCTCTTACCCCTTTTTTAGTAAGTTACTTGAATACTTTTAAAAGTTGAAATTTATTGAAAGAAATATGTTTTAATAATCATCACGTGAATTGTATACTAAATGTTAGTTACATAGAATGCTAACTAAAATTTGGTTGTCTATGTGCATCCAAGTGACGTTGCAATCGTCTCAAACGATAACTTGGCAATGGTTCTTGTATTATTACACCTCTAGGAGTTCTCGGTGATGGCGTCACACATATTACCGATTCGTTTACAGTCAATTTTGTCAAATCCTTGGGTGATGATGCACTGGCACAATTCATTTTATTCAATCGGTAATTTTTCAAAGGTTGCTGATGTTGGTTGTTTATGATTGGCGTTCGTGGAGAAAGCATGTTTTGCGTTCTTGTGGGAGATATCTTAGGTGTGTGACATGCAGTGCTTACTGGCACATTATCACTTCTTTTATTTATGTTGTCAGGAGCGGGAGTCGAGTTGTTCAATGTATTTCCTAGTTTTTTCCTCCGCAAATTCAATACAAAGTGAACAAAATCTTGATCAATATCTAAACTAGAGCGAAGACTGAACGACATAGTGATCGATATAAATGTTGTCCTTAATGGTAAGTATATATCGATATGTTAATCTCACTTTGGTCAATTGTACAGTATCGTTTACTTCAGCTGGTTTAGGCTTCAATTTGCATTTGTATTTATTTTTAAAGTACCGTTTTCATGCTTGAAAGCGTTGCCAAACATTAACGAGGCTGCAATTTGAGCTGAATTTAAAGCGGATCACATACTTGTGATTCATATGCATCTGCTTTTTACCCTGGTTATCAAGCAGAGTTAGGATTACCAAAATAGGCCTGTTTTTTTATTCCCTGCTAAACTAAATTTTCGACAACTTCGTATGGGGAGCTAAGCGATTTTAAGCATGCTAAATGTTTTCCATAAAATACGGTGATGGATTTTCAGAGATGTGTGCTAATCTAATCGTATATGTAGCTGAAGGGGCAAATATTTGATCAAAATATGTTTCATCATATTTATTTATTTCTTCATTTACATAACCGAGCCTCGAGGCCTTATATGGTTACAAAATTTCTACAATAATTTCTGTTAACATATATAAAAAAAACTTAAAACTAATTATAACTGTTTCTTCACTATGTTTTAGAAAAAATAATAAAAAATAAAATAATTAGAAAAAATTAAAAAAAAAAAGTTTAAATAATAACATTATATAAATTGAGTCATGGGTAACATATTTGCTCAAAATGTTGTTAAATCAATACAGGGTTGATTTTGTGTTCACACTATGTACATTTGTTTGCCTCGTTTTGTTTGATCAAACAGGTATCAAGTAGCATCAAATAAACAGTAGGGCAAATACATTTGCTCAGTGGTGACACTTGAACAAATAATTGCAACAAATAATTGTTTGATCAACCTGCCAAAAAATACAAATTTGTTTTCTCAAAAATTTTAAGCAAGCTGTCAGAAAACACAAATTTGTTTTCTGAAAAGTTTTAAAGAAATTGGCAGTAAATACAATTTTGTTTTTTCAAAAGTTTTAAACAAACTGCAAGAAAATCTTTTAAATAATTATGATGCAGGAGGATGAATGTTTTCTTGTTTTATGCTGTGGAACAGCGACGGTGTCAATTTTTTTATGAAAAATTTTAAACAAATTAGCAGTAAATACGATTTTGTTTTTCCAAAAGTTGTAAAGAAACTGCAACAAATATTTTAAATAACTATGATGCAGGAGGATGAATGTTTTCTTGCTTCATGTTCTGGAGTAGCGACGGAGTTAGTTTTGGAAGAGGAGAAATCTTAAAAGCAAATTTGGGCAAGTGTAGCTCCCACTGGCATAGCCAAAAAACTCACTGGTTTGAGGTAGAACTCATTGTTTTAAGCAAAAAAATTGTAAATGCCAATTTTGGTGACGGCCAATTTATGGGCCTTCAAAGTTCGGATATACGGGAAGATATTATGCTGAATGAGCCACCTTAAGCGATTTATGTGGCCTCTAATATATTTTTGTTATAAACGAAGTTAAAATAAACAAAAAAATTAAATGAAATTTTTTTAATAACTCGCTAGTTATTGAGATATCCTATGTTGAAATTTTGAAATATTGTCGGATATTTTTTAAATTCTTTTTTGCGAGTTTGACAAGCTTGCTCTAAAATCACCTAGCATAATTGTAACGTCTGACGGAGGAGATTATAACACCATTTTCAACATTTTCAGTAGCTTCAAAATTCTAAATATGGCCAAATTATCCTAATTAATCACAGCTTAGTCAGTTTAGATCCGATTTCAAAAGTTAGTACGGATTAACAAAGCTAAAACTATGCCCTTTTAACTATGTACACAGTTTTATAGCCGTTGAACCAAATTACCAAAATATTTATAATATTTACCAATTCCTCTTTTTAGTTTAATGTTGGTAATTTTTTTTTAATTTCATAATTTGAGTCGTAAAAGCTGACAACACTGCTTATACCACCTGTTATTTACCATTGTTTGATCTTACAATTCTTTTGTAAGATCAAATAAATGTTTCCTCAAAAAAGAGAAAACTATTTGCTCGTTAGTGGTCACACTGTGGTCACATTGAGCACATTTATATTTGATGGCAAATAATTTTGTTTGACCAAATCAGCTGTTTTGTTGTTTGCCACACAAAAATATTTTGTGGTCAGACTGGGGCCAAGAAATATTTGACGTTTTTCGTCAAATATTTGCCCAATCCGACAGTACCTTTAGTCGCCAGTGCTATAAATCTTAATATTAATCTTGTATTCACTATAAGTATTAATATATCGTAAATAAATATATAATACTATATGTAATATTTTCTCCTATTTATCTCCAGGCTGACGTTGTCCTTGTTCACGGCGGATCCAAGGTAGATAAATGCACCTACAACTCCAAAATTAAATAGGTTGTCGACGTTCAAGTGCGGGCCAAGTCGAGAGGTTTATCTAGTCGTTGACACCATCAATATTGTCTTGCCCTCATTAACAGCAAGACCCAACGGGTTGATTCTTTTTCGAATCTTGAAAATTCTGCAGTAATCTCTCGCAAATTTCGCCCAATAATATCTATTGTGTCAGCATATACGCCAGCAACATATGGCTTTTCGTGTTGATGGTCTTGTTTTTGTATTTACTGCAGCTTTTCTCAATATTGAAGAGATTGTTCGAAAGTGTGTTGCCTTGTCGAAGTCCTCGCTTGGTACAGAATGGTGCGGTGAGGTGAGGTCACCTTCACTGCTGATTTGGTGTTGGTCAGCGCTATTCTACAGAAGCGGATAAGTTTTGCCGCAATCCCAAGTTCTACATTGTCTTCCACAATCATTACCTCCTGATCTTCAGTGGAAGAAACTGAGTGGGGTAGTGCTGAAAAGTGGTCTCTCCAGCCTTGTGCGAACTTTCGCAGCCACCAGGTAATGATCCGAGTCGATGTTGGCACCTCGAATCACACGTACATCAATTACACTAAAAGAGTGCCCGCCATGTATTACTAAGTGATCAATCCGGTTCTTCGTCCACTGATCAGGAGCTAACCAGGTCGCCTTATGCTGGAATCGTGTGATACTAACTGCCATATTCTTTGCAGCGGCGAAGTCTATCAGTCTTATGCCATTATCGGAGGTGGTATCATGTAGACCGTGATTACCGATGGTTGGTCGAAAGACACTTTCCTTTCCCAATTTGGCATTAAAATCGCCTAGAATATAATCTTAATGTCGTGGTCAGGGCAGCGTTTGTATACTTGCTACCAGTTTGGTAGTATAATCCGGGGTAATGTGGTTCCATTCTTTGAGCAGCACCATTTTTATCATTTCCTTTGAAGTGGTGACATGGTTTCGAATCCTGCGTTCCAATAAATGCCACAAATGCTCAATAGGGTTCAAATCCGGGGATTGCTATGGAGATTCAACTGTTTTTGGACATTATACAACAGCTAAAGTCTTCTATTACACGCTGTAGGCTTTAGGCCGTTGTCCTGTTTGAAGTAATTTAGTGTCACTGCTCCGTAGATTTTCTTTAAGAATATCTAGATAGACTCGATGATCTACGACTGATGGAATAAATTGCAAATTACCCACCGGATTGCAAATTAATCATAACCGGATATGAGATAACAGCGTTGCGTCACACCGGCATCACAGATTCTGACCAATTTGAGCGAAATCTAAAAAATTATGGAGATTCCAGCACTGTCAAAATGTATGCAGAATCTCGGGATTTCGTTGCCATATCGTACGAAATCTCAAAAACTCCGAAATCTCGGTGTACCTGAATACCACTTTACCAAATGGTTAGCCCATATTTTTCATATTTAGAGAAACAAATTTTGGTTTTGTTTTCAGTTAAAGAATTATCACTTGTTACTTACAACATGGGACATGGGACTGTCCGTGGAGGTGGAAAGTTTCTGATTGCCATTCACTTGGGAGTGGCCAGAAATGATTACTTCATTGGGCAGTCCAAGCAGCTCACTACTTCCACGCAGTATGTATGGCAATGGCTTTTCGGAAACCTCCGTTAGCTTGCTAGAGTGAGAAGGCGAAACAAATGAGCATCAAATCAGGTTTAGTAGGTAACTGATGTCACTGAAGCTCATCAAACAATCGGGCATATTCTTTTGTCCTTAGAAGGCGGATGAGCCAAACATACGGGCCAACGGCGGATAGAAACTAAAACAAGAAAATCCAGGTTCAACATATCGCATCCTGGTCAGCGTCTGATCCATAATGGGCGGCTGCAATCAAATATCCTGGCAGTAAGTAAAATGCAAAAACCCGCTGGACTGGGTTTGCCTCCCGCCACCGTTCATAATGGCAGTGAAAATACAAAAACGAAACAGAAAACATAAACAACCCCTATTTGTTGACGACCCCCGCAAACGTTATAAGGACCACAATTTACGGATACGCACTTGGAATGTAAGAACTCTATATAGATCCGGTGCAAGTATCCTACTGGCAGATGTCCTCGAAAGTTATAAGGCTGACATTACAGCTATCCAGGAAATGCGATGGACAGGACATGGCTGCACAATAAAAAGAAACTGCGATATATACTACAGTTGCCATGAAAAAAAACATGAATTTGGTTGTGGATTTGTAGTTGGCAAAAGACTGCGACATCTAGTCTCTAGGTTCAATCCTGTGAGTGAACGAATAGCCACAATCCGCATAAAAGCGAAATATTTTTATATTTCCCTAATTTGTGTGCATGCCCCGACAGAAGAGAAAGATGATGATGCCAAAGACATATTCTATGAGCTCCTAGAGGAAACGTATGACCGCTGCCCTGGCCATGACATTAAGATTGTACTAGGAGATTTTAATGCCAAAGTAGGAAGGGAGAATGTGTTTAATCCAACTATTGGCAATTTCAGTCTTCATGCTGACAGTTCCGACAACGGTATGAGACTGATTGACTTTGCCGCGGCAAAAACATGGTCATTAGTGGTACAAGATTCCAGCATAAAGACATCCACAAGGCTACTTGGGTATCCCCTGATCAAAGAACTAAGAACCAAATTGATCACGTGGTAATTGATGGAAGGCACTCATCCAGTGTAATGGACGTACGAGTGATCAGAGGAGCTAACATCGATTCTGATCACTACCTGGTAGCAGCAAAGGTTCGCACAAGATTAAGTAGAGCGAAAATGGTACGAAACCAGACGCAGAGGAAGCTGGACATCGGAAAGCTGCAATTACCAGAGGTAGCCACAGCATACTCAAGGAAGCTCTCGCAACTTTTGGCACAGAACCCACCCCCTCCCGATGACGATCCTGATGCGTAGTGGAAACCCATTTCCGACTCTATAAAAACTGCCGCAACAACCGTACTTGGTTTCGAAACACCGCTTCGCAATAAACCGTGGTACGATGAAGAGTGTCGCATAGCAAATGAGAAAAAGAACACTGCACGTATGGTAATGCTTCAGTCAATTGCAACGCGAGCTGCAACTGAGCGGTATAGGGAGAAGAGAAAGGGGGTAAACAGTCTCTTTAGGCGTAAGAAACGGCAGTGGAGAAAGCGCGAGAGTGAGAAAATTGAGACATACAGAAGGAAGAACGAAGCCCGAAAATTCTACCAAAAAATTAAAAACGGAACTAATGGACATGGTTCAGGGCACCCCTTCTGTAAAGACAAGGACGGAAATCTCGTCGCAGATGTGCAGAGCATGTTGGGAATATGGAGAGAGCATTTCTCCGCGCTACTAGTACCTGAGCAATCCGATGACGATGGGACAATCGATCACAATATGGACGATGACGTCGATTGCCCCCCTCCTAACCAAGACGAGGTCAGAACAGCTATTGCCCAGCTTAAGAACAACAAAGCCGCAGGAGCCGATGGATTACCAGTGGCGCTGTTTAAGGCTGGCGGCGATGAGCTGATAAGGTGCATGCATCAGCTCATTAGCAAAATTTGGTTAGATGAATGCATGCCCGGCGATTGGGGTCTTAGTGTACTATGTCCCATATTTAAAAAAGGTGACCCGAGTATCTGTGCCAACTACCGTGGAATAAGCCTTTTATCCATAGCATATAAGGTTCTATCAAGTATAATGTGCGAAAGACAAACCAATTATCGCTTACCTGATTGGACCATACCAGTGTGGCTTTAGGCCTGGAAAATCGACAACTGACCAGATTTTCACGCTACGCCAAATCCTGGAGAAGGCACACGAAAAACAAATCGACACCTATCATCTATTTATCGATTAGTCCGATACGGGAAAAACTCTATGAAGCAATGTCTGAGCTTGGTATTCCTGCAAAACTCATACGCCTTTGCAGGATGACCTTGACGAACACCAAATCCGCAGTGAAAGTTGGTAAGGATCTTACCGAACCTTTCGAAACTAAGCGAGGCCTCAGGCAAGGCGACACCCTATCGTGCGATCTCTTTAACATCTTGATGGAGATCATTATGAGAAAAGCTGCAGTCAACATGAATAAAACCATTAGCAGCAAAAGTCACATGCTGCTCGCGTATGCTGATGATATAGATATCATTTGGCGCACAATTAGAGAAGTTACTGCGGTTTTTTCGAGAATTGAGAAGGAGTCAGCAAAAGTGGGTCTGACGGTAAATGAGGACAAGACAAAATTAATGGTTTCAACGAACAGGGCCTCCACGCGATTAGACCAAAGCGTGAACGTTGATAACCGTTATAACTTCGAGGTAGTGGACGAATTTATATACCTCGGATCTGCCGTGAACAAAAACAACAACGTCAGCCTTGAGATCAAGCGGAGAATTGTGCTTGCGAATAGATGTTATTTTGGGCTAAGCAAGCACTTTAGAGATAAAGCCCTCTCTCGAGTAACAAAAGTCCAGCTGTACAAGACTCTCATTCAACCTGTCTTGCTTTATGGCGCAGAATCTTGGGTCCTATCGCAAGCAGACGAAACATCTGTAGGAGTCTTCGAGAGAAAAATACTGCGAAAAATTTATGGCCCTATAGTGCACAACGGCAAGTATCGGCGACGCATGAATCATGAGCTGTATGAGCTTTATCCTGACATTGACATAGTTAAGCGGATCAAGATAACGCGATTGCGCTGGCTAGGCCATGTCAGTAAAATGGATGAAGATGAACCACCGCGAAGGGTTTTCGAAACCGAACTCGAAGGAAGACGAAAAATAGGAAGACCAAGACTCCGCTGGAGGGATCAGGTTGACGAATCCCTGCGTACACTTGGTATTGCCAACTGGAGAGATAAAGCAAAAGATCGAACTGATTGGCGAAATATGTTATCTTCGTTTTGTAAGGTCCCTGACCCCCCGGGGTTGTCCGAGACCGGATAAGTAAGTAAGTACTTACAATAATAACATTTAAATGTGTATATGATAACATTATAGTAACAAAAAATGTAGTAGCATCTCTCGTTTACCCCTGCCGAAGACTCCAGTCACATTCCCTGTGAAGAAATTTATTAATCATTAGATAAAAGTATCAAGTCTGACCACAAAACATTTTGTTTTGTGGCAAACAACAAAACAGCTGATTTTGGTCAAACAAAATTATTTGCCATCAAATAAAAATGTGATCAATGTGACCACTAGAGAGCAAATAGTTTTTTCTTTTTTGAGCAAACATTTATTTGATCTTACAAAAGAATTGTAAGATCAAACAATGGTAAAGTACAGGTGGTATAAGCAGTGTTGTCAGCTTTTACGACTCAAATTATAAAATGAAAAAAAAATTACCAACATTAAACTAAAAAGAAGAACTGGTAAATATTATAAACATTTTTAAAAATATTTTGGTAATTTGATTCTGTGTACATAGTTAAAAGGGCATAGTTTTAGCTTTGTTAATCTGTACTAACTTTTCAAATCGGATCTAAACCGTAAAAGCTGCGACTAATTAGGATAATTTGGCCATATTTCGAATTTTTATGCTCGACTTTTTTGAAAGTAATATAAAGCTAATGAATAAATTTAGAAAATTGTAAAAATATTCGACAATATTTCAAAATTTCAACATAGGATATCTCGATAACTAATCGAGTTATCAAAAAATTGCATTTAATTTTTTTTTTGTTTATTTCAACTTCGTTTATAACAAAAATATATTAGAGGCCACATAAATCGCTTAAGGTGGCTCACTCAGCATAATATCTTACCGTATATCCGAACTTTGGAGGCCCATAACTCCGGAAATAGGGGCCGTCACCAAAATTGGCATTTACAATTTTTTGCTTAAAACAATGAGTTCTA
Source organism: Phaonia tiefii (assembly GCA_963931995.1). Taxonomy (NCBI): domain Eukaryota; kingdom Metazoa; phylum Arthropoda; class Insecta; order Diptera; family Muscidae; genus Phaonia; species Phaonia tiefii. The sequence goes on from OZ008367.1 coordinate 67,693,978, forward strand.
CTTCAAGCCAGTGACCTTTTTTTGCTATGCCAGTGGGAACTAAACTTGCCCAAATTTGCCTTTCAGATTTCTCCTCTTCCAAAACTAACTCCGTCGCTTCTACACAGCATAAAACATCCTCCTGCATCATAGTTATTTAAAATATTTTTTGCAGTTTGTTTAAAGCTTTTGGAAAAACAAAATCGTATTTACTGCTAATTTGTTTAAAATTTTTCATAAAAAAATGTACACCGTCGCTGCTCGCATAGTGACGGCGACACTATCGAGTATATAGCCATGAAAAGCTTCTCAAAAATATCGTTCGAAATCGGTGTAAAACTGTAGGTCCCAATCAATGAGTGGAAACTGGAAAGCGCACAGCTCAGTGATTGTGGAAGTTCTCCCCGGTCCCTTCATGGGATGTAATGGGAAACCATTTATTATTTACTGCCAATTTCTTTAAAACTTTTCAGAAAACAAATTTGCGTTTTCTGACAGCTTGCTGAAAATTTTTGAGAAAACAAATTTGTATTTTCTGGCAGGTTGATCAACCAATTATTTGTTGCAAATATTTGTTCAAGTGTGACAAGTTCAAAACAAACAAATTTCCCATACAAAGCGACTTGCTCAAAAGTGGAAAGTTTTCGAGGCAAATTTGCTGCGCAAACGTGGGTTGGAGAAACGTGTAAACTTTTGACATTTCGTTGTCATCTGACTAGGATGGATAAATAAGGTGATAGCACTAGAACAGTAGAAAAAGTACACATACATAATACATGCAATTGCTACTGCTACCACCTTGTGTATCCATCTTGGTCAGCTGATATGGTTTTGAGCACAACTACGCTGAGCAACTTTACCTGGTGCCTGAGCAAAAGTTCTCGGCTTTCACGTTTGCATGAATGCCGCTATTGTACAAATGATGTAGAAAAAAGAACATTAACGTCTGAAGTTTGAATTTTATTAAAAAAGAAGCTTACAAAAATCAGAAGTGGGATTCGACAGAAAAGACGAAAGAAAAACGACAATAAGGCTATTTTTTTTTATTCCCTTCAGCTATCGCCACTTACGACTTTCCAAATAAAACGATCCACACTTAATACTACGCAATGTAGCAACATTTTCTGTAATGGGTGAAAAAATGCGATACGGCAACACGTTTGTAGCCAGTGCCAACAAACACATGGTAGCAGAAGTTGTTGTTGTAATTGTAAGCAGCAACAACAGACATTTTATTTTCGTTCATTCGTTTCAGTTGTTAAACTCTACACATATATATAACATTAATACAAGAATACAAATATACATAAGATAAGAATACATACGATTTTGACAAGTGAAGCGAAATATGACATGGAAAAAATTTCATCACCTGTTTAAACGACTATACCTGGTAGATAATTCTACCATGATCAATATGTATAAAAACATGTTTATACTGCATTCGAAATCTAGAGATATGTAGATTTCGTGGCATAAACATCTGATTTTCCATACACAAATCAGCTGTTCGTGTGAATGAAATCTAGACAATCGAGATTTCGGTTGCAGCATAAACGCGGTATAACATTTACCGGGCGTTGTTGTGAACAATTTATTTCCAATTTTGTTTTCTATCGGAAATTAAAGTCTACCCTTCAAACTTCGAGATGTAAAAGTATACGTAGTCTTCGATTAAACAAAATAATAAGTGTGTTTTTTTTTTACCCCGCTAAAGTTAATTATAGCTTAGTTTGTACGGGACAGCTAAGCGATATTAAGTGGCACTTCAAGAGTCCAAACAGAACCATATACGCTTCAGACGACGCCGAAAAAATGCCTAGCGTCTAAACGAAATAGGAGCGAGAGCGTCTGGCGACTTCAATTGAGTTTTTCTCTCTGCATCGTGTATAATTACGGCTCTTTTCTGGAATTTGTGTGAAAGTTTAGAAACATAATATTATTGATATACAGGATTTAAATTGTTTTTACTGCTTTAAACAATTTTACATTTAGTTTAATTGTATTGTGTTAAAAAATAAATCGTTTTTAACCCTTTTCTTTAATTTACTTTTGTACACGCATACTCCAACTTATGCTTGCTCTTATGGATTTTATGAAAATGTGGCAACTCCATTCTCTCAATTGAGAGATTTCGTGAGAGCGCCGCCAAGAAATTAGAAAAGATTTTATTCTAGCGGCGAGTCGTCAGCCGCACCGGATTTCCGTCACGATTTTTCCCTGCCATAAGAAACCTATGTAAAAAAAACGTCGTCGTCTGTAGCGTGTGTGATTATGTTTGGACTCTAAATTCCGACTTGTGCAATGACAATGTTACCACATGTTAAATTCCAAGAAATGACAACAAAAAGTTATCTTAGACAAATTTTGTTATCATTTCTTGTGAATGAAAATGTTATCAAGGAGAGACCCAAAAGCAGAAATTTGCAAAATGGCTTACACATTTTAAGTTCTTTAAAGTTATTTTGTTTAATCGAAGACTACGTATACTTTTACATTTCTAACGGTGCGTTTACACGGGACAGTTTGAGACAAGATAGTTGAGAATATGTATTAGTTGTCACAAAGCCACAAATTGTTTGTGTGACGTACGCGTACAGCCAGTTATAAAGACAGTACAGTTTTAAGCAACCGCCGACAGTGTCGTTTCGTTAAATTTCGTGCTCTGATTTTTTGTTTCTTCGCTCTTTTGCCATTGTGTTTTGTCTTACTTCTCGAAATTACAATGAAACTGATGTACTCTGCAAAATTAGACATGTATTCATGTTTATATGTTTGTATTGTCAAACAATATTTCAATAAAAATTAGCAAAATTTTCAAATACAAATATATTTCCCAATTTGTAAAGTCGTTTGCGATATTTTGCGTTCTCAAATTACTACGAAACGTCACCGATATGGCCGATGGCTGAACTAGTAGAGGTTGACACAGTAGAATTTGTTGAATTTGTGTGAACCAACAACAGGCATTTAGTTTTTGTTTCATGACTCTAATCGTCAAATACAACACAGATCCATATGAATGAACACAGTAAACAAAAAAGTACAACAACAAAATACGCTGAATTTAACAGATGGAGTCATAAGAAAGTACAATCAGTTGTTCTATTGCGCCAACCTTTGCTAGTTCTGTCATGATCTGGCCACTTATGTCAAATCTCTTGCCGAAGTTACTGTCGTTGGAAAATCAGAGACAGGGTCGTGGCAAGTGATTGAAGTGTAAGTGCGGTAGTAAAAATGTGTGAATGTATTTCTACTGTCGGAGCAAAACTGTCCTGTGTAAACGTCAGGTAAGTTTGGGGGATAGCCTTTTTTTCCGATAGAAAACAAAATTGGAAATAAATTGTTCACAACAACGCTCGGTAAATGTTATACACACCGAGTAATACTTTAATAGTGTGCACTAGTTGATTTTTGTACTAACGAACTCCGAGACCTACGAGGAAAACATACAGAGAATGAGAGCAATCTTTAATTTTAAAAATGTTCGTGTTAATTGGGATCTACACTAATAACTTTACTCTAACACTTCATTACATTTTGATTTTTTTCACTGAATATCCCTTTTTTTAATCGATTAAGTTGGCAAAATTTACTCCCAGTTGATGTGTTTTGTACTTCTGGCTTGACACTCGGCGGCAGAAGTTTGAAAATCACACCCCGCAACCCAGTCCCCATCAACGAGTCTTCTTTGATAGCACATTCTCTGTTTGTTCTCCAAGTACTAACTTGAACAGCTGTCTCATCGGTACCCCTTGGTTATACATATTGATCATGGTAGAATTATCTACCAGGTATAGTCTTTTAAACAGGTGATGAGATTTTTTCCATGCCATTTTTCGTTTCACTTGTCAAAATCTTATGCATTTTGTTTTTATCCTTTTTTGTATTCTTGTTATATATACCTGTGTAGAGTTTAACAATTGAAGCGAATGAACGAAAATAAAATGTCTGTTGTTGCTGCTTACAATTACACTACATCTGCTGCTACCATGTGTTTGTTGGCACTGGCCACGAACGTGGTGCCGTATCGCATTTTTTCACCCATTACAGCAAATGTTGCCACATTGCGTAGTGTTAAGTGTGGATCGTTTTATTTGGAAAGTCGTAAGAATAAGAAAACAGCCTTAATATTAATGAACTTAAATGTGAAAGTCATTTTGCAAATTTCTCCTTGATAATATTTTCATTCGCAAGAAATGATAACAAAATTTATCTAAGATAACTTTTTGTTGCCATTTCTTGAAATTTAACATGTGGCAACATTGTTATTGCGCAAGTCGAAATTTAAGTGGGAAATTGAAATGCCACTTAATATCTCTTTGCTGTCCCGTACAAATTAAGCTATAATTAACTTTAGCGGGGTAAAAAAAACATGAAAAATCTACTGGCATTAAAAATGATTTGATTCTACGTATCATTGAAATGCCTGAAATCAAACGAAACTCGATAATGAAGTTAGTAGAGCAGTATACAGTTAACGACGAGCTGTCCTGTCCCGTACAAATTAAGCTATAATTAACTTTAGCGGGGTAAAAAAAAACACTTATATATCTTATAGAGAAGTTCGGTAAATGAAAAATCTACTGGCATTAAAAATGATTTGATTCTACGTATCATTGAAATGCCTGAAATCAAACGAAACTCGATAATGAAGTTAGTAGAGCAGTATACAGTTAACGACGAGAATGAGGTGAGGTGGCGGTCGCAAAGGATCGCGAGGAAGAGGAAAACACAGAAACGAGTGTGTGTGTCGATGACGACGGTTGTAGAAACAAGACAGGGTTAAACAATCAAGAAAACAACGATGAGAACAAATTGAGTGTATATGTATATACGATGATGAAGTTGCTGGCTGTAGTAAGGCCGTAGTGAACGATTGTCAAATGAGTGCTGATGAAACTGGTGTTATGAAAAACGTTTGTTTTTTAACATCACATTTCAAAACTAAAAATACTGGTTAATTAAAAATACTGCTTAATTAATTCTACTTAATGAATTGTTTTAATACTTCAATCTTTTCATTTTCTAATTCAACCAACTCTTCTGTGAGTTTCAAAATTTTCTTATCTATTTCTCTTCGTTCTTCTACATCTATCTTCAATACTTCTTTACTTTCTTTTAACTCGTTAAGTATAGCCTGCTGAAACGATCTCTTCGACGGGTTCACAATTTGTGGGTTCACTTTCTACCTGTGACATATCTTCTTTTCGGCATTTGTATTCCTGGAGCAGAGTCTTCAGAACCGGACTCGTAGCCCTCCAGTACTTCTACAGTATACACGTTATTATCTGAAAAAAAAAAGATTAGCTTCACCGAAAAATTCTCTCCTACTTCGCATTTACCCAAATTATCTTCCATCAATTCTTCAAAAGTATCGCACTTATGTGTCCCAATAATGGCGTGTACCCTATTGGAATGAGTTCATGAAATGAACATGAACATCAGCTATCGTTGATGTTTATTGTTCCCTTATTGATACCAAATAAGAATGTAATCGAAGTTGTTCGCATCACTATCATGTTAACAACATTTTTTGGTAATATTTTTTGAAATTCATCAGTCAGATAAAATATTATCGACCAAGCTAATGCTCATGAATGATAAGTCTGTGATTCCCTTAACACCCAATTTCACCAAAGATAAAGCTAACTGACAGTTAAAAATTATAAATTCCATACAATCTGACATCTAAAACTGTTCGTTAGCTCTAACTAAAAGATAACTGGACATGGTGAAATCGGCCGTAAGTGTAAAGTAGACATAAGCCAAACAAAATATACGAGTTTGACAACGTATGATGAAAATAAAATCACATGTTCAAACGACTTTACCTGACAGGTAATTGTACCATGATACCGTTTAAGAATGAGAAGGTGACTACGACCAAAAAAAAGATAACAGGTATTTTGTTTTATACCAACAATCGGAAAACGCAAAACACAATGTAAACAGAAAATGTCCTGGGCATGGTAGAAAACATTATTTTAAGCATTAATTTTTTTCGAGCGCCTCATCAGCCTCTTTGTGTAGAACTAGTCCAAATAAAGGAAGGTGCTCCAAAAAACTCCACGAAATTAGAGAAAAATATAAGAACACCGAGAAAAATGTGCCCGAATGGGCACAGGATCTGTAGAAGGGTCCAAAAACGACTAGATAACAATTTATGCAGAAATGGTAGCAATTAAATATATTCATCATTGCCTGCACTCATGCAATTTAACCAAGGAAACTAATTAAATAAACATTTTAGATAATTTGATTAGTTACTGATATCTCGGATATTGAAATTTTCAAAAGCGGAATATTTTTTCAAATTATTTTCTGCGACAAATGATTTTAAAAAAGTCGCGCAATTTTTTTTGCTGTTTTGAGAGAATGACATAAACTTGGCGTGTTCTTAAAAGAAAAACTGTCGAAGCCGCGTTTGGACCATCCCTAGAGAAGAAATGCATAACCTCGGCTGGATGTCGTTCACCTCGGGAAGCTAAAAAACAGAAAAAATGCCGAAGTAGGTGTTGGGCTCGAGAAAAATATTCAGGTCGGTTCCTAAATACGCGCTTCACATCGACGAAGGCAACGTTTCACTTTCTACGCTCTGTTTTCGATGCATTCTAAAATACTCGTGATGACTTATCGATAAAAATTGTAAAATTTTTGACATCACTAATTGAATCAGCTGTTTGGGAAAATTATTTGTCATTACAAAAAATTGTAAACAAAAACTCATATTTTAATTTAAAATGGATTCCATTGAGTTTTATGTTACTGATAACTCGGGAAATCTACGAAGTGTCCTTAAAACCTTATGAAACAACACGAAGGAAATCTTTTCAATGAATGACATCAGGTATGTTTATAAAAAAATGATAGAGCTCCTTTTTAATCCCGAAAAAATTTTAGAAAAAATTTTGGATTAACAAAGAGGCCTTCAAATATATTTTGTCGGAATTTGAAGACAAAATCAAATCGGAAACACGGCTGGAATGCTTACGGTCTATTAAATTATTAAATGAAATTGTATGTTTCTAACGCGATCAAGATTAACGGTAAACGCGTGGATATTGGCGTCGAACGAAAATGACATATAAATTAGTGACACGATTATTTTAGAATACATATGATGTGAAAGAAAACATATGTTTCTGTTTGCACATCTCTAAAAACATATGTTTTCTAACAATCACATCACCAACGTATTATAGAAAAACAAAAAGTGAGTGAGGCGCATATTAGCGGTCTTCATGAAAGCTCGAAAGAACCTCGTAAACTCGAAAACATCGTAAACCTGCACAGCAAACGTCAAAACAAACAAATTTCCCATACAAAGCGACTTGCTTAAAAGTGGAAAGTTTTCGAGGCAAATTTGCTGCGCAAACGTGGAATGGAGAAACGTGTAAACTTTTGACATTTCGTTGTCATCTGACTAGGATGGATAAATAAGGTGATAGCACTAGAACAGTAGAAAAAGTACACATACATAATACATGCAATTGCTACTGCTACCACCTTATGTATCCATCTTGGTCAGCTGATGTGGTTTTGAGCACAACTACGCTGAGCAACTTTACCTGGTGCCTCATGCAACTGTGCGAGGGAAACTTGCGCTGAGCAAAAGTTCTCGGCTCTCACGTTTGCATGAATGCCGCTATTGATGGTGTAGGTGACTATATGAATCGACCTGATTACTATTTTGAGGCGTTCTGCGAACAAGTCAAACTCAAAGTTTTTGAAAGTCGTCCGCAATGGGTCCGACCTTTAATTTCGATTTTTTTAGAGAAGGGCCGGCCTAGTGCATTTTTGCCGTTTCCTACAGGTGCACACGTTTTCTAATTTAATATTTCCTTTAATATTTCTTTTTAAATTCTATTTCAATATTTTCACACTTTCTAATTCTGGCGTCGTTTTTCTTCTTCTTTGACACATTAATTTCTGGTGTAGGTGAACAGTTGTAAAAACTATTAATTTAATTTATGAATTTAAACAAATTTGGCAAAATTCGTTTTTTGTTTTTCTTTTCACAAATTAATGGTTACATACACACACAGCGACACAGTAGTAAAACAAATTCTTAACGAATTATATTCATCTCTCTCTAACACACGGTGTCTAGGCAGAATTCAGCTTGTCCCGTTTTTGACATTCAAATAAGAAACAGGGAACAAATAAGAAACAGGAATTCAACATTATTGTCGGTAGTGTGTTTTATACATTGATTTAGGCAATCATACCACGTTTTCTTGTCTTCATACCAAAAAAAAAATAGCAAACACAAAACTACGCAGTATTACCGGTGGTTATTTTCTCATACTGAAAGTTCGTATACAACCATAGAGTAATACTTAATAGCCACTATTACTCTCTTCGCTGCCTCTTCATGACGACGAGGTAGTAGGCCGTTTCATGAGTTCGATATGCTGCCGTATTTTTACCAATTTTACACTTTGGTTGGACATAAAACCGGCAGAAATCAAAGGGGATGCGTATTTTCGTTCAATGCAAACAAAACATAATTTAGCTGTCATTAGTATCAATAAACACTATTTAAACTTAGTTCCTGTCTTCTTTGGTCTCTCATTCTCTATAATTTCCCTAGTACCTTTTCGATCAGCTGTGCCGTAGAAACCCCCTGATACAACTTTTCGGTTGAAATGATTTCTGACATGATAATAACATTATCGAGGTAATTGCACTCGATCTTGGTTACAAAAAATTTATGAGAAATCATATGATAATTGTGTGATTTGTCGATTATCGAGTCGATAATATAAACGCACTATAAGATTGATCAGCTGTGACATAGAATTTGGAGTAAGTAATGTTTTCGATTATGTGTCTTCAGCCTGCGTTAATCGTTAAGTTCTCTTTTGAACACCATTCGTAAATCACGAGCATTTACATTCTGCCATGGTAGAATGAGAAGGTAAACTCGGTAGACAGCTGATTTCAATTTCTTTGATAAGTTGGTCGCTTCTGTCAAATTCAAAGGTTTTGTTTTTGTACTTTTCTGTTTACATTTATTTATTGGTATAAGTATGTGTTAACTTTGATATGAGGAGAGCCTAAACAAAAACAAAATGCCAGTTGTTCTTGCCCACAATTGTTATTAGTGGTCTTCATGAAAGCTCGAAAGAACCTCGTAAACTCGAAAACATCGTAAACTTGCACAGCAAACGTCAAAACAAACAAATTTCCCATACAAAGCGACTTGCTCAAAAGTGGAAAGTTTTCGAGGCAAATTTGCTGCGGAATCGTGTAAACTTTTGACATTTCGTTGTCTTCTGACTAGGATTGTTGTGAACAGCCCTAATGTATTTATCGATATCAATTACATCGATCTTGTTATGTATCTTTCCATAACTTCAGTTTTACATTGCTTCTTGTTCTTGCATTCGCTGGCATACATAAAATGTTCGGTTGAGATCATTTGGCGCTTGAACAGAAAGGAGTGAAAAACTGCGGTGAGATAAATTGTTTTATGTTTAATTTTTGAATTTTTTGTTAACACATTTTTTGTATACAGAAATAAAGTCTCCTGATTTTAAATTCGCCTCCCTCTTTTTATTGGCGCCAACATTGTTATTTCGCATTTTTATTTGCGATTTCAGCCGACGTTTTGCAAATTGTGGTATTTTCTAATTCCTAACCTCACTTTGTCATAGCCGGAGATTTTTGATAAAATTGTGGAAAAATGCAGCATTCACCAAAACAACGTCGGAGTCCTCGGCTGCAGTCTGATGCCACAGATTTTGCAACTCCAGTGTCCAGTGAAGTGCCACAGCCAGTGCAAAAGCCTACAGATACTACAGCTTCCACACAACCTCCACCAGCTACAAAACAAGTAGAACCTGCTAAAGCATCCTCATCAGCCGATACTACTGAGATGAAAGAGCAAATTGCACTACTTAAGCGTCTACTTACGGAAACTAACAATAAATTGGCAAAAAGCAACCGCCAATGCCAAAGTTTGCAGAACGCCCTACAAAGTGTATCCGTGAGCCAAACATCAGTTTTGGAAAATCCCACATCAACGTCCAACAAATACATATCGCCACTTAGTCTACAGTTACCTTCGCTAGCCCAACAAATCCTATCAGAGCCGCCATCACAATATTGCCAAATGCCGCCATTTCCTTCAACATCACATGTAAGTACAAACGAAATTACGAATCATCCAATGATGAGCACTGCCACCACGTCAACAATTAGTTCGACGGCATTAACAAGTAGGAACGCCACTGCAACATCATCGCTGCCACCTCTCGATATTAAATCTGCCATTGCAATAAGAGCAGCGAATATCTCCTCTGCCACTACGATAATGTCAACACCGACGCATATTTACACATCTGCCGCCATGATGCCATCTGTGGAGGCTGCCAATACGCCGACACCAGCGAATATAGCGTCTACTTCTACGACTCCTATACAGTCAATTGCCTTTGCCATGCATGATCAGCCACCACAACATTTCGCCTCTGCTACGCATGCTCTGCCGCCGCAAAATATACCCACCGCAACACAACTAAACTTGTTGTCTTCAAATTTAGGCTCTGCCTCAACGTTGTCACTGCCATCAACAAACATATATTCAGCACAGTCAACACTGCCGACAGGCGACGCCATGGATGCGCAGGCAGCGAATGTATATGCACACACTCTGCCAACGAACAATGACCCGTCGAACTCTTTCCGCTCGGTTTATTCCCAACTAGCCGCCGCGGGAAATAATTTCGGAAGTTTGGGAAACCCAAAAAAGCTCCAGGATTTGCCCGACTTTAGTGGACAACCTGAAGATTGGCCGATATTTTTGACGTCTTTCGTGCAATCCACTGCTGCGTACAACTACACGAATCTCGAAAACAACCAGCGCTTGCTGAAATGTTTGAAAGGCGACGCTCGTGAGGCTGTTAAGTGCCTATTAATTCACCCGGACAACGTCATCGCGGCAGTGGAGCACCTCCGTCACAAATATGGACGGCCTGAGCAGCTAATCCAAAGTCAGCTGCGAATTGTTCGTGATTACCCGCAAATTTCCGAACAAAATATTGGAAAAATAGTGTCATTTGCCACCAAGGTGAAGAATCTTGCAGTATTTTTGCAAGCAGCGAACGGGCAGCAGCATATTGCCAATCCAACTCTACTCGAAGAACTCATTTATAAATTGCCTATGAGCAAGAAGTTGGAATGGGCCAAAGTGGCTATGCAGATTCAACCATATCCAACGATCATCCACTTCAGCGACTGGATTGGTGAAATGGCAAGTCTTATCAACAGCATTCAAGATATTGACAGGGAAGCAAAGCGCCGCGTTCTGCTTAACACTACCGAACAACAACATCGGCCGCAACAACAAAAGTCGTTCCCACAGCAACAAAAGTCTTGTTTATTATGCCAATCACAACACAAATTGAGCGAATGCCCTAACTTTAAAAAATTTTGCGTAAGTGAACGGTGGAATCAAGTAAAAAGACTCCGCGTTTGCTTTTCGTGCCTTAATATTGGGCATGGAACTCGTGAATGTCGTCGTAAAAAAGCCTGTGCCCAAAACGGTTGTCAACGCAGACACCACCAGCTCCTTCATGAGGATGCTGCACCAGCAAACACTCCAAATACATCCCATATGTCTTCTGAGTCGCCCCAAAACGTTTTGAGCTGCTCCTCGCCGCGCAGCAACGCAAAACTTCTTTTCAGAATCCTGCCAGTAACGTTGTTTGGAGAAAATTGTCAATTAGATGTGTTTGCATTGATTGACGACGGTTCGTCTATAACCATGCTTGATAAAAAAAGTCGCAGAAATGCTAGGCGTTCGGGGGAAAAGCACTAATTTGAATGTGCAGTGGTTTGGTGGTCGCTCGGCACAGGAGAAAGCTGTTACGTTCAATATTCACATTCGTGGAGCTAACAAAACCAAACGTCACCTTCTACGAGACGTTTACGCCGTATCAAACCTTAATTTGCCACCTCAAAGCCTAACTCAGCATGACATTCGGAACGCTCTGAATTATAGACAATCTCAAATTAAGCCGTACATCAACGTTGTTCCACAACTACTCATCGGTTTGGACCACGCGCACCTAGGCCTGCCTATCACTACCAGAACTTCAAAAACTTCATTTCCTATAGCCTGTAACACGAAGCTTGGTTGGGTAGTATATGGCCCATGTACCAGCGCTATACCAAAATCGCCGAATTCATGTCTCTTCGTTAACTTGTGCAAAGATCATAGCCTTAATCAGTTGGTTGCTGACTTTTTTAACATCGAAAGCATTGGAGTAAGGTCAGCTCCTGCCATCGTGAGTAGTGATGAAGTCAGAGCCAGTAAAATTCTTGAAGAGACCACAATAAGAATCGGTAATCATTTCCAAACTGGCCTTTTGTGGAAAAATGATGAAGTCACCCTTCCCAACAGCTACAATATGGCACTAAAACGCTTAGAGAGCATGGAACGCAAAATGCTTCGCGACGAAAACTTTTCTTCAGCTTATAAAGAAGTTATCGCCGGCTACATCGAAAAAGGATATGTGCGGAAGTTGTCTCCCGGGGATCTTCACACATCTAGTGCCAGAAAATGGTACTTGCCTCACTTCGGAGTTATTAACCCAAACAAGCCGAAGAAACTCCGCCTTGTTTTCGACGCTGCCGCTCAAACTGATGGAGTATCGCTCAACTCACACCTACTCAAAGGACCTCAGGACATCGAGTTATTGCCGGACATACTCTTTAATTTTCGACGTGGAAAGATAGCGGTTTGTGCAGACATCCGTGAAATGTTCCACCAGGTGTTTGTCCGACCTGTGGACCGTATCAGCCAGCGTTTCCTGTGGAGAGATGGTGGTCAGCAAAAACCTATCGAAGAATACGAAATGGTGGTAATGACTTTTGGAGCGGCATGCTCACCCTGTTCTGCTCGTTTTGTATTGAAAATGAATGCCCTTCAGTACAGCCAGTCTGACCCGAGATCAATCGAGGCAATAATCCAGCACCACTACATTGATGACTATGTGGACAGCTTCGATACCGTCGAACAAGCCATTAGAATATCCACAGAAGTTCGTCGTATTCATGCGAGTGGTGGTTTCGACTTGCGGGGATTTACGTCAAATTCGGAAAGCGTGACAAGAGCATTAGACGGAAGAGTTGAGCCCAGGAATATTCTTGCAAGCGAAGGCGTCGAAAAAGTCTTAGGAATTTATTGGGAGTGCTCTTCCGACAACTTCCAATTTCATTTGAAGTTTCATCGCGTTGATAATTCGGTCATTTCCGGAGAAAGGACACCCACAAAACGTGAACTTCTAAGTATAATCATGTCCACATTTGACCCCCTCGGGTTTTTGAGCTATTTTATTGTTGGTGGCAAGTTGATTCTGCGTGAAGTCTGGCGTCGCGAGTGTAGATGGGATGAGCAAATTCCTATTGACATAGCCAATTCCTGGGAAGTGTGGCGAAAACAGTTGTATGACGTGGCCAATTTCCGAATCCCTCGTTGTTATTTTACCTTTGGAATGCCATCAGAAGTTCATCTTCACGTTTTTGTCGATGCGAGTGAGTTCGCGTTTGCTGCAGTTGCTTACTGGCGATATGAAGTTGAAGGGAAAATTCACGTAAGTTTTGTGACATCTAAAACAAAATGCGCGCCCTTAAAGACAGTGTCAATACCACGTTTAGAGCTCCAAGCAGCAGTGCTCGGCACCCGCTTACTGCAAAGCATTTTGGACGGCCATGATTTCTCTCCAAAATCAGTTACTCTATGGAGCGATTCCAAAACAGTTCTTAAATGGATTGACAGCAAACACAGACGCTACAAACCCTATGTAGCACATCGAGTAGCAGAAATTTTATCGTCAACGGATATCAGCCATTGGAAGTGGGTTTCCACACACGACAACGTCGCTGATGAAGCAACGCGCTCTTCAACTCAGGTGGACATTTCACCAAAATCTCGATGGTTACTTGGGCCTAGTTTTTTGAAGATCCACGAAAGTGAATGGCCAAAACATTGTGCGTTAGAAAACTCTATGGAGTACGACGAAGAAGAAATAAAACCCAAAACATGCCTGCTGGTAGCAAATATATCGCTCATTGATTTCAGTCGCTTCTCGTCCCTTTTAAAGCTGACTCGAAGCCTGGCCTGGGCACTTCGTTTCGTCAATCGTTGTCGTGGACTAAACGACGATTCGTGGAGGCACGGTCTAACTGCTGGTGAGTTGGCGAAGGCAGAACAGTTCCTAATTATGCAGGCACAAGAGACGTCATATTCAGTTGAAATTTCTTGCATCAAACAGTCTAAGCCCCTGCCAAAAAATAGTTGTTTGAAACAGCTCGCGCCTTACATCGACGACGACGGAGTGTTGCGTGTATACGGCCGTATCGATGCAGCCAGTTATCTACCGTACAGCACCAGACGACCAGTCATTTTGCCCCATAGCCACAACTACACTACGTTGATTCTTCGATTTTATCATTTCAAAATGAAACACCTCAACCACGAAGCTACAATTTGCGAGATTCGCAAAAAGTATTGGGTATCCCAAATTAGGCGCGCGCTTCGCAATATTGTATCCAACTGCATGGTGTGCCGCATAAGGAAAGCCGATCCTCGAGCTCCACTAATGGGCCAGCTGCCTAGAGACCGACTCGAACCGTGTGCCAGGCCATTCCAAAACACGGGCGTTGACTACTTCGGGCCTCTTACCGTAACCATCGGGCGAAGGACAGAAAAGCGATGGGTGGCCTTATTTACTTGCCTATCTGTACGGGCCATTCATCTAGAGGTGGCTCACGATTTATCGACCGATTCGTTCATCATTGCCTTGAAAAACTTCGTTAACCGTCGTGGTGTTCCTCTTCGCATGCGTTCTGACAATGGCAAGAATTTTGTAGGCGCAAATGAGGAGGCCAAGCGATTTTGTGAAGTATTTGAAGTTGGTCGAATCCAGGACGAGCTGTCTGCAAATGGCGTTGAGTGGATTTTTAATTGCCCGGGAAATCCATCAGAAGGTGGTGTGTGGGAACGGATGGTTCAGTGTGTGAAGAAAGTGTTGCGCCAAACAGTGAAAGATCTTTCTCCAAAGGAGCACGTTCTCCTTTCACTATTAATCGAAGCGGAAAACATTGTCAACTCCCGCCCTCTCACTCATCTGCCTGTGACCATCAATGAAGAAGAACCTCTCACTCCAAATCACTTCCTGATTGGCTATGGCAATGTAACTCAAACTCCTGCGGTGGACGAACCGGACGAAAAGCTTTTCGCTCTCCGAAAACAATGGCGTGTGTTAAAGAGTCTTCGTGATCGCTTCTGGAAGCGTTGGTTGTTGGAGTATCTTCCTACTCTCACGAGAAGGGTAAAGTGGTGCGAACAGGCTGCTCCCATCAAGGTACGCGATGTCGTCTTTGCGTGTGATCCAAATCTACCCCGAAAGCAGTGGTGTCGCGGTATAGTGACTAAAGTCCATTCGGGTGCTGATGGCGTGATTAGGCGTGCGGAAGTTAAGACGGCGAATGGTGCGCTTCAAAGACCCGTGTCAAAGCTAGCGGTTCTCGACTTAGTTGATGGTGAAGCTGATCGCTCCACGGGGGTGGGGGTGTTGTGAACAGCCCTAATGTATTTATCGATATCAATTACATCGATCTTGTTATGTATCTTTCCATAACTTCAGTTTTACATTGCTTCTTGTTCTTGCATTCGCTGGCATACATAAAATGTTCGGTTGAGATCATTTGGCGCTTGAACAGAAAGGAGTGAAAAACTGCGGTGAGATAAATTGTTTTATGTTTAATTTTTGAATTTTTTGTTAACACATTTTTTGTATACAGAAATAAAGTCTCCTGATTTTAAATTCGCCTCCCTCTTTTTATTGGCGCCAACAAGGATGGATAAATAAGGTGATAGCACTAGAACAGTAGAAAAGTACACATACATAATACATGCAATTGCTACTGCTACCACCTTATATATCCATCTTGGTCAGCTGATATGGTTTTGAGCACAACTACGCTGAGCAACTTTACCTGGTGCCTCATGCAACGGTGCGAGGGAAACTTGCGCTGAGCAAAAGTTCTCGGCTTTCACGTTTGCATGAATGCCGCTATTATGTGTATCTACTGCGACTACTTGGTATTTTTACTATGAATTCTGCGTTCTATACAGGGGGTGCCGATGACACAGCTGATCGACCTCCTAGCTGCAAATTTGATACAGGTGTGTCTGCTGGTGAGTTTTTATTAAACTTCAATAATTTCCATTCGCTTGTCAAAAATGTACCTAGCCCCATTGGCAAGTGAAATTTTATTCACCAAACAAATGTCATATTTTTACAGTGTATTTTGATACCGATTGGCTCCATAGACTAATACATTCATAGATACTTTTATTCTCTCATCTGACGTTTCATTTCACACTCTTCGTCGTAGGTTTGTGGAAATGAGAGAAATTAAATTTAAAATTAACTTACACCAGGTGAAGTTACAAAATATATTCACTTAACTTTTTCATGTCGTTTTGTAGAACTGAAAAATTTAAATGTATTTTGCACTTTTTTTTATACATTTGTTTTGTATTGAACACAACTACTTTGCCACAAAACACGAAATTCGGTTGTTGTTCCTTTGTTGATCGTTGTTTACTATTGGCTCTATCTGGTATTATTGAACCCATATTTTCCACCATCCAATGTTTACTTTCCACCGTACCTATGACGTTTAATTTATTGAGAGAATAAAAGTATCTATGTATATATTAGTCTATGATTGGCTCAGGCCATAGATACATTTTGAATAGAGTAATTTATTCTCTCAATATTTTTAACGTCATAGGTATGGTTGCAAGTGAACATTGGATGGTGGCAAGGCTGATTTAGTAGCCTTGGATGGTGGAAAGCATAGAGAAATACAAAGAGATGCTATGAGTGTTTCAGTTCCACCAAATTCTCGTCGAAAGACACTGGGCTATCGTAATTTTTGATACATTTTTTTATGCCAGTTTTTTTCTGCCACAATTTGGACGAAATACAAAAAAAAATGAAAGAAAATTGTAGTGTTCTTCAAATAAAAACTAATTTATTGCGTATAAAGATATTTTAAAAGTCATAAGTACAAATAAAATAAAATTTAAAGTCACATTTTGGAATTCGCCTATCGCTGATTCTCTTTGAAATTCTATCCTGTATCGAATTTGCAGCTAGGATGTCGATCAGCTCTGTCATAGAAATTTTGGCATATAAAACTGTCATAAAAAAGGGAACAAGTCCAGTTGGGCCTAAAATTCCGATTTTTTTTTCTTTTTTTTGGGGTCGTAAAACACGTTATTTTAAGCTAAAATGTTAAAAAAAAAGTTCGTCGGGAACCGATATTTCCGGAGTTACGGGTCTCCAAAGTACGGATATATACGTTTAGAAAATTGCCTTTAGTGATTGGTATCGGAAGAAAAAAATTCTTTTTTTTAAAAAAACCAAAATTAAACAAAAAGTAAAGAATGTGAGAAAATGGGAACTACGTTGCTCGTGCCATGTGGTAGACCTTTTTAAAAATCGTTAATTTTACATTCTACCTACCTAGTCTACGGCCGGGCTCTAACAGGGGGATTCAAATTCCCTCTGTACCTTAAGTCGATGTGTGGTAAAATCAGAAAAAAAAAATTCAGCGCTTTCACTCTTAATTTCTCGGGATTTTAGAGGGCTACAAAGCCAAATAGTGTCATATTTTAGCTTCAGGGCCCACCATTCTGACGGCATTGTCAAATTAGCACCTTCACATTAGCAATATTCTGAGATAATAGCCTTTTTCAGAAAATTTGTAAAAGGGTATAAAAGTCGAATATCATGAATTGGCTCGCAATGGGTTAATGAATCGTGGATATAAATACGCAGTTTTAAAGACATTTTTATAAGCTTTCCAATGGTACCCATACTGTTCCCATCCGACCGAAAGAATCCGATCCGAAAATGTAGAAGATATTGAAGGTTATATGTTCAAACTTTGGGGACCCGTAATCCGGGAAATATGGGCCGCCGACAAAAAAAATTTTAAACTTTTCTTTGGATAAAAAGTTGTATCCATTGTAATTTGGTGCTATTACGAGAGTTTGGGCTGTGCTGGACATAAGCCATAATCTGTCATATAAACGTAGTATACGTAGTCTGGCTGAAGTTCAGGACCAGGGGCAGGCAAAAAAAAATTTAAAAAAAAACAAAATTAAAGAAATATTAAAGAATGTGAGAAAATTGAAAACTAGCCGTCGCACGGACCTGTGGGGCCCACAGGGTCCAAAAAACCGTCACACCAAGGGACATTTGGGTATGGATTAGTGTGGGTACTTCAACGAAAGGTATTTGTGTCACGAATTCCGTGGTGTCATTCTTTTTTTCGTGGGATGTCTGTAAGTCGACTTTTGTGCGTACAGTAACCAAGAGATTGGTTAAGGTAACCATCCAGAAAAATAATTCTTTTTTAAAAAGTATCGAGTGAATTTTCCGATTTTGCCACACATTGACTTAAGGTACACAGGGAATTTTAACCCCCCTGCCGGACGGCCGGGTGACTTAATGCAATATAAATTTAACGATTTTCCAAAAGTTCTACCACACGGTACGAGCAACATAGGTCCCTGCGAGGGCTACTTTTCCATTTGCTCACATTCTTTACCTTTTCTTTAATTTTGGTTTATTTTAAAAATTTTTTTTTTGCCTGCCCCATGTCCTGAATTTTTGCCCGTAGTCTAAAAAGGCCCTAATTTTTGCAAGTACTTCTTATTGGAAAGAAAATTTCGTTAAGAGCTGAATACGGGACTGAGTTTGACGCAAAGTACGATTAAAATGGTTAATTTCCATCTCATTCCTGCGTGTCCCTTTCCCATGAAAAGAAAGAATAGACGAAACGTCAAAATGCACAAATGACACAAAGTTAGTCTTGACACTAGCACAGAACAGAAGAAAAAAGAAAGAATTCGCATACGTCATGAAAAGTTTGTGAAAAATTGAAAATTATTAAGAAAATATGTTAGATATTTGCGTGAGACCAATAAACATCTCGACCACATATTGTAAACAATAGGTGGATCTGAAATACCACAGAAATAGTGTTACAAAAACAGTGCAAAACGTCCAAGAACTTTAAGGGTCACATAAGAAAAACAGTGGCAGTGCAGTGAAGTTCAGCCAGTGTGACAGTGTAAAGAAAGCGAATCCAAATAAAAAGAACAAACGAAAGTATAAAGGAAGCAACAACGTACGAAGGGCGATCATAAAAACAAACGAGAAAAACAAAGGGGCCACTGCACACAGCCTCTCACTTTCATTCGACTTGGAAGACACGACGAGTACAACTCAGGTTGAAGCAGCTGTTAAAAATATATTTAACGTAGGCTTTCTCTGGACCACAGCATCGGTCGGTTCTCCCAAAAAGGCACGGGAAACTTTGTAAATTGTTTAAATCGCATCTATTAACAAAATATTTGGGCGACGAGCAAAGCACATGATGTGGTCGTTCTTCTCGCGCGACTCTTCCAAAGATTTCCCCTATGACATTGGCGAACCCGTGACGGGCTTTGAAAATCACTCCATATGGACATTGCACAAAGCTAAACGTAAGGGTACCCAAGTGGAAGTCTCAGTGTTTGTATTCGACCTACGCAGTGGCTCAGAGGCTAAATGTGAGTTGGCCAAGGCGTCATTGAAAAGGCTAAAGACATTAAGGCATCCCAGTATATTACAATTTTTGGATTCATTGGAAACGGATAAACTGCTATATGTAGCTACTGAATATGTTGAACCTTTGGGCACACACATTGAGAAATTAGCATCGAATGGCCCACAAAAGGATTTATATTTAGCGTGGGGTATATTCCAAATAACGGTGAGTCAAGGCTTGAAGTAATAGACTTTTCTATTAAATTCTTCAAATGTTTTCATACTTTACTTTGATAGAGGGCTTTGTCATTCCTTAACAACGATGGCAGCCTGAGACACAACAATGTCTCAGTGTGGTCTGTTTTTGTCAATGCATCGGGTGAATGGAAATTGGGTAGCTTGGAATATGTGTCGCCGGCAGATGGAAATCCAATGCCACCCATTAAAGTGCCACCATCACTGGAAGTCTATGATCCACCGGAGAAAAATGATCAAACTAAGCTTAAGGCAGCAACTAAGTGGTAAGCGATGTTGGTTAATAAGTTGAGACATATGTTTTTGTAACATTAAGAATCTGCAAATGCCCACCAAATAGAGAGAGAGAGAAAGTGTTGATTAACCAATGGAAATTATGCGTATTTTGCAATAAAATTGTTTTTTTTTTATGTATATGATATTCTAGAACTCGTAGTTCATTTAAGATGGGATTACATCATATCTTAAGGATAATTATATTCCTTGTGCATTATTCATAAAAAGTTGTGCGAGATTTTAGAGACGCTTTTTGTTTGATAAATCGTCTCTCAAACCTCACAACTTTTTATGAATATGGCCGTTAACCTTAAATATTTTTTATCATTAAAATTTCGTATGAATGAAATGAATTATTCAATAGATTTACATTTTAGTTAAAACGTCTAATGGGTAATATAAATACGGACCACATTCTAAATTTGTTCTCTTTCCCTTCTTAGCGACCCCGTCTTTAGAAACCCAATAACAATTTTAAAGAGAGTTAGGAAGTTGAATGTAGATTTTTTTGATAAAATGCTTCTTAATATGCTGTTTTTCTGATAAAAATTAACGTTTCCACATTCTAACATCTCTAAGTTATTTAATTTCATGAACTTTACAAGAGCATCATACAGAAGTTCATTATTACCTTTAAGACACTAAATGCTGCTTGTTTCGTGGATCCTGTGGATGTCTTTCTATAAAATATATGTGTGTCTATTCCAATACAATAATAAAAGGCTGCCGCCTTGTGATATATAATTTTTTTATGAAACAAATACATCTTTCCCTTTTGGAAGATTTATTAATTATTTTACGTTATAAGTTATTTGTTGCCGCAGTTATTCCCCCATCTTTCTTAAGCTGAACACTAAAAATGTATCGATATTATTTTTAATTTCAGTTCCGCTGACATGTGGGGCCTTGGCTGCCTTGTATGGGAATCATTTAATGGGCCACTTCGGGCACGTTCTAGCCTTAAAGATATCGATAGCGTTCCGAAATCATTACAATCTTTATATTGCGAATTAGTTGGTGCATCACCATCAAATCGTCCTAATCCAGCTGATATTATAACACGATGTCGAAAACCAGGAGGCTTTTTTAAAAATGATTTGGTCGATACTCTATTGTTCCTGGAAGAAATTCAAATAAAAGATAAGGCTGAAAAGAATCGGTTCTTTTCAGGGCTAACATTACATTTAGATAATTTTCCAGATAATGTATGCAAGTAAGTTTCAAATGTTCCAATTTCCGTTTTTTTTAACACAACTTACTGATAAGAGATTCTATTCTGTCTTTCTTGTTTCTTTATGAAGACACAAAATTTTACCACAACTGATAACGGCTTATGAATATGGTGATGCTGGTTCAGCTGTATTGGCGCCCATGTTTAAGGTAAAAAGCTAAATGAAATAACATGCTGTCGATGTTTTTTTTAAAATACTTTTTATTATTGTTTCAGCTGGGTAAACTTTTAGATGAAGCTGAATATCAAAAACGTATTGTACCCTGTGTCGTAAAATTGTTTGCTTCAACGGATCGTGTCACACGGTCCCGTTTACTGCAACAACTGGAACTGTTTATTGCTCATTTGCAGCCTCAAGTGGTAAATGATCAGATATTTCCGCAAGTTGCCCATGGATTTTTGGATACAAATGCCACTATTAGAGAGCAGACTGTTAAAGTAAGTTAATAACTCTATAAATATCCGGAGCCATAACAGATTCCATTTTTTTTGGCATAGTCCATTATTCACTTAGCTCCAAAGTTAAACTACAACAATTTGAACGTGGAAGTTTTACGTCATTTTGCTCGCCTTCAAGCCCGTGATGACCAGGGCGGTATTCGCACTAACACCACAGTGTGTTTGGGGAAAATAGCTCCCCATTTGCATCCGCAGGTTAGAAGACATGACTTATACACCAGTTCGTGAAACAATATACAAACTATTACTGTTTCAGGTTCGCCAACGTGTTTTGGTATCGGCTTTCATTAGAGCAATGCGTGATCCATTTCCACCCGCTCGGGTAGCCGGAGTTTTAGCCTTAGCAGCTACCCAGCAATACTTCCTATTAAAGTGAGTACATTTATTAAAAATTCCTAAAGCATTAAATATGTTGTCATTATATTTCATTGAAATTAATAGTGAAGTTGCAAATCGTGTCTTACCTGCATTGTGTTCGCTTACTATTGATCCTGAGAAATCGGTTCGCGATCCAGCCTTTAAAACCATACGCGGCTTTCTGGGCAAATTAGAAAAAGTCTCTGAAGATCCTAGTCTAAGAGAAACAATGGGTAAGTTATGTGACACATTGAATATTTTTTCGAATGTTATTCTTATAAGTTTTTCAACCTCATTTTAAAATGCACAGAGGCTGATGTTCATACAGCTACACCATCGATTGGCAATGCTGCAGCTACTTGGGCCGGCTGGGCTGTAACGGCAGTAACTTCAAAGTTTTATCGCAGTCAAAGTGATTCCTCAAGACCTAGACCGCCCCTAACTGGACGTAATTTATCAAAACCTGCATCATTAGGTATGTATCATAAGCTCATCTTGCCAAAGGAAGGGGAAAGTAGATTGTTCTTTTAGAGGATACAGAACTTTATTATACGAAGCAAAATATGATTTCTTTTACCTTTAAAAAAAATTGCATAGTGTGGGGAATTTGTGTATTTTCTTGGAAATATTAAATAGGGAAGATGATCAGCAGGAAAAAATACTAGTTCAGAACTAGTAATGAACTAGTATTTTTGAACCATAGAACTAGTACTCGGTCATACTAACAACTGTAGAAATTAACATTGCGATGTCTTTGGATTGGGAGAAATTATTTCCCGAGTGCCGCTTTAGAACTAGTGGTGCACCAGTTTAACAGTACTAGTTCAGAGTAAAATTTAGAGTTGGGAATTTTAGTTCTTTCAAGTGAGCGCTCTTTTTAGTTCAGCTCAACAGAATGAACTAGTTCATTCATTTAGTTCATTGTTTCATTTCAGTTCATATGAGCTGTGAGCTGACGATCTTATTTCAGTTCAACTTGGTGATTTAGTTCAATCGGGGCAAATAATCGCAAAGAGGATCTCCTTTTAGCGGATTCCCAATGTGTTTTGGATACATATTGTGATAACTTCGTACACTAAATTACTTGATATAGCGATAGGGTTGTTCCACTTCCGAAATAGTTGAGTTTCTGTAATGATTTTATATTTTGAAACAAAAGTGGTCATCTGTGCTGCAGCTGATGTGTGGAGCACTCCACAAATATGTCAACATTAAGCATTGAGACAAAGAGAGCACGAACAAGAAAATGAAAGGTAGAGAACAGCACAACTGAAATGCAAGAAATTGTGGAAGCAATCGAACTACTGAAACAAAAGAGCGGAACAGTGAACTAGTTCCTGTAGTTCGCAAGAGTGAATCATTCAATTGAACTAGTTCGTTCGTGAACTACACAACTCTAGTAAAATTGTATGGTTCTAAATGATCGGGTTTCAGCTAGTTCTGTTGTAGCATAGAAAATATATACACTCCGGTTCACTTATTTAAAGGCACTAGAAATTCCATATTCAGCAGCCTGTATCTTTTGCAATTTGTAACCGATTGCAGAATTTTAAAATCGAAATGGAAGCTAGATATCTTGAGATATAAAAAACTCATGACAATAGTGGTTTCTTAACTAAAGAACTTTTTTTGAGCAATTTATAAAAAAAAGTCAAAAAATGTGCTATTTTTTTTTGGTTCACTTGAATTTATTATTTATATTTATTTATAAAGTAAGCGATGATTTTTTGTAGGAAGCGTTTGTTTATTACAATTTATTACATCTTAATCATTTTACGAGTCAAAATGGCAAAACAAAAATTTTTAAATCTATCGGAAAAAACTAAAATCAATGTTTACCGTTCTGAAGGATATTCTAACCGCGCAATAGCTAAAAAAAAATTGGACGGAGCCCAACTGTTGTCGACAATTACATCAAGGACTCCGTGGGGTATAGAAGAAATTTTAAAGGAAGGGTTTCATTGTCTTTATCTACGTATGAGAAAAGAAAAATCATCAGAATTGCTTATAATTCTGCCTTATCCTTGGCAAAAATAAGAGCTCAAGCTGGATTGAAAGCGAGCAAGTCATCAGTACGCCGAGTAATTAAGAGCTGTGAGTATCTTAAATACCTGAAATTACTAAAAAAGCCGCCACTTAATGCTCCTCGTTAGGAAAAGCGGCTTGAATTCGCAAGAGACTACATGGTATGGGATGTGCAGCCAAGAGGTCATGTAAATGACTGGAGAACCGTTGTATTTACGGATGGGTAGAAGTTTAATTTGGATGGACCTGATGGCTACAACTATTATTTCCATGATCTGCGCAAAGAAACGTGTTTTTTGAACCGACATCACAGCCGAGAGGGCGGCGTTATCGATCTTGAATTTCAAAGTGCAAAAATGACTGGTTCAAGCTTAAAACGTTATTGGAATCGGCTTTGCCGAAGTTCAGTGAACTATTTGGACCCATATCTGGAATATTGCAGCAGGATAATGCCCCTATACACAAAGCCAGAGTAGTAAAGGAGTTCATTGCAAGCCAAAATGTTAATATTCTTGACTGGCCACCCTATCCACCAGATCTAAACATTATCGAATATGTTTGGGGTTGGTTATCTCGTAAGGTCTATGAAGGAGGTAGACAATTTGAAGATAGGCAGCAACTACATCAGGCCATGAAGGACGCTTGGAATCAAATTTCGTTGGATTACATAAATTCTCTTTTGCTGGATTTCGGGATTGGGTAAAAAATAGGAAAATTCATGAAATTTCTTCATAAAGACTTGTACCATCGCTTGTCTTTAAAAAAAATACAGTTTCTGTTTTCTATTACATTGCCATACTTTTGTTTTGTTAATTGTATACTTTGGTTAATCCCGACTTCCGCACTTCAGCCACCATTTTATATACATAGAAAAATTTACAAAATTCTGCATGCACGTTGGTGTTGAAAACTTTAAATAGTTTACGGTATTAACATAAACGTAAATAATGGTTATACAAGGTGGCGCAAAAGTAAACTTCCGATGTTTTTTGGCTGTAATTTAAAAAAAAAATTAAAAACTTTGATTCGTCTTGTGGATTATTTTTCTTTGGTCTCTTAATTTTTTTTACATCATGTCGAGAATATGATGTCATGTAAATGGCCGCCGCCACAGTTGATTGTCATTTGAGGCCTTTTTATGGCATTTTCCATCACTTTGGCCAAAACTTCCGGCGATACGTCCTCACATTCCTGACGGATATTGTCTTTAAGAGCTGCAAGAGTCTGAGGCTTGTTGACATAAACCCGCGACTTCAAAAAGCCCCACAAAAAGAAGTCTGGAGCGGTCAAATCGGGCGATCTTGCTGGCCAGTGCAAATCGCCAACACGGGAGATTAGGGGTCATCGGGGTCTGCCACGCCTGGCAGCATCTCGTGTTGTGCCAGTCTCTTCGAGGTGAGCGGCTAAACGTCGCAGTGTTTCACCAGTAGGCGTTGGACGGCCAGGAAATCTGCGACGAAATTCACGTTGTGCCAAAGTCACAGACCGATTATTGGTCAAATAAATAGTCAGCAATATTCCGCGTTCTGGAGCAGTGTAGCGTAACATTGTTTAATAACGTGTATTTCGCATGTGTTTACTACACAAATGTCAAAACAGAACTGACATTAGGGGCCAATCGCAAAATTTATAGCATTTTCTGATAGGAGGATTACTTTTGCGCCACCTTGTATATAAATGCAGCTTTATATTCTGCAGTTCCTTTAAAGTTGAAAATGACACAATTTAAATTTTTTAAATATAACTGGTTCAGTTCCACCTAGTTCTGAACTACAGGTACAACAACTAGTTCAACCTCCTAGAGTGCATGAACTAGGGGCCTTTTCGGAAATGCATCACTGCTCTGCATCTGATGCGCAGCACGTTCGTAAATGCAACATCTGACAACTTTGCAGGTGTTTTGAGGCCGTAATCGCAAACAAAATGCGCAACAAACAAGCATCTCCACTAGCTGTTGCATTTCCGAATAGGCCCTAGTACTTTTATGAACTAGTTCGGTAGTTTCCTGCTTAGGGGAGATTATATTCCTAGGAACGAACTCTTTTTTTGTTTCTGTTAAAAGGATATATTGCTTTTATAATCAACAATATTAACAACATAAATATAGTATTTTGCAATTTTTGAGAGTAATATGATGTATTAATTTTCTAAGAACTCAGTTCTTTACATGTTTCACTAATACTTTTCCGTTTCACTAATACTCTTATTTTATGTTGCAACTTTTATTTTCAGAACAACCGTCTAGCAGTAGTTTATCAACGACCACTTCATCAGTAACATCCATGACCTCACTGGAGCATGAAAGTAATGATACATCTGCCTCGGCTTCCGATTATGGTAACAATGATTGGGACAATGAGAACTGGGGCGAAATGGATGTAAGTAATTTGACAGTGCTTAGTGCATATTTTTTGTGGTAAACCCCTTATTAAACTCTTAGACATCACAGGATCCTAGTTCGCCCATAGCTGGTTCACCAAACAATGGTCCGTTGGCTACTGCAACAGCGTTGTCGGAAGTTAGAGACGGCTGGGATAATGAAGAATGGGGCAGTCTGGAAGAAGATCCGGTAAAAAATAAACGTAGAAAATAGATAATATAAACAGTAAAACTAATTATATTTCTTATTTTTTTATAGGGCGAAGAAGAAGCCCAAGAACAAGAACAACAACAAATGCAATTAAGACAATCACCTTTACGACCACATCAACAGCAATTGCAACAGCATCAATTGAATGAGTTAATTGAACCTTTAGCTAAACTTAATTCCCACAATACATCACCTTCCAAATCAACATTGGGCTCTGCCTCGCTATCGTCAAGTCTGCTGCGACCTAAAGATTTATCAGCCAATTTGTCGTCAGCCAGCAATACAACAACATCACCAACACCATTCCTGAATTGTAACAATATTAGTCCTCCACAACAGAAATCACCACATCACATAAATAACTCAATGAATAGCAATGCGAATTGGAATAGCGATTCGTGGGCAGATGGTGAATTTGAACCAATCGATGAACCTATGACGGGTAAGTCAAATAATGTTCCTTTTCATTTCGTTTACTCATTAATTTCTACGCTTGTGGGATTTTGTGATTGCAATTTGCTTGTTCATTTATATCATTTCATATCACTTTTTAAATAAATTTGAGCATGATTTCATTGATTTGTTTCATTTGTATATACATATTCTTTTAATAACTATTTGTATTTAACCAACTACTATTTGCACATTGTCCTATTATAAATGTATTGTAAAATAAATCCGGCATGTGTTGAAAATCGATCGAGTCAAAATCGAAGACGATTGGACTAATTTATTGACATAATTCCTAATATTGGGGAACCAATATATTATTTATACACTCCGGTTCACTTATTGAAACGCACTAAAAATTCCATTTTCAGCAGCCTGTATCTTTTGCAATTTGTAACCCATTGCAGAATTTTAAAATGGAAATGGAAGCTACGCATCTTGAGATATAAAAAAATCATGATAATAGTGGTTTCTTAACTAAAGAACTTTTTTTGAGCAATTTATAAAATAAAGTCCAAAAATGTGCTATTATTTTTGGTTCACTTGAATAAAGGCACCTTAACTTATTTTAATGAAAAACAGTTTTTCTGGTTTTTTTTAAAATTTTTTTTACTTTATTTATTATTTATTTATTATTATTTTAATAACTTCAAATATACGGGGTTTCATTGAGAGATAAAGAGAATTTATGTAATCCAACGAAATTTGATTCCAATCATCCTTAATGGCCTGAATTAGTGACTGTTTGTCATCAAATTGTCTACCTCCTTCATAGACCTTACGAGATAACCAACCCCAGACATTTTCGATAATGTTTAGATCTGGCGCATAGGGTGGCCAGTCAAAAATATTAACATTTTGGCTTGCAATGAACTTTACTACTCTGGCGTTGTGTATAGGGGCATTATCCTGTTGCAATATCCAAGATATGGGACCAAATAGTTCGATTCCGATTCCAATAACGTGTTATAGCTTGCACCAATCATTTTTGCACTTTGAAATTCAAGATCGATGGTGCCATAGTACGTAATAGCACCCCACACCATAACGCCGCCCTCTCGGCTGTGATGTCGGTTCAAAAAACACGTTTCTTTGCGCAGATCATGGAAATAATAGTTGTAGCCATCAGGTCCATCCAAATTAAACTTCTACCCATCCGTAAATACAACGGTTCTCCAGTCATTTACATGACCTCTTGGCTGCACATCCCATACCATGTAGTCTCTTGCGAATTCAAGCCGCTTTTCCTAACGAGGAGCATTAAGTGGCGGCTTTTTTTGTAATTTCAGGTATTTAAGATACTCACAGCTCTTAATTACTCGGCGTACTGATGACTTGCTCGCTTCCACTCCTGCTTGAGCTCTTATTTTTGACAAGGATAAGGCAGTGGTGCATTCGGTGGTGCAATGGGTAGTGTGCGCGCCTCTTGTACGTGAGATCCTGGGTTCGATCCCTGCTCCGACCACATTAAAATTTCTTTCGACGGCGGTCACGACGCATAGTGACGGCGACACTATCGAATATTTAGCCATGAAAATGCTTTTCAAAAATACCGTTCGGAATCGGTGTAAAACTGTAGGCCCCAATCAGTGAGTATAAACTAGAAAGCGCACAGCTCACTGGTTGTGAGAAGCTCTCCCCGATTCCTTCATGGGATGTAATGGGAAACCATTTATTTTTTTATTTTTAAGGCAGAATTAGAAGCAATTTTGATGATTTTTCTTTTCTCATACTTAGATAAAGACAATGAAACACTTCCTTTACAAATTTTTCCATACCACTCGGGATCCTTGATGTAATTGTCGACAACTGTTGGGCTCCGTTCAATTTTTTTTTTAGCTATTGCGCGGTAAACATAATTTTAGTTTTTCCGATAGATTTAAAATTGTTTGTTTTGCTATTTTGACTCGTGAAATGTTTAAGATGTAATAAATTGTAATAGACAAACACTCCCTACAAAACATCATCGCTTACTTTAAAAATAATAAATTGCCTTTAATCGAGTGAACCAAAAAAAATAGCACATTTTTTGACTTTTTTTTATAAATTGCTCAAAAATTTCTTTAGTTAAGAAACCACTATTATCATGATTTTTTTATATCTCAAGATGTCTAGCTTCCATTTCCATTTTAAAATTCTGCAATCGCTTACAAATTGCAAAAGATACAGGCTGCCGAATATGGAGTTTTTAGTGCCTTTAAATAAGTGAACCGGAGTGTACTTTATTTAAAGTCATAAAAAGAGGAATAAATTAATTGATATTCATAATTTGGTAATATAAACATCATTCAGCTTTATTACGGATGTCGTTGTGGTATTTCGACTACGACAGTATTGTAAAAGATTAAAGATAACACGGCAACTTTGTCTTTAATCTTTTACAAAACTGTCGTAGTCGAAATACGAGAACGACATTCGTAATAAGGCTGATTATTATGTGGTGTGGAAGCACCACATAGATGACAGGGCCAATAAGGCCTACAGATGCTGGTCGCTATGCAGAAGGGCTATAGGATCCAAATGGGGCTTCAAACCAGGTGAATGGATCAACAGGGATCTTACGTCAAAACACCAACGGATAATTGGGGCCTTAGTCGGGTACACGCAAGATACGAGTGAATCTAAACGAATACCTGAGATAAGGGTTAAGGCGAATTGCGTTACCTTAACGCCAACTAGAGACTCCTGGCAGAATGGGACCCTGGCACAAATGGCAAATGGATGGGACTTGTTGCTACACGGATGGCTCAAAGCTAGGAGAAAGAACGGGTCTAGGATTCATTGAAAATCCAGCAACCGAATCCCATCTACGCCTCCCGGATCATAATACAAACTTTCAGGCGGTAGTTCGGGCTATTACGGAGTGTATCAAATGGCTCGACGATAATACAATCCTAGCCGAGGCAAACATCTTCACGGATAGCCAAATGGCAATCAAGGCAATATCATCGGAAACTGTCAAATCTAGACTGTAAGAAGGTGATAAACGATTATTCTATGCACGACAGACTCAACATCATCTGGGTGCCGGGGCACAGCGGAGTATTCGGCAACGAGAGAGCAATCCTTCTGGCAACGAAAGCCAGGAAACTCCAAACGGTGAGCCTAGATGGAGCGAAACCCTTTGGGGCGAAGAAGGCTGAGTTGAGTAAATGGGCGGAGTCGTCACATATAGCCCAGTGGAACCAGGAATCAGTAGGCCGGATGACAAAGATCCTATGGGGAGATCTTTAGGCGAATAGTGAGTGCAGGGCATGCATGGAGGACGATGAGACGATGGAGCATTTCTTATGCCACTGCCCGGCCTTCACACAAGCTGGATAGTACGATACCGGACATGACCAAACTTGTGGGTATGGACTGGAACAACTTAAGGAATTTCGTGAATAGCACCGAATTCCTATAAGGGATATAGTAAATTAGTAATGTAAACGTAGAGCGCACAACTGATCGAATCAGCTGCTTAAGTGTATGTCTTACTTACATGGGAAGGTTTAGAGTGCTCATTTTGAACACTCAACACCGCACCGCCTCTTTTCAAAGTAACTAACTAACTAACTAGTAAATTAGTAGGGTAAACGTAGAGCGCCCAACAGGTCGAATCAGCGGCTGTCTTACTGACATGGGAAGGTTTAGAGTGCTCCTTTTGAACACTCAACACCGCACAGCCTCTTTTCAAACTAACTAACTCACATGTCAAATCGTATCGATTTCCATCACATACCGGAGTATACGTTATTGTTCGCTATATTATTTACATACTATATTGTAGTAACAACCCGAAATTTCTGTACATTATTTTGACTTGATTTTCTTAAGTATTTTGTTTAACAATTAATGATATTTTTAAAGATGTCAATATAAAAATTATATTTAGGGACTTGGCCATTGAAGTGCATGCGCAAAGTCCAGTAGCCAACTAACACAAATAGAGGGGTTGCTTTGGCTACATACCTATGAAACGGTTTGCAAAAAAGTCTGTAAGAAGCACCTGGATTGGCCTGTAGAGCCGGCTGAATTCTAAGTAATAAATGAGATTTTTCATGTTATTACATATTTGTGTAAACAAAAATATATGTATAATGCTTTTATATAACGTATGAAATATTTAAAACTGTTTGCACCTTAAAAGCTTATTAATAATTGTCGTTTAAATCTTGCATTTTGCTCGCTTTAACAGTCATCAGCACCTTTTCCAAACAACATTTCTCAAATTTCTAATTATATATGTATCCTTCAAACCCAAATTGTACTCGAATCATCTTTTAGGCAATTCCAAACTAGACGAAGCCCGAAGAAAACGTGAAGAGAAGAAGCTACAACGTCAACGTGAATTAGAAGCACGTCGTGCCCAACGCAACAGTGGTCCAATGAAATTGGGCGCCAAAAAGCTTTAAAGTATAAGTAAACCCAAAATATATTTATCTGTAAATTCTATTTGTTTTGTTGTCTTTTACGTTTTTCAAACATTGAAATGGATGGTTTTAAATTCATTGTTGATGTTTGTAACTGTGTAAGTAACTAATCTCGATATATATAAAAAAAAATATATATATAAAATATAGTTGTCTTTTTATTTTTTCTACTACAAACAAAAAAGAAAGCAACAATTTAAAGAATGAAACAATTTTTAGCCTAATTATGCAATATTTAATAGATAAACTAAACATTCAACATTAAATGCATGCCCTACAAGAAAAGTACATAATAACTAAGCATACATATTATTAGGAAATACAAGTAAAAAAAATACTTTACGCATTGAATGCGGGCTGAAATTTTAATGAATATCGAAAAAGAAAACGAATAAATTTGCATTTTTGTCTTTACCTTCCCGAAATTTAAACTACGCTGTTTTTATAGTTGTTACGTCTCTGTTTTATGCAAACAAATGTCTAATATAAGCTGAGTTCCGCCGCAAAAGCTATTGGTTATGCCAGTTAACATTTCAAATTGAATTACTTAGCCTTATTACAAAACTGTCGTAGTTGAAATCATAGATAATGGAAATAATAGATATAACGCGCCCATTGTCAATATTGTTCACTAGGTGCTGTCCTGTACTACTGTCACTTTCATTGAATTTTCCCATCATTTTCATTGACGTTAATTCAAAATTGTGGGAAATTTTTGCTGAAAGAAATTTAAACAAGGGATAACATTTAAATGATTTTATATAATAGCATTTGTTTCTTATATAAAAATCTATTTCAAAGCAAAAGTGTTGGGATATCAATAAGAGAAAACCCGTAAGACAACCCAAAGATGAACATGACGGAACGGCTTTTTAAACTAAAAACTTCCCCGCCCAAAAACTGTAGCAAGTTCTGTGATCGCAGATGCCAAAACCGTTAGAGTGTCTGAAGACTCTCAACAAGGAATGGTAGCTGAACCGGGGAAGAACCAATTTTTTAGGACATAGACGATGGTGACATAGCATTGTAATTCGATGGCCATCAGATAAGTAACGTGTAGTATTCTTGTTTTGAATACGAGAACGACATTCGTAATAAGGCTGATTATTTTTTGGATAGTGCAGATGTAATGTAAAGTTGATTCATTCTTACACACCGCCAACAGACTGTATTTTAGGGAATGGTTTGTATACACGGCCACTAATCGCCTATTGTTTTCAGTGTTGATCTTCACGTTCAGAAACACTACCGGGTAAAAATAGAAAGAAAGTATTTCTATTTCGTTGTACGACCTTTTTGTTACCAATAAATGATCTATATTTCCCAAGCTTGAGGTCACATTTGCTTTTGTCGTATTTATTCTTCTCGATATTTCGCTACTCCGTTGTGTTGTGTAGCATCATCAGGAGATATAAACAATAAACATCAAAACCAAATAACAATAAAAATAAATACGAAAAAATCAAATCTGAGCTCAAGCTTGGGCAATATAGATTATTTAATCGAAGGAAAGTTTATTAAAAAACCATTGCTGTTTGAAACCGCCGATGAGTATGTCTTAAAGTTAAAACGCATAGCTCTTTAATTCAGACAAGCTTTCCCCTTTCACTTTTCAAGAGATGTAATACTCTCTAATGTTACTATATAATTGATTTAATATGAAATGACAAAGACTTACCGCCTTATTCATAAACCATTGTAACAAAATTGAGAGACGTTTTTTGTATGGTCCCTCAAATCTCCCATATCTTTTTATGAATAACAATCTAACCCAAAGCTGTTTAAAATGTGCGTTGTTACAGCACAGAGTACACGGCCATCAAACATAAAAACACTTGTTGCGTAAAACGTGTATAAAATAAAACCAAATAAAATTCACTTGTTATATATTTACAAACAAAATTTGAGACTTTGTATAATTTTAAAATAATTAATATAATTAATATTAACAGCGATATTATTTTGATGTAAAGTATTCTTTCATATAAGTATATTTATAATTTATAATGCATGAACATAAAAAAAAATATTTCAGAAATAAAAAAAAACAATATGTGTATTTTTATTAAATTTAAATTCTCATATCTCCTTTACTCGCTCTCTCTCTCTCTCTCTCTCTCTCTCTGCCCTCATTAATTGTATAAATGTGGAATTTATAAAATATAGCAAAGTTTATGAACAATGGAGGTATGAAAGTAGATTAAATTAAACACGTAAAAAGATCAACTTTTTGTTTTTATAAAGTCAGAAACAACCAAACTTGTATATTATATAATTGAATTTACAACAGATATATCCAACACGTGTGTGTTTCTAAAATATACATATATCAAGGAGCTTTATTGTAAAAAATTATTGTAAATTTTTAGATTCACTCAAATCAATTTGTTAAGTTCATGCTCAAAGTTATTTAAAAAGTTCAGTTCCCTAAACATTTTTAAAGGTGATACATGAGTATTTTAAAACGAATATTTTTCGGTGGATGCAAAGATTTGTCCAAATCATTAGAACAGTTATATTATATGACCCCATACATTTTATATAATTTTAAACACCAAATTTGAACGTAATGTTGAACTATCGTCGGATTTCACCATGTTCTGTTATCTTTCAGTTAGAGCTAACGAACACTTTTAGCTGTCAGTTTGTATGGAATTTCTAATTTCTAATTGTCAGTTAGCTTTAACTTTGTTTGGTGAAATTGGGCGTATAAAAGGCATAACAATATAAAATGTAATTAATTTAAAAAAACACTAGTGGTCTTCATGAAAGCTCGAAAGAACCTCGTAAACTCGAAAACATCGTAAACTTGCACAGCAAACGTCAAAACAAACAAATTTCCCATACAATGGGACTTGCACAAAAGTGGAAAGTTTTCGAGGCAAATTTGCTGAGCAAACCTGGAAAAAGAAACGTGAAAACTTCTGACATTTCAATGTCAATATTTTTGTATTGAAAAAAAGAGAGGGGTTTTGATTTATGTGAAAAAAAAAAAATAAAATAATGGAATAGTTAAAGCATATACTTTTAATTTTACTTTGTTTATTTACTTTATCAGCCTTTTTTTGACAATTGCTGCATAGATATATGGTGCCTCATGAAACGCTGCGGGGCAAACTTACGCTGAGCAAAAGTTCTAGGTTTTCTTGTTTGCATGAATACCACTACTATATGCTATGAACAGAATTGGTGCGTACTGCGTATTTTACGCAGCGTAAATTTACGCAGGTCAAGAAAACGCAGTGGAAATACGTCGTATGAAACACAATAACGCCGTAACGTACGACGTAAAACTAAACACAGCTGATAAAGTTGTTTACTATTTGTGAATGCGAACATTGCAAAAAATTAATAATGGAAAAATTAAAAATTAATTAGATTAAACAAGCAGTCGTGCTGCATCACATTTTCTAAAATTATGGCGTTGAGATCCATTTTCACTTCATAACTTGCGCTATATTCTCACTGAAATAATTTATAATTACAAGTTTTATTTTTGTCAACAACTGATACGGTGACCATATGTAAAAAAAAGTACTTCACAAATGAAACATAAACAAAAACTCAACTAAAAAGCTTTTTTGTACTTAATTTTATTTATATATTATTATTTTAAATGTTAATAAGTAAAAATAAACAATTTCTTAAGTAAAAAGTAACTTTAATTACTGAAATACTTAAAATATTAAAACAATATGGTCACTCGGTACTGTTTTGTACGCCGTACGCAGGCGTATGAAATAGAAATAAATCTATTTTCAGCTGCTACGTACTTGCGTATTTTACGACGCCGTCGTTATTCTGCTCATTTCCATATACACAAATGTGTTCTATTTTTGGCGACGTATTTACGCTGCGTAAAATACGCAGTACGCACCAATTCTGTTCACACCAATAATTTATGAAAGCTTTCAGAAAACAATCATCATCATGTGCATAACTGTTAAATGTCATAAAGCAGAGTATAAAGCGGATCTTACATTGGCAGATCTGCATGACCTGCAAACAGTCTGTTCAGACTTATCTGCCGGTGTAAGCTGAAGTTTACGGTCTGAACCAACAAGTCGCACAAAGTCAAAATTACTGATTTTTTAAATGTCGTTCCGACTTATCCATTAGTGCGTGTGGGAGGTCGGACCAACATTTATCATTTTCAAGCGAAATTTCAAAATAAAAGGGTCTAAAAGGAAACTGTTGTTGAATAAATTTATCGAAATATGGGAAATATATAATATTGAAACAGAATTTATAAAAAATATTTAATGATTCACATACAGGTTGGTTGGCTGTTGAATTTTGTTACAGTAAGAAACTGGAATAACTTTTTTTCATTTGAAAGCCCATTGAATTTTATTAAAAATACTTAGTAGGGACATAAATACTGTTACTTATATTTTGGGCTTTAAAACGAAAACTAATGAACGTTTTTGGACGTTTACCAATCATCAATAGCTGTACGCACCTCATCCATTGGAAAATTGGCTACAACTCGAACCAGAGCTGTCTTAAGAGAATCAATGTTGCGGTATCTTTTGTGGCAGACCATGTCCTCTTAAACGGTCCACAATTTGTAATCCAGGGTTCAGATCGGGGCTGCCAGAGCGCCATTCTTCAGAGCATATAAAAGCTGGCAAATTGTTTCGAAGCCAGGTTTGTGTCGTTTTAGTCTTATGAGCTGGTGCTGAATCTTGCTGGTTTTGGAACAGGGAATTGTTAAGCGGCTTCACAACTGCTTCCAAAATGGTTTCTTGGTGAACTTTGGTCGATGTTTTGACCCCTTGGTCACAGAAATGTTTGTTAAATATTTCCTGTAGGGTAAAAAAATTTTCATCCGTAAACAAGATTTTTCTATGCAAGTACTTCACCAAAAGACGTTTGGATTTTTCTATCCTATTTTTTTTTTAAAGTTGCAGTCAACAAATGTCCTGTACGTCGTTTGAAAGCTCCAAGTCCCAAGTCTCTTTTAATAATTCGACTCTGGGACTTTTGAGTGATTTTCATCTCACGGGCTACGATTTTCTGTTTCCGGAGAGCTTTCTTGCTATTACGGCTTTGATGTCTTGTTGTGTCCGAACGGTACGTGGGCAGCCCGACCGGGGGCTGGCTTTTATATATCCAGTCTCCTGGAACAATTATATGCATCTGTAGACGAACACGCGACTAATGCCGAGCGGGCGGAGCGTTTTGAAAATATCGTTTTGTTACTTTCCACACTTAAAAAGTGCTATAACAGCGATACGGTTTTCCTTATCTGACCGACCACTCCATGGTGAAAGTTGACACAATTTCAAATTCCCGTAACTGACTAACGCTATAGAGGTTAACTTTCACAAACTATATGTGTTTAATTTGACTATTCTAATGGGTATGTTCAATTTAGTAACAATATGTATATCCCTACTAAGTAGTTTAATTAGTCTTAAAGATACTTGAATTTAAATGCCCGCTCTGCTCGTTGAAGCAGGTTCGGCATCTTACCAAAAAGTTGTTCATTACTGCCCGCAAAGTTCAGGCTGGAATTGCAGCTATTGTCGCTCGAATGGATTGTTTTAGTTCATCCACATTTGTTGGTTGCGATTTGTACACTTCCCGCCTTATTCATAAAAAGTTGTGGGAGGTTTGAAAGGCTTTTTTTGTATGATGCACTGTCTCTCAAACCTCTCACAACTTTTTATGAATAAGGCCGTTCGTGTTTAAAATAACCCAAAAACAAAAATACAGGTGGAGTTAGTTCAATCGACCAGGGGCCAACGGAAGATTGAGTTTCTTGAAATGAATCTGTTCTGCGTAATTCGACCATAACCGGCCGAGCTATGTGTCCACACAGAGTTGAAAGGAATTCTCTTTCGGCGTAGTTTCGGACAGAAAAATTCTTCTAGCTTGCAAAAGTAATGGGATCCATTAACGGTATCGCT
The DNA here is from genome assembly GCA_963931995.1 of Phaonia tiefii. NCBI lineage: Eukaryota > Metazoa > Arthropoda > Insecta > Diptera > Muscidae > Phaonia > Phaonia tiefii. The sequence continues at coordinate 67,731,555 of OZ008367.1, forward strand.
GTGTCCGGTTTGTTCCAAGAAGTATGACCCGACAACACAGCGTGAAGAAATTGCACACCACACTGTGACTCGATTTAGATGCAATTCCCTCTCATGCAATATTTTTGGATTGAACAATTTTGTTTGTTTACGTTGCCGTTCAGATCGAAATGAGTGAGCCTCATTAGACATGAAAAGGCAATTCAGGAAGTTCTCGTCCTCTTCCACTTTTCCAAGCTTCTTCCGGAAAAATTCCAAGTGAATCGGCAAATCTGCTGCATTAAGTTTATTAGCCATTTGCATGTTGTAGGGGAATAAGTTCAAATCTTTGTGCGTTATTGTCTGCAAAGTCTGCCTACTGACACCCATTTGAGAAGATAATCTCCTTGTTTAAACACTAAGGTTGCTTTCTATGGCAGCAGCTTTGATAGCAATATTTTCCTCTGTTGGAACGGAAGGGTTTCGATAATAAGGCCTTCTGGCGACTGTCCTATGCTTTGCAATATTATTCACTAGTCTCGTAATGATCCATCTACTCGGATGATCGCCGTTAGACGTTCGCCTATATTATCTTTGAACCGAAACTACAGACTCCAGTAGTGATAGCGGCGGACAATCCAGATTCTTTTTTGAGTGTCCCAGTTTCCATTTTTATTAATTCCACGGATCAATCTACAAAAACAAAAAAAAAAAGAAATCCAGATTACTTAGATGGAAAAACAGTTATCAAGTTTTCTTTTGATAGCGGCTTTCATCTGACACCCTGTATTTTTCCACCGCTCGCATAATTTTCCACAATGACAACAAGAGACAAGTGAATCTTGGCCCGACTTGTTCGTAGTGTAAGGAGAATATCAAAAGTTGGGCGGACTTTTTGTCGGTCATGCAGATCTGCAAGTCTAGGGCCCGCTTAGTAATTGAACATCAAACCACACCGAACCATCTCAGTTACTTCCAAACCAATTGTATTATAGACAGGGTTATAATTTAACTTTCGAAACAAAATCTCTTACACGTTGCCAATATTTATCTCAATGATTATTTTTTAACAGGATGATTTTTTGTTTAAAAAATTAAATGATTCTACAGTCAGATAGAAAATTTGAATACCAAAGTAACGGGTGGTCCAAATACAAGTATCTTTTTAAATCATATGTTATCTTGATACTGATGGATTTTTTTCTGTTTGAAATATTGACTATCAGTCAGTATCATACCTCCGCGGGCAAAAATGCGTCGCTTGAACAACGTTGGGAAATATTGCCAACTTATTTCCAAATTGAATGTTGTGTTGCTTATGCTGCATGTGCATTTGTTGAAAATAAGTTTTAGCCCAAAATTAAAGGCCTCAGGGGACGATCAAATTTTCTCCTCAAAGTTTTAAGTGAGCGCGTGCGCTGTGCTCGTGTTATGGTAAAATTATCTATCGGGTAAACGAGTCAGCCCAGCTGATTTGTGGTTTTTTCATCTTTCCGTCGGTAAGCTGTCAAATTCGATTTTGTTTCTCTTTGTTTATTAATAAAATTCAAAGAATTTCAACCAAAATGCAATTCAATAGCATAGACTTTGTAGCAAGGAATACAATCTTATAAAATTTTTCACATTTTGAGTACATAGTGGTTGTTATTATTCTGCGATTTTTGACAGCTTAACGACGGAATTGCTAATGCGACTACCTAATAGATAATTCTACCATGGCTCGTGTCTTACCTGCAAACGTACAACTAAAATACGTCAAAGTTCATTTGTGTTTTGGTTTTGTCAAGCGCTGTAATAAAATGTCGTCGTCGTCGTCGGAAGATGATTTCTTATTGCTTACATGTACAGCAATTTTGTTACAAAAGAAGAGGCAAATGAAAAAGGTTACAATATGCATCTACTTTAACATTCCATAATGCTTCAAGGCACTCGTATGTTTGTGTAAAATTTTGCAAGAATTTCTTTTCGTCCGCGCACTTTGCCATGTCCACACACTCTCACTTCAAAACACAAATGATGTAAACTTTGACAAACTTATTGGAGACGATAAAATAAAACCCATCCAAGAAAAAATCAAAAATTTTTGTTTTTCATCAAAGTGACACGACAACGCGATGTGTAGCCGACGAAAGCCGATGGCACGCACACTTAAAACTTTGATGAGAAAATTTGATCGTCCCCTGAGGCCTTAAGAACCCATCGCGCGTCCGCGTTGCCAACGAGAGAACGAACCAACGAGATTAACAGTTTGGTGTGGATTTTGGCGTGGTGCCATCATTGGCGCAGTTATTTTCGAAAATGCTGCTGGAAATACCATGTCAGTCAACGGCGAGCGCTACAGAGCCATGGTTACAGACTTTTGGAATGGAAGATATGAACTTGGATAATGGAATAAATGGCTGAAATGGAAGATATGAACTTGGATAATCTGGAATGGAAGATATTAACTTGGGTAATCTTTGGTTTCAATTTTTTTGTGTGGTGCCGTTAAAGACAGATGTTATGCGAATAATCCAGAAACGATCCACACCCTTTAGGTTAATATTGTCGGAGACATTAGTGAGATAGAACCAAAAACTGTGAACAAAGTCTTGGAAAATTGGACGGACAGGATGAGCTACTGCGAAGCCAGACGCGGCAGCCATAAGAATGAAATCGTTACCACAAATAATGGAAATATTTTTCAGTTCTTTTATTTAATTTTAAAAAAGATACTTGTATTTGGACCACTCGTTATTAGCTGTTTGATTTTGCTCGCTGAGTATAAATATCATAAAAAGTACGCGAACGACATCCAGTAAAAACTTGCAAGAAATAAGAACTTTGTATGTAAACAGCTGATTTGCAATGTAGACATCGGAAGAACCAACAAACGCAGTTCGAACAAGACATTACAAATCACTAAAACTGTCTTCTTTTTTAACAGAAATACTTAAAGATTAATAACAGTGCATTCAAAAATCATATTTTCTCTTAAAAAATAAAATTCCAATGATTATTTTATTATTTTATATTCTTTCTACTTACTAATTTTGTTTGTTTACATAAAACATATGTTTTATAACATATGTATGTTATTAAGTCTGTTCGCGTACTGGATAATTTGTACAAATTATTACTATTTCTTACTTGATAGTGTTCGTTTACACCAAAAAGCCAGTAACGAGAGAGCAAGAGAGAGATTATTTTGACAGTTCGATGATAGAGAACTTGCAAGTTTTTACTGGAGAAATTTTTGCCAGTAAGAATTTGCAAGTAATAACATGTTTTGAACAGCTGTTTTATGTAAACAAACAAAATTAGGACGTAGAAAGAATATAAAATAATAAATTTATCATTGGAATTTTAGTTTTTAAGAGAAAATATGATTTTTGAATGTTTTGTTATAAATCTTTATAAGTATTTCTGTTGAAAAAGAAAACGGTTTTGGTGATTTGTAATGTTTTGTTCGAATTGCGTTTGTTGGTTCTTCCAATGTTTACACTGCATATCAGCTGTTTACATACAAAGTTCTTAGTTCTTGCAAGTTTTTACTGGATGTCGTTCGCGTACTTTTTGTTATATTTTGTACTCAGAGAGCAAAATCATTCTTACTCTCCGAAAACTAGTTACTTGATAATTTTACTGGAAAAGTACTCGAACACAGCTATTAGGTCTGTCTGTTTACTCGATAATTTGTACAAATTTTTACTGGATGTTGTCAGTTTACTCCAAAAGCCAGTAAAAGAGCCAGAGAGAGATTTTTTGACAGTTCAATGATAGAGAACTTACAAGTTTTTACTGGAGATTTTTTCCCAGTAAGAATTTGCCAGTAAGACAGCATATGTTTTATGGAAGCAGCTGTTTTATGAAAACAGATGTTTTTTTTTTTAAACAAATTAAAGGAAAATAAAATTGAAATTTAACAATGGTAGTTGTAAGTAATAAGTCTGAGAAGTGTTTTTTTGCATTTTAATATGATTAAAAGTCAATAAATACGATACAAGGTACAATACGATCGTTTTGTTTTTAAGGCTTGTGCTTTTGCCTAATATTGGACGCAATTAGTTCACTTTGGCTATCAACATTTTAGTTGCGGAATCCAGCCAAAGCGTTTTTTTGCCTTCCACCTCCGTTGTTAGACTTAATTGCGCATCTGCATTTACGGCATCAATTGTATACAGGCTGTCCATGTCCATAGGCGATTCATCTTCGTTCGGCAAAAATATTATCTATTATCTATCTCTTTATCTATTAAATTACAACGGTTTACATTTTATATATGTATATTTCTAAGTTTCATTACTTACCACCCGAAACCCTTCGGAATGTTCCTGGTGAACATTTTACATTTAGCTTTTTTTTTGGTTGCTCATTTTTTAATTGCTTATTTAAAGAAAAAACAACGATAATTATTTGTATCTTTGGAATCAAACACTTTTTGAATCTTTAATTATTTACATCAGCTGTTTAGAAAACAGCTTTTTTTCGTTTCTTGCAAGTTTTTACTGGATGTTGTCTGTTTACTTTTTGGGATATTTTCAACTTGAGAGTATAATCTGTCTTACACTCTCAAAAGTAGTTACTGAGTAATTCTTACTGGGAAAGTAAACAGACAGACCTATTATTACTTGCAAATTCTTACTGGCAAAAATTTCTCCAGTAACAACTTGTGGTTCTCTATCATTGAACTGTCAAAATATTCTCTCTATGGCTTTCTCGTTACTGACTTTTTGGAGTAAATGAACCCTATCAAGTAAGAAATAAGCTCTGTTCGAATACTCGAAAATTTGTGCAAATTTTTACTGGATCCTGTTCCTTTACTTCAAAAGTCCAGCAAACGAGAGCCAGAGAGCGATAATTGTAACAGTTCGACGTTAGAGCTCTTGCAAATATTAGTTGTAGAAATTTTAGCCGACAAAAATTTGCAAGATAAAACAGCTGTTTCATATCAGCTGTTTTATGTAAACAAAGAAAAATCCGAAATAAATTAACAACGGCTAAAAAAAGTACAAGTGATTATTTTACTATTTTATTTAAAATATCACTGAAATTTAGAAAGAAAATGGAAAGCAATAATATGTAGTACCATTCACCAAATTCTGGTGAACCGACGATGTCATAATTGGACAACTGTGGCAGTGTACATACAGATATGTAATGTAACTACAAGACAAAATGTGTGTAGCAAAGGATAAAACTACATCAGCTGTTTCTTTGGAAATTTTTATTGGAAGTCATTCGCGTACTTTTTGTTCAAATTTTCATAAAGAGAGTAAAATCCTTCTTTCTCTCTCAAAAGTAAATTCTTGCAAATGTTTACTGGGAAAGTAACCGAACAAAGCTATACTAATAATTTCTACAAATTTGTACATATTATCATGTTCTCGGACACACATATTTACACTGGTACCAATGGTACCACAGACTTCACACATGTTTTCATGGTATCTTAAGATTTGTCTATGGTAATAGCTATGCTTCATATTTTTTTCAGCTCTTGGGCTGTTACTTTGAACATTTTTTGCATCTCAGATGTCTATACTTTTTCTTCTGCGTTGTAAAGTTTAGTCTCCCCTCGTATCTTTTTAATTGTATAACTTTTCTGCATTCCAGTAGAAATACTCAAGTGTTATTAGAACCTTGAAAGAAAGGTGTTGGAACGGTAATTTTCTGTGCGTGTGGCTAGGTTATGGAATACTTTGCCACATACACGCATGTGCTGCATTCCTATTCGTTTTTATTTCACAAAGCATTTTAAATTCACAAGTGTTCGAGTTTGGTGTTCTGAGATTTCACTTTTCGAACTTACTTTTTAAGTGGCCGTTTTTACACAGTTGAATCGCAAAACATATAGTTTTTTTTCATTCTTGCCTTATATATGCCGTCGTGTTTATATTGATATATTTCAGATATACCTTTAAAAATAAATAAAATGATTGTTACATTTCTTAAATCTATGTCTCTGGTAACTTTGGATTTTCGAACATCAAATACATAAGCTGATTTGCATAAAATGGTATAAATGTGGAATGAAAACTGAATGGAAAAATTAAAATTTTTAGATAATTTTGTTTAATGACTTTTTGCGAACAAATGCTTGAGAAACTTTTACTTTTGAACAACCAAGTTAACAAAAAACATACTCGGCTTTCATTCTGTAATGCTCTTGTTTACGTAGTCGGCATTTTTGATTCAGAAAATGTTATTTACTTTTGTTTTCACAACAACATTTGATTGCGAAACAATTTCACAAAATGTCTTATGAAAATAACGCCAAGAACACCATTTTTGTGGAAAATTTTCACTTTCACTAAAATTCGGAATGCAGACCATGGGCGAATGTCTAAATTCCACTTTCACAACAAGTTGTTTTTTTTATTAGGGATGATGTTTTATTTTTTGCAAATGCATCCTCATGATTTCTGGGAAACCGTATAGCTATTTCAGATCTAGCCATAGCGTATAGCTATTTCTATTATAGCATATAGCTATTTCAGATGTTTACAAACAATTGCTGATGGAGATCTGTGGTTAGATCTGAAATAGCTAATTCGCTAATTCGAAATGATCTACAAAGTTCATGAACTACCAAAGACATTAAAATCAAAATACTAATGATTTTTTGGTGATTTTTCGTCGTATCTGAATTAAAAATGGTCTTACAAAAACAGATTTTACCTTCTTGCGAAAATGGTGAATAATCGAATGCACCAACTATGGTGTTTCTATTATCTTTGTGAACTACACAACTCTATCATAAAAATTCGAAGCAAATCAAATATACAGGCCTGAGAATTAATCAGAAAAGGGATTCAACTGATGACAATGCTGTTCGATTTGTGTGAATCATGTCTGATTTTTTGGAAGGCTATCGTAATATATAAGTAATTGTAATAAAAACCTTATTTCCCATGAAGAGATGAGCTGTGTGTTATCAATTTTTTGGGCCAACGTTTTTTTATCCGACTTCGAATTGTGCAGGGCTAATCACTAGGTAATAGGTCAGTCTGCGTACTGATAATTTGTAACAATTTGTACGAATTGTTACTGGATGTTGTCTGTGTACACCAAGAAGCCAGTAACGGTGCGTTTACACGGGACAGTTTGAGGCAAGATAGTTTTGAATATGTATTAGTTGTCACAAAGAGAAAAATTGTTTGTATGACGTACGCGTCCAGCCAGTTATAAAGACAGTCCAGTTTTAAGCTACCGCCGACAGTGTCGTTTCGTTAAATTTCGTGCTCTGATTTTTTGTTTCTTCGCTCTTTTGCCATTGTGTTTGTCTTACTTCTCCAAATTACAATGGAACTGATGTACTCTGCAAAATTAGACATGTATTCATGTCAAATACAATACAAATATATTTCCCATACAAATATATATCCAATACAAATATATTTCCCAATTTGTACAGTCGTTTGCGATATTTTGCTTTTTTCTCAAATTACTACGAAACGTCACCGATAAACGCCAGGTAACGAATGAGCCATGGTAGAATTATCTATTAGGTAGTCGCATTATAAATTCCGTGGTTAAGCTGTCAAAACTAGCTGAATAAAGAAAAACACTATGTACACAAAATGTGAAAAATTTAATAAGATTATATTACTTGATACAAAGTCTAAGATATAAATTGCATTTTGTTTGAAATTCTTTGAATTTTATTACAAAGAAAAGGAAACAATCAAATTTGACAGCTTCCCCACGGAAATGTTGAACAAACCACTGACGCGTTTACGCGATAGTTACGAGTAATTCTACCATGGAGAGAGCAAGAGAGAGATTATTTTGACAGTTCGATGATGGAGAACTTAAAATTTTAGGCAGTAAGAATTTGCAAGTTCGAACAGATGATTTGTTTTATGTAAACAAACAGCATTAGGAAAAAAAAAATATAAAATATGAAATTAATCATAAGAATTTTATTTTTTAAGAGAAAAAGTAATGCCCTGTAATTAACATTTAACTATTTCTTTAAAAAGAATACAGTTTTGGTGATTTGTAATGTTTTATTCGAACTGCGGTTGCTGGTTCTTCCAATGTTTACATTGCAAATCAGCTGTTTACATACAAGTTCTTATTTCTTGAAAGTTTTTACTGGATGTCGTCTGTATACTTTTGTGATGTTTTGTACTGGGTGCGCAAATTCAGGCTTACTCTCTCAAAAATAGTTACTGGATATTTTTTACTGGAAAAGTACGCAAACAGGCCTAATGTCGCCATTAACTAATGGAGATGACGTCGATGAAAGAAATTAAAGGTGGTCGCTGAGGTGACGTTTAATCTTTGTGTCATAAATAATGTGCATTTCTAGGATATTAGAAATAGTCTTATGTTGAGAAGAAAATCAGGAACAACGCAATTTTTTTATTTGTGAAACACGTCGTTGTTCGGGTTATTTTCTTGAAACATCCACCAAAAATAGATTAAAACCTTTGCTTGTAAGGTCTATTCAAAATATCTCACATTCAAAAGTAAACAGCCGATGTATTTGTTAATAACTATGGATTATATATAATTATCTTTTTGGTTTTAAACGAAATTACTGTACATGAATTACGTATAAAAATATAAACAAAATAACTAATGAACAAAATAACTAACTCCACTAAAAATATATATTTTCCAAAATGTATTTTTGTCATATAAAACGATGAACTTAACAACAAAAAATGTATCAATATTTTTATAGTAACAAAATTATCTAAAACAAAAGAAAATATTATGAAATTCCAAACCTCAAAACCTCCTTTTTGAAAATCAATGTTGAGCAACAACAAAAAACAAATGTAAATTACTAAATTAACTTTAAAACATATAAAGGATTTTTTTGTGGAAAATCCCCTTCCCTCCAGAAAAAGATAAACAAATGTCCCTATTCTTAATAAAACAGGAGAAGCACGATAAAATTATTAGTTACCATTAGTTTGCCCATTTTCAAATTAAATTTATAGTTTGTTTTTGGTTTGAAAACATTTCCAATTTTTATAAAACATAATGCACCAAAACTAAAGCAGAAATTCTATATGGTAAATATTTTCGACTAATAACACTGTGTGTAATTTTTTAAGTCATGGAAATATAAACATATACGGACACCACTACGTGATAAAAGTCATGGACTTTTTTTTTTTATGGGCACCCAAAGATTTGGGGTCTCGGTGTCAAATTTGCAATAAAGTGATCATTTTGTCAGGCTCATATCTTGCAAATAGTTCGTGATTTTTATTTACTCTCTGAGGAAAAGTTGTAGCTCTTGTCATAAAGAACAAAAATTGTGAACATACAAAATCAAAAAAACTTCATCTTCGGAATCAAAATCGCAAAAAAAAACTTTAAAAAACTCGATTTGTTTAACCTTTTTTCCTTTTCCCCTGTTCCCGTCCATAGGTAGCATACCGTTCAGAATTCAAGGAAACAATCAACTACAAGAATGTACCTAAGATCTCAATAAACAACTTTCTAGAACATATGAACTTCCTAGGAATGATTCTTAACGCCGTTTACTTCAACATTGAGATACTATGATATCTCACCGACCGCAGCAGCACAGGCAAAGCAGTAAGCTGAGCACACGCAACAAGGGACGCAGCACACAATGTAAGAATCATTCCCGCAGAGAGTAAATCAAAATTCTGAACGAATTGCAAGATATGAGCCTGACAAAATGATCAGTTTTTTGCAAGAATGACACCGAGGCCCCAATTCTTTGGGGGCCCATAAAAAAAGTCCATGACTTTGGGCAAAACTGGGAGACACGGGTCTTTTTTTTTGGTCTTTTATCACGAATAGGGGTATCCGTATATGGTTATATTTTTTCGTGTTGCACTGTGTAATACAACTAAAATCAATTGATAAAATTGAAGTTATCATAACTACAACAAACGCGCAATGCATGCCAATTTAAGATTTGGCAAAAAAATGGAAATTGAATTGGATTGAAAATGTTGTAGAAACTATAGTTTGTTGTTACTGAGTCCCCTTTCATATTAAATGGCAGTATAGCCACGAATTTTTTACTGATCGAATTCGAATTTTGAAAAACCTTTTGTGCTGACGACTACGTCAATAAAACGCACACGATTTTCGCTAAGCGATGTACGAAATTTAAAAAATCTTCTACCACTAAAATAGAATGAAAAGATTTAAGTAAAAATATTAAAAACTTAAATATATTTCACAAATTGGTAGCAGCCGACAATAAAATCGACTTGGAATTATTTTAAATTTATATTTTTTGCAAGTCTACATGCTGGCCCATAGAGTAAAATACCAAAAGTGTGCAATAGAGTGCATCTTAGTTGTATCGGCATTTTTTCGTAACTTTAATTAAAAGTGTTCCTTTTAATGTAAAAACATACTTTAGAAAACTTATGTTGATCGCTTAACTGGAAGGCGTGGTAAGAAATATCAGAAATTGTTGTACAAGGTGGGGCAAAAGTAATCACCCAATGCTCTTTTGCTGTAATTTGTTTTTTTAATGAAAAACTTTGGTTCTGCTTGTGAAATTTGTTTATTTAATCCATCAAGTTGAGAAAATGATATCGGCCAAGTGACCGCCGCCAGAGTTGATGACCATACGGGCTCGTTTTATGGAATTTCCCATCACTCTTGCCAGAACTTCGGGGGACAGGTTCTCGCATTCTTGGCGAATATTCTCCTTAAAGGCGTCAAGAGTCTGAAGCTTGTTGACGTAAACCCGCGACTTCAAAAAACCCCATAAAAATAAGTCTGGAACGGTTAAATCGGATGATCTCGCCGGCCAGTGCAAATCACCAAAACAAGAGATTAAGCGTCCCGGAAATGCTTGCTTCAGAATATCGGTTATGGCTCGGGCAGTGTGCGCCGTTGCACCGTCCTGTTGAAATCACATGTTCTCCAGTCCCAATTCATCCAATTAAAAATAAATAAATGGTTCCCCGTTACATACCTCGAGGGGATTAGGGAGACCTTCTCACAACCAGTGGGCTGTGTGCGTTCTAGCTTTACACTCACTGATTGGGGCCTACAGTTTTACACCGGTTCCGAACGGTATTTTTAGAAGCTTTTTCATGGCTTAATACTCGATAGTGCGAGGTGAGCGCCGTCGAAAGAAATTTAAGGTGGTCTGAGTAGGGATCGAACCCACGTCCTCATGCACAAGAGCCGCGCACACTACCATTGCACTACCGACGGCCACAATTCATCCAATTGAGGAAAAAAAATTTGGTAATCATGGCGTTGTAGCGCGCGCCGTCCGCAGTTAAAATGTCGCTATGACTCCTCCAGCGTAAACAGCACACAACGCAGTAACTTTGAGCGGGTGTGATGGTTCTTCACGGATTTTGATACACGGATTTTCGGTACCCCAGAAACGATTATTTAGTTTATTCACGTAACCGCTAAGATTGAAATAAGGCTCATCGCTCATGATAATTTTCGATGAGAAATCGTCCAGCTCTTCGTTGAGATTCAGGATGGCTTGAGCGTATGTTACACGCGTTTGGCGGTCAACAGCTAACAGCTGCTGCACTGTCTTGCACTTTGTAAGGGAACATCTTCAAATCTTTCACCAAAATTCTGTGTAGAGACCGCCGGCTAATGCCCAATTACGTGGCACGTCGTCTGGTCGATGTTCCGGGCTCCTATTCGACATCTTGGGCAACACCAGCGATATTCTCAGCAGAACGGCTGCTTCGGGGCTGGCCAGCCTTGGGAAGATCTCTCGTGTTGTCCCAGTCTCTTCAAGGCGAGTGGCCAAACGCCGAATACATAACTTTGTAACAAGTGTTTTTGCAACAGAAACTAAATTATGGTTACAGTGACTAATATTTGAACACGAATTCTAATATTGTACTTTTTATTAGTTGTATCTTTCATTTCAGATGAATGAGGTTTTTGAAATACTCAAATTGGTTAATACAACTTAATTTCTGTAGTAGGAACTTGTATTTAGTAGGACCTATTTTTAATCTATCAATATCATCGGCAAATAATTCTGATGCATGACAATTATGAATTTTAATCAAAATATAGACTATTGATTTCCAACTAATAAAGTCTAATAAACTATTGATTTCCAACTAATAAAGTCTAAATCAGTGAGTATACAATTAGAAAGCGCACAGCTCACTGGTTGTGAGAAGATCTCCCCGATTCCTTCATGGAATGTAATGGGAAACCATTTATTTATTTTTTTTTTAATAAAGTACATATATAAAGTCTCATGTTCTGAAACACATTTATCAGCTCTTCTGATTGGATATCCAGCTTTATTCAAAAAAATCTCCACTTCTTTCACGAACAGATAGGCACTTGATCTAAGATCTAAGTTCACAATACGAATATTGTAAAATAATACACGCAAAACTTGAGCGTGAAGCCCCGTATTCAGTTCTTGCGAAATTTTCGTAAGAAATGTTGTGATTTGTTTCTAAATGGAAAATTTTGTTACAGAGATTTACCACATATCTCTGATTTACCTTGCAAATATTTCATTAATAATTAATTTTTGCACTTCATTTTATGTTTAACGCATGTGGTATTACTTTTGTTTACTAAAATAATTGAAATGTCAAAATTCCGGTCCCAAACAATAATCAAACAATTGTTTTCGTTCGAAATAAGTTTACCGTAACAACCCTGTACTTGAAATTTTTAAAAGAGCTGAGTATCAAGCAAATGAAAAGTGAGCGGAATTTTCGGTTCATGAAATTTTCGTTATTTTATATACACGTACTTCTTATGGCAGCGAAAATTTCATAAAAACTGAATTCCGGGCTTGAGATGGTAACTTGCCATCAACAATTTGACCTTCAAAATGGTCCACTAAGAATAACTTTTCTTGATCTCTGGTATTCATCTCTATTATTTTATTTCTGTAATTAGAGATATTTTATGGTATTAATATCACTTATAGAGAAATTGGATATTTATTTGTTTTTAATTAGAAAATTTATTTATTTTTTGTGAAAATTCCATATTTTGTCAGAATGGACCATTATGATAATCACGAGTTAATGTCAGTCGATTTTTATACTTTATACCTTGTTGGAAAAATAAATAAATTTAGATTATATATTATTTCTTACTTTTTTAAAATGCAAAAAAATGTAAACTAGCAAAATTAGGAAAAAACATTTTTATAGTCATACTTAAATCATTGGGGACGGATGTGCCACGCCTTCGTGTTATGCGGTCATCCTGATATTTCTATACTAAAAGGAAAGTAGTATTACTCTGGGATTTACGGTCTAAATTTTAAATGTTGAAATTAAACCTTTGAAAGTCACTGAGGTAGTTGGAGTTCTCATACAGTTCGACTTTTAGGCTGCAAAACAAGTATCAAACATAATTTAAAAGACATTATCATTAATCAAAACTAAAAGTAAAATGCATTGTCATCAATCAAACGCACATAAATATGGTTTAAATGCATTTAAAACATGATTTACTCCCAGTCAGTTCTCGTTTATTCTTTGTTTACTAGTTCTCCAACCCTAGATTAATTCATACATAGATTTGTTATCCGTCTCATCTGAAGTTTCTCTTCGTTCTTCTTCAATGAGTAATCGAACTTCTGTCAGCAACGTCGAACAAAATCTTCCATTTTTAGTTTTGTGCATTCACGATGTTCATATATTTACATATTTTGAACATTCACAGTAACAATTTAAGCTGTGTTTGTCAAACCGCAGCGACAGAATCTATGTATAATCTATGATTAAACCGATGAGCGAACCGATGAGCGAGTTGACAAACCAAGTCGAACAGCTGTTTCATTGAATCCCCCTGGGCTGGTCCACATTAACACCACTTAAGAAACAACCTTAAACGAAAAATTTAAATCCCATTTAAAATTACAAAGTAAGCTAAAATGGAATTTGAAATAAAAGCATAAAAAAGGAGGGTGAAAAATGGGAACTTTTATAATTTGATCCAGTGTGTCACACGTTGCGCTCAAAATTAAGTTAAACCATAGAGCAATAGATACGAGTCGCCATCTCTCTCTCTTTACGTTCTCTCGATTACGATGAGGTATACGGCCCTGTTCTGCATTCAGAATCATTTTGAATCAGAATTTTCTTTCAGAATAACAAGTCTACAACTTTGATGTTCTTAAAACTTGAAATATTATTGTTCTGAATTGTTTGTTCTGAATTGATTTACAGAAAGCCAAAAATTCTGATAAGGTAATTTCATCGAGTTCGAGTTGCTGTTGTATGTTAATCTTTGGTTGGACATAAAACGGACAGAAATAAAAGGGAATGCGTATTTTCGTTTGATGCGATCAACATAAAACATAATTTAGCTGCCATACGTATCAATCAAGCACTGTTTCTGGTTGCTTATCACTCTCTTGCCTATCTGTTCTGTTTTCTATCAAATTCCTAATTCATTGTCGATCAGCTGTGTCAAACGCCTATACACGCTAATACATTTGAAGATACCATAGAGTAAAGACACCTAGAGGGATCACATCTCTCAGTAAATTTACGACGTTAGGCTTGGTTGCATACTGAAAACCGTTACATGCTGAAAAGCATTGCTTTAATAATAACAGATAGATGCATTAGTTCAAAACAACTACACGCTGAAAAATAACGGCCCCAGCAACATATTGCAGGAAACATGTACATGTTTGCAAGCATTGTTTTCATGAATTGAAGATCTTCTGTCTTTTTGTTTCTTTGTTGTCTCCCACGTATTTGTATTTAGGGGTTTTCAACAAACACAGCCACATTTGGGTCTCAAAAACATATATTATAGCCTATTAATCATTGTGTCTCAAACATGTTATATTGAATAGCAAACACAATGTGTTTGGGCACAAGTATAGTATATTTGCGACAAGCTACAAACATGTTATATTTGCATCCAAACATGAAAAAAGACAGATATTTCAGCGTGCAACAAGAAAACAACGACGGCATTTCGATTTGCGTGTTGAAATTGTTGAGTTAAATTCAACATATGTGTAGGCTAACAATAAAAGATAACACAAAGTCAAAAATACGTTTAAATTTCACAGTTCTCTACCAAAACGACATGACAAATTTAAGTAAACAGTTCTCGTAACTCCACCTGGTGTTTTACGACGAACCTCTTTCTATCGCACGGACCTTACCTTACCGAAGAGTGTCTAATGAAACGTCAGATAAGACGGACGTTACCTCCAGGTACATTTACTCTATGGAAGATACATTGTAATTTTACACAAATTAATTTGAAGTAACACACAAAACACAAAAGAAGCACAAGTTTTTCAAAATATTCGTATGCGTGTGATAGATAACTTAATAATAAGAATTCATTATTATTCATTCAATCTCTTCTCTTCTTCATCTTTTTGCCAAAGTTGTATAAATTTGTTTAAGCCTTTAAACAAAAAAAATTAAAATAATTCCTTTTTCATAATTCTGAAAAAATAAAAAAAAAAATTTAAATAACAAATCTCATTGTCCTTTCGATTTTACTCCCAATTACCACACACACATAAACAATTTTTACAACATCCTCGCTAAAGAAAAACAAAAAATAAAAAGTATATTAATATAAAAAAGAAAACAAACTTTGAAAAGAAAATCATTTTAAATGTCCTGTAAAATTGAACTTCTAATAATTAAAACAAAATAGAAACAAAGAAAATTAAAGAGAGAAGAATAAATCATTTTTGGAATCATTTAAATTTAAACAATTTATAAAAGAGAGAAAATGAAAACAAAAGTTTAAACCGAAAAGAACAAATTAACTTTAAATGAAGAAAATTTAATAATAATAACAAAAAACTAAATTAATGTTTAGAAAATTTTTTAAGACTGCAACAAGAGATGAAAACAAAAATTATATATACATAAAAATATATTTAAACCGAAACTAAAAAATTCATTGAAGTGGTAATTTAGTAATTAAACGTAAAAAAATGATATAAATAAAAAAATCCGAAAATTACAATTTAATTGTTTGAATCATCATAATCGATACAATCAAGTTATTTAAAATCGTCATATATGAATTATAAAAGTGGAAGAAATGCCAACAATTTTTCTACTGACCATGACTGACAAACGTGAACATTAGGGTGTCCCAAAAAAATTTTCTTTTTCGATTTTCATGGTTGCTCAAGCTTGATTGGAAAGCTTCTAGGGTAAAGTATTTTTGAGATTTTTTTCAGATTTTAAGAAAGAGGTTTAGAGGTCGCACAAGTCGAATTTCCCCCAAAAATCAGGTATTCCGGACGTTTTTTGAATTTTATTTAATACTCGGTCAATAACCACGATTTTCTTAGTTTGTAAGTCAAAATTTTTAAAGCAAAACGTTCGAAGTTTTATTGTATATGCATAAACCACCAGATTTGGCAATGATTTATCTCAATAAGGTACCACGCATTAAATTTATTCGTAAATTTTGGATACATTTTTGTTAGTAACGCTTTTTAACTTTCAAAATTCCTATGCAAATTTAAAAAACTAATGATGCACTTTAAAAGACGTATAAATTCCAAGCAATTTTGTAGAAAAAGAAATTTAATTTGCTGTTACTGTTCCAGAGTTATACCAGAAATATTATAAACTGTTTGCTAATTTTGCATTGGATTTGCTTTAAATTTCTATGAAAATTTAAAACACTACCGATGCACTTTAAAAGATGCATAAATGCCAAGCAATTTTGTAGAAACAATTTTTGAATTTGCAGTTACTGTTCCAGAGTTATGCCATTTTAAAGCTCTTTACCCATTGTATGAAACTAATAATACTATAAACTCTCTGCCCATTTGTCATCGGATTTGCTCTAAACACTATATTCATGATAAAATCTACATGCGGTAAGTAACGACAAAGAGTTACACGCAGAAAAAACTGTCCAGCAACATATTCCAGGAAACATATATATGTTCGCAAGCAATCATATATATGGTTCGTGCAATATGTTGCCGGGGCCAGTTTTTGCTGCGTGTAATTCTTTTGTCGTTCCTTTTCATGAAATTTTCATGAAATTTTCCATGGCTTTTTCACAGAGATCCCGAGAAACCCGAGATTTCACAAAACCCCAAAGAAAGAAATTGCACGGGGTTAAATCGCATGATCTTGGCGGCCAGTTGACATCAGAACTTCTTGAGATAATCCCAGGCTTCTGAAGAGTCGGATCTAGACTGTACAAACGCTACGAGACCATTGTAGTATCTTGCAGACAGAATTCAGGATAATCAGAGAAGTTGCCATTTGGGTACGTTGCAGATAACCATAGAGCGTATAAACTGGCGAGATTAGGGACTCTTACCTGTTCGACTGTATATGGGACAGAGGGGTATGCACCTTTCTGCATGCAGGCTCATACTTAAAACCGAAGCTCTCAGACAAGAGAATGATACACGCACAGAAAAATGCTGTTGTGACAACCAAATTAGCTGTAACCGAAACAAGAGGTTGTCACAACCACCCTAGAGGTCGTCACAATCGAATCAGAGGTTGTCTCAACCGAATCCGAGGTTGTCTCAACCGAATCCGAGGTTGTCTCAACCGAATTCGACATTGTCTCAACCGAATCCGATGTTGTTACAACCTCATTAGAGATCATACATTGGTTTTTTTATTTGCATTGGATTTTAATTTGCATTACTTTATCTAATGCAAATGAAAAGAATTACCATTGTTCTCAATGACAAACAATTTTGAATTTGCATTTGCTCCTCAGGCAATGCAAATGCAGTTGTGGAATCGGATGCCAATTGTAACGAAATATGTAAATGCTTTTAATTGTTTTGAATTTGTTTGACTGCTAGCAATTCTGATTTTAATGTATTTTTTTTAATGTAGTGGTTTGTGGCTTTGATAGATATTGCCTCATAGTACTTTCAACTTCATAAACCTGTGCTGTATAAAATATTTGACAACCAAACGTGCCAGATATGAAATGAAGGAAATGCTTTGAAAATAACTACAATTGTCAATGGTATTATTTTTTTTAAATTTGCATTTCGAAAGGTAATTCAAATTAAACTACAAATTATAATTGTCATATAATTAATTTGCCACATGTATGGTAGAGGTTGGCACAGCCTCATTAGAGGTTGCCAGAATCTCATTCGAGGTTGCCACAATCTCATTAGAGGTTGATACAACCTCATTAGAGGTTGACTCAACCTCATTGGAGGTTGACATAGCCGAATTATACGTTGTATCAACCGAATTAAGATAGGACCACAAATGAATTTTTTAATTATTAACTGATGATTTATTTTCCTGTGTTCTTTCCTGTTAAAAAAGGAGAAAAAAAATAATTTATTTAGGGTAACAAATTTGTTATACATTTGTTGCAGTCCCAGATATCATTGGCCACCCCACCAAATACCTAAACCGTTTTATATACAGACGATTGCAGCATATTTCAAACGACCGACACAAACCATAATTACAATATTTACACTTTCCTTTGTTAAAATCCCAAACAAATCTTGATATTGGCGCGCAATAACTAAACATTCTTTAGCTCATATTTATATTTATAATTTTAAACGTCAGGTTTGAAATACATGGAATTATGTTGTGGTAACCGAATTGGAAATGAATTCGATTTAACATACACAATTCATAAGAAATTCGGTTACAACAACCGAATTGACGGCAAATTCGGTCGTTGCTACCGCTTAAGGCTAAATTCTTATAATGCGACCGAATTGATGCCAAATTCGATAGTTCCAACCGAAGTGATGCTAAATTCGGTTGTTACTCCAACCGAGTTTGGTTCCAATTTTGGTTGTGGCATTCGAATTAATTCCAAATTCGGTTGCTTCAACCGAAATTTTAGTAAAATTAGTTGACAGAACGAATATGATTGAAAATTCAGTTGTTACAACCGAAACAATTATGAAACGAGGTTGCTCCAAACGAATTTCAGTTGTGGCAACTCAATTCGGTCGTGACAACAGCCAGCAACAGCCGAATTTACAGTTGCTAAAACCTCTTTTCAAACAATTAGTTCTCTGGGTGTAGATGGTCGGGAGCCATAAACTGCAGGTACACTAAATTGGATATCCAATCCTAGACAACGATTCACTATGCAAGTGGCTGTGATCACTGGTCACTGTTTAATGGGTAAGCACTAGAGTTCTGCATGAGTATACATTTTCACACATTTAAATACATTCATGTTTTTTGAATGTGTTAACGTTCTCATTCTAGCGATTAGAGTACGATACATACAACCATTCTTCTCAGCGTGTTGCATCGGGTACGAAACACAATGAAACCGATAATAGAGAGTTCTTGTATGAAGGAGTATTAACTATATTGAGTAAAAGGTCTTTAGAGACAAGCAGAACTATTCGAATAATGAGATGTATTCATGATACATATTAAAAAAAGCGTAACTAAAGCAAATGATGTTTTGGTATGATTTGAAGTTCTAATTTCTTTGGAATAAAGAATGGGATTAAAATTTAGTCAATTTTAGAAATGTAGCACTTGTGCCTCACTAGGTTTGATGTCGAAGTTGAATGTTTGTTTGCAGTTACTGCAACTGACATATTTCATTTCTTTGCCGTCTCCATCCACAATTAAGGAAAAAACTTCCCAAACTTTGATGCCGCCTTTTTTCTTCTTCAGAACGAGTTCCCCCTTGAAATTCGCGAAACAATACTATTTTCTTCACCCACAGCGGCCGATTGAGTTGAGGACTACATATTTTTAATGTTTAATAAATTATTTGTAAAATAATTTACTTCATCAATTCCATTTTCTAATATATATTTTTGCAGTTAATCTCATAAAAAAACGAATATTTATTTCTTTAGTCTTCACACGACGTTGCTGATCTTTTCATTGACGAGAAAGCATTTGAGACCCATAACTACTCATAATTTACCGTTTTTTCATTCGAATAGTTCTTATGTATTCGAATGGTTTTTACATTCACGAACATTTATTGAGTAAAATGTTGTGTTGTCGTAACAGAATTGAGACGAACAGAGTAGTAACAGAGCAGAGATTCATACAACATTCATTCCAAGAGCACACAGGAACGTATCGTTTCATTTTGTTGTTTACACTATTCGGACCGTTGGTATTGGTACAGTGAGATAATGAATGTATTCTAAAAGAGAGTGCATTAATGCAGGGTACTAGTAAGCACGCGTCTAGACTTGGATTGTTAGCTAATGATTACTGCGGAAGCTGTTGCTTTGAGGAGGAGGATGAGAGCGTCGGACATCTCTTATGCTACTACTGCCTGGTCTTTTCTATGAGTATGATATAATATCTAGGATCTTACTTGATGTTCGATTTAACAAACATTCAGGTAGTTAATACATATAAATAATCTTGGAACATTTTTGTGGAATAATAATTAGTTCGTCAGAGAATAATGTACGTCCCTTCTTCAGCCAAATCCTGGAATATCGTGATGAAGTATCATATGGCTTGAACACCCCTTAACCATACTAGGTCAATTTACAGATTCAACTATGGTGACATAATATGACTTACCGTGGTATTAGTACGGTCCTCATTGGACAAAATGTGTCAATAGTGAGAGACATTTCTACCTAACCTAACCTAAGTAAAAACTCTAAGCCTTTTGTCGACCTACTTGTTGAACTGCAGTTTAAAATAAAAAACATCTGATATTGACAATCCTGGTTGAATTTGTAAAATGTTGTATAAACTCAAAAGTCAGTTTCACAGTTTATTTTTTTTTTTACAACAACATGTCAACGACAACCGTAGTAGTTAGTATCGAACATGTTTACTCACTACTACGACTTTGTGCCTATAATTCATTAATACAAATTGAAATTGACCCAATTTGTTGCCGCGACTGCTTGGCAAACAACTGCAACATGAAATTTGTTTTATTTTTTATTCTTATAAACGTTTTCTATGGACTCTTTTGGTACCACAGACTGTGTGTGGACTTTAGAATTGAGCGGAAAAAAGTTTTGAAATTTGTTGTTGATTTTTTTTTAGTGTAGGGGCCTTCAACTGACGCCAAGAGTGGAAAACATTTTTAGGGAACACGTGTGATTTCTTCTGCAGCAACAAAAACATTTTAAGTTTTGCAATATGGAAACTTGTTTTATGTTGCTGTTTATTATTATTTGTTTTTGTTTTTATTTCTGCAAAAGGGTTCAAATGTACTTTGACACAAATTCAACAAAGCAGTAACAATTGTGGCAACAAATGCCGCAACCAGACGCTCACTTGAATGAACATTTGCGCATTAGGGTGTATTAAAAAACATTTGTTTCCATCTAAAAATCAAAACAACAACGAACACTTTATACGGAAAAGAGCAGTAAAGGAAATGCCTACAACTATTTTATATTTCATTTCAAGTTTTCGGTACACCCTAACAATGTATATTGACAAAAAAAAAATGTCTGCAAGTTTGTTACCATTGTTGTATACATTTGTAAAAATTGTTGCTGTCGAAGGTGTAGTAAATTGGTTTTCATTCACAACCCAAATTAAGGACAACGT
This sequence comes from Phaonia tiefii, assembly GCA_963931995.1. Classification (NCBI taxonomy): domain Eukaryota; kingdom Metazoa; phylum Arthropoda; class Insecta; order Diptera; family Muscidae; genus Phaonia; species Phaonia tiefii. The sequence goes on from OZ008367.1 coordinate 67,752,950, forward strand.
ACGAGGACCGTTTAATATGTTTGATAGAAGAAATCAAAAGCATTTACTTACGAGGGCGGATCAATAAGTCCGTGACTTTTTGAATGAAACACGTTTTTTTTTGCAAAAAAAAATTATTTTTCAACATAATCTCCTTTTAGCTCAATACACTTAGTCCAATATTTCTCCAATTTGTGTATCCCTTCCAAAAAATAGGATTTTTCGAGGTCCACAATATAGGCATTTGTTTGATCAATAATTTCATCGTTGGAGCTAAATCTCTTTCAACCAAGCTATTTCTTTAGGTTTGGAAATAGGAAATAGTCACTGGGGGCTAAATCCGGAGAATATGGCGGATGAGGTACCAATTCGTAGCCCAATTAAACAACGCCAAACAATCCCTTGAAGTTGTCACACGATTACGTTTATGGTCAATTGAGAGCAAACGCGGCACCCATCTTGCAGACAGCTTTCTTAAACCCAACTGATCATTTAAAATCGAAACCACACTGCCATATGAAATGCCTATGGCATCAACAATCTCACGCACTTTTACACTTAGATCGGCCAACACCATATCGTGGATTTTTTCGACATTTTCGGGTGTATTGACCTCAATTGGCCGTCCAGAACGTTCGTCGTCATGTGCACTTGTGCGACCACAACGAAAGTCAGTAAACCATTGAAATCGATGGTGCAGAGTCCCCATAGTATTTATCAAGCTTTTCCTTGGTTTGATTGACGGTTTTTTTTCGCAAAAAATATTGCTTAATGAGCACTCGAAATTAACTTTTTTCCATTTTTAAAAAAATTCACGACGTTGTATGTTCTGAACAGCTGTTAAACGCAAAGTAAATGACGGAGCTTGCTCAAAATTTGACAGTAGTCTATTAACAGGTGGTAATTGATGGGAGCATTGTTGCATTTCATATAACTACGAGGGAAGTTCGAAACGTCACGGACTTATTGATCCGCCTCGTATCAGTCGTCTTGGCGATGTCGATTGGCCGCCTCCGAACTGTGATTTGAACCCTAAAGCTAAAAGGCTAATATACTTACCGAACATTTGTTCGGTTCTTGTATGCACGTTGATAGTTGATGTTAGCACGTTGACTTTAAATTCGTTTGAAAGGTAAGGTATGGACTCTAAACGTACCTGCAGTTTCCCCTACGTGCGCCACTTTTTCGACCCGTTACATCCCATGGAACTAATACAACTTTCTGACCCACTTTGATGGCTTATGGGGGTAAAACCGGATCAGTTAGAGAACTGCCGACTTCTACACTATTTTTTCCCTACCCTCTTCTATAAATCATTCATGGATACATTTGCTCTATCTCCTACCTGAAAAAATATAGGTGCCAAAACCCGTAGGGTAAACATACTTGTCTGTGGTCGACAAATATCGTCCGAACCATTCGTAAGATATAACCGTCACAAAAGTATTGGAAACATATTGACTGACAAGATGATCTACTGCGAAGCCAGCCGCGACAGACACATGAATGCAATCGTGTTCCATAAATAATGGGAATATTTGTTATTTCTAAGAAAGCCATAATATAAGTATAAAAAGAAATTAAGTTTAGTTAATTTTATTTACATTTTAAAAAGATACTTGTATTTGAACCACCCTGTATACGGTTTGCCAGGAATCATAAAGATGCGTTCTAATTCTATGGCAGGTTTGATAGAATCTATTTCATAGAAAAATGTTTCATAGATGTTACGAACAAACTTCAAAGATTTCGTTTCATAGAATCTATTAAGATGTTTCATAGATCGTATGAAATGAAACAAATTTTATAGATTTATTTTCTTAGAATCTATTAAAATGTTTCATAGATGGTATGAATAAATTTCATAGATTTTGTTATTTTATCATATTATGTATTTCTATTAAAAATATAATGTTTAAAGCCCTGAAGACTTTAAAGAGGAAAAAACAAAAAAAAAAACGATAGTCTAAGAAAATTGGCCGTCGGTGGTGCAATGGTTAGTGTGCGCGACTCTTGTACGATCCCCGATCCCTGTTCTGACCACCTTACATTTCTTTCGGCGACGGTCACCTCGCTCAGTGACGGCGACACTATTGAGTACTTAGCCATGAAAAAGCTTCTCTAAATACCGTTCGGAACCGGTGTAAAATTGTAGGTCTCAATGAGTGAGTTTAAAACTATAATGGCCAGTTTTTAAGTGGGTAGTTAACTATAAGATTACTTAATCGTAATTGAAAGTTAATTTGAGGTTAACTTTGCATTTTGTTTTTCAGTGGTGAGTTAAAGTAAGTCGCCATATTGTTAACGATTATGGTCACCCTTGTATTCTTATTGGAAAAAACAACTGGTTTGGGATAAATACCAAACCAACAAAGAGGAACAAATAAAATGGAATTATGTAAAATAAGAAATAGATGCGTAAAATCGAAGTTATTTTAACAAAAATGTGTAAAAAACTATATATGCGACGATCTAGCCTCTACGTATGTGTACAAATACGCAAATCATTTTGACAGTCAGTAATTTGATTGTCAAAATCATATGGTTCTGACTAAAAGTTAACCAACAAACATTGTGGGTTAAATCATAGTTAAACAATGACAGAAAAACACAATTCGGTGTTTAACCAGAATTTAACTAAGAAACGAAGATCACCACTGACCGAAAAACTGGTCATAAAGCGCACAGCTCACTGATTATGTCGTCCTCTATCCCTTCATGGGATATATTGGGAAACTATTTATATTTTATTCTAAGAAAAATATGTTTTATCTTTTTGCGGTTGTTGTGTCATAGAATTTGGGAAAATATTTCATAAATAAATAAATAAATTGTTTCCCATTACATCCCATGAAGGGACAGGGGAGAAAATGTTTCACAGATCCTATGAAATGGCTAAATAATGGAAAATTAATGAAGATTCTATGCCATAGCCATATCAAACATGTAGATCATGTTTGTAGGGTATTTCTGGGTTTCATAAATTAACAAAGGGTGATTCATTTATATACATTTTTTAAATTTTGAATAAAACATTTAAAATAGATTATGATGTCGGAATCTTTATTATCACCCCAAAAGAACAATATCTGACATTTAGTTTTGAAAGATAATTTCATTCAAAGATCCAATTTTTCGTTGTCATGGTGTGATAGCTCTCGCCATTGACGGTTAAATTCCGTCCGGCCTCATTTGTAAAGAAATACGGACCGATGATTCCACCACCATATGTTGCAGAAATGTACCACCATATGTTGCTTTTTCACAGAACGATGATTTTCGTAATACAGCTGAATAATTTGAAGACGTTGTTGCAGTGTGAATCTTCCTTGATGAATTGTTAAACAATGCTGAATAAAAATAGCATAAAAGTATGACAACAATGCTCTTTTTCGAACGAAAATTTATTATAAATTTTTTTGACAAAACTCGTAGAAAATTCTATGATACATCGCTTCTATGCTTGGTTGAACCCCAAAGTAGATTTAAACACAGTAAAAGTTAGTAAATGAAAGCTAATAATATAGTTTTTAAACCACAACAACCAGTCACGCGTCATCTGTAAAAAAAACAAATGAAAAAAACCTCTAAATGAATCACACTTTATATGGTTCATGAACTAATCGAGTACAGCCAAATTTGAAAGTACAACTGAGGAAGTTTATCCTGCTACCTACTTCTTATAAAATTCTCTGTGATGAAACTTGCGTATACTTTATATGCCCCATTGAATTTGGATTCAACCTCAGTCACACAGGTTAACAAAATTACTTCTAGTGCTTGGTGTCTACAATCAGTGTCTATACTGTAATCGTTGATATCAAAATTGCTACAAGATTTCCTGGGTTCGATCAGATGTAATGTTATAGCTCTAAATACTATAGTAGCTCTTAACACTGATCATATAGTTTCTCAGCTTTTAAAACATCTGGGGCCAATGATGGCATCGAAAGTTCGATTCAAGTTTAAGAAATAGTTATCACCCTGAAAAATCTGTAATTTTTTGTTGTTTGGATGCAAATATAACATGTTTGTAACTTGTCGCAAATATAGTACACTTGTGTGCAAACAAATACATGTTTGAGAAACAATGATTAATAGGTTATAAAATGTGGTTTTGTGACCCAAATGTGGCTTTGTTTGTTGAAAACTGCTGTAAACAAAAACGTGGCAAACAAACAAGCACCAGAACTTCAATTACTGAAAAAATGCTTTGCAAACATATACACGCTGAACAATAACGGCCTCTCTAATATATTTTCCCAAATATATTCTGCAGGAACCATGTATATGTTTGGAACACACTTCAAACATTCATATGTTTGCAAGTCCCAAACTTACTTGTATTTAAATGCAAACAGTATCATGACTACTGACAAACATGTATGCTTTTACGTGGAAACATATGCGTTCTTCATATTCGTTTGTCGAAATTTTCCATGACTTTTCTGCATAAATTTGGTCGAATTTCGTTGATGCAACGATGAAATGGTGTTAGATCACACGATCTTGGGGGCCAGTTCTGGTCACCAAATCGAGAAATCACGCGACCTGGAAATGTCTCTTGCAGTAATTGAATAGTTTCACGAGCCGTATTACATGTGGCACCGTCTTGTTGAAACCAAATATTGGCCACATCAATTTCATTCAATTTCGGAAAAAAAAACTGTTATCTTGTAGCGATATCGAACACCTGTAACACCAGAACACCAGTAATTGCGACCGCAAAACTTTCATTACTTTTGAAATATTGTTCAATAATGAAGACACGCTGTTCTATCGTGTAATTTGGCATTTTTATTAACCCTGAACTGTCAGCTGTCAGCTGTTTTTTTAGGGTTGCCAACTCTTTTCTACGTCGATAGCAGCAAATTTAAATGTTGCGTAAATTTAGGGACACCCTTTATTTAGAAACGAATTATTCTTTGATTTCAATATATATGTAATATTTATTACAATTAATTTTTTACAATATAAATCTACATTTATAAATAATTAATACAAAAAATTTATAGATTTAAAACGGTCCTTTTTACATTTATTTGCATTGATTGCATTATTTGTTTTTTTTTTCATGAAATGAAAATCTGCTGCTCTGTTGCTTCTCCTTTCTTTGTTGTCTCTCACGTTTTTGTTTTCAGAAGGTTTCAGCTATGCGTTGGTTATCACTATTCATTGGTACACAAACAAGATATTTATATAAAAATCAAGTTCATGCAAGCCAAGCGTGGATTAATTATTTGTGTTTCTTTTATTACACTTATTTCACAAATGGTACCCCGTTCCAATTTTCTCAGTAAAGGCTCGGACAGACAAAGGTCTTCATGTTGTTGCCCTTTCCTCAAAATCGTTTCTCACTTTGGTAGCACACATATACGCAAAAACCAAAGTAACATCACAAACCATTTAACCGTCCGAGCCTGCGTTTATTCTTTTTTCACTGATCAAGCTCTTTTGATATCCTCTGTCCGATGAACCATTGACGATTGAATACATGAAACTAAAACGCAATACATCAGGCAAAATAAGAAACACTTTATGACTCACTGACTGAAAGAATAATGCAAAAATACAGATCCACACTTACAAGATAGACTCTCTCGTTGTCCCTCTTATATTGTCTTGCTCTCGAGAGAGTATAGACAGTGCAACAAACACAGCTGTATTTGTATCGCAAACATAAATATATGTGGGTTGCAAACACATATACTATAAGATATTAATCATTGTTTCTCAAACATGTAATATTGAATAGCAAACACAATGTGTTTGGACACAAGTATATTATATTTGCGACAAGCTCCAAACACACTTTATATTTGCATCCAAACACACTTTATATTTGCATCCAAACAACAACAAAAGACAGATTTTTCAGCGTGTACATATTTCCTTCAATATTTTGCTGGGGCCGTTTTTTCCAGCGTATATGTATCAGGTCAATAAGGCAATAAGATTTCATCAGCTCTACATTTTCAGAAGTTATCATCAAATTGGCTATTTAAAAGCACTTTAGTAATCCGAATTACGATACGAAACGGATGCGACCATTCGGCCCCTAGATCGTCAATCTCAAAAGTGCTCTTAGATTTTTGCTTTGATATCGGGAACAGCAGTAAATGGATACAAGTGTTTACTATAACCGATATTCAAGTTCATTTCTACTTCAATTATGCCATTCTTATAACCAACTTATTACCCAGCCATCGATGGTGCAATTGTTGCTCTAGTGTTATTTCAGGTTTTTCTAATGTCTGTCCTTCGTGCAGCATGTTGCATGGTGTAGATGTGTTTTCGCTACAAAGAAACCTAACTAACCACCAGCTGCTAAAGTTGGCGCGTGAACACTTGGTTTGGAGCACTACTTATCTACCTACCTAGCCAGCAAAGCGTGTGTGGGGACGGGTTTTAACTTCGTTTCTTGTATGGAGTATTTTGGGGAATGCCTGTCTTTGGCACATGCGTAGCCATGAGTCATATCGTGTTTTGGGGTTTGTTTTTGTTTTTAGTTGAAGAAAAACGTTTGTTTTGGTTTTATGGCCCAGAAATAACAAAAAAACCCAAAGAAAGATATCTGTTTTTATACAAACAACAATTTCTACGAGTATTCGCCGGTGTTGGTAAAATCGTCGCTGCCGCTGATGTTGTGGGACAACGTACATTTGCGGTTTCCTCTGCTGGCGTTTAATGTCAAACTCTTCATTTGGCGTTAATTTTTCTGCTGTTGTTATTGTTGTTGGTGGTGTTATTTTTATCTTTTGCGGTTTTTCAAAACCGATACTCGTTAAGTCACTCTTTACTAGCATGTAAGATGTTGTCATTGTCGCATTGTCTGTCGTCTTCCTCCTCTTTAATCAAATACGCGCGCGGTTTCTTTTGCGCGTAGGTTGTTATTTAGAGTCGTGGCTGTGTTGTTGGTATTCCCAATTTCTGGGCTCGGCTACTGATTAAAATTGTTTTGGCCTTTTTGGGTTTTGTTGTTGGTTGGTTTTTCGTTATTTACCTAGTGATGATATCTTAACACCTTGTTTGTTCCGAAAAATTAACAAAAAACGGTTTATTTGATATTTTACACAGCCATTGTGTTAACTATCAATATGAGGTTAATTGACAAAACGGATATTGTCTACAAACATTTAAACCCTACAAATGTTAAACTGTAAAAGTGAATACATGTAAAGAAGTATAGTTCACCTAGTGGCTAACTGTTTAACTTATACATAAGTATGTATTATGTTCCACCCTTTAAGTGCTGAACAATGTGAGGCGAACACAGCTCACTAGACGCAACTTTAAACCAATACAAGAATTTCAGTCGGGCGAACTGAATTAAAGATACCCACGTCCTAAGGAATCCATTGGGTCCGAGTTCCATTAATTAAAAAGGTTTATATTCGCCTCACAGTTACACAAACGGGCGTAGCAACTGAGCCCATTTTCAATAGAAGAGTGACATTGCGCAAAATATTCAGGGTTGTCATAGAAACCATATCGGTTTTACTAATTGTCGTTTTTGCAAACCAATATTGGTTTCATTTGGTGTCATGAAACCAAGTTGGTTTTGACAATTTCGATTGTAAGTAAAACCAATGTTCGAATCAGCTGTTGCTTACATGTGTTTATTTGTTTGAATAGTTTTCATGGAAGTATCAATAAAAATAATTGTATTACACTAGAAAATTATAAAAAAAGGAATAAGTCGTTATAAATAAAATACTATTGCATCAGCAGCTGTAACATTTTTGATATTATATGGAGAACTCTCACCAAGTTGACGAGATCAGTAGGTAACGATTCAAGTATAAGCCTCGGAAGAAGTACAGTATCAACAATTTTTGGGAACAGGACTATTTTACGGCCTCCTCTCCAAAAAACAAAAATTTTTTGAGGGGGACAGAACACGTTATTTTTAGCAAAAAAAAAAAGTAAAATAACAAACTCCAGGCAAATGCATTGTTTCGGAGTTATGGTCCCCGAAATTTCGGATGTGTGAGAGGGTAATGGGGTATAAAAGAAGTCAAAATAAGCTCAAAAAATTAGCCAGCATTTCTCGATAATAAAATAAAAATAACAAAATCGGGTCATATGCATAGTTTTGGAGTTATGGACCCCTCGTATGTTGAAATTTTGAAAAATAATCGATTTTTTTATATTAAGAGACTTTCTCCTCTGGTGTAGGTCCAGCACCGGCTTCGGCATAGTATTTTTGTGGTATAAAGCTTTCTGCGTGGACGGCCTTCGGTCGGGCTAAGGGAAATTTTCCTCTGGGGTAGGTCCAACATCGGCTTCGGCATATTATTTTTGTTGTATAAAGCTTTCAGCGTGGCTGGGCTAAGGGATTTTCTCCTCTGGGGTAGGTCCAACACCGGCTTCGGCATAGTATATTTGTGGTATAAAGCTTTATATTTTTGAGAAAAGTAAAAGAAAATAATCGATAATTTGTCAAAAATTTCAACAAACGGGGGTCCATAACTCCGAAACTATGCATTTGCCCCGATTTTGTTATTTGAATTTTTTTTCTTCTTAAAATAACGTGTTCTATCCGACGCAGTATTTTTTTAATTTTTGGAGAATAATCCGTATAATAGACCAAACCATATTTGTAGGCTTTCTCCTAAAAAGTAAAAACTGAAATGCAAAAATATATCTTTTTATTAAGCAATTATTAAAATAAATCAATTCACTTACATTTTTACAAAACATCCCGGTGCAAACAAATATCAAACCAAAAGCGCGCAAATGAAAATTGACAGCTGTTAGCTGCTTGCATAGAATAATACATACCATCGATAAACTTATTCTCTCATCTGACGTTTCATTTCACACTCTTTATCGTAGGTTTGTGGAAATGAGAGCAATTAAATTTAAAATTACCTTACACCAGGTGGAGTTACAAAATATGTTCACTTAACTTTTTCCTGTCGTTTTGGTGTAGAACTGAAAAATTTAAATATATTTTGCACTTTTTTGTCGGCTTTTATAGTTGGTATACATTATTTGTATTGTATTTAACACAACTAGTTTGCCACAGAAACACGAAAAGCTGTTGTTGTTCCTTTGTTGGACGTTGTTTACTATTGCCTCTATCTGGTATTATTGAACCCATGTTTTCCACCATCCAATGTTTACTTTCCATCGTACCTATGACGTTTAATTTATTGAGCGAATAAAAGCTTCTATGGTATGTATTATTCTATGGCTGCTTCAAGTTGTGCATCTAATTGAAAAAAAAAACATTTGTAAGATGTGGATTATTTCAAAAATGACGGAGCAAGAAAAGACCCAAACTAAAATCCGGCTTTACTAGAAAACGAATGTATGTATGTATAGATGGGACATACGTACTGTATCATTGGAGCGAAGGAAGAAGTTCGCCATTTATACATAAATAGGAAAGGCTAGTTTAGATGGAATGTTTTGCTGGTAAGTTATAAAACTGCAATAATTATTTTCATACCAATGATCTAATTGTAGATGTGCGACTACGAAATGCGAATGTATGTTGACGCCAGACATCCTGGTTCTACTCACGATGTCCTCATTTGGAACAAAAGTCCGCTTAAGCAACAGCTTGCTGATTTCAGGGCAAATACATGGCTACTAGGGTTAAATTGTCGGAGTTCAGGCGCAGGTCAAAACTTGATAAAAAAATTGCGAGATTAGAGAAATCGAAAAATATGTAATTTTTTGTCGGACGCACCTATGTATGTTCCAGACCTTTTATTTAAAGTCTTGAAAATTGTTCTTCAAAGTTTTTAAAATGACTAACAATGAAGCAGATTCATCATTCACTTTATTTTGAACACCCACACTAAATGTCAAGACATACTATAATATGTTAAATTGGGGTTATCTATAATATGTTAATCGGTTGCTATCGATAATCGACCCTTTAGGCGGCCATTTCACCAGTCCGAAGCATGAAATCAACTGTTCACCGACTAGTTCTCGCAGCCGTTGTTGGAACCAAATGTAGTCAAGATCACAGACTAAAATTTCAGGCAGAAAATAATACGTATTCATGGCGTGGTAACCATTCTCATTTCTATTTCGGCCGGACCAATTTTTTTGAAATATGGATTGAGGATTCCCCCAGCCCATAAACCACACCAAACCGTTGTTTTGTCTGGATGTAATGTCAAAATTTGTAACTCTTCGGGTTGCTTTTTCAACCCAAATACGACCATTTTGCTTATTAACGTAGATATTAAGCAGGAAGTTTCTATGGCACAGCTGATCGATAAGGTACTAGGGAAATGATGTAGAATGAGAGACCAAAGAAGACATAGAGCTTATAGACCATGCAGCAAACTAAGTTTAAATAGTGTTTGATTGATACTAATGACAGCTAAATTATGTTTTATGTCGTTTGCATCGAACGAAAATACACCTACCCTTTAATTTCTGTCAGAAATGTGTCCAACCAAAGAATAAATTACAAAAGCAACTCGAACTCGATGAAATGGCCTACTAACTCGTCGTCATCAAGAGAGTGTGAAAAGAGGGATAGCGGCTCTTGTCTACTTCACGACCTTAGAACCACAATGTTCTAATTGACAATTTTTGATAAATTCATCTGCGTATTTCATCGTACGAAAATAGGCATGTTCTTTCAATTATTGCTATCTCCATAATTATACATCTTATCGTTTACGAGATATCTACTACAACAAACTTTTAACTATACATTTTCCTGTAGTAATTTGGTTAATAAAGCGGATTTAAGCTGCATTTTCTCAAAAATTACTGGGCGCACTTAGAACCTTGTTGTTCTAAGATTGGGATTTATCTATGTATTAAGCCGGGAATATGTAGGTCTCTTAGCTGAACACAATTTTGATTGAAAACAATGGATTTTCTTCAAGCTTTTCAAATATAATTTGTATAAGCTCTGCACGGCTTTCTATGACGAAATGTTATTCCATAAACAAATAGTTTCCCATTACATCCCATTAAGAGACTGGAGAGAGCTTTGCAAAATCAGAGACCTGAGCGCTTTATATTTGTACACTCACTGATTGGGTCCTACAGACTTACACAGGTTCCGCACAGGGTTTGAGAAGCCATTTCATGGCTAATTATTCAACAGTGTCGCCGTCAGTAAGAGAGGTGACCGTTGCCGAAAAAAATTAAGGTGGCCAGAGCGGAAATCGAACCCAAGTCCTCATGTAAAAGATTCGCGCACATTACCGATAACCAAATAACCTCAAAATCTTTCTACATTTCAAAATCTTTCTACATTTTATAATTTCCCCAATAATTTTTTATAATTATATCTAAAATTTGTTTAAACAAACATTAAATCGCTATAAATTGTAAATGCAGAAACAATAAAGATTCAAAATTTTCAGAGAAATAATAAAAGAAGGTCGAAGTGGATTATAACTGTATTTTTCTCTCATTGTGTGTAATCGTGAGGAAAATTCATTTTTTTTGGTTCAACAGAATCATACATGGGTTTTTTTAATTTGCATTGGATTTTAATTTGCATAGCTAATGCAAATTCAAAAGAATTACCATTGTTCGCAATGGCAATTATAAAATTTTGAATTTGCATTTGCTCAGGCAATACAAATGCAGGTTGTGGAATCAGATGCCAATTGTAATGAAATATGGGAATGCTTTTAATTGTTTTGAATTTGTTTGACTGCTGGCAATTCTGTTTATAAAGTTTTTTATATGTAGAGGTTTGTGGCTTCGATAGGTATTGCCTCGTAGTACTTTCAAATTCATAAACCTGTACTGTATAAAATATTTTAAAACCAAAATTACCAGATATGAAGGAAATGCTTTGAAAATAAGTACAATTGCCAATGGTATTGAAAGTTTTTTGAATTTGCATTTGGGCAGGAAATTCAAATTAAACAATAAATTATAATTGTCATATAATTAATTTGCCCCATGTATGAACAGAATAGAACCACTTTATCAAACAATATAAATCAAACAAACATACATTTTTAATGAAAAAAATTTATTTTATTGTAATTATTTTATCTGAATATTTAAGTTTTTAGTGTGCACTTTTACCATTATTCAGAATACCTTCGAATATTCTGTCTTTTAATGACTCGTATAGGGTTTTAAGGTAGTCAAGAGAAATTTCGGCCCATGAAGTTTTTCTTCCTTCAAAAAGGTCATCTTTTGATTTGTACTGCTTTCCTTCCTCACAGACCCTACGGGTTAGCCAACCCCAAACATTTTCAATAATGTTAAGGTCGCGTAGACCAATTAAGATTTCAATATTTTGACTCGAAATCCATGATTTTACTACACGTGTCGTATGTATAGGTTCATTATGGCGTTGATAAATCTACTACAGGGTTTCCAAAATGTGTTGAATTTTTTAATAATATTAGGGCTGTTTTTTTATTCCCTTAAGCTGTCGCCACTTGCGACTTTCCAAATAAAACGATCCACACTTAATACTACGCAGTGTGGCAACATTTGTTGTAATGGGTGAAAAAAAATGCTATACGGCAACACGTATGTAGCCAGTGCCAACAAACACATGGTAGCAGAAGATGTTGTTGTAATTGTAAGCAGTAACAATAGGCATTTTATTTTCGTTCATTCGTTTCAGTTGTCAAATTCTGCACAAATATATACCAACAATACAAGAATACAAACAAGTATAAAATCAAAATAAATAAGATTTTGACAAGTGAAACGTAAAATGGCATGGAAAACATTACATCACCTGTTTAAACGACTATACCTGATAGATAATTCCGCCATGATCAATATGTATAACATTTACCGAGCGTTTTTGTGAACAATTTATTTCCAATTTTGTTTTCTATCGGAAATAAAAGTATATTCTTCAAACTTAGAGATGGAAAAGTATACGTAGTCTTCGATTAAACAAAATAATTTTAATGAACTTAAAATGTGAAAGTCATTTTACAAATTTCTGCTTTTGGGTCTCTCCTTGATAATATTTTCATTCGCAAGAAATGATAACAAAATTTATCTAAGATAACTTTTTGTTGCCATTCCTTGAAATTTAACATGTGGCAACATTGTCATTGCACAAGTCGGAATTTAAGTGGGAAATTGGAATGCCACTTTATATCGCTTATCTGTCCCGTACAAATTAAGCTATAATTAACTTTAGCGGGGTAAAAAAAAACACACTTATTATTCCAGAATTTTTTTGTAATGATTCCCCGTCAGTCGGGTACTTTGTACGATAAGGTCAATAGTTCCGTGGTATGGAGCTGCGGCCCAAACCATCTATGCAGGGACGAAGGCTCAGAAATTTTTCCTTCTTACGAACATCGTGATAATAAAAGTTACAACCATCGGGACTATCCAAGTTAAACCTTTTTCATCCGAAAAAATAATTTTCGCCAGTCCCTACCATTTAAGTGGCTTTGCACATCCCATGCCTTAAGGTCTTTAGCAAATTGAAGGCGTTGTTGTTGACCAGTTGCATTTTGTGGAGGATTATCTTGAGTTTTCGGTGCTGTGGATGTCCACTGAGCAAAATATCACAACGAACGGTTGATTTATTTGCATTTATTTCTGGTAAATGCTTAATTTTTGATGTCAAATGCGCTGAATTTGAATAATTTTTCGATTGTTCTGAGGTATTAAGTTTATTATGAGGTATTATTCGTTTCCAACTTTTATTGTATCTTTCTCGGGCTTTAATATAATCCATTGCCACATTATGACTTCGTACGATTTTTCTACGGAATTCGCGATAAGAATATTTTTCAGAGTGGTAAACATACATTTTTACCATTTCCGATGACCTTAAACTACTTTTTCTACCCATTTTGATTTCATAATATACTGCCCCAAACTTGTACTTTAATTCTATTTAGTTTTTAAATTCTTTATATTAACTTCCTCTGTCTGTATGCACATGCTGAAAAATCTGTCTTTTGTTGTTGTTTGGATGCAAATATAACGTGTTTGTATATTGTCGTAACTATACTATACTTGTGCCCAAACACATTGTGTTCGCTATTCAACATTACATGTTTGAGACACAATGATTAATAGGCTATAATATATGTTTTTGATACCCAAATGTGGCTTTTTTATAGAAACCCGCTAAAAACAAATACGACACAAACAACAAAGAAACAAAAAGGCAGCAGATCTTCAATTCATGAAAGCAGTTCTTGTAAACAAGTACATGTTTCCTGCAATATGTTGCTGGGGCCGATATTTTTCAGCATGCATGCATGCATGCCGAAAAAACTTTGGATTGGTTTTTAACCCTTTTCCCGTGATCCAATCGAGCTGAAACTTTGCAGGCAAACTAATGGCGACAATAAAAATGAAAATGAATTGAACAAAGGGGCGTGGTACCTCCCATACAAATCACAAATTAAAAATCCATTATTTCTGCTACTGTTAATTGTATTTGAACAAAATTGGGTATTTTGGTTAGGTGTACATATTCTAAGATCTGCTGCAAATAAGGGCGGGATTGGTTGCCATTTAAAGTTTGTGTCTAGAGTAATGTGTAAAATAAAAAACCATGTGTCATATATAAAGAATTTATAGTCAAAAACTATAGTTTTTTATAAAACTTTATTGCAGCCGACGACTCATTTAAGAATTTGCTGAGTGGGGTTCTATTCTGGTGAACCAGGTACACAAGTTAAAATCGTCAAAAATACCAGTACCATTAGAAAAAAGACAAAAAAAGTACCATTACAATGTATGTGGAACAGGATTTTGTTGATTTAAATAATGAGCCGTATCCCTTTTGTTTGTCTTAAAAAAGAGAATCAATATTACTTTTCCGATCTCTGCACAGTAGGAATTTTATCTCCAATATTTTGTTGGTTCTATCCTGATGAACCACAGTGTATGTCTTCTCTAATCGTTAGATCCGATTCATATGCAACAAAGTTACGACCCAGTTTGTAAAATATATGTATACATAGTTTGCCAGGGTTCTTCATGATTTCAATAAGATTACTGTAATAAGGTTGATCAATATAATTATCTGCACCTTGGGCCAGAGAAAGTACGGAAGACATAATCCATTTTGTGAAGTCTAAATCGGTTTAATATTTTGTTCACATTTCTTCTACAAGTATGATAACTAATATATTATCCCTTGTCTCTTGATCAATGTCTTTTAACAATTTGGTTTGTTCTCCTTCTTGTTCTTCTTCTTGGTCATCTTCTTCGTCATTCTCCAACATTATCCTGGCTAGAGACATTTCAAAGTCTGTCTTTTCTGCTTCAACCGCGCTCAAGTTCAATAGCTACAACTACAAATCTGTGCTGCTTCTGTAAATCTGCCAAATGCTTTCATAGGTTTCTCAAAATATGTTTATGGCTTATTTAATGACAGCTGAGGCGCCTTAATTGCTACAAGGGGCACAATGGCGTTTAGAAGATCGCCAAAGATTGTACTTTATAATCCATAATAATATGAAAACCATATTTCTGAAAATTTGGTTTTAACCAGTCAAAATCGTCGCCATTTCACTTGTTTTCCTCCAATGCGGGCATTTTTCTAAATTAACCCTCTAATGTTTCTCAATTCTCACTCTCGATTCGCACTCGATTTCATGTGGATTTTCAATGACACTTCGAAGGCATTGAAATTCATTCACAAATAGTGAAATTTGTTCACTTTCCTACCGGTGTCGGTTTAATTTAGAGGTTGTTAGCAGCTTCATACTTTTTGAATTAATATCCCCTTGGCTTAAAAATAGCGTATTAATGTTATATTCCAACTCCGTGGGTGCATTACATCTATAGTAATTGCCACAGGCAACATTATAAAAAATTAACTAATGAATCCATTGAGTTCATATATTGCAGCACTTCCTTTGTTTTGGCAATTCGCAGGATCTCTACATATTTTTTAGGATCTGTGAGCGCTCTCTAAATAGACCTTATAAAAATATATAATCACAAAGTTCTCTATGAACCTGATAAACATTTTACAGTTTTGGCTTTGAATTCACTTTATAAACTGATCGTTTATGTTTAGAATCAACTAAAGAAACTAACCGAAATATTTATGAGAGAGAAAATTTTTAGCAACAAAAATTAAATGAAATTGACATTAGACTGATATCAGTCATAAAGATGAACTTTTGCTGACAAATGTCGAGTTTAAATAATATTATTGTTGACACAACTGATACCAGCAATAAGACGGACTAGTGGTAGTGATAGCGGCCAACAAATACTAATAGATGTTTGGGAAATATTCGAAAACAAAAAGTACATAATCGAAATTTTAATATTTTGCACAACCTAAGTAACAATCAAGTGTGTTTATATACATGGAATTACTATTTTGAAGTACATAAAGGGTTTTTCAATAAGAGCGCTACAAATGTTTTTTTAAATAAAACAAAACCGGTTTTAGATACCAATGAAATTCTTCATTCCTGTGAAAGTACGTTCGATGCCATAATGTATGGAACTCGATTTCTTTTGCATGGCCACCACGGGCACGCTTGCAGAAGTCTAGACGCTGAACCCAATTTCGACGGTTTTCAAGCATAAATCGGCCGATGCTGCTGCAATTTCACGTTCGATATTCGTACGAAGTTCATCAATCGTCGCTGGCTTGTTGGCATAGATCATAGACTTGACGTAGCCCCACAGGAAATAATCTAACGGCGTCAAATCGCACGACCGAGGCGCCCAATCGACTGGGCCATTTCGTGAGATGACACGTTCACCAAACTTGGTTTCCAATAAATTGATTGTGGCATTCGCTGTGTGGCTTGTGGCGCCGTCCTGTTGGAACCACATGTCCTCCAAATCCATATTATCCATTTGGGCCAAAAATATTCGGTTATCATTGAACGGTAGCGATTCGCATTCACAGTAATGTGCCGGTCTTGATCATCACGGAAGAAGTACGGCCCAATGACGCCGCCGGCCCATAAACCCCACCAAACCGTAATTTTTTCGGGATGCAATGATGACTCATGGATTACGTGTGGATTGCTGTCTGACCAATAACGCATATTTTGCTTATTGACGAAGCCATTCAGCCAGAAATGAGCCTCATCTCTGAAGATGATTTTCCGATGAAAATCCGAATCATTTTCTAGTTGTTGCTCAGCCCAATTCACGAACATACGACGCTTATGGTGGTCAAGCGGCTTCAGTTCTTGCGTCAATTTGATCTTGTAAGGATGTAGGCCAAGATCTTTTCGCAAAATTTGCCACAACGACGTCACAGAGATGCCCAACGCTTGAGAACGACGTGTGAGAGACACATTTGGGCTTTTTTGAACTGAAGCCTCAGCGGCAGCAATATTCTCGACACTACGGGCACTTCTTTGTCTCACTGGCACGGAAACATTTTGTACTGTGCCTGTGGATTCGAATTTTTCCACTAAACGCTCAATTGTTGATCTGGTAGGACGATTATGACGACCATAAATAGCGCTCTTAAAGTTGAGGCCACTGACTCCAAATTTCGGTAGTAAATTTTAATATTTTCGACTCGTTGTTGGCTCGTATATCTTTCCATGATGAAATGGCAAACCTTACTGAAAAGAAATGTCAAAAGAGCGGGAAAAATATGGCGTCGCTTGCTGTCCCTGTCGATTTACTTTTGTAGCGTCCCTGTTGAAAAACCCGTTATATACAGGGTGGTTCTGTCGCGACTGGATAAATTTCATCGTCCGAAAGACAAGGGGGCGAAATGGCAGCGGTTTGAAAATTTTCGGATTGGTGGTCGGAGGGCACTAGGGTAAAATTGCTAAGTTCTGCACCTAAGTTTTTGGACTTGTTGGAAAGGCCTTTAAGAGACCTTTCAGAATCATTAAACAAAATTTTAAAAAGTGAAATCGCCGAGATTAGGAGCTTTCAAAAAAAATTTTGGAAAAAAGACATAAGAACGTGCACATAACTTCAATTTTCTCATCCAGATGGCAGATAACTTATGTTTTTTTTCTCTTAAAAATAGCCCTACCTCGTACCTTTCCAAATTGCCCTAAACGAAGCCCAGAGGTCTTACCGTTTCAAAGTTCAGGAAATTCTTCAGCCAAAAACTTCAACAAAACAAAATCTTAATCGTGTTAATTTACAAAAACAAATGAATGTGTGCTGTTATTTCGCTTCCAAAAACAAAAAGAAAAATTGCATTTCAGTCAAATAGTCATAAGTTAAAACCTCTGGGCTTCGTTTAGGGCATTTTGGGAAGGTAAGAGGTACGGCTATTTTTTAAGAGAAAAAAAACATAAGTTATCTATCTGCTATCTGGATGAGAAAATTGAGGTTATGTGCTTCTTATGTCTTTTTTCCCAAATTTCTTTTTAAAGCTTCGTATCTCGGCGATTTCACTTATTTTCGATATCAGATTGTAACGATCAAGTATCGCCTGATAGGTTTTAACCTTCTCTTTAGGAATAACAATACAAATGGTAGATCTAATATTGCATTCAAAAGTTATTCCAACATTAATACAGGGTATCTCTTCACAAAAATGCTGCAGATGACCAACTTTACACATCTATAAAACACGAACGGGAGCTTCGACCTAAAATAAACGTCCTTGTAACGGCAGCAACGACAAGAATACTTGTGTGAAATTGAACAGTATCAAGGTTTAAAAGTATGGCTTTTGTGTCGATTTTTTACACTAATATAGAAATTTGTAAGCGAAAAATTGTGGGCTCGATTTTGATTTTAGAAACATAGATTCTTGGGAAGATGTTCATAAAATTTTCCGTAGATTACGTTTCTGTTATACTCTTGGCCGGCAAAAAAATTGACCCATCCTAATATACACTCCGGTTCACTTATTTAAAGGCAATAAAAATTCCATATTCAGCAGCCTGTATCTTTTGCAATTTGTAACCGATTGCAGAAAGAAAATGGAAGCTAGACATCTTGAGATATAAAAAACATCATGACAATAGTGGTTTCTTAACTAAATAACTTTTTTGAGCAATTTATAAAAAAAGTGCAAAAATGGGCATGCAGGCAGGACATGGGGCAGGCAAAAAAAAAATTTTAAAATAAACCAAAATTAAAGAAAAGGTAAAGAATGTGAGCAAATGGAAAAGTAGCCCTCGCAGGGACCTATGTTGCTCGTACCGTGTGGTAGAACTTTTGGAAAATCGTTAAATTTATATTGCATTAAGTCGACCGGCCGTCCGGCAGGGGGGTTAAAATTCCCTCTGTACCTTAAGTCGATGTGTGGCAAAATCGGAAAAATCACTCGATACTTTTTTAAAAAAAATATTTTTCTGGATGGTCACCTTAACCAATCTCATGGTTACTGTACGCACAAAAGTGGACTTACAGACATCCCACGAAAAAAAGAATGACACCACGGAATTCGTGACACAAATACCTTTCGTTGAAGTACCCACACTAATCCATACCCAAATGTCCCTGGGTGTGACGGTTTTTTGGACCCTGTGGGCCCCACAGGTCCGTGCGACGGCTAGTTTTCAATTTTCTCACATTCTTTAATATTTCTTTAATTTTGTTTTTTTTTAATTTTTTTTTTTTTAATTTTTTTTTTGCCTGCCCCTGGTCCTGAACTTCAGCCAGACTCGTATACTTACGTTTATATGACAGATTATGGCTTATGTCCAGCACAGCCCAAACTCTCGAAATAGCACCAAATTACTACAATGGATACAACTTTTTATCCAAAGAAAAGTTGAAAATTTTTTTTTCGGTGGCCCATATTTCCCGGATTACGGGCCCCCAAAGTTTGAACATATAACCTTCATATCTTCTACATTTTCGGATCGGATTCTTTCGGTCGGATCGGAACAGTATGGGTACCGTTGGAAAGCTTATAAAAATGTCTTTAAAACTGCGTATTTATATCCACAATTCATTAACCCATTGCGAGCCAATTCATGATATTCGACTTTTATACCCTTTTACAAATTTTCTGAAAAAGGCTATTATCTCAGAATATTGCTAATGTGAAGGTGCTAATTTGACAATGCCGTCAGAATGGTGGGCCCTGCAGCTGAAATATGACACTATTTGGCTTTGTAGCCCTCTAAAATCCCGAGAAATTAAGAGTGAAAGCGCTGAATTTTTTTTCTTTTCTGATTTTACCACACATCGACTTAAGATACAGAGGGAATTTGAATCCCCCTGTAAAATTAACGATTTTTAAAAAGGTCTACCACATGGTACGAGCAACGTAGTTCCTATTTTCTCACATTCTTTACTTTTTCTTTAATTTTGGTTTTTTTAAAAACAAGATTTTTTTTCCTCCGATATGTCGATAACTAAGCAAGTTATCGAAAATTTTTATTTAATGTTTTTCAATTATTTTGACCTGTGTTATACAAAACAGCGACCAAACCAATCACTAAAGGCAATTTTCTAAACGTATATATCCGAACTTTGGAGACCCATAACTCCGGAAATATCGTTTTCCGACGAACTTTTTTTTTAACATTTTAGCTTAAAATAACGTGTTTTGCGACCCCCAAAAAAAGAAAAAAAATCGGAATTTTAGGCCCAACTGGACTTGTTCCCTTTTTTATGACAGTTTTATATGCCAAAATTTCTATAACACAGCTGATCGACATCCTAGCTGAGAATTGATAAAAATTGTTTTTAAAAAATTTGACGTGATACAGACATTTCCACGAGTCTGCCTGCAAAAAATCAGCTCGATTGGATCACTGAAAAAGGGTTAAAAATCGTTCCAAAGGCTTTCACACAGGCCACTACGAGCTTTATACTTCTGACGTGTACATGAAAATCGCCGATACACGTGTATTTTTATTTTTTATCCCCTTTCCGAAAAAGTAAATTTGGTTCATAGGACAGAATGTGTGTAACACGGTGTAATTATTAATATCCTGAGCCCTGGCGATGTTTGGGAACGACGTGGCGCCATGATGGATATGTATAACACAACTGACTGAAATACTCTATATAGAGTTATCTTAAAAGTTCCAGTCAAAAAAAAAAAAACATTTGGTACCGTTATCTAAAGCTAAACTGAAAATGGTTGCCATCTGTCCCATTATTACTTTGAGGGTCGTGATCTGTATTATTGTGTATGAATGCTTATAAATTTATTTCAATTGAATATAAGGCAGCAATTATTTCCTTAAATAATAAACACCAAATTGGGAATATGAAATCATAAAAATAAAGTCAAAATTCCGTTACCATATTTTAAAAATAATTTATATTTTATTATGTGGGATAGTGTCCCATTATAATGTTGAGCCACTGTAACAAATTTTGAGACATGGATATAAATAACCTCGTGTACATCTATGTTTTGGAATTTAGTTTTTAGCCTTTGAATTAAGTTTTAAATTGAAAAATTTGATTGAAATCAAAAAAAACGAGAGAAATTCTGTCGACAATATGTATAATTCATTATTTCAAATTTAAAACACAATAATTGAAATTCAAAACTGATCAACTAAAACGATTTGCATCTAATAACAGGAAGTTCACTTGTATTTATTTTCAAAATCGGTAACCTATCTAAGATGGACAGTCTTGGTGACTCTTCTTAATATAGTCCCCATAGGAAGGTTGATTTGGTAAAATGTTTGTTCATACTATTCTATTTCCTTCATTGCTAATCTAAACCTTAGACCGGGTCGCCAAAAAAATTTCTCAAATCGAGGGCAAATATTAAAGATCACCTCGAGACAATTAAAAAAAAAAATTTCTTTTCGAGTCCGTGAAAAACAGTCTACGTCGTTTTTTTTTGTAGTTTTTTTTTGTTTGTGGCTCGATCGTAACATACAATACATCGTTATATAGGTCTCGACGAGTTCTACATTTGTCCTATAGATGTCGCTGACGTACGACATCATTTTGTAATGAAGGCCTGATTTAAAATTTAAAAATATATTTTCTCTTGGATTAAAGCCCTTTCAAAACCAAGAACATTTTGCTTTGGAAGTATTCAGTTTTATTCAAAAACAAAAAAGTTACGTATGACAAGATGCATTTACAGCATTAATACAAATATTTTTGCATGTTGTTTGCATTATTACCGCAAATTATTGCATAATTTTTGGCGCTACCGAAAAAATTTTTCGCTAAAAATTATTGCACACTTTTTAGCGCTATCGAGAAATTTTTTACTTATAAATATTTGCCTGGGATAATTAATTTTTAAAATTTTTCATTTTCAAATTTTCATTTAAATTTTTTTTTTAAATTGTCACTATGTGATTTTTAATATTTGCCCTCGAATTTGGGAATTTTGTTTATATGGTGGCCGTCTATACTACTACTATACTTTACTATACTATAGATATATATATATATACTATATTTTAAATATTTAGTGTTTGTTCCTCGCTATCAAACAAAACGTTTTTTAATCGGAAGAAATTTGAGTTTGGTTCTACAATGTTGAATTCGACTTGAAATGGAAAGAATACGTAAAATGTCTCTATTTCGAATGTACTGGCATTTGCGATCAAAAATAAAGACAGTCGACTGCAAACTTTTGACTTAGGTTAGGTTAGGTGTTAGTGGCAGTCGTTGAACGACTCACTTATAGCCTGTTTCTCTATCTCGAACGAAAAGCTAAGCGAAAGGAAATCAGTCACTCACATTCGACTCAAATTGGATTTCTCCAAGTCGAAATTTTCGTTCGCCTGACTCCATGTTTGTTCGTAAGTGACAGCATATTCGAAATACAGAAACCAAAATTTGTACTGAATAGTTTTATGTTTTCATTCGACTTGAAAAGACAAGATTGTGAAACCCAAATCAACTTTCTTTAGTCTAGAACACGAACGAAAGCTTTCGTTCGAGGTAGAGCAACAGGCTGTTAGACTTATTAGACCATTGTGATTCCACGGGCCAACGAGATTAAGCGTTATCCCCACTGGGTAACCATTTAGATTGCTCCAAGAAGTTCAAGATCTTGTCTACGTCTATCTGAGATAATTCTTCCAGGTCCCTAAATAGGTAGGATCCCATAATAGACATCCTCTTGCCGGTTAGATCCTTGTGACTTAGATGAACCCAATTTCAATTGAACTCGAGTGACTGCCTTTCGTTCGAGATCAAGGAGCAGGGCATTATAATTAAATTGAAAGTTCCCATTCACAAAACGTTTACCTTTTCTTATTGATAAATTTATTGAAAATGATCTTAAAATTACATAAAACTGTAAACTTCGATGGGATTTTTATACAAAGCTCGGCAGAAATTTAAAACATTGTACACTTTTTCACAGGATTCATGGCAGCATCTGGATCACATTTAAACACCTCCCCAAATTTCTCAAAATTTGATAGAACTGAGGTGACTCTAAGTTGTATGCCCCCTTTTTTGTCGAGCTCGTGTTCGGTTGTACCTTCACACCAACGTTGACCATAACTGATGAAAAATAATTCTTGATTATTGTACGACATGCTCGGAAGTGTTTCGCCAATGAGTCGGTTCTCCTTTTGATTGTCGCTATTTATCCACCGCTTATAGGCGGAATACGCAATTTTCACGGCAGAATTACCGGCAATATGTTGTAATTGCGTAGAATGATCAGGTACCCGTTGGCGGTCGCCGTTGGTGTAATTTTGGTATTGAGCCTGGAAACAGAGACGTCGCTCTTCGAACGCGCTGGCTGAGTTTTCGTCCCACCAATTGCTGGCATCATCAAAAGCATTCATCATTTCCATGGCCAGGGAAGATCCTATAGTTGCATAAAGTATTGCTTTGGGATATGCAGGATGCCACAAGTGAAATGGTAGCAAAATTGCAACGGGTATTCTAATCGCATTTAAGCTGGATACGTAGAAAGCTGAGAAAGAATAATCTTCGAAATTGTCGATACTATTAGATGTAGTCTGTAATCCGTTGCCTCTCCTTGCTTGGATGTGCTTGTGAATATTCTGTAAATTTTTAACATATTTCAAGGAGTCTATTCGAAGTCCTTTAAAGAAGTCCTCAAATTTCTCTTCGTCGTACGAGCTAATTTTGAACTCGATGCTATTTAACTTTTCGGCAACATGATCCCTGGCGGCTGTTGATAACCATAGATATTTTTCACTGTGTATATCTTCGAGGAATACACTCTTGATGTCTTGCCACAAATCGTGGATTTGCATTTCGAATTCGTTGGAACGAAACTCCTGATAAATTGTGTGTTGCAGGTATTTGGTAAAATATAAATTGGTAATTCCCGCACAGAGGCTTTTCATATCCTCTGTGTCAACATCAATTAAATATTCGGCCGCGAGTAGCCACAATAGATAATCTTCAACTGTGTCGGGTTTAGTGTTCTCGAATATATTGAGCAAATTATCGAAATATCCACCATGCTGTATGTAAATTTGTGGGGGTACCTCAGCTAAATTAAGAGCAGTCTTCAAAAATGATTCCACATCAAAAAGATCCCTGTAGTGTCTATGTACTGTAGTTAGATTATGCAGGGAATATTGCACTTCGTTGGAGTCATCCGAATCAGTTTTGGCTTCCGACATAGCCTTTTCAAATGTAAGCACATCACGGACAACATATTCGGCATCTTCAACACTTGCACCATAGTATTTTATCAAACAATCTTCCAGCTGGGCCTTGTCTGCACTATTCAATTTTATTGTTGGCTCCTTTAGGTATATCATCATAGTCTTATTGACATTCTGAAGATCATAAACTACTTTAATATCAATTATAAAGCCATATCCGTAGGCATTAAAAATTCCTGCTGCAGTAGACCACCAATTGAAGCTGGTTTTGGATTTCACAACACCCTTCTTCTTTTGAAATGAGAATTTGCCAAATTCTTCATATATCGTTTTCAGGTCCTCTATATACTCGCAGGCATCTGCTTTGGCATTCAAACAGGATTGATAGAAGTTGCGTATTTTACCTTCAATTGCATCGCCAGCCCTCAAAGTACCAATGAATTTCTGAATTCTTTTATCCATTGCCCTGTTCAGCTCAGAATACTTGTTTATCGTTCCCTGCTGTAAGACTTCATCAGCATATATGCGAGGCCAGTTGCCACATACATAGCTATAGAAGTCATTGCATGGATCTTCTGTCGTCTCTATCCAAGACTTGATGTCTGCTGCTTTGCTACGTCTTAATAGTTCAATTTCGTTGGGATTATAAAATTTGGGATTTCCATTTCTTTTACCAATTTGCCTTGAGTATACGGATGCCGAGAGATAACATATTGCGACAAACAATAAGATGCTGCTGCGAGTACTATTGACTTGGAATAATGGCATTTGCAAATAGAACCTCTTTAAATTACTGCAAATTTCGGACTAATGCGATTATGGGTTTGCAATCAAAAGTTCCCAAGTTCTTATCTCGAAATATTTTCGCTTATATTGAATATGAATACAATTCGATAAGACTTGTGTTTAGAGGAGGAGCTGCCTTGTGACAATTTGTGATACTACTAGTAAAACCTTAAAGAAGGCCGTTTGAACTTTGAATGTTTAAGTTTCAGAACCGGATATAACCGTATAAACTTAGTACTGTGATTATATTTGGAATAATTTATAATTTTGGTATGCTTGCCTTTTTTCGATGACCAATCTCAACTTTGGAGTCTTCTATAAGAGAATGAATGACAGAATATCAAGGCAGCAACTCAGTTGTTTATTGTGTCCTTTTCTGGCCCAGATTTAAAGTCCTGTTCTACTTTTTTGGGCCGAAGCGATTTTACAAGTTAATGTATGAGAAGTTCATACTACAAGAGTACAAGGTCAGCAACAGTTTTCTAAATAAAAAATGGTTGACTTTTGTTGGAATACTTACTCCGTGGCAAGTTCATCATCAGATCATCATCATCAATCGTATATGTATGTACAAACTTACGGCCTTATTCATAAAAACCCAGTAGGAAATTTCCTATAGACATCACCATTGACAACGAAGTTTAAATATGGTGTTCCTGGTCATCTCATATGTATATGCGTAGGTACTTATTTATTTGAACCTACGTATGTGTATGTATCTTATCCTTTGCACGATATTGAATAAAATCTGGAAGATATAAATTTGAATATTGTTTTAACAAATTTCAGATATTTTGAAATAAATTCTGAAAATGTATTTAGCAATATGTCAAAAACGACTTTTTGCGAAAAAGAACTTTTTTTATTGTTGAATATGAATCTTTGGGGACTCAGAAACAATATTTATTCCACGAGTTTTTTTTTAAAAATTAGTTGTATTTCAAAATATAACACAGTTTAACCATTTTCGTGGGCTTAAAAATTAAAAAATTAAATTAAAAAAAAAAAAAAACTGGAATTTTTTAATTTTTTACAATAAACTGGGTTAGTAGCCTTTCATTTAAGATGAATATTTCATTCGTACACTGGGAGAAAAAAAATTATTATAATAATAAGTGGTAAAGGTAGATTTACGACTTTTTCAATTAAAATGGCACAAAAACGGCTAAAGATTTTTGGCCAAAATTTTCTATTTCTCGTTTAGAACCTTAAAATCTAAAATTCCACCAAGGCGCTTCGCAGTACAATGTTTCGTTTGGAAAAAAAATTGAAAAAACTTCAAGAAAAATGGAAAAATCCAAAATTTTTAGCTTTTTTACCTTCCTCAACTCATAACGTCCAAACTAAGCTTTGTGACGTGAAGCGCCTTGGTGGAATTCTAGATTTTAAGGTTCTAAACGAGAAATAGAAAGTTTTGGCCAATAATCTTTAGCCGTTTTTGTGCCATTTTAAATGAAAAAGTCGTAAATCTACCTTTACCACTTATTATTATAATAATTTTTTTTCTTTCAGTGTACGAATGAAATATTCATCTTAAATGAAAGGATACTAACCCAGTTTATTGTAAAAAATTAAAAAATTCCAGTTTTTCGGATATTAATAAAATTACAGGAAAAAATTCGTAATCAGTTGAAAAATCAATGACAACAAGAACACCCTATAATTCACATATCATGTAATTGAGGGCCACCCTAATGAGCATTTCAGATAGCCGAATGTATCCCCAAATCAGTACATATAATTTGGTACATATATCTTTAAATTGGAAAAACCACTTTTTTTGACATATTGCTAAATGTATTGCATGTATTTCATAACTACAAAGAAATATAAATTTCGAAAAATTTTAAAATCCTCATACATGACTCGCAGTTGATATGTGATGAAGACGTCCTCTATCGAGATTCAGCATTGGGATTAGTAAGAGTCAGTTATGACATTGTGCTGACAAATCAATAGGACAGTCTTACATATATTTTCAGCCCCTTCACAATGTATTTCAATTCAATTTATTTATTTTATATGATACGAGGGTTGAATTTTATGTTTCGGGATTAGAGAACAAAAATAAATATTAATCATGGAAAATCAAAGTGTTTTTCAAAATATTCCCCATGAAGATTTATACACTTTTGCATGCGTTTGAACCAATTGTCGAAACACTTTTGTCACTCTGATTGAGGTATCTCCAAAACATGCATTCGGAATGCAGCAACCGCTTCTTCAGGTGTCGAAAAACGTTGCCCTCTTAGTTTGTTTTCTACGTAAAGACTTCTACGTACGTTTTCTAAAAAGATGTCATTCGGTGTCAAGTCAGGACTATACGGCGGATGACCCATCAAATCGATGTTTTGGATGCTCAAAAAACAAATGGTTGTGTATCACTCACAATTCACTGTTCTGCGTTGTTCTAGTGGTACGGTTGCGACCTGTCCGATATTTGCGAAAAAACAGGCGACCATTTGCTTGGAAGTGCTTCGGGCGCGAACAACTTTTGCTGGATTTGGCTCATCTTGAAACTGCTGTTTACTTTCGGGCTCAGACGCGTAAATCCAGAATTCATCACCTGTCAAGA
Source organism: Phaonia tiefii (assembly GCA_963931995.1). Taxonomy (NCBI): domain Eukaryota; kingdom Metazoa; phylum Arthropoda; class Insecta; order Diptera; family Muscidae; genus Phaonia; species Phaonia tiefii. Next base: position 67,780,679 of record OZ008367.1, read on the forward strand.
TGTCATAGACGTGTTTCGAAGCACCGCGATCGTATTTTTGAAGCATTTCTTTCGACCAATCGACACGAGCTTTTTTTTTGAGCGATTGACAATTTGTGTTGGATCTAACGCGAAGAAATTTTTTTGACAGTCAAATGTTTACGCAATATTGAATGTATGCTGGTTCCACTAATGCCTAAGGTTGTCTCAATCTCACGAAAGGTCACATGACGATCTTGCAAAATCAGTTCGCGCACAGCATCAATGGTTTTCGGAACAACAGCTGATTTTTGGCGACCTTCACGAAATTCGTCTTGGAGTGAACTACGACCACGATTGAATTCACCATACCATCGATAAACACTGGTCTTTGATGAAGCTTCATCGCCAAAAATTGAATTAAGTTAATCCATGTACTGTTGCTGAGTTAGTTAATCGACGTCGAAAGTTGTAAAAAATAATCGCACGAAAATGTTCACGATATATTTCCGTTTTTAAGCCGAGATGAATCTTTTAAGTTACTGTAAACAACACAAATAGCGCTCGTATGTCAAAACGTTCTGAGTACGCATAACCTCAAAAATGTCCAACTTTACGATAGAGCTGTCAGTTGCCAGATTGCAACACTAGGGTTGCCAAATCCCGAAACATAAAATTCAACCTCGTATTACAAATTATTAATTATAGTATACAATGTAAAGAGTTCAACAATAATTGTTTTTCTTCTTAGATATAAACAAATGGGTATGAATAAATGGTTTAATATAGTTACAAAATTATAATGAAGGAAAAAATTCCAAAAACCTATTTGAAAATTCATAATGTATGTCCCCTAAGTCGAAACTAGTGACATGTCAAGAAGATGTCTTATATAAATTGTCATCACCTACTGACATGGTCCTAAGGAAATATTACTGACAACGTCTTCAAGACAAAATTTCCAACTGGGAAGTTATGAGAGGTTTAAGAGATGCTTTATCATACAAACATCATCTCTCACACCTCTCATAACCTTTTATGAATAAATCCCTTAGTATGCAATATTATATTAACGGGTGTCTCAGTAAGAATGCACTTTTTCATTTTAAAATAAAAACACGTATTCTTTGAGATGGTTGTAATTTTTTTATTGGATAATAAAGAAGACATGCTCCGATTGAGTATGGAATAAAATATTCGTCAAATGGCGCCCACGGCTCTGATGACCGCCCATTAATATTTTCATGAAATTTTCCATGACTTTCACAGAAATGTGGCTGTATCTCATCGGAATTGTTTTTGGTTTATTCGCATAAACCAGAGATTTCACGAAACTCCAAAGGAAGAACTCGAACGGCGTTAAATCGCATGATCTTCTCCGAATGGTTCGAATGGTTGAAACATTGGGTGCACTTTCTCTCAGCATAAATTTGCAAATTTTCGCCTGAGAGAAACAATTCGCCTGAGAGAAACAATTCAAAGATGCCTCAATTCTCAATTCTCCATATCCCATACATGCTCTGTATATCTGTGACTAGATTTCCGATCTTATTATTTTTACAGAAGAGTAGTTCTTAGCCATGGATGTACTTGTTTTCATAGTACATCATTATACCCTCACCCATAGGGTGGGGAAAACATTTAACGCATAGAAGGAGGCATTTTAGGCCCTTTGTATATTTGGACTAAACCCGTGTTACGACTTTTTTAGACGATTAAGCCATGACCGTCTGTCTGGCCGGCTGGTCCACACGATAACTGCCGTAAATTTGTACAGATCACAATGAAATTTTGTCAGTGACTATTATTTGTAGAAAGTTAGTTTGGGATTGAAAATGGGTGTTTTGTTCACACCCCTTCTGGTACATCCCATACAAATCGACACATTTAGGACAAAATCATATTTCTTCCAAACCTTTCTCCTGGTAGATGTGATTAGCTTCAACTTACACATTGGTTAATAATCTGTAAATGTCTACTTAACCGGAGAAAATGAACGAGATTGTCACGCCCTCCCATACAAAACTGGGTGTTCGTTTGTGTTTTCATATAAATCGCATGATCGCGTCCGATGTGTCGCGTGAAACACTTCCGACCATAATGAAATTAGGTATAAGGCTTCACGTCATCAAACGCCAATCACCGATTAAATCAAGATTTTGCCACGCCCATTTTGGTAAGCTTCTCAAAATACCGTTCGGAATCGGTGTAAAACTGTAGGTCCCAATCAGTGAGTGAAAACTGGAAAGCGCACAGCTCAGTGATTGTGAGAAGTTCTCCCCGGTCCCTTCATGGGATGTAATGGGAAACCATTTATTTATTTTTTTTTATTTTGGTATCTCCCATGCAAAAGTTGTTTGGCCGTCTGGTTGTTCGGCACGAGAAGTCAAGCAAAACCGAACCAATCTTTATGAAATTTTGTAGCAGTCAATATTTAGTCAAATATCACTCTACATAACAGCTAGTGCGGCTTGGAGCGCCACCCGACTAAATGCTCGTGGAATCTGGAAGAGCAACGCATATGGACATGCGAGTATACTACAGATAATTGCAAGAGAACTCAAAGTAATCACCGATTACTGCAACCCCTCATTGACGCTCGATAACCTAATCGATGTCAGGTTTCCCAGAAGAATAGAGATGGATAAAGGGGAACCACTGACAGGTTTTGAAACCAAAGTATTTACGGACGGATCAAAAATGGAATGTGGAACCGACTCGAGTGTCTCCTCCGAAGAGGCAAGCCTCAATTTATCATTCAAACTCCCAGAAAAGTGCAGCGTTTTCCAAGCGGAGGTACTGTTCGTCAAGGAAGCCCGCGCCGAACTTATACTACAACGGAAAACAGAGTGCATTGGAATATTTGTTGATAGCCAGGCGGCTCTCCTATCACTTAAATCTAACAACACTGCATCTGAAATCGTTAGTGAATGTAAGGAAAAACTTGGCGAGCTAGGTCGACTGGCCAATGTGGTTCTTACTTGGATACCAGGCTACAAGGTTCTCCTTGAGAAAGAAAGGGCAGACGAACTAGCCATGGCAGGATCCTCTTCCACCGAACTCCATATGGTGTCAGTCGTAACGCCTATAGGGTCGGTCAAAAGAGGTATTTTCCTGCATTACCTTGAACGACCTAACGCCAGATGGGATAGAACGGAAACGTGACGCATATTCAGAAACACATGGTCAGAATATAACATTCACCGGACTAATCACCAAAATCGGGGGAACATATCAAGGCTAATTGTCGTGCTCACTGGTCTCGGGCCAATCGGTAATCACTCAAGACGGCTAAGTCTGCCATACAATGACCACTGGGAGTGCCTGCGAAGACGAAGAGGAGGAGGAGACGGTGGAACATCTCCTCTGCAGTTGTCCGGGTCTAATGAATAGACGCCTAAAGACTATAGGTCGTCCCTTCCTACATAACCTCACTGAGATACACGAGATAGATATAGGGGATCTAATATCTCCGATTAACAGGTTGGATATAGACACTGTACATTAGACTGTCCGGAGTGATGTGGTATGCAAAACGGTGTCTCAAGACGCTAATTGATGCTAAATAGTATCTTTAGCAACCACGTAAACCAACCAACACACCACTCTCCTATAGAAAATGAGCGGGTTTCCCACACCTATTCTGGTACCACCCACACAAAAGTTGGGCGGATGACCGGTTGATCAACACGTTAACTCTCGTAAACTACACTGAAAGAATAATGCTTCGTTTTTACGTTGCTACAATGAAAAGTTTCGTATATTAGACAATTTGGTAGTCGCTGCAACGAAAAATTTCATACATGATTTTTTTGTAAATTTTTCATTTCGTAGCTGCAAGAACTTACTTTTCGTTAACTCTCAACCCCTCGACTACCATAATCTTTCTCCAGACGAGTGGAATGGATATAATATATTTAGCAAATTTCGACCAAATTCCAATTTTTTTACCAAAATACCTGCAATAGTATTACATATACAGTTTTATTTATGTACAATAAACAATAAATAATTTCAACACACTTCAACACATTCATTACAGCAATGAAACAAAATCATTGCAGCAATGAAATAATTTCATAGCATCAATGAAACAAATTCATAGCTCTAATGAAACCAATTCATTGCAGCAAGGAAATAACTTCATTTCAAGAACGATACTTATTCATTGCAACAATGAAACAAATTCATTGCAGCAATGAAACAAATTCATTGCAGCAACGAAACAAATTGGTTGCAATAATGAATGGAATTCATTGCAGCAACAACCATACGTTCTTCGCAGTGACGAACAATTTACAGTTGATGAACACATTTTCGTAGCGGGAATGAAACTGTACGTTAGCTCACTTTCGATGACGAAAGTTGTTGTGGTGATGAACAGTTTCATCCCTGTGACGATGCTTTTCCGTTCAGTGTACAACCGATCTTAATAAAATTCGGTACTAGGCAATATTTTGCTAAAACCTACTGTGTAATTAAATACTGACTACTGTGCCACGCCCAGTTTCGTACCTCCCATACAAAGGTTTGGCGTATTTGCGGTTTGTCGACTCGATATCTCCAGACCTTAATAAAATTTGGTAGTGATCAAAATTTTGGCAACAACTTGCCGTGCTCATTTTTGTACCTCCCATATAAATATTGAGAGGGCAATTGGTTGGTAGTCAAAAAAAATTCCCCAAAACCACTTAGGATCCTAACTAATATGGGTATTAAATAATATTTAACGTAATGTCAAACTGCTATTGAATATGATCAAAAGAAGTATTGCCCCACAGCAGCTGGGCGAGTTAATTAAGTTTATTTCAAGAATCTATGAAGACTGTGTGACTTTATGGAATGATTTAAATGCAGAACAGAACTAAACAACAAGTGCAAGTTGATTTAGTTCAGACCCAAGATCATGAAAACGTGAAGACGTTTAAAGGAGATCAATAACGAACCTCCAGGAACGGCGGTTTTGATGAAACGATTTCAAGATAACCCACGTCCGTAACTGTAATTTGTGACACAATTTCATACAATCTCCAGCCGGATGTGTAATAATTCTAAAATTACATCTAGAAAACTTCACAAAATGCTTCGCAATTTCAATATTTAGTGTTTGCCAGAAGAGGCAATGCAAGACAGATATTGGCGTGACCCTGATACGATAGTTGGTGCTGATCCACATAGGCTTTGAAGTATTTTATCTGGAAGTTAGCCTAATTGTTGAAACAAGATATCATCTACTGTTTTCCACTGGTGAGGGAAGTTGAAACTAATTTTAACTTTTTTGTACCCAACACTGATCCGGAAAATAGATTAGTGAAGACGTTCAAAAAGGACAAATTCTGTATCTAATCACACTAAGCACTGCGAGAACGAAATTAGAACGATGGTTATAAAGACAAGTAAGCTTTTAAGCAGGTTTATTAATACGCTTCTGTATGTGTCTGGAAGGTGTACTGACATGATACAGTAACAGCTCCATAAATTACAAGTCTGGCCAACCAACAACAACTGCATCAACATTTCCCACAGGTACCAGGGAGTTTTTGTTGTTGTTTAAAAATCCACATTTGGCGGAAATTGTAATACAAATAACGAAGCAATGCAAGAGGAACAGTTTAGATTATCAACAAAACATGAAGACCCAACCAATGTCTGGGATAGGATATGTAATTGGCGCCTCTTGTCACCCGTTACACTACTCCGACGACCAGGACAACGGTGAAAATGTAATTGTTTGTAAAATGTACTAAACGGAAGACCATGAAGAATTTGAAGAAAATATCACAAGACTCAATAAAGTTAATGATGTAATGATGTATAAGATAAATGTTCAGTGTATCAATATAAAGGGTTTTCCAACAGAGACGCTACAAAGGTAAATCGATAGGGACAGCAAACGACGCCATATTTTTTCCCGCTCTTTTGACACTTCTCTTCAGTAAGGTATGCCATTTCATCATGGAAAGATATACGAGCCAACAACGAGCCGAAATTATTAAAATTTACTACCGAAATTTGGAGTCAGTGGCCTCAACTTTAAGAGCGCTACGTTCAATTTATGGTCGGCTCATTTCTGGCTGAATGGCTTCGTCAATAAGCAAAATATGCGTTATTGGCCAGACAGCAATCCACACGTAATCCATGAGTCATCATTGCATCCCGAAAAAATTACGGTTTGGTGCGGTTTATGGGCCGGCGGCGTCATTGGGCCGTACTTCTTCCGTGATGATCAAGACCGGCAAATTACTGTGAATGCGAATCGCTACCGTTCAATGATAACCGAATATTTTTGGCCCCAATTGGATAATATGGACTTGGAGGACATGTGGTTCCAACAGGGTGGCGCCACAAGCCACACAGCGAATGCCACAATCAATTTATTGGAAACCAAGTTTGGTGAACGTGTTATCTCACGAAATGGCCCAGTCGATTGGCCGCCTCGGTCGTGCGATTTGACGCCGTTAGATTATTTCCTATGGGGCTACGTCAAGTCTATGGTCTATGGCAACAAGCCAGCGACGATTGATGAACTTCGTACGAATATCGAACGTGAAATTGCAGCAGTATCGGCCGATTTATGCTTGAAAACCGTCGAAAATTGGGTTCAGCGTCTGGACTTCTGCAAGCGTGCCCGTGGTGACCATGCAAATGAAATCGAGTTCCCTACATAATGGCATCGAACGTACTTTCACAGGAATAACGAATTTCATTGGTATCTAAAATCAGTTTTGTTTTATTTAAAAAAACTTTTGTAGCGCTCTTATTGAAAAACCCGTTAATTTTGAAGCTAAATCGAGAGTTTGTAACCAGACTATTCCGAACAGGAATACCTGGGAAAAGTCACTGGAAGGGGACACCAGTAGTATCAGATTTTTCACGGATGGATCAAAGTTGGACGAGCAAGTAGGCTATGGGGTCCATTCACCGGACCTAAATGTAAATATCTCCTTCAAGCTGCCTGATCATTGTAGTGTATTTCAGGCGAAAATTACCGCCATACTGGAGGTTGCTGAACTACTGAAAAGTAGTGTCACAACCCTCTGGAGAATAAGCCATGTTTGCTACGTCCCTGACGGTGAAAGAATGCCACTCATCACTTCGGGTGATGGCAGAGTATTTCGACATCAGTCTCATCTGGTTACCGGGACACAGGTGACATTCCAGGCAATTGCATAGCGGATGCGTTAGCTAGACAGGGTACTACGGCACGGGTTCTTCCGGCAAAAGAAGGTGTTATTAGTATGCCAATCTCTACCTGCCGTTTGCAGATCAGGCAGTGGGCCGATAATATGTTCAAGGACAAGTGGAGACTTACTTCAACTTGCAAACAAGCCAGGGTCCTCTGGCCACAGGTGGACAGGAAGAGGACTAGGCAACTACTTAACTTGCCGAGAGGCAGGTTATCCACAATGATAGGAACACTTACGGGACATTGTCTTGTAGGAAAACACGCCCTAAGATTGTGACATAGTAACTCTACTCTCTGTAGATGCTGCATGGAAGATGACGAGTAAACGACGCAACACCGTCTCTTGGATATTGCCCTGCTCTGGCAGGACTGAGAAGTAGGATATTCGGAACACATATTCCTGTAGGTCTTATAGACAAATTCATTGAAAGGGCAAATTGGCTAGACGACTAGTCAATAGTTGCTATAGAGGAAACTGCAGGTATCACAATGGGTTTCTTTAGCCTAAGTGTGCTAGACAGCGTGCTGTCTTGCAGCCTTTTCAACCAACTAACCAACCAGACAAACGAAATCTTTGCGGGGTCTACTAAACAGATCAAATGGCCGTTTAGTTAAAACCATACATGGGGCAAATTAATTACATGACAATTATAATTTGTAATTTAATTCAAACAAATTTCAATACCATTGGCAATTGTACTTATTTTCCATAGAATAATACATTCCGTAGAAGCTTTTATTCGCTCAATAAATTAAACGCCATAGGTACGATGGAAAGTAAACATTGGATGGTGGAAAATATGGGTTCAATAATACCAGATGGTGGCAATAGAATTTCCGAATTTCGTGTTTTTGTGACAAACTAGTTGTGTTAAATACAATACAAATGTATACCAACGATAAAAGTCAACAAAAAAGTGCAAAATATATTTAAATTTTTCAGTTCTACACCAAAACGACAGGAAAAAGTTAAGTGAACATATTTTGTAACTCCACCTGGTGTAAGATAATTTTAAATTTAATTGCTCTCATTTCCACAAACCTACGATGAAGAGTGTGAAATGAAACGTCAGATGAGAGAATAAGTTTATCTACGTATGTATTATTCTATGTTATTTTCAAAGCATTCCCTTCACATCTGGCAATTATGGTTTTCAACTATTTTATACAGTACAGGTTTATGAATTTGAAAGTACTACGAGGGCAATACCTATCGAAGCCACAAACCTCTACATATAAAATACTTTATAAACAGAATTGCCAGCAGTCAAACAAATTCAAAACTATTATAAGCATTCCCACATTTCATTACAATTGGCATCCGATTCCACAACCTGCATTAGCATTGCCTGAGCAAATGCAAACTCAAATTTTTTTAATTGCCATTGCGACCAATGGTAATTCTTTTGCATTTGCACTAGATAAAGCCATACAAATAAAATCCAGTGCAAATAAAAAAAACCCATGTATGGTTGAAGCAAACATTTCAAATGCGTTTAAAAATGAAGTTTAAACATAATGTTGTCAAACGTGACACATTCGAACGTCATCATATCACCAAATATGATTGCAAGTTGCTCCTAAAACATACAAAGAATAGAGTTTTTAACAGAACTCCCACGCAATGGATGACTTACGACGAGGGTTTTAAATATTCAAACACCAACACTTTTTTCATGTTTTCTGGAATTTTAAAATGTAAGAAACGAAGAAATATAATCAAATGTTTCATACATAAACTGGTGTCTTATACGTTTTTTCTGATGTCTATTCATTTAAACATTAATCAGGGTACCACATATTTAAGGTCACCGTACTGAGATTTTTTGAGGCGATGCAGACAGTGCACGCAAAGGTTGCCCCAACAATACTTTGATTGATTTGTATTCATTTATTAATCACAACCGTTCATATAGTTCTCTCAAATAAATTCATATATCGCAAATGTGTATCATGCTGTTGCAAACGAGTTATCGTTTGCATCAAACGCGTACAAAATTACATTTAACGCAAATTTAAAAAACGTTTGCGATAACTGAAATTAGCCATTTTTCTAATGAGAGCACAGATTACGAATAACGTAAATTGCTCTCATTCTGTCGACTGTATACCAGTGTTGCCACCAGAGTAGGCCCAAATTACACAAGGGATGTTCCAAGGTTATCCAAAATCACTTGAAATTACACAGAATTTTTTAAATTTTTCTTTCAACGAATAACACTTTTTTCGATTTAATTAAAATCCATCGCTTGAGCCTGTCGATTGCTACCATCTATTGAACCTTTCTCGCTTCATAATATCTTCGGACTTTGAAATGTCAACGGGTCACAATAAATCTTAAATTCTAACGAAGACTTTTTTACGTTGGTCATATTTTGAAATTCTCCCCAGTTCTCCCCAGTCCCTTCATGGGATGTAATGGGAAACCATTTTTTTTCATATTTTGAAATTATTGTACTGTTTACTAAAAACTCACTTGCCAAAATTAAAAATTTCTAATTCTTCTCGCAATAGAATAATGAAAATCCAAAGTTTTAATAATATTTTCATAAAATTCCACACTAGGGTGGACCTTGTGTCGATATTTTGGTAGATGAGGGCTCTATTCCGTGCCTTTTTGAAAAAAAATGACAATGCCGAAAAAAAAAATTTTAAAAAAAAAACATTAGGGGTTGCGCACGAGCCGAGAAAAAGGTCCACTTTGCCAAAATTAGGGGGGAAATTGCCATAGGTCATCAGGGGTCACCCGTAGGGGGGAAGAATGTATGGCCGACCCCCATTAACTTTTTACCGCCAACATTTTCCCCCAAGACACCCACCCCCTATCTCCTCCCCTTAGGGGGGTCACCATACAAAAATGGAGGTTGCTCAGTATTTTCGAAAAACACCATAGGTCATCAGGGGTCACCCCTAGGGGGGCAAAATATATGACCGACCCCCATTAACTTTTCATCCCCAACATCTTTTCCGAACAAACTTACCCTCTATCTCCACTCCTTGAGGGACTCCCCATACAAAAATACTGAAAATCTATGTATTTACAGTTGCACAATATCGAGATTTTTTTGATTTTGTTACAGAAATTCCACCAATATTCAAGAGTGGTCATTGTTTGGAAAGTCTTGAAAAATTTGAAACGCACACGTGCTGAATCAGGTACATAGGCACCCTTAGCAGATGCCCCCATTCATCAGTACCTGGCAGTAAAATATTGCAAAATACGTAGTAGTTATATATAAATAGCAGTTCATTCATCGATTGTTGTCATTCAACAAGTGCCGACGACCGCGAAAAGTAAATTGATTTTTCTCCCGTTTTTTAAAAGTTAAGATGACAACACGACTTAGATCGCGCGACGATATTTTTTTGATTGGTTATCCAAGCATGAATATTACGGGGAACAAATTACCGTCGAAGAAGCAAGTGCTAAGAATGCATTTCTTCAACATTCGCAAACGAAACATGTCGAAGAAAAATAGTGCGGTTATAGTTGCGGACGCAGTGATGATTTTTTGGCGCCAAGCAGCTATTCCGACGAAAGCCAGGGGGATGTTACAAGAAAAATAGCTGCGCTGCACGATGAGTGGGACGCTTTAAGAAAGTCATCTCACAGAAAGACTGAGTCCACTAGAGAAAAAGAAAATATGTTTTCTGATAGCTTGGATAATCTTTTCGACATCGCACACGCCAACGCCCTTGAGAAAATGACAAATACCGAAGACATTGAGTTTCTGCTAAAGCAAAGAGAAGATGGCCGGCCACGAACTATGGGAGGTGTGGACGCTACTGATACTCGAACGAGGAAAAGAAAAGCTGAGCGCGAAGAACAAGAAGAGTTGCGACGCAAACGTGCAACGGAATCTAGTAGAGATCGGTTCGCTAAAGGCGGTAAGCTATTTCGCGCTTTGTGTGTTCGTCCAATGTTTATATTCAAATGAAATTCGTTCAATTGCAGTGGTTAAATTTTCAAGCAGTGATTCAAGCGATGATAATGGGAGACAGGACGAAAACTTCCCGGCAGAAGCTGGCCCGTCAAATGTTGGTGACAGAAGAGGTTACAAACAATGTTTTACTGAACGAGTCCTATCAGCTTTGGACAAGTGCAAAGTGACTGACCGAGACGCGGTCGGCATTATGATAGCGGCGGCAGAAGCATTTGGACGCGATCCTCAACAATACACAATAAACCGTACGTCGCTTCGGAGATGTCGGCGTTCAAATCGAGAGAACATGCTGAGTTATGTGAAAGACAATCCACAAGTAAGATCGCATAGATTTATTTGCTCTCATTCAGAATTCTTATTCTTCAACGCGTTTCATTCATCTCCAGCTTGTCGCAGCTAAATCCTTCGTAGTCCATTGGGATGGCAAAATGCTTTTGGATTTTGTGGGTACAAAGAAGGTGGACCGTCTACCGGTAATTGTCTCGTACGGAGAAAAAGAACAACTTCTTGGAGTTCCCAAAGTAGAAGATGGGAAAGGAAAAGTTGGCATCTTGGCATATGACACATCGAATACAAGGACTTTCTTTCGACACGACATCAACGAACAGTGGCCCATTCTCCGGAGCCGCAGTTGCTCTTGAGCGGCTGTTGGAGAGAGAAATCTTATATTTACCTTGCAGACACCACGTATACGAACTGGTGCTAAGGGAAGTTTTTGAGACAAAAATGGGAAAGACCAGTGCACCAGGCGTTCCTTGCTTTGACCGTTTCAAACAGGAATGGGACGCTGTAAAGGTTAAACCATTCCATTCTGGCTTGATAGACGACCAAGTCGTCAGAAAAATTCCTGTGGCAATGCAAGTCGGCATAAAGAAGTTTTGCTTAGATCAATTGAAGGAGAAACACCCTCGCGATGACTACAAAGAAATGCTACAATTAATTCTTTTGTTTCTGGGTGAAAAACTTGAGAATTACCATTTCCGACCTCCAGGACCCGTTTCCCATGCTCGATGGATGGCAAAAGCCATTTACAGCCTCAAGATGTTTTTGTTTCGGAGAACTTTTCACTTATCTGTATGTGAATTGAATGGTTTTCGACACGTTTGTATTTTTGTGGTGCGACTTTACGTCAAGGCATGGTTTGGTTCTTCTCGAGCAGCTGAGGCGCCGAATCAAGATTGGAAGTTTTTGAAGGACATCGTCGAGTACAAGTCCGTTGACCAGGATTTATCTCGGGTAATGATAAAGAAATTTATCGGTCACCTATGGTATCTCGCCGATGAGCACATAGCCCTTGCCTTTTTCGATGACAAGGTTTCAAATGAGTTGAAGGCCAAAATGGCCCAAGCATTGCTAGAAAATGAGAATGGCGAGGGTGAAGAAGATGAAGAAGACGAAAAAGGTGAAGAAGATGAAGAAGACGAAGAAGGTGAAGAAGATGAAGAAGACGAAGAAGGTGAAGAAGATGAAGAAGACGACCCGGTTCCCCCAGCTCCTCGCGTCGTAATCAAAAGCACCAGCGTTAAAAAAATCGAGGTGAAATTCAAAGATGTGAATGAGGAATTCTTGGCTAAAGACTTGAGCAACTTCGTCTCTCATAATACCAAAAATTTATTTGTACGATTTGGAATATCGCAAGATTTCATTCTTGCAAATCCAGCAACCTGGAAATCTCGCGCAGACTATCAAGAAGGTCGTAGAATTGTAAATAACTTGCGCGTTGTGAACGACACTGCCGAAAGAGGAGTAAAAATGATACAAGATTATAATAGAATACTGTGTCAAGGCGAAGAAGAGAAACAGTATTTTCTACATGTTATCGATTCTTACCGCAAGAAATACCCATCAGCGAACAAAAATATGTTAATTTGACTATATTATATTAAGAGTGCTTAGTAGTACTACTCAATTACAGCTTCTTTTATTTTTGTATGGGGAGTCCCTCAAGGAGTGGAGATAGAGGGTAAGTTTGTTCGGAAAAGATGTTGGGGATGAAAAGTTAATGGGGGTCGGTCATATATTTTGCCCCCCTAGGGGTGACACCTGATGACCTATGGTGTTTTTCGAAAATACTGAGCAACCTCCATTTTTGTATGGTGACCCCCCTAAGGGGAGGAGATAGGGGGTGGGTGTCTTGGGGGAAAATGTTGGCGGTAAAAAGTTAATGGGGGTCGGCCATACATTCTTCCCCCCTACGGGTGACCCCTGATGACCTATGGCAATTTCCCCCCTAATTTTGGCAAAGTGGACCTTTTTCTCGGCTCGTGCGCAACCCCTAATGTTTTTTTTTTTAATTTTTTTTTTCTTCATTGTCATTTTTTTTCAAAAAGGCACGGAATAGAGCCCTCATCTACCAAAATATCGCAAAAATGTCATTTCAAGGTCCACCTTATTCCACACTGAAGTTTTTCAAATAGATCAGATTATATATTCCAACTCTCGAGACCATTAACCTGGTACAAGGAGCTCTCATGTTAAAAATATAATAGATATGTTGACGAAAAATTCCCAGCAGAAACCACCAAGTTTTATATATTAAAATGGCAGCACTATGTATCGAACAATATTTGAAACATAGTTGTCCAAATTGACATGTTGCTGGTCAACAATGTTCCAAAAACAGATTTGTGGATCAAAGTTTTCCTGCAAACGGTGATATCAAAAAGGTTATGGAAATGGAAATTTAATGTTTTAACACACAACATGTTCTTACAAGTGCAATTACACAATAATTGCACAAAAAATTCATTATCCATAAATTATTCATAAAGTTTGAAATTGTCCCATTTTTGGATAATTATCCAGAAAGTGGCAACACTGCTGTATACACAGTCATATCCACTCGTTTGGCATACACACTCCCGCATACACATAATATATCTTGGCTGGGCAATTGACGCGTTGTATAGGGTTTTCCAATAAGAGGTGTTAATTTGGTATTCAAAGAAAAATACCATTTTTTGAGATAAATGATCGGATGTTTATTTCATAATAAAGAGGAAGGTATGCCGTTAATAATGAAAAACAACATCAGCCAAATGGCCACCACGACCACGCATACTGGACCATATCCTTTTCATGAAATTTTCCATAACCAAATCGCAAAGTGGCTGCCGTATGTCCTCGATAGCCTCACGAATTCTATCTTTGAGGTCTTGAATCGACGCTGGGCTGTTGGCGTAGACCTTATATTTCACGTGGACCCAAAGGAAGAAGTCGCAAGGTGTTACATCACAAGATCTCGGTGGCCAATTGTGATCACCTCTTCGAGAGATAACACGGTCCGGATACTTTTCCCATAAAAGAGCAATGGTTTCGTTGCTTGTGTGGCACGTAGCACCGTCTTGTTGAAAGTAAACGTTGTCCAGATCAATACCATCCAACTCCGACTATAAAAAATCATTAATCATCTCTCGATAGCGAAATCCATTCACCGTAACTGTTGATCCAACCTCAATTTCGAAAAAGTACGGTCCAATGACCCCGCCGGACCATAAACCGCACCAAACAGTCACACGTTGAGGATGTAGAGGCTTCTCAACAATAACTCTTGGGTTTTCAGAGCCCCAGATGCGGCAATTTTGCTTGTTGACGTAGCCACCGAGGTGGAAACGGGCCTCATCAGTGAAGATGATTTTTCGATGGAATTCCGGATCATTTTCATGCATTTCAAGTACCCAATTTTAATAATTTCAATGTGTTGTTGAAGCGTGTATCGTTCCATTTTTAGTAATGGCGTAGATTCTACTTGTCTAATGTCAAAGAATAAAAGCTTCAAAAGTGACAGCTACCGAAATACAGGGTGATTTCAAAATAACACCTCTTGTTGGAAAACCCTTTAGTTTGCTGCGCTTTTAGTTGTTATTTGAATGCAAGGCGGGACAGACATGTAAGTGGACAGTGAAAACACAGACAAAAGTTCCAACTTTTTTAAATCAAATTTTATGGCTAAAACCAAAATCATAAAAGATGGATATTTAAGCATAAAAGAGCTTATGGAAGCCATAAATACAAGTTTTAATTACAACTCGGTTGCTGTAACCGAAAGAACAGTTGTTTTCAGTTTTTCAGCTCTAATTTTTCATAACTCGTTAACTGAAAACGTTTTTCAGTTCTCGCAAACGTTTTTTTTTGGTTGGGAGCAACTACAACTAGGTTGCTGTAATCGAAACAACAGTTGGCGGAACCATTTTTCGTTTCTCGCAAACGTTTTCTTCAGCTTATATTAGTCATAACTCGTTTGCTACAAACATTTTTTGTTCTCGGCTTCGGTATGGCTTAACAGAAGTTCGTTTCTCCCAACTACAGTCCCCAAACGAACTTCAGTTATCTGAGATTTCGTTTGGGAGGAACGAGTTTTTTCTTTGCGTGTGGGTTATGCAAATTAAAACAAGCCTTCTTTCACTGCAAATTCCATCTTTATATTATTTCTGCTATTTATTAGTAATGCTAAGTATCTATTTAGTATCGTCCAGAACGTATTTCTTACCCACTAATTAAGAGCGTCCTCGACATTTAGTAGAATCAAGTTAATATTCGCAATTTATTGTTTATAATTTGAGAGGGAATTTTTCAAACCCTGATTCAATTAAATGTGTCTTTCGTGTGTGTTTATGTCATAAATAAATACGATTTTGCTTCTATTCTGAAATTTTAGCTGATAACTCTTATCGCTGCAGATTCGAGGTTGCCAAAAATAAATCTAAGCTCTCCATTTAATGTTCCGGCTAATTTATTCTAATATATTTGGAATTTAGTTTTCTACTTACTTTTAAATCGAATGGAAGCAAAAACAAATTATAATCAAGTGAAAATGGTAATAATTTTACTAATATGGTCCGTTCTTATACAACGAATACATGGGTTGTCCAGTATTTTCGGCGATGTCCATGATGAATATCTGCACAAAATTGTCCGTAATACCAAAACTTCGGAAATGGTCAACTACCTGAACATGTCGGGCGAGCCCTGTACAAACTTTTACGATTTTGTTTGTGGCAATTATAAGCGCATTAATCCACCCAATGATTTTATGAAAAATAATGTATTCCAAGATCTCTCCGATGGTATGCACCGAAAGTTTGTATCACTGTTACAGCCCGATGAAGCTGCCGATATGGAGACCGATATGAAAGTGAAAAATTTCTATGAATCCTGTATGAATTTGCCTATTTTACGGAATACTTATAGGGCGAAGCTGAGGGAAATCATTAATGAGTTTGGTCATATGCCCGCACTGGAGGGTGACAATTGGCGTGACAGCAATTATTTCGATTGGCTGAAAACCATTGCAGAGATTAACCGCAAATATGGTAAGGAAATTATTCTTGGCTGTACGTTACGACCGGATTTAAATAACAAAAGAGTGAATAGTTTGCATATTACGCCCCAGGAAAAGCCTTTGGGCTCATTAGCAGCGTATACTGGTGAAGCTCAGGAAGCTGCTAGAAATATTCGCAAATTGAATATCATATATAATTTAAAATATATATTTGGTCTAAGAACGAACGAAGCCGAGAAGACGGCCGAGGAGATATTTCAGTTTGAAACTCATTTATTTGTGGGATACAAAGGACGAAGGAGTAGTACTTATCAGACATTTAACTTCAATAATTCAGCTGTTTATTCAGTCGTACCCATTGAAGAACTCGAAACTAAGTATGATCCCCATATAGATATTAAACGCCTTATCGACCTAACCTTTGGTTATTTACCTAATCGAAACCTTTCGGATTCAATTGAGTCTTCAGCCGAAAATATCATCAACGCTGTGAAGCTTACACCCGATCGGATAAAAGCCAACTATATATTCTACAATTTAATTGAGAACTTCATGCTAATCCGTGATCCTGTGGCAAGGAATATGGAAAGTTTCATGATACTCGCCAGTCCCAAGAGGAAGCATCAACTGCAAAAAGTTTGCATAGTTGAGACCGAGAAATATTTTGGCAAGATCTTGAACAACATGGTCTATCGCAAATATATGCCCAATGAAACGGAACTGAATCTAACACCCCTGTGGGAAACAACCAAGTTGGCATTCCGAGATATACTAGACGACTCAAATAAACTACCAGGAATAACGAGAATTTATAAAATGGCTGTGGACAAATTGCAAGCAATGCGGCTGGAAATAGGTGCCTATGAAGAAATCAATTTCGCCGAAGAATATGACGATTTAACTATAAACAAACATGATTATGTGGAAAACGTTAAATCGATATTAATCTTTGAGGCCGTGAATTCGAGGGCGAATACAAACAAATCATTTAGTACATTTGCGGAGGATGACACATTGTTGTTAGTTCCACATTACAATCCATTGGATAACATTATAACAGTTCCGGTATCTTTGCTACAACCCTACTACCTTTGGTCCGACTCTTATCCGAATGCACTGAAATATGGCACAGTGGGCTTTTTGATAGCACGCCGAATAATAAATGCCTTTGACAACCCATTAATTACATTTGATAAAACGGGTAAACTGTTGGAGATGCGTAGCGATTCCGCAAACTATTTCGCTAACATCAGTCGGTGCTTTAGCGTCCAATATCATAACTACTATTTGGATGGTCGTTCCTTACCTAAACTGGAATCGGAAGTCGAAAATATAGCCGACAGTGGTGGAATTCGTCTGGCTTACACTGCCTACATGCGGTGGTATACACAAACCTCTCAGCAAAATTCAACGGATGAGCATTTGCCCAATTTAAATTACACCAGTCAACAGTTGTTCTTCATTAGCTTTGGTCAAATGTTGTGTAGTGCTGGTACGGATTTAATAAAATCATCTAATAATTTTGCTGCCGAACCCTATCGTGTTAATCAGGCTCTATCAAATCTTGGTGATTTTTCGAAGGTCTTCAAATGTCCCGAAAGCAGCAAAATGAATCCCCTAACAAAGTGTATGATTTATTAGAAGTTAATTAAATAGATTTATTAAAACATAAATTGTATTATGTAAATGATTTTAATAAAGACACACTTAATTTTAAGCAGTTTTTTTCATATGAATGATGAAAAAGGATTTTCTAAAGGACCAACTATTGATCAATGAATTCGAGTATCGCTCTCAATGTTGAGGGTTTCAGGTTTGAATCTATGTTGGTATAACTGAAGGAAACAGTCTGATGCCTGAAGGTCGAAGGACAAGGATGTGCACACAGGGAAAAGATTAGTTGGAAATCAAACCAGGCATTGGAAATTCCAGGCGTAGCGAAATAACTCCCACATGAAATAACTCCCACCAGAAAAATGAAATAAGTCCCAAAAAATTTCCATATAAAAGTGCGAGTTATTTCATATGAAATAACTCCCACTTTAGTAGGACTTATTTCGTTTTTTTGGGAGTTATTTCATTTTTCCTGGTGGGAGTTATTTCATAATGAAATAACTCAATGTTATGACAATGAAATAACTCCCAAAAAAAATGACCGTTTGTACAAGGCCCATATAACAAGTGCTGTAGAAGAAGTCTTGGGACTTATTTCACTTTGCTATTGGGAGTTTTTTCATTTTTTGTGGGACTTATTTCATTTTTTCGTTATTGGAAGTTATTTCATTTTTGGTGGGAATTATTTCGTTGGGAGTTATTTCATGGGAGTTATTTCATGGGGAGTTATTTCGCTACGCCGAAATTCCATGATAATAAAGTTTATATTTTGATTAGAATTCATAATTACTCGTATCATACATCAGAATTATATGGCGATGTTATTGAGAAAATAGAAAAATATGTCTTACTAAATAGAAGTTGCTACTACACGCAAAGGAAAAAATCGTTTCTCCCAAACGAACTAACTGAAGTTCGGTTGGGGACTGTAGTTGGGAGAAACGAACTTTTGTTAAGCCATACATGCCATTTCTTTTGAGAGAATCGAAAAATGTTCGCAACGAACGAGCTATGAAAAATATAAGCCGAAAAAAACGTTTGCAAGAAACGAAACATGGTTCCGCCAACTGTGGTTTCCGTTACAGCAACCGACTTCTATTTACTCCAAAATATAAAAACGTTTCCGAGAACTGAAAAACGTTAGCAGTAAACTCGTTATGACAAATTAGAGCTGAAAAACGTTTGTCAGAAAAGAAAAACGGTTCCTCCAACTGTTCTTTCGGTTACAGCAACCCAGTTGTAGTTATTCTAAATTAAGAAAAAGTTTGCGAGAATTGAAATTCGTTTTCAGTAAAAGAGTTATTAGAGCCTAAAAACGTTAGCGAGAAACATTACTTGTACATTAAAACTTTTATTTATGGCTTCCATAAAGCTGTGTTTTGTTTAAATTTCCAACATATGTATATGACTGGTTTTACACATAAAGTTTGTTTTAAAAAAGTTGTAATTTTTGTCTATTTTCGACTGTCTACTTACACGTCTGTATCGCCTTGCATTCAAATAACAACTAAAAGCGCAGCAAACTACAACGCGTCAATTGTTCATCTAAGATACACTCCGGTTCACTTATTTAAAGGCACTAATAATTCCATATTCAGCAGCCTGTATCTTTTGGAATTTGTAACCGATTGCAGAATTTTAAAATGGAAATGGAAGCTAGACACCTTGAGATATAAAAAATAATCACGACAATTGTGGTTTCTTAACTAAAGAACTTTTTTTGAGCAATTTATAAAAAAAATCCAAAAATGTGCTATTTTTTTTGGTTCACTTGAATAAAGGAACTTTATTATTTTGACGTAGAATACGTCTTACCTTACGGTATGAGGAGTCATGTCAGGTTTTTATTGTTGTAATCTTTATTTCATTGAATTTGAGGAAACGGCTAGATGAATTTTTTTAAAATTTTTTTTGTAGGTAAATGAAGATGTTATCTTTCGTTTGATATACATTTCATATTGGTTGATATATTCCTAGTATTTTAATTTCTCAAATGAAAATTGTTTAAACACATACACTCAAACATATGTGTGGTGTTTGGTTGAGTGTTTTTGGTTGCTCAACATTGCTTAGGAACATGTATCTAGTAAAAAGTGAAACAAACAGTAAGCTAACGTAATAAAGCTTTTTTGCGAAAGCTTCAATAAAGCTGTTGTAACATTAATTTTGAATTGTAAAGCGTAAAGCTTTCACACAACGCTCGAATGCTAATGCGAAGACTCGATAAGGTAAACCTTTTTTAATATTAGGGCGGCCCTCTTAACATTCGCAGAACTTATTTCAATAAAAATATTAATTAAAATACATAAATTAAATTAAGTTTAAAAAAATTGAACATAATATTTTTTTTTTTAAACGGACTTGAATCAAATGCCGTTGGTAAATATAAAAATTACAGCAGACAGTTGTCCGAGGCCTTCGGCCACGGACTGTCCCTGCAGAAAGACAGAAAACATATATAACAATAAATGATAAATAATATAAGCAAATGAATTTATTGTTATATATGTTTTCTGTCTTATCGGATGGCGTATTCTACGTTAAACTTAATGGCCGTGTCTCTGACACAGCCTGCAGGGACAGTCCGTGGCCGAAGGCCTCGGACAACTGTCTGCTGTAATTTTTTTTTTATTATTTTTAAAGTAAGCGATGATTTTTTGTAGGGAGCGTTTGTTTATTACAATTTATTACATCTTTATCATTTCACGTGTCAAAATGGCAAAACAAACAATTTTAAATCTATCGGAAAAAACTAAAATCGATGTTTACCGTTCTGAAAGACATTCTAACCACGCAATAGCTAAAAAAAATTGGTCGGAGCCCAATAGTTGTCGACAATTACATACATCAAGGACCCCGAGGGGTATGGAAAACATTTTAAAGCAAGGGTTTCATTGTCTTTATCTACGTATGAGAAAAGAATTGCTTCTAATTCTGCCTTATCCTTGTCAAAAAGGAGTGGAAGCGAACAATGGCAGTGGAAGCAGAGAGCGAGTCAAAAAACCGAAATGTGCTGGATGAATGGTGAATACCGAAAGTTTTTCCAGACGGTAAGAAGATCGAATAACGGGCCTAATAATGGGCTGCCCTCCTGCAAAGACGAGAATGGTAATCTGGTGACTGATAAGCAGTGTGTGCTCAAAATGTGGGGAGACCACTTTTCGGCACTACTCCACTCAGATTCTTCCACTGAAGATCAGGAGGTAATGATAGTGTATATTGTAACCTCCCCCCAACCAAGACGAGATTAGAACGGCGATCTCCCACCTTGAGAATAGTAAAGCCGCTGGTGCGGATGGGCTACCCTCTGAACTACCCACATGCATAGACTTATATGCAGTATATGGCTGGGGGAATATATGCCCGACGATTGGAGTCTCAGTATATTATGTCCTGTATTAAAAAAGGGGTGGTCCGTGTGTCTGTTCCGACTATCGCGGTATCAGTCTTTTATCCATCACGTATAAGGTCTTGTCGGGCGTATTATGTGAAAGACTAAAGCCAATTATTGAAAACCTGATTGGAACTTATCAGTGTGGTTTTAGACCAGGCAAGTCCACAACTGACCAAATAATCACGCTACGCCAAATCCTGGAAAAGACCCACGAAAAGCAAATCGATATATACCACCTTTTTGTCGATTACAAAGCTGCTTTCGATAGCCCCGTACGGGGAAAACTTTATCTACGTATGAGAAAAGAATTGCTTCTAATTCTGCCTTATCCTTGTCAAAAAGGAGTGGAAGCGAACAATGGCAGTGGAAGCAGAGAGCAAGTCAAAAAACCGAAATGTGATGGATGAATGGTGAATACCGAAAGTTTTTCCAGACGGTAAGAAGATCGAATAACGGGCCTAATAATGGGCTGCCCTCCTGCAAAGACGAGAATGGTAATCTGGTGACTGATAAGCAGTGTGTGCTCAAAATGTGGGGAGACCACTTTTCGGCACTACTCCACTCAGATTCTTCCACTGAAGATCAGGAGGTAATGATAGTGTATATTGTAACCTCCCCCCAACCAAGACGAGATTAGAACGGCGATCTCCCACCTTGAGAATAGTAAAGCCGCTGGTGCGGATGGGCTACCCTCTGAACTACCCACATGCATAGACTTATATGCAGTATATGGCTGGGGGAATATATGCCCGACGATTGGAGTCCTAGTATATTATGTCCTGTATTAAAAAAGGGGTGGTCCGTGTGTCTGTTCCGACTATCGCGGTATCAGTCTTTTATCCATCACGTATAAGGTCTTGTCGGGCGTATTATGTGAAAGACTAAAGCCAATTATTGAAAACCTGATTGGACCTTATCAGTGTGGTTTTAGACCAGGCAAGTCCACAACTGACCAAATATTCACGCTACGCCAAATCCTGGAAAAGACCCACGAAAAGCAAATCGATATATACCACCTTTTTGTCGATTACAAAGCTGCTTTCGATAGCCCCGTACGGGGAAAACTGTACGAAGCTATGTCTGAACTTGGGATTCCGGCAGAACTGGCCGCCTCTGTAGAATGACGCTGACCAACACCAAATCAGCAGTGAAAGTGGGGAAATACCTCACTGAACCATTCTGTACCAAACGAGGACTGAGACAAGGCGACACACTTTCGTGCAATCTCTTCAACATCTTTATGGAGATAATAATGATAAAAGCTGCAGTAAATACGAACAAGACCATTAACGCGAAAGGCCATATGTTGCTGGCGTATGCTGACGACATAGACATCATTGGGCGAAATTTGCGAGAGGTTACTGCAGTATTTTCAAGAATCGAAAAGGAATCAGCGAATGTGGGTCTTGCTGTTAATGAGGGCAAGAAAAAATTGATGGTGTCAACGACTAGAGAAACCTCTAGACTTGGTCCGCATATGAACGTTTACAACCGACTTAATTTTGAAGTGGTAGATGAATTTGTCTACCTTGGATCCGCCGTGAACAAGGACAACAACGTCAGTCTGGAGATAGATACGAGAATTGTGCTTGCAAATAGATGCTAGTTTGGGCTCAGCAAGCAGTTTAGGAACAAAGCCCTCTCTCGTCGGACAAAGGTCCAGCTATATCAGACTCTCATTTTACCTGTCTTGACATATGGCTCCGAAGTTTGGGTCATATCGTAAGCGGATTCGAAACACCTGGGAGTATTCGAGAGAAAAATTCTCCGTAAAATATATGGCTCTGTTAGGGAAAACGGCGAGTACCGACGTCGCTGGAACCCGGAGCTATATAATTTAAATTCTGATTATATTCTATAATCTATATATTGGCGTTGGCTAGGCCATGTTATCAGAATGGATGAAGATGAGTCAGCGCGAATGGTTTTCGATAACGTACCCAGGAAAAGAGGACGACAAAGACCCCGCTGGAAAGACCAGGCAGAAGAATCCCTCCGTATCCTTGGTGTTACCAACTGGCGAGAAAGGTGCAAGCTATAAAATGTTATTGGAATTGGCATTTCCGAAGTTCAGTGAACTATTTGGTCCCATATCTTGGATATTGCAACAGGATAATGCCCCTATACACAACGCCAGAGTAGTAGAGGAGTTCATTGCAAGCCAAAATGTTAATATTATTGACTGGCCACCCTATTCGCCAGGTCTAAACATCGAAAATGTCTGGGGTTGGTTATCTCGTAAGATCGATGAAGGAGGTAGACAATTTGATGACAAGCAGTCACTAATTCAGGCCCTTAGGGATGCTTGGAATCAAATTTCGTTGGATTACATAAATTCTCTTTATCTCTCAATGAAAACCCGTATATTTGAAGTTATTAAAAACAAAGGGGGTTGTACCCATTACTAGTAGTTCTTAAATAAAGTAAAATATTTAAAAAAAACAATACAAACTGTTTTTCATTAAAATTAGTTAAAGCGCCTTTATTCAAGTAAACCAAAAAAAAAAAATAGCACATTTTTTGACTTTTTTTATAAATTGCTCAAAAAAAAGTTGTTTCTTTAAGAAACCACTATTGTCATGATTTTTTTTATATCTCAAGATGTCTAGCTTCCATTTCTATTTTAAAATTCTGCAATCGGTTACAAATTGCAAAAGATACAGGCTGCTGAATATGGAATTTTTAGTGCCTTTAAATAAGTGAACCGGAGTGTATATATCATCCACTGAAAAATATGGTAAGTATACATGTTCACATTTTACGCCGTATAGACCCAGAATTCGATATGCTTTGGACAAAAATACCGGATGACATATATTTTTCTATACGAAATCAAAAGAAGGTCATTGAAGTCCATGTATAAGTATATTTTACTGTTATCGACAAAACGAATATATACAGTTGATATATCTCACCACACTAGTTTCTGAAGCGCATGTAGTTTTTTTATTTTACTAGTATTATCATAAACTGAGGTGAAGTGAGATTGTTAAACACAATCGTTGAATCTGACGCCACATATGCAAAATATTGTGGACAAGTGCCACGAGTAATCCATAAGCGTCACCGTGGGGAATGGGTAATGGGTAATGAACGTTTACTCATTACCCACTGGGTATGGGGAAATAATGGGTAGCTACTCACGACGATGGGAAAGTACCCTGCACGATTCTCCATTAAGTGGCCTTTACTCATTACCCACGGCGATGGGTAATGTGTTACCCATCCCGTCCCCATATTTGATCGAAAATGCGAAAAATTTGGAAAAAAAATTCTATATCTCTGAAACGGAACGTCCCATCAAAAAAATAACTCATTTTTGGGAGTTTCTAAGTAATTTTCATAAGTAAGTCCAACGGGTTGGGTAAAAAATTCTGTTCGACGAAAACTCTGCTTTACAAAATTCTGTTTTACAAAATTCTGTTTTTCAAAATTCTGGTTTCCAAAATTCTGTTTTTCAAAATTCTGTTTCACAAAATTCTGGTTCAAAAAAAATCTGTTTGTAATTACATTTTCAGTTAAATAAAAAATTATTTGAAAAAAATCGCGCGATTTGTTTCAAATAATTTTTTATTTAACTGAAAATGCAATTACAAACACATACATAAAAATAAAACAATTAAGAAATCACTTTGCCCTAACTTTCCCTTACATTTAAAAAAAAAGTACTGTTCAAAAAAACACTGCAAATTTAAATAAAATGCATCATATACACTGTGTGTTTGGTCAAAAATTATGTTCCAGCATTTTATTTAAAATTAGTCGCAATTGTGTTGTTTAATGTGTCGTGTTAAAAAAAATAAAAATGAATGAAGTGCAATTAACAAAAACCAATAAAAATAAAGAAATGTTGTGTCTCAACGGATATTTTTATTATTTGGAAATGAAAAGACAAAAAGGAACCTTTAATTGGACGTGCTCGAGAAGAATTCCAGATAAGTGCTACTCTCGTATAATAACAGCAATGGAAAATAACGAGCATGTTTTAATAAGATATCCAAAAAAGCATACCCACGAACCGATTGCTAGTGCAGTGGAAATATGCAGAACAAATACTTTTGTAAAATATGCCGCTATAAACAAACCCCTTAATCCAAGTCAAATAGTGCAACAATCGGTGGTAATTACAAACCAAAAATGTCGCGATTACCTTCCCTCGAAATAGGATACACTCGGAATGAAATAGGAGTTTTCAGAGAGCCGCAAGCAATAGATGAAATAGATTACCCTCTAAATCTATACGTTTTGGATAACGAATTATTTATATTGGCAGAAGAGAAAGTGGGAGATGAATATATGGTTATATTCGGCACAAAATCATCAATTCAACTTCTACAAAAAAGCGATTGTTGGCTCGTTGACGGCACTTTTGATGTTGTGCCCACAATAATGCGCCAACTCTTTTCCGTTCATGGAAGGATTGAACGAGAGGTCGTCCCACTCTTATTCTGCCTAATGTCCAAAAAATCTGCAGTACTCTATGAAGCATTTTTTAAACGCGTAATTCAAATTGCTTTGGAATATGGAGTTTTTTTTAAGCCTAATCGTATTATATCTGACTTCGAAGTTGGTCTCGTGTCAGCAGCTAGAAAATGCTTTCCATACGAGGGTGCTTTTTCCATTTTTCCCAGATATTGTGGCGCCGTATTCAAAAAGAACGGTAAGAATTTTTAATAACTTTTATAATTTATAGTAATGAACTTGTAATATGTACAACATTATCATTTCAGATTGGTTACTAAGTACGGAAATGACGAAAATTTCTCACTGCAAGTAAGATGTTTAAAAGCGCTTGCGTATGTTCGTCCAGAAAAGGTAGCCAAATATTATTCGAAGCTCCGAAGAACATTTGAAGACGAAGATATTATTAAATTGGCCACCTGGTTCGAGGCCAATTATGTCTATAACGCTCGTAAATACCCACCTGAATTTTGGACGATATTTGATTGCGAGTATTCTGAAAAATACCCGAAAACTACAAACAATGTCGAGTCATGGCACCGACGTTTGAGTGTTGTAGTTGGACGAAAAAAAAGCGGACTCTACAAAATTGTAGAACATTTAAAAGGAGAATTAATCTATTCTCAAAATATTGTCTCAAAGATTGAGAATGGAGAAAAATTAAAAAAAAATAAAAGAAATGTAAAAAAAAAATATTTCACGTATTGTAAAAAAATGTAATCGTTTAAGAAAACTACAATATTTAAAAAGAATAGCAAAAAACTTAGTTTATAATTAATTAAATTGAATTGCAATGATTTTTTATTATTTTTAACTTTGTCTTAATTTAATTGATTTTTAACTAATTTGTGTTTTTATTTAATGTTTGTTATTTTTTTTTCTTTTAAATTAATATGTTTTTCAATAATATAATGAAAGGGGAATAACATATTTCAAAAACCAGAATTTTAATAGACAGAATTTTATTAAAAACAGAATTTTGTAAAACAGAATTTTGTAAAACAGAATTTTAGTCAGACAGAATTTTTTTTTGGAAAAAAAAACATAATTTTTGTAAGACAGAATTTTGGAAAACAGAATTTTGTGGCTATCCCAAGTCCAACTCGTATGTAAGATTTTTTTTTTCAAAAATTCTCCAGAATAAAAGTAATCGATAAAATAAAAAAAGGCTATAATCGCAAAAATAATTTTTTTTTATCTTCGTAGAAGGCTTTAACCTATGGATGAATGAATACGGCATCACTTTTTTTTTTTTAAATCGCTACAAGTAAAACTTATCGAAGCTAACATCGCTAAAAAACCCTTGTGCCAATATCTCGGAAACGGAGCAACCAATTGAAAAAATACATAGAATGGTCCAATCGTATGGACGATTTTTTGTGAAAAAAATCGTCAAAATAAGAGAATCGCTAATATAAAAAACTGGCTATTACTTGGAAACTCGGCGCCCAATCGCAAAAATAATAACTTTGTTACCTCCATAGAAAGCTGTAACCAATGGATGTCTTTAATACAGCATCACTTATTTTTACAAAAATCGCTATCACATACGTGTGTTTTACATAAAATCGGTTACATAAAATCGGTGGTTAAAGCCTCCTATGGAGTTGAAAAATGTAAATTAAAATTTTAAATTCTATTTGAAATACATCAATTGAAATTTAAAATACATCAATGGAAATTTGAAACACATCAATTAAAATGTAAAAGACATCAATTGCAATTTAAAAATCGAATACATAAAATCGGTTAATAATTTTTAAATTTCAACTGACGAATTTTAAATAAATTTGAATTGATGTCGTTTAAATTTCATTTGATGTGTTTTAAATTTCAAATGATATGTTTTAATTTGCAATTGATGTATTGTAAATTTCGATTGATGTATTTCAAATTTCAAACAGAAACTTTAAATTCCAATAGATGTATTTTAAATTTCAAATATAATTTTCAAATTTCAATTGAAATTTTTCAAAAATAAATTGATATTTATTAAACTTAAATTGGAAGTGGGTTAGGCGTGCAGACTGGTTTCCTTCCTTGTTGTAAGCATGTTGGCATGCGAAGAGCTGAGAAGTGCCTATGATCGTTCGCAGATATGAGTCAATCATCGTAACCAATATCTTCGGAAGAAAGATAAGAGGTTCATTGGTTCAATATCATTGGGGCTAATATGCGATGATTTCTCCGCTTTTAAGACTGAATACCACCGTGGATTCTCTCCATCTAACGATAATATAAGACATCTTGTTGCAGCTCGTATAAAATTTAAGAAGCCGAGGAGCCAAAATGTGTAGTTCACTTTGTAACTCCACTGGTGTTATGTCGTTAGGGCTAAGTGAATTCCAGGGCTTAAACTTCATATTGCTCAAGGTTTCTTTTGTCACGATATTTCCCTCAACATGCGATATGGCGTGGTTGTTCCGTGAGACCGACCTTAAGCGAACCGCAGACTTGCCATTCATGAGCACGAGCTTGGTCATTAACTTTTCATCTAGCTAATGAATTTGGAAAAATATTACAAAAAAGTTTTGAAAACATGATAGTAATGCGAACAACTTCGATTATATTCTTATTTGGTGTTAAGGAGGGCGGTAAACCGACAAAAAACATCAACGATTGCTTTTGTTCATTCTCATGAATGACAAGTCTGTGGATCACTTTATATCTTCTCAGACGCGTTTTCAACGCCTTCGCAGAAATGTTTTCAAGACCTCCTCTTTGATGAACTTAACTCTTTCTTATATTCTTTTAGTCTTATTTTGTACACAATTCAGTCTTGTTCCGTCGTTAAGGATTTATCTTTATTAAACAGCTTTTTGAAAAACTTTGTCAGGATTTATAGATCCCTGTTCCACCACGTAGGTTTTATCTTAACTCGGTAGGAACCTGTGGTGCATGCGGAATCAAGGGATCTGTTAAAAGCTGAGGTGAAAGCATCGGTAAGATTGCCAGCAGCATTAGTTGGTTCAAATTGAGGAATGATTTCCATAAAACCATTCAGACTTCATGAGGGAAAACTCTATATAACGACGGTCGGAAAAGAATGTTCATTCGACACTTTCCTTCTTTTGATCAATTCAAAAGTATCCTGTGATGCAAAGTTGACATCATGGACCTCTTTTCTATTATTAGTCATGAAGGTGGGCTCATTGACATTTATACAAACATAAAGATTAGTGGACAAAACATATTCTAGAATTGTCTCTGTCATTTATATTAGTATATTCCCCCAAATTTTGTGCTGCGCATTGACGTCGGCACAAAGAACAAGACACATTTTATTCGTAGGTTTCTCCGCAATAATTAGATAAGAGACAGATGTACATATATTAAAATATTCTCGCCGTGCCTATGGCTTTGAAAACTAGAAGTATACTTCTCACAGAAAAATTCGGTTGAGTTAGCCGAATTAGCCGTAACCGAATTAAGAGGTTGCCTCAACCGAATTAGAGGTTGTCACAATCTCATTAAAGGTTGTCACAACCTCATTAGAGGTTGTCACAACCTCATTAGAGGTTGACACAACCTCATTGGAGGTTGACACAACCTCATTGGAGGTTGACACAACCTCATTGGAGGTTGACACAACCTCATTGGAGGTTGACACAACCTCATTGGACGTTGACACAACCTCATTGGAGGTTGACACAACCTCATTGGAGGTTGACACAACCTCATTGGAGGTTGGCACAACCTCATTGGAGGTTGACACAACCTCATTGGAGGTTGGCACAACCTCATTAGTGATTGACACAACCTCATTAGAGGTTGTCAGAGCCGAATTAGAGGTTGTTACAACCGAATTTAGATAGTGTCACAAATAAATTATTAAAGTTTGTTTTATTATTAAATGATGATTTATCTTCCTGTATTCTTATAAAAAATTAAAAAGCGAGAAAATATAGTCATATATATGGGGTAATCTGTAGGGTAATAAATTTATTTTACAAGTCTCTTCCGACCTTTTTTCAAGTCCCGGCCATCTTGGAACACCGCACTAATTCTGACATGTTGAATCGGCTGATTTAGGTCCTGAACCATTTTGTCTACAGACGATTGCAGCATATCTCACATAACCGACCTTGAAAAACTTGAAAATTGTTGATATCTGCTTGAATAATTTCTGCAAAATAAGACGTTTTAATACAAAATATATTTTACTTACCTTTCTTCATATCCACAAAAAAATCTTGACATTCTTTAATTATTTTATATTTGATTATAGAATTTTAAACGTCAGATTTTACATACATTTGGTAACCGAATTGAAAATTAATTCGGTTGTATCTACAGAATTCATAAGAAATTCGATAACAGCAACCGAATTGACGCCAATTTCGGTAGTTGCAATCGAATTAAGGCGAGATTCGGTTACTGCGATCGAATTGATACCAAATTCGATAGTTTCAACCGAATTGATGCCAAATTCGATTACTCCTACTGAATTAAATTTAAATTCGGTAGTTTCAACCGAAATTTTAGAAAATTTAGTTGACTGAACGAATATAATTGAAGATTCAGTTGTCACAACCGAATCAATTATGAAACGAGATTGCTTCAATCGAATTTCAGATGTGGGGACTAAATTCGGTCATAACAACCTCATTTCGGTTGTGGCAACATCAATTCGCTGGTAACAGCCGTATTTACGGTTGCTACAACCTCTTTTCAAACAATTAGTTCTCTGGGTGTATTCATTCAGTAAGTCCTGTCGTGATATTCTCAGGATTCTTGGATGTAGAGGACATTGGCTCCATATTTTTGTGTATGCAGCAGTAGATCTTCAGAAGCAGCTTTAGAGTATTTGAGATTTCTCTGTAGTAGCGTTAACATGTGCAGCAACGTCCTTCTCCACCGCCGTGTTTTTGGCCTCGTCATCGGATTCTTCCAGAAGCATATCTGAAAACTCATCAACGAGGTTTGATTTCGTCACTGAAGCATGATCCTCTGATACGGGGCAGTCACATCTGTATTACCTGCAGCATATGCAGCTACGTCCCTCTCTACAAAGATAATATAATTGACCATCAGCACAATACTAAAGTTTCACCAATAGTTGTACATTAAATTGATGTAAAATTTCACTGATGAAATGAAAATTTTCCTTAAAATTTTGTAATTTAAAATTTTTTCATCATCATTGAACTGAAATTTTATGTAAATAATGAATTCCCATAAACTTCATGATTTATATTTTTAAACTTTGCACCACCATCGTCGGTCGATCCCTGCTCTGACCACTTTAAATTTCTTTCGACGGCGGTCACCTCGCTTAGTGACGGCGACACTATCGAGTACGTAGCCATGAAAAAGCTTCTCAAAATACCGTTCGGAATCGGTGTAAAATTGTAGGTCCCAATCAGTGAGTATAAAACTAGAACGCGCACAATTCACTGGTTTGTGAGAAGCTCTCCCTAATCTTTTCATGGGATGTAACGGGAAACCATTTATTTATTTATATAAGTACAATTGAAATTCTATTCTCAATTGAAATGAGTTTTAGTTTGATGAATTTTTCAATAGCATCATTCCAAACAACGCTGATGAAGATCTGTGGCTAGATCTGCTCTACGGTTTGCCGTGAATCATAAGAATGCATTTGGAAAAGTCTTGTTTAAAAACTAAATCTCTATTAAAAGGGATATAGAATGCTATTGAGCTTGAATAAGAAAATAGAAAACTACCAACAAAAAGGTCGAATAAATAAAAATCATCTTTGATGAATTTTCGATACAATTAGGTCTTTAGCCTTCTTTACAGCGTCTCGTCTAAATTATATTAAAGAATTGTTATACGGAGTTTACCCTATCGGCGACTGTCCATGCCTGGGAAAAAGAGTTGGCGGCGGCGGCGGTGGCAGCCGGCTCGAATTCCGATCGGCTTTCCTTTATAGTATGTACTTTGATTTTGTGCTTTTTACCACAGTATGTAAAAAAAAAGCTCGCGAGCTGAAAAATCCAGCTCCTCGTCAATATAAAGCTCTCACTCCGAGTTTAAAAAAAAACCAAATCTCGAGTTTAATTTAATTTTTAAAATTTGTATTTATATGAATCGCTCCCCAGCGAAGCAAAGATAAAAAATAAAAATTCGAGTCGGAGTTTAATTTTTATGTTAGTGGGGTGAGAACTTTATAGTGAAGAGGATCCGAAATTTTTGACTAGCGAGTGGAATTTCTTTGAATTTGGAGATACATAAGAGTCAAATGCGACAAAATTCGATTGGGTGTTGTGGTAGGTGCAGGAAATAATAAAAAGGGCAGAATTATAAAAGGACTAAAAAATCGGATAGAACAATGGGGAATGTACTCCATATAAAGTAAATAGTAAATGTGGTGAAACACTACAAATAACGAGATCATTAGTATGGAATGATTGGGTCTAGAGGTCGACTAATAATTGGAATACATATAAGTTTAAATAAAGCTGCTTAAGGCAGACCAAAATTTGTTTTGGACAATGACTGGGGATATATTACTGATAATGGGTGATCCAAGTAGACATACTTTTTCAATAGCCTTTTTTTGACAGATCACGTGTGAGTCGTGTCATGCTGTCATGTTATTTTTGTTTAGTGTTGGTTGGCATTTCATCATGGAAAGACTTTCGCCTGAACAACGTTTACAAATCGTTCAACTTTATTACGAAAATGCACGTTCTTTGAGGAATGTGTTCCGTGCACTTCGCTCAACTTGTGGTCAACATATTCGGCCTACTGAGCGTACTATTCGCCACACCATCACCCATCTTGAGACCCAGCATTCATTATTGGATAATATTCGACCGAATAGACCACGTCCAGCACGCAGTGAAGAAAATATTGCGGCCGTAGCTGAGAGTGTACACGAAGACCGTGGAGAGTCGATTCGGCGCCGTTCGCAGCAACTCCGACTGAGGCATGGAACGACTTGGCGCATTTTACGTCGAGATCTTAAATTGAAAGCGTACAAAATACAGCTTGTGCAAGAACTGATGCCCGCCCGATCTTCCCAAGCGACATCGATTCGCTCTATGTGCTCTTGAAAAGTTCCAAGAAGATCCGACGTTTTCGAGCCAAATTTTGTTCAGCGATGAGGCCCATTTCTGGCTCAATGGGTATGTAAACAAGCAAAATTGCCGCATTTGGTATGAAGAGCAACCTGAAGAGATTCAACACTTCATCCAGAAAAAACAACGGTTTGGTGTGGTTTGTGGGCCGGTGGAATCATCGGTCCATATTTCTTCAAAAATGATGCCGGTGAGAACGTAACCGTCAATGGCGACCGTTATAGTGCCATGATAGCCGACTATTTGATGCCTGAAATTGAAGCTCGTGATCTCGGCGACATTTGGTTTCAACAAGACGGCGCCACTTCCCACACATCGCATTAATCAAAGGATTTATTGAGAGAACACTTCGGTGAGCAGATAATTTCACGTCTTGGGTCGGTCGATTGGCCACCAAGACCGTGTGATATCACACCGTTAGACTTTTTCCTGTGGGGATATGTAAAGTATAAAGTTTATGCGGACAAACCCGCTTCGATTCAGGCCTTGGAGCAAAACATTACGCGTGTCATTCGCCAGTTACCAGTCGAAATGCTCGAACGAGTCATCGAAAATTGATGGACCATCTGAGACGTAGCCGCGGCCAACATTTGATAGACATAATCTTCAAAAAATAAATGCCAAAGAATGTTCTTTCAAATGATAATAAACATTCCCCATTAAATTTTAATTTTCTGTGTTTTTTTTCTTTAAAAAAGTATGGAACCTCGAAATTTATCACGCTTTATAACTAGATACCATTGTACGTGGTTAGAAAGGGATACAAATTGGCGAAAAAAAGTTGGACTTCAAAATGCAATAAAAATCGTTTGGAATGTTGCAAAATAGTGTTTGTGGGTAAAAAGGGGGATAAATTGGAAAAAATGGTAGAACTTGCAATAACGGTAAAAATATCTAGAAATGATTAGAAATTTATTACAAATAATGTGTTTGGGTAAAAAGCTGTAGAAGGGTCATGAAAGGGTACAACTTCAAAATGCGAGGAAAATCGTTTCGAATTATTTGGAATATGTTGAATATAGTTTACGTGGGTAAAACGTAACAAGGGGTAAAAAGAGCAAAAGAAACATAAAACTTGAAAGTGCAAAAAAATTGGCATCCTTGGGAATATGCATATCAAAGACACTATATGGGTGGAAGGGCAGGAAAGGGTAAAACATTACTTTCGAATGATTGGGAATGTGTTAATAAGAGTGTTTACGGGTAAAAAAGGAAAGAAAGGGTAAAAAATTAAACATCGAGAAATTTAGTTTGCAATGATTGGGAATTTATTCAAAACAGTACTCGTATCTAAAACTTAAAAAAGCAAAAAAATAAAACATGACATGATTTGAATTTGTTAAAAATTGTGTTTGTACATAAAACGAGCAAAATATGAATATTCGGGAAGTCTTCTTCATAAAAATTATATATTTTTAAAATAGGTCAAAAATGGGCTAAATATAAAAATGCGGGAAAATCGTTTGGAACGTGTTAAATATAGAATATGTGGATAAAAAAGAATAAAGAGGTCGAAAAGACATTCCTAACCTTTCCAAACAATTTGCTCTCATTTTTTAGTTTTACCCCTTTTGCCCCCTTTTTATCCCCATACACAATTTTTGCCTCATTCGTAACCTTTTCAAATGATTTTCTCGCATTTTCTAGTTTTACATTTTTCGCTTCCCTTTTTACATTTTTTTAACCACCTTCACAATTTTTGCCACAATTTTTCTCGCATTTTAAAGTTTTACCCTTTTCGCCACCCATTTTACCCCCATTGAATATTTTTGCACTTTCCTAACCTTTTCAAACCATTATTCTCGCGTTTTGAAGTTTTACCCATTTTCCCCCTTTGTGTATAAATTCACAATGTTTGCACAATCCTATCCAAGATTTTTCTCGCATTTTCAAGTTTTACCCTTTTTGCGCACCTCATCCCTTTACCCGTTTTATCCACATTCACAATTCTTGCCACATTCCTAATTTTTCCAATCCATTTTTCTCGCATCTTCAACATTTACCCTTTCGACCTATTTTTACTGCACTTTGAAGATTTTCGTTCATAATCATTAGATATGCGTTTTGGCGCATTTTTAAATACCTTCCCATTTTAAACACCTTCCCATCCTTTCAACCAATTTTCACAATATGTTGCCCGCTTTTCTATTTTTTCACCCAATATCTAAATTTTTCCTATACATTTAATAATTAAAAAATATTATGAAATTTGACTCGCGAATCATTCTTTTTGAATTAAATCGGGAGCGGGCAGTATTTTAAAATCTTTGAAAATAAAAATTCGGCTCCCGAGCTAAAATAAATCTCGGGAGTTTAAAAGATTTAAATCTTCAAAGAATTAAAAATTAAACTCCGATTTAAATTTTTCGAGCGAATTGAAAATGAATGGATCTCCTTACTCTGCTTTTTGCTTCAGTTTTATTGTGATTATTAAACGAAATTTTTGAACTTTTACATAAATCCCGTGAGAGGCACTGACTGAACAAAAACAGCTCTCAAATTTACAAAACGAAGTCCTGTCCACTATTGAAGTACAAAGGAGGAATGCATCAGAGTCAGCCGGAACTTTGAGTTGGATTGAACAAAAGTTTGAATATAATTAACGCATCAATGTTTGAATTCAATGAAATGTATTACATCAATTTACTTTAAGAAATCATCAATTTGATTACAAGTTTGCATGCAAATAACGCATAATTTTCATAAAATTGACAAATTAATTTCATAAATATGAACAAACAAGTATGTTTTACTACTGTAAACTTTGTATGCACTGGACGCACTAGATATTAACACTATAAATAAGATGCATTACAGTTGCGAGTTGTGGCCGTCGGTGGAGCAGCGGTTAGTGTGCGCGGCTGTTGTTCGAGAGAACGTCAGTTCGATCCCCGCTCTGACCACCATACACTTCTTTCGACGACAGCCACCTCGCTTAGTGACGGTGACACTATCAAGTAACAAGCCATGAAGTAGCTTCTCAAAAAACAATTCGGAACCGGTGTAAAACTGTAGGTCCCAATCAGTGAGTGAAAATTGAAAAGCGCACAGCTCAGTGATTGTGAGAAGCTATCTCTCCTATCCCTTCATGGGATGTAATGAGAAAATATTTATTTACACAGTGCAACACGAAAAAATATAACCATATACGGACAGTACTACGTGATAAAAGACCAAAAAAAAAGATGCGTGTCTCCCACTTTTGCCCAAAGTCATGCAATTTTTTTATGGGCCCCCAAAGATTTGGGGTCTCGGTGTAATTTTTACAAAAAAGCGATCATTTGTCAGGCTCATATCTTGCAAACCGTTCGGAATTTTGATTTACTCTCTGAGGGAAAGTTGTAGCTCTTGTCATGAAGAACTAAACTAAACATATAAAATCGAAAAAACTTCATCTACAAGGTCAAAATATTTTGTTTGATTTTTGTTTACCTTTTTTCCCCTGTTCAGGTCCATTGGTAGCAAACAGTTCAAAATTCAAGGAAACCATCAACTACAAGAATGTACCTCAGATGTCAATAAATAACTTTGTAGAACATATGAACTTCCTAGGAATGATTTTTAACACCGTTTAGGTAGCACTTATGTAACGTTTAGGTAGCCGTAAAAGAGAAAAATTTCCCGACAATTTTTTAATTTCACTTTGTGTAATTTTTTAAGTCATGGAAATATAACCATATACGGAGACTACTATGTGATAAAAGACCAAAAAAAAGGACCCGTGCCTCACAAATTTGCCCAAAGTCATGGACTTTTGTTTTATGGGCCCCCAAAGATTTGGGGCCTCGGTGTCATTCTTCCAAAAAAGTGATCATGATTTGCTCCCTGAGGGAAAGTTGTGAAATTGATGAATATTTACATCACGACAATGCACGAATTCATCATATTAATGCACGTTTTGCTTTCAGTCCAGACATTGTGATTCTGACCTTAAGTTTTATTAAACTCCAGTTGCATCTCCTTTGCTTGATTTGTAATGTCATACTCGCACAGTAGCCTTTAGCTTTTCTCTGCTTGTAAATCCTTTGATTGATTGAGAAGATATTTTAATAAAGCTTTCCCTAGTAGTTTGAAATATATTTTAACCATTCTTTAATGTGGCGCTTGAAGTGTCCTTTTGAACGCCTAACATTACTTTATCTTTCTTAATTGTTTTTAACACATTGTTAAACTTAAGCTAAGACATTGAACCTGACCTATAGTATGCATGATTACATTCTGCCCACTGTGCGTTAATTTTCCCTTCTACGTAGCCATAACACGGAAGAGTTCGTTTTTTTTTTTCATATTTTTTTATTTAAAACAGTATTTATCTTAAGATCTAAATATTTATTAATTTAAGAGATGGTTATATACAACCTTACATCTAGATTATTAATACACATTTCAAATAAATTATAAATAATTACAAATAAAAATGTATTCAAGATCATCTTTAGATCTGCCACTCTTTTAATGAGGACTATTTTTATAGCATTTTGTTTTATTGTTTGCTTTAAATGACATTTCAAGAAAAGCGATAGATTATCGGGTAATTATTCAAAAGTTTAAAAACAAACAAGGGGAATTCTTAATCTTTTAACATTTCATATGATGTTCCCGCGCAGCATTCATCTTTAGCATTTAAGTAGATATTAACTGAAATATTCGAAAATAAACGATGTTTTCCATTACTCATACGCCACAATGTCTCGCGGCAAAACCAAAGCAAATTAATGGATTACCCCTGAAGAAAATTAGCACTTCAAAATGTGGGGGTACGACGAGTATCAGCGATCATGTTGAAAATATTTTAATTTTTCAATACAGTTTCACATACATACATACATAATTCTGAAAAGTATTTTTAAAATTTGAAAACAGAAACACCGCCAAGTACTCACCTAACAAAACGATGCCGCAAGTTATTAATATTATAAATAGTTTTTAATTTTTGTGTTTGTTTTGCAGCAACAAATCAATAACTACTAAACATTAATTAGGAAATTTTGTGACAAGTTTGTGACTGCAGGTGTTTAATATGAAACAATTATTCAAACATAAAAATTGTAGTGGAAAATAAATATCCAATTGCACTTGGGAAAATGATTTTGTTTTCAGGGCATATATGTATACTAATGGTCAAAGGATGATGGTGTAGTGGAATGATAGGTTATAATCTATCCACTTATATTCAATGAACGATATTTACTGGTTTGAAATAACAATTTTCCATTCGAATGGTGTACAATATCCGCGATAGAGAATGTATAACATTTCATTCAATCTTTAACCTAGAAATTACACGCTGAAAAATCTGAATTTTGTTGTTGTTTGGATGCAAATAGAACGTGTTTGCAGCTTGTCGCAAATATAGTATACTTGTGCCCAAACACATTGTGTTTTCTATTCAATATAACATGTTTGGGACACAATGATTAATAGCTTAAAATATATCTATTTGTGACCTAAATGTGGCTGTGTTTGTTGAAACCTGGTGAAAGTACTGCTGTATGTCACAATGAAGAAACAAAAAGCAGCAGATCTTCAATTCACGAAAACAATGCTTACAAACGTGTGCATGGTTACATGTATATGTTTGCAAGCATTGTTTTCATGAATTGATGATCGTTTGCTTTTTTGATTTTATGTTGCCTTGAACGTTTTTGTTCATGAATTGATGATCGTTTGCTTTTTTGATTTTATGTTGCCTTGAACGTTTTTGTTTTCAGCAGTTTTTAACAAACAAAGTTACATTTGGGTCACAAAAGCATATATTATAGCCCATTAATCTTTGCGTCTCCAACATATAATATTGAATAGCAAAGACAATGTGTTTGGGCACAAGCACAATATATTTGCAACAAGCTACCAATACGTTATATTTGCATCCAAACAACAAAAAAGACAGCTTTTTCAGCGTCTATTGTTTAAGATAAGGTAAATATTTCGTAGTATTCACTTAACAAGATTTTAGAATACATTGTTGAAGAATATTTTTTATTCACATATATGTCAAGTTTCCCCATATTAACTGGACGATTGTTTAGAAGTTAGGGAGCTATATTTTTTGAGCGGCGTCTTGCTTTCCTAGGCCTAATTTTTCAGTGGTTACTTAGATACGTAATCCGTTGATTTTGATTTAAGTTTGATCTGACTTTAAATACGAAAAGAGTTTTTAGTGCTTTGCCAAATAATCTTACTGCTTATATGGCAACAGTGGCAAATGTCACAAAAAATTAACGGTATTCATACATTTAATCTATACAATACATCAAGGTCGCGCCATTTTGACAAAATATTTAATGAAATTTGAAAGTATTTGAGCAGAAATTAAGTTCTAACTGCACTACGAGTTAAATGATACGTTTTTATTGTTATTTCAACTAGGATGATGTTTATAATTTTCCGCATTAACAATTAAAGAGGCGTTGTGTTTTTTCTTCTTATTGTTTTCTGTCAAAATCATATGGCCACTAGAGATGGGGGGACTCACGTGATTGGCGTGATTCACGCGTGAATGTTTGATATCATTTTATTTCGATGTTTTTACTATTTTGTTAAACAAAGTGTTTTTGGACGATGTCTAATATCATTTCCCTCTAACAGAACGTCGTTAATCATCTTCTGCATTTCATGGAGCTCTTATAGCAGAGCTCTTGTAACGACGGAGTTTTTCTACGATTCACAGTGGGGGCGATTGCAAAATGTGGTAATAATATCAGAACTTCTAAACTTTAGGTCCGATTGTTGTAGAATGTACTAGGTATTTGTAAGGGGGGAAGTCAGGATTTCAGAATCTGGTATTTAGAGGCACCCTGTTTCAACGTGCGTTTTGCAAGAGGGTGTCACAATATATCAAACTATCATGGCATGTAACTTTTTGTAGTTGTAGCGACATTGGCCAGACTGCAACTAAATGTAAGTTGAAATCATGTTTAAGTTATTGCAAATATGTATATATTAGGCCGGGTCGATTTTTTTTCGAAAAAGTGCGTTAGCGGAAAAAAATCTGCGGACAATTATAAGGAAATTTGCTGAAGAGACCATGGGTCTAAAATCAATATCGAGCTAGCGAATTTTAACGTCAAAATTTGAACAATATTTTCTGCACTTTTTAGACCAACACAATCAATAGCTTATTACAAAAATAATTATAACTCAAAACTCTTAAAGTATTTGACGTTCTTGGTATCGTTTGAAAGCTCATTGAATATTCTTGATAAGCTTTGAATAAAATATAACACGAAAGTACAAAGTGTACGATTTATAGCTCATCAAACTCGATTTATGTAGAAAAAAATTTATTTAAGCTTTTGTCCTGACAATGCCGTTCGTTAAAAACTGCGGAGGCAGAATTTTAATGTCACATTGTTTATGCCAGTTTTGACAATTCAGCACTTTCAAAAAGCGGAGAAAATACTATTCAAATCTTTACGTTAAAGTCCGCTAGCTCCAAATTGATTTTAGACCTATAGTTTCTTCAGCAAATTTTCTTAGAATTGCCCGTAGATTATTTTCCGCCTATGCGCTTTACTACTTTTTTTTCCACCCATACAAATCGACCCGCCCCACCTGCTCTGATTCATGGACAAAAATCAGAAATCCGACTTGGTTGGAATTGAATGTTTTTGGTATCGTTTTAAAAGTAATAGCGTGCTAAAAAAATCAGCAAAGATTTTTTCATAGAAATAGATTTTTTGTCGTCCAGAGCAATTCAAAGTGAGCGATTTGTATGCTAAATAATTTGATGTTTTAGTTTCGTTCGTTAGTAGTTGAAGGAAAATATTGTTCAAAAATACGTTTGTGGAAGAAATTAAGTTATATTCTATGTTTTGGATAGGTAACAAGCGGTACAAATTTTGTTTTTTTTTTATTTCGTATAAATCTTAAAAAAAAATTTTAATTGATTTTTAAAAATTTAGTTTTTCATGATGAATATTTGAAACATTCTCATTTTTTGATGGCAAAAAAGAAAAAACTTCATAAAATTCGGTGAAATATTTTTTCATGATAAACTAGT
Source organism: Phaonia tiefii (assembly GCA_963931995.1). Lineage (NCBI taxonomy): Eukaryota > Metazoa > Arthropoda > Insecta > Diptera > Muscidae > Phaonia > Phaonia tiefii. Next base: position 67,821,565 of record OZ008367.1, read on the forward strand.
TTAAACTTTAATCTACTTTAATCTATTAGAAAAATGCAAAATATTCTCCGCTTTGTTCCGATTCTTTTATATTTAAGCTTTTTAAAAAGTGCTTAAAATTATTTTATAATTGTTAGTCAAATACGACTTATTTTGTAGGGGATTATTTTTACTTTAGTTCGTTAAAAAATTAGTTAATAAATATTTGCAAATATCAAGCGCTTTTGATATCCACTCTCCGATGAACCATTGCAATAAATCGATTGTGGCATTCGCTGTGTGGCTTGTGGCGCCGTCCTGTTGGAACCACATGTCCTCCAAGTCCATATTATCCAATTGGGGCCAAAAATATTCGGTTATCATTGAACGGTAGCGATTCGCATTCACAGTAATGTGCCGGTCTTGATCATTACGGAAGAAGTACGGCCCAATGACGCCGCCGGCCCATAAACCGCACCAAACCGTAATTTTTTCGGGATGCGATGATGACTCATGGATTACGTGTGGATTGCTGTCTGACCAATAACGCATATTTTGCTTATTGACGAAGCCATTCAGCCAGAAATGAGCCTCATCGCTGATTGTTGAGGCCTCTTAAAGTTGGCCTCTTAAAGTTGAGGCCACTGACTCCAAATTTCGGTAGTAAATTTTAATAATTTCGACTCGTTGTTGGCTCGTATATTTTTCCATGATGAAATGGCAAACCTTACTGAAGAGAAATGTCAAAAGAGCGGGGAAAAATATGGCGTCGTTTGCTTTCCCTATCGATTTACTTTTGTAGCGTCTCTGTTGAAAAACCCGTTATTAACTTTGTTTTAGAATACATATTTTTATAAATTAAACAACAGTTGATCCCCTATTTAAAATAATATAAAATTAATTCTCTTTTCAAAATAAAGGTTTGAAGTTCGATTTTTATTTTTCTTATTGTAAACATATAACACTTTTGTCTACACGCTGAAAAATAACGGCCTCTCTAACATATTCTCCCAAACATATTCTGCAGGAACCATGTATATGTTTGGAACGCACTTCAAACATTAATATGTTTCCAAGTCCCAAACTCACTTGTGTTTATGTTTGCAAGTCCCAAACTCACTGTGCTAGACGCTGCTGAAGATGATGCTTCACAAACATCGAAACGATCGTCCAGCGAATGTGAGTTCGAATCCCACCCGCGGCAATTACATTTGTGTCACTAACCGGAGAAAACATGATCTCCTACAGCCTTATAGGAAATTACAACTTTAAACATAACGAGGATCTAAGACAACTAAATTTGTAAACAGCATCATGTTTAGTGGCAAACATGCCCTTTCCAGTTTCTTTCCTCAAAATCGTTTCTCACTTTGGTAGCACACTTATATGTGTATGAAATACATACATAAAAACCAAAGTATCATCACAAACCATTTAAGCGTCCGAGCCTTCGTTTATTCTTTTTTCACTGCTCTCGAGAGAGCATAGACAGTGCACCAAACACAGCTGTATTTGTATCAAAAACATAAATGTATGTGTGTCGCAAACACATATATTCTAACATATTAATCATTGTGTCTCAAACATGTAATATTGAATAGCAAACGCAATATGTTTGGACACAAGTATATTATATTTGCGACAAGCTCCAAACACACTTTATATTTGAATCCAAACAAAAAAAGACAGATTTTTCAGCGTGTATTTGATTTTTTTTAATTTGTACACAAATTCGATTTGAAGTGTACGATATAACTACGGAACACTGTGTGTCTTTTATGTTTCAGACCTGTTTTTTACGGTTATTTTTGTTTGGTTGTCGTTTGTCAGTTTGTATTTGACAGTTGTGCAGTCTATAATAATTTATTATGGAGCATCTAACGCACCAACAACATGTTGAAGTTATTAAGACATTTTATCTAAATAATCGATCAATTGTAAAAATGGTTATAAGTTTGCAGGATTTTTTTTGGTTTAAATAATGTGCCGAGCAAGTCAACCATTCAGCGTATTGTAAAGAATTTTGAATCTCTGTATACATTGAAGTCCGGCTGATCTCGATGCTAACGAAGCTAAAAAAATAAAATAACAATAAATGGTCCATTACATTCCATGAAGGAATTGGGGAGAGCTTCTTACAATCAGTGAGCTGTGCGCTTTCTAGTTTTATACTCACTGATTGGGACCTACAGTTTTTACACCGATTCCGAACGGTATTTTTTGAGAAGCTTTTTCATGGCTAAATACTCGATAGTGTCGCCGTCACTATGCGACAGCCGCCGAAAGAAATTTAAGGTGGTCAGAGCAGGCATCGAACCCACGATCTCACGTACAAGATGCGCGCACACTACCCATTGCACCACGGACGGCCTAAAGAAGCTAAAGAAGAACATTAAATATTAAAGAAACTGGAGCAATAACACCCGTAATATGCCAAAATGTTAAAAGTGCACACACTCGCACAGTGGCCAGAGGCTGCCATTTGGTTGATATTATGCAATCAAATATTATAAAATATTATAGACTTTAAGATTTATTAAAACAAACATCGGCCTGGAACATAAAAAACACCATGTATTATATATGTTTAATTTAATGTAATTAATATTATTTGAGAAATAGTGTCACACGCGTGGGGTTTTTGCTCCCAATAAAATCTCTCATGAAAATTCAAGTTGTTTTAAAAATTGAGCTTTCCTCACCAAGATTATGCGTACGATCAAGATTTTTTTTGCCACTTAGTTAACAGCATTTCAGTCTAGAATTTGGATTAAAAAAGTATAAAAATCAACAAGCGTAACTTTTCCTAAACTCGAAGAGTGAAAAGTAAGTAGTTGAAGACATAAAAGTGTCTGAAATATTTAATACGGAAATAATTCTCAGATACTTTAAAGTTTTCCTTAAGTTTTCCTAAAACCCTCCTGCAGGGTTCCTGAGTAGTCCTCTTAGGAAACCTTCCATTTGCAGGCGTACCAAAATGGCCACCACGCGGCCTTTTCTCTGCAGGCCGGACAAAAGAAGGCAAATGTACAGGCCTCCCCTTCCCATGACGCCCTATATTAATTTGAAACTACGACTTCTTCAGTAGAGTGGGACTTCTGTCTGCCTTAATAGGCCTGCTAGAAGGCATGCAAACCACATCTTTATACTGATGCGATCTGCCTTCTTTCAACAAAAACAAACAGCGAATTCTAATCTAAAAGTTGTGTTCATGTATGCGATGGTTCAGTGGAAAGCGTTGAATTACAGTGATGGAGCCTGGGAGTCAACACCATTTTAGGCAAGCAAAATCAATCCTCCTCAGTCAAATATGACTCGTTTGCAGTTTGTCGAAAACATTTTTCGTTTCTCGTAAAAGTTTTTTGAGCTTGCAGTTACTATTACTTACTTGGAAAACAAAAGAACAGTTAATGGAAAAGTTTTTCGTAGACGTGGTTTTGAATTTAGAGTTACCATATATCGCGTGCCCCCGTAAAAGATTTTTGTTTATTTATCTCAAAGTAAACGATATGTTCGATTCAACAAATTATAATTAAGGAAATAAATAGTTTTTCATTACAACCCATGAAGGGAGGCGGAAGAGCTTCATCCAATCAGTGGGCTGTGCGCTATTTAGTTGCTCACGTATATATTAGGATCTACAATTTTACCTCGATTCCGAATGGGTTTTTAGGGAAGCCTTTTCATGACGACCGCCGCCGAAAGAAATGCAAGGTTATCAGAGCAGGGATCGATGAGTCGTGCACTCTAACCACTGCGACACCGACGGATACTTCAAATGACAATTACATTCATCTATTACAATTACAATGGAACGATGCACGGGTTGCGCCTATTTTGCGACGAGGCCCATTCTTGGATGTACATGTACGTCAGCAAGCAAATTCAAGTCCACACGAGGTTCACCAAGTGAACAACGCACAAAATCACTGTTTGATGTGAATTGTGGGCCGGTTGCATCATCGGTCCGCACTTTTTCGAAAACGGTTATGATATTGCTATCACTATTCAACGAATAGCGCTACCGATCGGTGATATCGAATTTATTTTCGCCTAAATTGGATGATATGGATGTGACCAACATGTGGTTTTAACAGGGCCGCGCTACGTGACACACATCTGATGTCACAATAGCCACTATGTGAACTGGCCACTGGGATTGTGCGATTTGGCCCCGTTAGACTTCTCTTGGGTGGCCGTCGCACAGTGTCACATTTGGCCAATTTAGAGGGACAAAAAATCGAATTGTAAAGATATTGAGTTGCATGTAGGTAGCTAACGATATAGAAAATATATTCCCAAAAAAATGGGCTGGGTCAAATACCTGCCACGCCCTTTTTTAAATAAAAATACAGAATAGAGGGAAAACTCGAATTTTAACGATGTCTTTTATTACAACATAACACAAATTATAAAATGTTAAATAATATATATTTTTTAGTCCGAATCGTAAAAATCTTCAGTGACATCCGGATTACGTAGTAAGGCAAGAGTTCCTGGCGTAAGTATTTGCCCCATTTTTTTGGGGGAACTACGTAGACTACAAATGTACGGATCTGATAACACAAGCAGTCTATGCATTAAATCCATATTAGTGTCAAGATCTCCTTACATCTTTATTTCTAGCTTCTGAGGCTTCCTCTGAGAGCTGTGCAATTGGTAGGATGCACAATTCTACTATGTCCTTACCATGGAACAATATTTTGTGAACACTAACAGGCATATGGTACCAGGGATACTCTGAAATATACAAAAATAGGGTTTCTTTTGCGAATTGACTAAAAGTTGATGAATTTATTGGGTAACCACTTGCTAAGCATTCTAATATAACATTAACATTTTCAATTAGTTTAACGTTTATGCCAGTAATGTCAGCCGTTAGCTCAGCGTTTCTAAAATTTTTCACGCAGTGTTCCCGTCATTGGTATTGCCGGCAGTTGGTTTTGGCTTGTCTATTAATATGCCTAGGTTATTTCTGAAACGCGATTGTATTTCGCCTTTAATCGCCTTTAATTTGCCAAGCTCTAAAATCTCTCCTATAGGATACATAAGCCTTAAAACTTAAATTATCAGTCTCAATTACTGTTGGATTAAGATTTTTAATTTGGTCTTGAGTATACTTTACTTCTTCTTGAATTGCACTGTGACACAAGTGAAAGGAATTTGTTTCGGGCCTCAACCAAACTAAAAAATTGTGAAAGTACTTAGACGTGGTATCACAAAACCCCGCTCGGTTTTGCCCCTATACTTAAAATTTTTTTTTACAGGCCGAAGAAAATTTTGGAGGTGGGTCAGGGCCCCATTTCAGATTTTACTTCAATAAATCCTAAACAGCTTGAAATATTGCATTACAACCTTTGACAATATTGTAGCCATTTTACCACTTCACAATTTCCTTTAATCTATTTCTAAGGAAAAGTACACCGTTAAACGATCATTTCACGAAACGTCATGAAAAATTTCACATATTTTATATGTTTTGACATTTTTTGAATTGTAGCTTATAAATTTTTTGATAATTTTTCTAAATATACTAATCATCAAAAATTATGTTTAGAGCTCCATAATTGGTGTAGAAATTCTTTAACCATATTCTTTAAATATTCAGCTATATGTATTAAATATTAAACAAATTTATATCTTCTACAAAGTTGTAGTGCTTAATATACTTAGCAATATTGTCAAATACACTAATGAACAAAAATTACATTTTGGGTTCCAAAATGATTGTACCAATTCAGAAATTTAAAATTTTTTAAAATTTTCGCTTATAATTTCTATATTATTAACACAGGAATGTAATAATGCTCTCCAAAGCTTTAGAACTTAAGGTCGCATAATGTGGTTGGTTTTAGCGTTTTGCCACATCTTTAAAACCTTTTTCAAGTAATCAAAACAAAAATCGAATCATCCTATACGATGCTCAAGTAATAGTGTACTTTAAATAAAGTGAGAATTTACATATATGTATAAATAAACATATGTACATTGTACATCGCATCTTAAGCCGTATTATTTTACAAAACGAAAAATGCGTCATGTGAGCGAATGAGCGTTAAACGCGAACACGAACGTAACGTTGGAAAAAGTATAATTTCGAAGTCTCACTTTTGGGTTAGGTTGAAAAATATAAATAACAAATATGACCATTATAGTACAGTATAAAACACTGACCAATAACACAGATATTCATTGAGAAACACTTTACATTATATAAAATAATGAATTGAGTGAAGTTATTACGTGACCCTATATATGACACTATATATTAGGGCGGCTTAATTTTTTTTTGATGAAGAGTATAGCAAAAACGTAATCTACAGGTGATTTTGAGAAATTTTGCTCAAGAGACCATAGCTCTAAGCCCCCAAAATTTCAAAATAGATATTTTTCCACATATACATAGAATAATTTAATTAAATTCGTCATAAAATTGGATAGAATTATAGTAGATTTCCCCCAAATCCGACTTAGAGCTATGGTCTCTTGAGCAAAATTTCTCAGAATCACCGTTTTTGCTATACGCTTCATCAAAAAAAATCTTTCCTTACAATTTGACCCGCCGCACTATATACAGGGTGATTCAGGAAGTTCCGGACAAATTTCGCCAGCGTATTCCTTGGCTCATTTTATGAAGAAAAGTCCACTAGGACCATGTCCGAAAATGCAAGGGTGCGAAATGGCAGCGTGTTCAAAATTTTCGGATTGGTGGTCGGAGGGTAGTAGGGTAAAGTTGCTAACTTCTGAGCCAGTGGTCGGATTTTTTTGGGCTTGTTGGAAAAGTCTTTAAGAGGCCTTTCAGAATCAATAAACCATAAACCAATCAATAGCCATACCTCTTACCTTTCCAAAATGGTCTTACCGTTACAAAGTTAGCGTTTCATGCATATTTTAACTATTTTTCGTCTATTTTCCGAGAAAAATATTTTCGGTAAATTTGATCTTTATTTTATTTTTTTCAACAGAAATTCAACCCAAAAAATAAGAAAGCGAAATAAGTTAAAGTCTTTCTTGCTTTCAAGTCTGGGGTATTTTGCACGGCTTTCTGATGTAACTGCTATAACACTGTGTCAACTTTTTTCTAAAACACGTTTAGAAACGCTAGCCAGCAATTGAACATGTCTTTCCGTTGCTTGTATGGTGCCGGAATTCTTGGATCAGGCAATGGTGGATCATCGTATTCTAAATATTTTTCCAAATGATCATACAGAATGGTATGCGTAAACGGTGGTTCGAATAAGACATCATCTTTATTTAAATCAATCATATTCGTATAATCTGTACAATTGAAGTTTATCAAAGGTTTTTGATAAACTCGAAGACGTGCCGGGTCGTACAGAGTTCTTCTGTAGTGTAAAATTTTCTTGATTGCGATGTTTCGTGTCTCTTTTTTATCATCAAATAACATCGCTAACAAAATATTTTTGGAATGTGCGTAATATGAATTGTCTTCAATGACATTATTCACAACTCCGCGTAGATTTGTATCCAAATATTGTGTCCAACGAATGAATTTGTAAAATAATACACTACCGAAGACCACCGAATTATAGTACTTGATGTTGAACTGCATCGGCACACACACTTTCATTATGTATGTTGCCAGAATTTTCAAATTCCTTGATGGATTTTCAGTTGACACATACAACCGCAACAATCTATTCGCCTTGGTGAGATAAAGTGAATGTGCTATTGGTCCAGGTTTAATGTGAGACAAATCCGCAGGAACAACACCATTCGAAATTGCATTGGCCATTTTGTATAGGTACTTTGAATCGGTGGATAATTCAAACGGATCTAAATCAGGTGGCATGTTCTCTAGCACGATTATCTCGAATTCATCTACAAGCTGAAAAAAAAAGAAATTAGATGAATTAAATGCAATTTTACCATTTAATAATGGAAAAAAATCGATGAGAAAAATGACAAATGATACATACCGAAAGATTTTCACTCGTTTCAATTTGTTTGCCCAACGTTCCGGTTGTTGTTCGTGGTCCAGTGGTCGATGATCTGTCCAAAGTGTTAAACAAATGACGAAATGGCAGCTCGTTGAAGTGCAGAAGGCACACAAACCAATGCAGCGGTCTATTCAAATGCAATTCAAATCGACGCAAAATCCCATTTCTTACGCCAGTATTTGTTGGCTCACCATCATATGCATGAAACGCCCTCTGGCGGTGGTCATAGGTAAAAATAAAGATCAGAAATGAATTTCTCGACCCCAAAAACCCCACATATACACATAAAAAAGATAATATAACGATGAATAAAAAAAAAATCGAATTTTGAATCAAAATGATGAGACTCGAAAATCGAGGTAGATATATGGTTCCTTCACCAAAGTTGCTTAGAATTGTCCATAGAATCATCCTAGGGGGCGGCTCTAATCGAATTTTTCGGCTCCATACAAATTGGCCCGCCCTACTGTATATATATAATATTATACGGACGCCATAGATCTTTTAAAAAATTTCAAATTTGTAATTTTGTTGCTATTGTAATATTATACGTATTGATTTGAAAACTAATTTTTTAGTGTGATAAAGAAATATTTTATTAAAATAGTTTCCAAGATATACTTTTATCGATTTTTTTACAAGGGGGAATATTTCTCAAAATCAGTGTGATCTTTCCTCTTCTTCCACATTTCCTCTTCTCCACATGTTTATTACTAAATCACCGGCATATGTCTGCCAGAATGGTATCTGCGGATTTAAAAGAAATGTAAGTAAAGAGTCTTTAATTCTTGCTACAAAACTATAGTTGTACCTTGCTTCAAACGGTAATGATACTTGAGGGTACCGCTCCTTCTGTTCATCAGACTCGGTGGGAATCTGATGCATGAAGTGCACTTTTAGTGACATGTTCACTTCAAGCTTTCTTATCGCCATAAGTGCTATGACTTCTTGTACTCCAGTAATTTTTTGCATACTGGTTTCCTTTATACCTGGAATCCCAGTCACACATGAAGCACATGTATTTAATATACCCGCCTTGCAAACCGCAAAGCATAGAAACTATTTTCAAATCGCAGCATAATTTCCACTGGTGGTCTCCATAGTTTATTAATTTTAAAATATTCTGTAAAGTTTCATAGGTCTCTCGTATCCGAAGAATGTGCTATTTCAATAAACGGTTTCATATTTGTTACATGCAGTAAAACTGCCTTTAGGCTATTAGTGGAACTACCAATAAAAAGCCTCCATTCATCTGGTTTGTCACCATTAAACTAGATATGTTATCACAATGCGCTAAAGCTTTTACCGCATTTAGTTTAAAGAAAAGTTTAAAGCAAAAGTTTAAAAACTATAATAAAGTAAAGAAAATTCCTTTAAAAACGAAGCTGTAAGTAGTTTCTCTGATTTATACTATTTAGCTTTGCAACAATATATTTAACTTATCTTGAGGTATTTTACCGGCTATGCCTTGAGGTTCGCTAGGTTGAAAAATACTGTGTTTCAGTACTGTCAGCATTAAGTTGTACAACTTTGGAGAACATTATTACATTTCTGTGTTAATAATATAGAAATTATAAGCGAAAATTTTAAAACATTTAAAATTTCTGAATTGGTACCATAATTTTGGAACCCAAAATGCCATTTTAGTTCATTAGTGTATTTGACAATGGTGTTAAGAATATTAAGCACTACAATTTTGTAGAAGATATCAATTTGTAATTTGTTTAATATTGAATACATATAGGTTAAAATTTAAAGAATATGGTTAAACGCAGCATTTCTACACCAATTATGGAGTTCTAAATATAATTTTTGATGATTAGTGTAATTAGAAAAGTTATCAAGATATTTATAGGCTACAATTCTTTTGAAGACAGCTACCGCAATTTATTTACCGTTAAGCAAGAAATGTCAAAACATATAAAATATGTGAAATTTTTCATGACGTTTCGTGAAATGATCGTTTAACGGTGTACTTTTCCTTAGAAATAGATTAAAGGAAATTGTGAAGTGGTAAAATGGCTACAATATTGTCAAAGGTTGTAATGCAATATTTCAAGCTGTTTAGGATTTATTGAAGTAAAATCTGAAATGGGGCCCTGACCCACCTCCAAAATTTTGTTCGGCCTGTAAAAAAAAATTTTAAGTATAGGGGCAAAACCGAGCGGGGTTTTGTGATACCACGTCTAAGTACTTTCGCAATTTTTTGTTTAGGTTGAGGCCCAAGACCCACTGTTGCACAGTGTAATTAAAGAAATAGATTTAGTACATGCAAAACAGACATATTTGAAATTACAAATATTGTTTAATAAATCAATAGATGTTGCAATTACTTTTGATTTAAGATATCAAGTATTTTGAACTGTTCAATTTTCGGAAGAAAAATAATTTTAAATTTTTCTGACTTTCAGACAAATGTTTGAAGAAAACATAAAGTTTTCCAGAAACCAGGCTAGATGAGACCAGGCGAAATTATTGAAAGCTATGAGCATATTTTGAAATCAGCAAAGACTTATGACTTGTGCTATAATTTACTCAAAAATATGTGCCTTTGGAACCACTGTGTGGTAAGTATTGACATTTATATCACCCCATTGTCCTTTACCCTTTCGCATAAAATCCTCCCTCAATAATTCAAAGACAACAAAATATAATTATCATGATATGCTGCATTAATTTTGATTCTTTGCTAATGTTTGTACTTTTGCTTTTTATGTATTTTTTATCTTGCGCTGGGTTCGAAATTTATACCGCTCACAAAACAAGCGAATATTTTAAAAAATGTAAATGAGTTTTAAGTTTTTCCAATCGTCTTTCTCTTGGCCAAACGACCTCTCTTACCCTTTGGCAATTCGGGTGTTTGATTAAAACGATTTTGTGTGATCTTGTCACCGTTTACTTTTAGCCAACCATTAGGGTGACACAATATGGAGTGATAAAAATGAATTCATCGACTTCTCTGGTAGTACAAAGCAGTAGGATAGGCGCAGGAAACATATGACGGATACGGGAGATTGTGGTAATTATACGGAGCTTCATCACAAAAAGCTGTCGGAAGAAAAATCTACTTCGAAAACTTTTACGGGATAATTAGATTTCAGATGAAATTCTTATTCCACAGCGAACAGTATAAAGAACGTCCGTATAACAAATAGTGTTCAGCACGTGTATGGACGATAATATAAAAATATACCTTATATAAAAAAGACTCAACTCATGAAAAGCAAATTGTACAGGAGAAGGGAAAAACGTGTTAAAACTGGACATAATATAAAAATACAATTATAACTTGTAACTTCCTTAGTTTTCATCTAACCTGCAGGAGATTTGAATACAAAGTGTATCAGGACGTACTCAACAAGTATCAGTAAAAACCTCGATTTCGAAAAATTATCAGTTGGGTCTTTTTTATATTAAGGTAACGATATATTCTCGGCAACATCAGTTCGAGCAAATCAGATTACGTGAATAGCAACCTTCCTAGGTGCCCTTCATCGGTCATTTAAAAAATTGGCTTTATTTTCTCATAATCGTAAGATAATGATCTAGATATCCTGCTGATAAAACTAGCGAAGTTTTAAACTTAGAAGAAAATAGAAAAGTTGAAATCGAAATGAAAAATTTGGATCCCTCAAAATCCACAATCTACTCCTTGGGGATAATATCGCAAAAGTTAAGAAATAACATAAAATATATTTTCCCATAGGAAATATATATTGTCTGTGAAAGCTTATAGATTTGCAGAGTATATATCTAAACCATGAAAAAAATGGCACCTGTAACATATCCTTTCAAACACATTCTGCAAAAACCATGTTTATGTTTGGAACACACTCCAAATATTCATATATATGCAAGTATTAAACTCAGGTATATTTAAATGCAAACATCAGCATATTAACTATCGTGTTTTATCCTAACCATCCATATACCCACGTAAAAGCATTCGCGTGTTTCATCCCAAACGAAAGATTGAGGACTGAATACATGAAACTAATACATGAAAAAAAAATAAGAATCACTTTATTCATTTCCGCACGCATTCAGAAATATTTATGAATCACTGACTGAAAGAATAATGCATAAATACAGTATAACTTTACTTTCTCCCTTTCTCAAAAATGGAAGTAAATAGTGCAGCAAACACAGTTGTATTTGTATCACGAACAAAGTGGCATTTGTATCACAAACAAAGCAGTGATTGGAACACAAACACGTATATAATAATATATTAATCCTTGTGTCTCAAACATGTAATATTGAAAAGCAACCACAATGTGTTTGGACACAAGTATAGTTTAATTGCGACAACCTCCAAACACCCATTACGTTTGCATCCAAACAAGACAAAACTGATTTTCAGCGTGTACGTGAAGTTTTTACTCTAAATAGAAATAGAAGTCCCAATATCATTGACTATATAACCGAAACGAACCAACTCGACATATCTATAGAAAATACGGTATAACTGATGTCTCTGAAGACATATATAAAGTGAAGTTAAACAAATCCTCTGCACGTTGAAAAAAACGGCCTCAGCAACATATTACAGGAACCATGAATATGATTGCAAGCATGGTTTTCATGAATTGACGATTTGTTACTTTTTTTTATCTTTGTTTTCAACAAACAAAGCCACATTTGGGTCACAGAAACATATATTATAACCTAATAATCATTGTTTCCAGTATGTATTTTTGAATATTAAACACAATGTGTTTCATTTCATTAATTTTTATTGTAATCAAGAAAGTTAAACAGTTTGTGTTATAATATATGTTACAAAGAGTTCAAGGATATTTCCTTTTTCTGCTTAAAAATTAATATTAGATTTATCAACATATTTATGTTAGTACATTATAATATATATTATTGGAGGCAAAAATTTACAAAAAACCTTTTTAGAAATTTTAAATTTTTAAATAAAACTTAGAAACTACTTAACCTATTTAAGTGGAGACCAGCTCAACTAAATGACTAAACTCAGAATGTAGACATCTATTATTAAAGCTAAGCGTACGCTTGCTAATTTGATCGATAACTAGGTCTATACCTGCTAGGTGATGCAATCTACTAGTAGAGTAGAATCTGGGGAGGTTATGAATTAATTTAAGCAGTTTGGTTTGTAAAACCTGGAGTTTTCCCAAGTGACATTTAGCGCTGGTAGCCCAAACAGGTGCTGCGTAAAACATAACAGCATGGAATAATGATTTTAATATTAATTGTTTATTGCTCAAGTTAAGACTAGAGTTTTTATTAATAAAGGGGGTATAACGATCTTATCAGTATATTAGATTTATTAACAATATAAGGTATGTGATCCTTAAATTTCATTTTTGGATCCAGAACTACCCCAAGGTATTTCACTTTATTATCCCATTCAATTTGAGAGTTATTAAATATAATATTGCTTTGAGGAATAAAACATGCCTTTCGCTTCCTGGTGAAATATATAGCCTGGCTCTTTTCGTTGTTGACCATGATCTTCCACTTCGTGAAGTATTTTAATAAATCATTAAGAGCTGATTGCAGAAATGAGATTATTTCAGTTATAAACGTTCCAGAGCATAAAACTGCAGTATCATCAGCAAATATAGACATTAAACAGTGATCCAGTTGTGGGACATCTGCTGTATAAATATTGTATAGTACTGGAGACAAGCAAGAACCTTGCGGACAACCAGCCGTAATATAATATAAATCGGAACTTGTTGAACCCATGTGAGCCCTAAAGGTCCTGGCACATAAGAAACTTTGTATGATTTTGATAATTTCCGCAGGAAATTTGAATTGTATTAATTTGAAGACAAGACCGTCATGCCAAACTGAGTCAAATGCTGCTTTGATATCCAGCAACACCATACGTGTAGATTTTTGCTGGTTAAAGTTTGATTTGACCAAATTCCTTATTCTAATTAATGGGTGTAAGGTATTGTGTTCCCTACGGAAACCGAATTGTTGGGGGGGGGTAAAATATTGTTCGTGTCAATAAAATTTGTAATTTTCTCTCTGATTATTTTCTCTAAGACCTTACTGATAGACGATAATAAACTTATGGGACGGTATGAAGAAGGGGCGTCCGCCGGTTTATTGGGTTTTTTGATAGGTATGGTTTTAGACTCTTTGAACTCGTTAGGAAAATACCCCAACTTGAGGCAGGAATTTGCTAGAGCCGTCAAGAATTTGATACCTCGTTTAGGTAAAGCTTTCAGACATTGATTATTTATCCCATCTACACCGGGAGACTTTTTCGATTTAAGAGTTTTGATTAACTTCTGGTGTCGAAATTAAAATTTCCCCAGTGGGAACAGTAGTTGTACAGTTGAAGGCATGAGTGGTATCCCTAACTAGATTATTAGTAGTAGGATCACCTAGATGGGAAGAAACAGAGTGATTAGAACAAAACGTTTGTGCCAAAATCTCGCATTTTTCTTGCTTTGTGGAAAAACTGGAGTTGTTGTGCTTCAAAATAGGAATGTTTGAATACTTCTTCCTTAAAATTTTTGTTAGATTCCAAAAAGGGGGAGAGTTCTTGTCAAGAGACAATAAAAGACGATTCCATGATGTGTTCCTAAATCTGTCTATTTTCTCTTGGATTAACCAGTTCAACCTCTTAACTTCATAGTAATCAACAATATATCTATATCTCTTCCAATCCCGACGGTGACGATTTCTGCTTCGAATCAGGAGTTTAATATGATTGGGCAAGGGTTTATTTGTACTAGTTTTGATTTTCTTTGGTACACAGTGAGCTATTGCCAGGTTTATGATATTCCGAAAATGTATTAATTTCGCGTCTATACCTTCGGCGGTAGAAATAAGGTTATCCAATGGAAGAAGATGTCTATTTACAAATCTTGAAAATGCATGCCAATTTGCTTTCCTAAAATCATAATATTCCAAGTCTAGTATGTTACATTGGCTATTCAAGGAAAGTTTCACCGGAAGATGGTCTGAGCTTAAGTCGTTAATGACTACAGCAGGAGATATGTTGCTAAAGATATTAGTTAGAAAGGTATCTAGTGTCGAACTTTGCCTATTTAAGCTTGAATATACCTTCAAGCTATTTCACTAGGGTATATAATATCTATATTATACGAGTTTTGTTTGTCGTATATAATGTTGCCCCAACAGTTAGCTCTGGTGCAACCCCACGATTGATGGCGACTGTTAAAGTCACCACCAAGTAAATATTTATCACTACGGGTAAGTCTGTGTAAGTCTGATGCGAATAGATTCTTGCGGTTTCCAGCTACTCCACCAGGAAAATAACAGCAGTATATATTTACGGGACCGATATTAGTATAAATTCTGACACCTACGTTTTCAATCAGGTTAGTATTAACAGGTTGAAGGGGTAAGTGAGAGATATTTTTCTTTATAATTATAGCTACACCGCCTCCACGCAGTCCATCTCTGTCATTTCGATATATAAAATACTCATGATAATTGAGACGAATATTGGGTTTTAACCATGTTTCGGATACTAAGCAAATATGGATGAATGAATGAATGGTTTCCCATTACATCCCATGAAGGGACCGGGGAGAACTTCTCACAATCACTGAGCTGTGCGCTTTCCAGTTTTCACTCACTGATTGGGACCTACAGTTTTACACCGATTCCGAACGGTATTTTGAGAAGCTTTTTCATGGCTATATACTCGATAGTGTCGCCGTCACTATGCGAGGTGGCCGTCGTCGAAAGGATATTATGGATATTTTGGTTTAAAAGAAAGTTAAACAACTCGATACTTTTTCTCCGAATGCCCCTAGCATTCCAAGTAATTATGTTAATGTCATTAAACATTATGGCAAAAATTTACAAGCGAGGTTGGTAATAACCTCGAATTGATCAAACTTGCTTCTGGAATTTCTGAGGTTGGTTATTAACTCTAAAGTTAGAGATTTTAATTCCTGAATAGAAAATAGTTCACCAGGGTTGATGTTGTTGATACCACCTATGTATGTTGTTAATGTTGCTGTCATTGTTGAATCCAGAGTTGCTGGCTAAAGTTTTGTTGACATATCTTGAGTTTGGCCAGGCGCCAGTTGTTCTCTGCCTGCTTTGATGAAGAGTATCTGGAAAGTTACTGCTGTTCATAATAATACCATTATCGATAAATCGTTGACCTTGATGTCTCCTTGTTGGGTGGCTTTTTTGCTTTATTTCCAAAAATTTTTGTTTGCATGGGCATCCATCAAACGAAGATTTGTGGGGTCCATCGCAATTTGCACATTTGATCAGAGACTCAGTGCCGTCAGATGTTTTGTGATTGCCGACACAATGTGTTTGGGCACAAGTATACTATATTTGCGACAAACTACAAACACTTTATATTTGCCTCCAAACAACAACAAAAGAGGAATCTTTCAGCGTGTGGTTACTTTTTACTGTAAAGTAACCAACTGCCTATATTTTCAACACATTTTTGACTCGCTGCTTAACTCCTCCAAAGTGGAAATGACCTGACAAAATGATGTGCCTGTCGTTGAATCTGCATTACTTAAAATACTTCTGCAGGTACACAGAAAAAAAATGAAAACTCTATTCAAACACGAACTTTTCAACTCAATTACTTTTATATTTGGATTTAAGCAAATTAATAAAATTTCTAACCCAAGTACACATATTCTAGGTCGGTAATTAAATATATTTAAATTAAACTTCTAATCCGTTTGAGTAAAAAGTTAATCAGTCTTTCATAATATTTTGAATTAAATTTTTACTTGTGCTGAGTTCAAAGTGAATCAAGAATTTATTTGCTTTTTTCAATTACATACGTAATCAACGGTGCAGTAGTACAAGGCCATAGGCAATAAAGCCATATGGTCTTATTTCTCATCACATTGGGAAATAATGTGGAATAAAACCATTATGGCATATTTTTTTTGTGTAACATTTATCTAGTGCATTTCATTTCGTTTATTTACAGAAAAAATTAATTCGGTTAACAAATTGAAATGAATCATATTGTACTTAACCAAAAGAAAACGAGAAAAACTACAATTAGAATAGTGCGTCCTATAAATCGAACTTTCAAAACTTCGGCATCAGTGCGTGTAAGTAGGAAATCAACGTGGACGTAGTGCCAAACAAGCACTCGATACGATAAAAAACTTCGGGTAGTGACCAGTGTGAGTGCACACCACAGTGGCAAACATCGAAACGATCGTCCAGCGAATGTGAGTTCGAATTCCACCCGCGGCATTTACATTTTTTCCACTAACCGGAGAAAACATGATCTCTTAGTCTTAAAGGAAAAAATAACTCGGAATAATTAACAAAATATTAGAGTGCCATCCTCGTTAATAGCATGACAAATTCGCCACAATGTTTGACTTCCTTTTTCTTTAGCCCTTAGAATTGGATCAGCTGTTCTATCGCTATATCGGTCTATCGTGTAGGAAGGAGCCTTGACGAGTCTCGTTACTCTCTCTCTCTTTTCATAAGTCGATAAACAAAGTGCAGTAGTAGAGGAACTTGAAATTTCGGTCACTGTAAAGAGACACAAAATGCTTCAATATATTGCAGAGCGGCAATACAGCGCTTGCCAGGCATGCGGCGCTTTCCCCATACTTTTTCAACACTTGTCAATGACAACTCATTCTCAATTTGTAACTACACTCACAGAAAAATTCGGTTGAGACAGCCGATTTAGCCGTGACCGAATTTAGAGGTTGTCTCAACCTCATTAGAGGTTGATACAACCTCATTAGAGGTTGATACAACCTCATTAGAGGTTGACACAACCTCATTAGAGGTTGGCACAACCTCATTAGAGGTTGGCACAACGTCATTAGAGGTTGACACAAGCTCATTAGAGGTTGACACAAGCTCATTAGAGGTTGACACAACCTCATTAGAGGTTGACGCAACCTCATTAGAAGTTGGCCCAACCTCATTAGAGGTTGACGTAACATCATTAGAGGTTGACCCAACCTCATTAGAGGTTGACGCAACGTCATTAGAGGTTGACGCAACGTCATTAGAGGTTGACATAACTTCATTAGAGGTTGACATAACCTCGTTAGAGGTTGACGCAACCTCATTAGGGGTTGAAGCAACCTTATTAGAGGTTGACGCAACCTCATTATGGGTTGTTACAACCGAATTTACATAGTGTCACAAATTAATTTTGAATGTTTTTTTATTATTAAGTGATGATTTATTTTCCTGTACTCATATACAAGGTGGGGCAAAAGTAAACTTCCGATGTTTTTTGGCTGTAATTTAAAAAAAATGAAAAACTTTGATTCTTCTTGTGGATTATTTTTATTTGGTCTTTTAATTTTTTTTACAACAAGTCGAGAATATGATGTCATGTAAATGGCCGCCGCCACAGTTGATTGTCATTTGAGCCCTTTTATGGCATTTTCCATCACTTTGGCCAAAACTTCCGGCGATACGTCCTCACATTCTTGACGGATATTGTCTTTAAGAGCTGCAAGAGTCTGAGGCTTGTTCACATAAACCCGCGACTTCAAAAAGCCCCACAAAAAGAAGTCTGGAGCGGTCAAATCAGGCGATCTTGCTGGCCAGTGCAAATCGCCAACACGGGAGATTAGGCGCCCGGGAAATGCATCCTTCAGCATATCGGTTGTGGCACGTGCAGTGTGTGCCGTTGCACCGTCCTGTTGGAACCACATGTTTTCCAATCCCAATTCATCAAGTTGCGGCAAAAAGAACTCGTTGATCATTGCTCTGTAGCGTGGCACGTCGTCTGGTCGATGTCGATGGCGCTTACATGACATCCTCGGCTACAGCAGCAATATTCTCTGCAGAACGGCTACTCCGGGGTCTGCCACGCCTGGCAGCATCTCGTGTTGTGCCAGTCTCTTCGAGGCGAGCGGCTAAACGTCGCAGTGTTTCACCAGTAGGCGTTGGACGGCCAGGAAAACTGCGACGAAATTCACGTTGTGCCAAAGTCAGCAATATTACGCGTTCTGGAGCAGTGTAGCGTAACATTGTTTATTAACGTGTATTTCGCATGTGTTTACTACACAAATGTCAAAACAGAACTGACATTAGGGGCCAATCGCAAAATTTATAGCATTTTCTGATAGGAGGATTACTTTTGCGCCACCTTGTATTAGAAAGCGAGGAAATAAAGTCATTTAAATCATTCTGACCTTGAAGTCCCGGCCATCATTTTGATGTAGGTCCCAAACCGTTGTACATATGTACAGACGATTACAGCAGATCTCAACCGACCGACCTTGAAAAACTTGAAAACTTTTCATATCTGCTTGGATATTTTCTGCAAAATAAGAAAGGCATTTTAATACAAATCCCGTAATTACAATATTTTTACTTACCTTTCTTAATAACCACAAAAAACCTTGATATCGCCGGGACAACTTCTGTTACTCCAACCGAATTGATGCCACATTCAGTCACTGCACCGAATTTGGTGCCAATTTTGGTTGTCGTATCCGAATTGATTCCAAATTCGGTTGTTCCAACCGAAATTTTAGAAAATTTAGTTGACAGAACGAATATAATCGAAGATTCGGTTGTCACAACTCAATCAATTTTGCAACGAGGTTGCTTCGGCGGTACATGAGATCCTGGGTTCGATCCCTGCTCTGACCACCTTAAAGAATTTCTTTTGGCGGCGGTCATCTCGCATAGTGACGTCGACACTATCGAGTATTTAGCCATGAAAAAGCTTCTCAAAATACCGTTCGGAATCGGTGTAAAAACTGTAGGTCCCAATCAGTGAGTGAAAACTGGAAAGCGCACAGCTCAGTGATTGTGAAAAGTTCTCCCCAATCCCTTCATGGGATGTAATGGGAAACTGTTTTTTTTTTTTTTGCTTCAACCGAATATCAGTTGTGGGATCTAAATTCGGTCGTGACAACCTCAATTCCGTTGTAGCAACCTCAATTCGGCGGTAACAGCCGAATTTACGGTTGCTACAACCTCTTCTCAAACAATTAGTTCTCTGTGTCTATAACAATTGATTGCGTCTTAAACTGGTATGGTATTATTTCCACATCAGCTGCTAAACAAATATGGTGTTATTGCACTTCTCCTATGGAAATAAAGCCATATGACCATATTTCTCAATGTGAAGAGAAATAAGGTCATTTGCCTTTATTGCCTATGACCTTCGTAATCGACTACAGTACGAAGTTAAATAACATTTAATATTTTATTTCAATTACATTCGTAATCAACTTGAGTACGAAATTAATCAATATTTTAATTAATGAAATTTTTCGACGATACGACGATAATTAAAATTTGGTATAATGTGGTGGCTGCTAATTAGCTATATCGGTACAATTCACCACAAGCATTTGGGCCAACATACCTTATAGGTATAAACATAACTCAACTTATTGAGAATTGTTTCACCACATACTGGTACGCAAACATCCAAAGCAATACATTCTTACTAAATTTGATTTAAAGTCTATTGAAACAAGAATTTTGTAATTTCAAGAACACAAACAAACCGGGTCTTAAAACCCGGGTTTATAACTGGGGTTTAAAACTGGGTCTTAAAACGAAATTAACCAAATTAACTAAGAAATCTTTTTTATTTAATTGCATTTCTAATAAATATAGTGTTACAAAAAAATCATAGCCCTACTATTCAGCTGCGTTTCTTGATATTACCCACAATAAGATTTGGCACGTTGGCGTCCTTACAAATTCAGAAAACTGCTTTCTGTATATTTCTATTTATTCTTTAAGTTCTACATTCTTGTACACGTGGGTTCGATTCCTGTTCAGACCACCTCACATTTCTTTCAACGATGGTAACCTCGCTTAGTGATGGCGACACTATCGAGAACTTAGCCATGAAGAAGCTTTTCAAACTACCGTTGGGAACCGGTGTAAAACTGTAGGTCCCAATCAGTGAGTGTCAAACCAGAAAGCGCACATCTCACTGATTGTAAGAAGCTTTCCCCAATCCCGTCATGGGATGTTATGGGACACCATTTTTTTTACATTCAAGATAGCTTCTAAAATCCAAGCCGGTGTTCCACATGGTAGTGGTTTGAGTTCCACCAGGAGGCATCTATGCCACAGCTGATCGAAATATTTGATAAAGAACAGAGTGGATGGTAGAATAAACGATGAGCACCTAGAATGAGCACAAGTAGTAAACTAAGTTTCAATAGAGCTCGATTGATTCTAGTGACAGCTAAATTATATTTGATGCTGGTTGATTTTAACGAAAATTCGCGTTCTCTTTTCGTTTTGTTCGTGTTATGCCCAACCATAGAGTAAAATACGCCGGTAAACGCAAACCAGCTGATGGAAACTTTTATCTATTACTCTATGGTCCCACACTTTATTTGCGCTCAGATGTCCCCCACTTCACTTCAGACCATCCCAATACTGATCGTTTCGTATTGATAACATTTACAGATGAGATAGCTGCAAAAGCTGTACACGAAAATTGACAAAAGTTAGTAATATCTTACAAAAAATACACAGACAGAGTTTCTATATGGCTTTTGGATTGCAGAATAAAGGCAATCGAATCCAAATCTGTCCACGTCACCTTTCCTTCAATGTTTCAGTAACCTCCCATGTTGCTAAAATAAAAATAGTGTCCCATTACATCCCACGAAGGGATTTGGGAGAGTTTCTCGCAACCAGTGAGCTGTGCGTTTTCTAATTTTTCACTCACTGATTGGGACCTACAATTTTACACCGGTTCCGAACGGTATTTTGTTGCATCGAACGAAAATACGCATTGGTTTTAACTTCTGTTCGTTTGATGAGCAACTAAAGAGTTACATATAACAGCAACTCGAAATGTATAAAATCTCCTACAAACTCGACTGGCCGCAAGAAAACGTTAAACAGACGATGGAAACTATCTATCTATCACTCTATGTTATGTTGTTATGTTATGTTATCTAAATCACAGCACAATTGCGATTTTTGAAATTTGAAGCTGTTCCCAATAGCGAATGCCAGATGTTCAAACAGGTTCCAAAATACATTTATAAATCAGAAGCTCATTATTAAACGACAGAGGATCTGGGATTGATATGGAAGTTATATTTGAGTATTTGTTTGTGCAACGATTTCCGTTTTATTTTGATGTTTTATAGGTGTATTTGAATTCATCCTTTTGAGGGATTTGTGTTTGGTTTAGTAACATGTTTTTCATGG